>OX465478.1:21066668-21677180 GCA_950022335.1 Eurois occulta
TCGAATTTCCTACAATAATCAAAATTAAGGATTCTGCCCACTACACCGTCCCATACCATGACCGTGCTATGAACGTATCAGGCAAAATAATATTATTTGTATTGAAAAGTATGAGACTATGCCCACTAGATCGTTCCCTCACCGTACAACACTGTCACATAATAATTTTTGCCGGTGTCGATACGTTACGTGTATGGCACCATACACGTAACGTATCGGCACCGGCAAAATATTCTCGCTGGCAATTGTGTACGGAGTCGTGCAGGGCACGCGGTGATGACGGACCGGTCTAGAAGGCATGGTTTCTTACTTTTCCATACAAAAATATAGGATTTAACCGCGTATGATGACCGTTCTACACCCATTATATTCCGGTATGAAACACTGTTGATACGGTGTGGTTGAACATGACATGGGTAATGTTCGTTTCTGTGCCTTATATGTTCATAGCACGGTCATGGTATGGTACGGTGTAGTCGGCAGACGCCTTTAATGTCATAAACATTTAGGTAGCCTATGTCAAACATTTTTGACTGTTTTACCATCGCCATCAACGAATAGATTGTCAGTTTTTCTAGGCTCCATGCTCACTACATCCGTTTAAACCATCCCAATATTTTACACTAGAACACGAAAATCCCTATCAGTTTCACAAACATGATTATGGCACCTAAAATGGTCGTTTTAGCAGAATCATAACAGGATAACAATATGAATTACAATTTATTTTTCCATCCACCCGCATTCTCCAGTCAACCCGCGATCATGGCGCTTGCAACAGCGTCGAAATATAGGGAGCTCAAAATCATGAACAATCACGGATGATATCCCGTAAGTGATAGTTTATGTTTAATACTAGTTTTCCGCACGCAGCTTCGCCCGCGTCGAGTTCGGTTATATCGCGTTTCCAAGAGAACTCTTCAAAAGTCCGGGATAAAAACTATCCTATGTTCTTTCTCAAGGTCAACTCTATCTCTGTGCCAAATTTCATTAAAATCAGTTCAGTGGTTTAGACGTGAAAGCGTAACAGACAGACAGACAGAGTTTATTAGTAGGGATGAATTACGTTACAATTCGTAAAATGGTCACAAAGTGACAATTCATATTAATAGGTATTTTTAATTGCTGTTTTTTTCCCACATTTTGTTCTTTTTTAAAACCGTACTAGTAGTTGCATATTTCCTCATAGGGTATTGTATCAAAATACCTGTTTCAATGTGCCGTCGGTTTCACTATATCAAGTAGGTATATTTTTGTCATAGACTGTGTTTTCCGAATTTAAGATACGCAGTGCAACGCAGCTTTTTGCATCATACATAAATCATTTTGGTTCATCGTTTCTAAGAAAAAAAAAATTATTACGGAAATATCGTCGTCCATACAAATCGGCAATTTCATACTTTAACCCCTAATATTAACTACGGCTGTCTGCTAAAGCCGCCATTTTAGGCCACCAGATCTCATCCAGCGTTAATCTTAAACAGTGGAAGCCGGTATTTTTCATATTCCATGTTGTCCAACAGTAGTCGTGTCGGCGCATCCGGCGCCTCGCGGGACCATCGTCGTCCCGGGTCCTGTACTATGTTGTTGGTGGTTGAGTCCCGATGAGAGCGGAAAGGTTAATATTACTGGTAGAAATAGACGTGAGAAATACAGACTTTGGGTGCAAAAGACGGCACGGTTGGCGCAGTGGCTGAGCAATTGACTGCTGCGTTGCGTGTCGCGGGTTCGATCCCTTCACGGAACAAATATTTGTATGGCCTACAGATAGTTGTTCTGGGTCTGGCTGTTTGTACATATATGTGTGTTTAAATGTTTGTAAACGCACCCACGATACAGGAGAAATTCTTGGTGTGGGGCAAAGTTTAAAAAAAAACACTCCGCTATAACAGCATTTCGTAAGAAAAAGTGTAATATGCATGGTCCCATTAATATACAATAAAATTCCCAATTCCCTTATGATATTGAATATTTATTTATTCAAAAGAGAACTAATATAAAAAATTGCTTATTAGTAAGGGATACTATAATGTTACTGAGTTTTTGAATGACAAATTTTTAATTTAGATAACTTTATATGCGATATTAGTTTTGTTAATTTTATTGTTTTAATTATTCTTTTTTTGACCATATTTTTGTATTTATATTTTTGAATATGTATTTGAATTGATTGAATTTTGACTATATGAAATGTAATTTTTGCTTAATTTGTTATTTCCAATTCAGTAATAAAAACAATTTTGTACGCCGAATACGGCAAAACATGTTGAACCAGCAATCTAAACTCGTTTCCATCCATATGTGCATATCTATGTAGGTATCATGTCACACATGTTTATACAAATAAATGCATCTTTATCTTTAAAGGCATGATTAGGATAAAATTAACAAATCCTTCACTAACTGCATACATACGAGTTGCAGAACCGACGACCAGTGGTTGGGCAGGGGGGAGGGGGTTGAGCCGAATCTCGAGAGAATACCGAGTTTCCTCCGTTCCTCTGAAAGCACGTGAAGCCGTTGGTCCCGGCTGTCAATTGTAGATATTTGACAGTCGTTACGTACTTAGTCAGTGGCCGAAAGTCTGACAACCAGTCTTACCGAGGGGTATCGTATTACACAGAACTAACTGGGTTATGAAGTCAGATAGGCAGTCGCTCCATGTAAAATACTGGTTTTCGGCTGCATTAGGTAAAACATTAAGCCATCTCCAACATAGTTGGGAAAAGGCTAGGCAGATGATGAGCTGTACCCTATTGCTTCGACCTGAACATAAATATGAGTCTCACTCAGGCGTCGAAGTGCACCATTTAGGTAAAATTTCCAGGAGACAGGCCACATTACCACGTTAAATGACCATAACATTAATTTACTCATTATCTATTTATTTGTAACTATTTATTTATTTATATAGGCTTATTGTTTGAAGCTGTTGTTCTGTCACTTACCCCCTTTTTGTTGCCCTTTGTGTCCCGCAGCCCTGGCAGGCATCGGCCCTTGCGGGCCCCTCCTGTTTGCTGACATCTCTTTGAGGCGCACGTGGAACACGAACGCGCCGTCGACACGGCCTGTCGTTATAAGACGGACGGACGGCGAGCTAGCCCATTACTCACCGGCCACAGGCCCGCGCCTACGGTGGCCGAGAGCCACCACGTGGCCCCCGACGCCCGGGGCGTCTCCTGCGGCGGCTGGGACGTGAGGTTATCTCCCTTCACTTACCCCCCAAAGGTTCATTTGAAGACCAGCGTCAGGCAGCATCACTTGTCTGGCATGAATTCTGAAATGGACCTTTCTGGCGCAGCCGTGGGGCACACAGCACATACTATGTATTTTTCTTGTTTTATTTTTTAATTCGTCATTTATGTTTTATTTTGTATCTTTTTTATTCTGAGTGCTTAATGTACTGACGTCAAATAAACTTTATTATTTCTTTTTGTAACAGATTAGGATTACCGGGTAAGACTTGATCGTCAATAAAATAACTTAGGAGTATTTGTACCTGTCAAACGTAATGTACTCTCTATTTTTAGTTACTTAAGTCATTCTGACCTTTCTTCCGGTTCGAAAAAAAAATGACCTTTGTTTGAACTTTCAGTAGGATTACCGACTGATCAGAAAATATTCTTCCTATTGACCTTTTCACAAAAGATTACTGCTGTCGAATCTCATGTTACCTTGAAATGAGATTGGCGAAAGGGATTTTGAGATGGTTTGCGTCATCGTGTCGAGCTTATTCTGGAAAGTTTATGGTGTATAGCTGCTGTGTTGCCCATAATATTAATTCCCTCCTGCGTGGCCCATAATATTACTTCCCTCCTGTGTGTACCAGCAGTGATTGTGCTTAAGCTTATTACTTCCCTAATTGAATCGAATATTAAACTGTTCCTAAAAACGTCTCTAAGTGATAAAATAGTAACATCTCGCCTGTAAGCTTTTTTTTTGGGATGGGAAATCATCAAATGACTCCTCTCGCTCTGGGCGGAGCGGAAGGGAGTGTCAGACTTTTATTGATTAAAACCCATCCATGTTCCTTCTTTTGCCCTTTGTGTTCCAGGGCCGCGGTATCTCATTCGAACAGTCCCGCAGCCCTGGCAGGCATCGACTCTTGCGGGCCCTTCCTGTTTGCTGACATCTCTTTGAGGCGCGCGTGGAACACGAACGCGCCGTCATAACACCCAGGCCTGGAATTGAATCTCTGTAATTATTGAAATCAGCCAACATTCGCACCCCACCCCATCGGCATGGCTCCGCTATCTTACTAACAGCATATTAATGATCCACTACAGGGAAATGCCATTATCATAACTTATCATAAGTTATCATAACTTCGTAAATGATCACCACATCTAGTGGGCGATGATCAGAATCGATTATAGTGGAGTTTGTCAAACTGTAGTGCTGGGTTCAAGTTGACAAAGTTCAGTTAAGGGTTAAAGGTTACCGGTTTATGAAGTTGAACTACTACTAGTAGTAAGCTCTTGATTGTTGGTAGCCTGTGTGCAGTAATATACGTTTTCAGTAGGTTAATGCTGGGGGACACCTGATTTCGCCAGGTCATCATCATCTACCTAGCCTTTTCCCAACTATGTTGGGGTCGACATCCAGTCTTACCGGATGCAGCTAAATGTCAGTATTTTACATGGAGCGAAGGCCTATCTGACCTCCACAACCCAGCTAGTCCTGCCACAAAATGACAGCCGGGACCAACGGCTTAACGTGCTTGCCGAGGCACGATGTCACCCATCCACGGATCAACCTAGGCAAGCGCGGCTTAACCTAAATATCGACACGAGCGGCTTTTTTTATTTTGCCACGAGCTCTGATTTAGCCAGGTACTCGTAATAGCTGAAATGTTACACACCTCATCAAGTTGTGGACCACTATTCTAATTTTCAGATTTTTTCTCGTTTTTTCAAATAAAAAGAGAGTTCGTTTTATTTAAAAAAGTCTGCAGTGGTAAGACTAGTAAAGAATATAAAAGACGGACTTAAAACTTATTCAAAGAGTTTCTACCAAGTTTCTTGAAATTTCCTTTCCAAATACGAACATAAGTGGAATGCAACTACTAGCTTCAACTTCCAGAATAACCTTGACAGCTCACAAAAGTTTTCAGCCTACAAATATATTTTCCACTGGTGGGGCACGGCCTCCTTTCTCGATCAATATCAACCACGCGACCCCAGTACGGGTTGATAGAAGTCACATGTCTTCAAAGTCTTGGTTCTAAGACATTCCGTTTTTATAAATAGTTAATTTTAACTAGTTTAGCAACACAGACGAAATATTCAAAACCCAAATCTATGACTACGAGTTTGTACACACGACGGCACATGAAGCTGTACATTTCCGGTATAACTTGGCCTCGCTTTTATACATTTCCTATACAATGAGAGATCCGCATAAAGTGGTTTTGTATAGCTTGATTTGCCGTACGCTACGCATAATAAACAGGCATCTATGCCCAAGCTTTGTTAATAACCGCCTAGTTTACATTCGAAATTGATGTCTCTGTAAACATCGTTACATTTCTGTGTATCTCTTTGTTTGTCTACTCGACTGTGTTTCATTTCGTGTGTCTAAAGGTTCGCGGTGTTTACTTAGAAAATGATCTTAAAGATATGTACTGTTAGTTGTAGAAATGGTTATGAGCAAGAATTCAAAAGCGTCACTAAATGGAATAATTGATAATTTATTTATTACGTTAAAATGTTTAAGGATTTTTTGTTGTGAATGAACACTAGCTAAATTGTTACATGTGTTTTATTTTGCAAATGAATAGGTAATATTTGTTACCTACTTGCTGACCCGTGCCCACTTCGTTTGGAGTAAAGATATTTTTACTTGTGATGAAATTATGAGTGTGGTTCGGTTAGTACTGAGTTTATTTCCTGACTGACAAATGGACAACTTTTCTCTAGAACTCAATCATATATCTCTCATCGTTAAGGCAACGTTCGTAAGAAACGTTTGACTTACTTTGCAAATCCGACTACCACGAAAATGTCCTTTCATTTTTCGGGAAAGCCTATAACACTCACAAATAACGTGGTTTTCTATTGGTAAAAGAATTTTCTTAATCGGTTCAGTAGATCCAGAGATTATCCCCTACAACCTCACAAACTCACAAACTTCACCTCTTTATAATATTAGCATAGATGAAACTATAATACACATTTAAGGTATATACCATATTCTAGTCATTAATACATTCTCTACACTAACATATACCCACCTATTACTGCCCCACAGCTGGGCAAAGGGCTCTTCTGACATAGAAAGGGTACGAGCGTTGATCACCACGCTTGCACCAGACGGGTTGGCGATTTCAGACTTGTATTAATTATAAGCCCAGGTATCCTCACGGTGCCACGTGGTGGCTCTCGGCCACCGTAGGCGCGGGCCTGTGGACGGTGAGTATTGGGCTAGCTCGTCGTCCGTCCGTCTTACGAAGACAGGCCGTGTTGACGGCGCGTTCGTGTTCCACGCGCGCCTCGAAGAGATGTCAGCAAACATGTGGGGCCCGCATGGGCCGATGCCTGCCAGGGCTGCGGGACTGTTCGAAAGAGATACCGCGACCCTGGAACACAAAGGGCAAAAGAAGGAACATGGGTGGGTTTTAGTCAGTAAAAGTCTGACACTCCCTTCCGCTCTGCCCAGAGCGGGAGGAGTCATTTGATGATTTCCCATCCCAAAAAAAAAGAAAAAAAAGGTATCCTCACAATGTTTTCCTTCATCGATTCCAGCGACGGCGACGTCCAAGACACATTTAGATAACAAATCACCCTTTTTTTTTTTTTTTTGGTGGGTGAGAAATCATCAAATGACTCCTCCCGCTCTGGGCGGAGCGGAAGGGAGTGTCAGACTCTTACTGACTAAAAAACACCCATGTTCCTTCATTGGCCCTTTATGTTCCAGGGCCGCGGTATCTCTTTCGAACAGTCCCGCAGCCCTGGCAGGCACCGGCCCTTGCGGGCCCCTCCCGTTTGCTGACATCTCTTTGAGGCGCGCGTGGAACACGAACGCGCCGTCGACACGGCCTGCCCGTCGTCATACGACGGACGGACGGCGAGCTAGCCCTTTACTCGCCGTCCACAGGCCCGCGCCTACGGTGGCCGAGAGCCATCACGGCGTGATAACAAATCACCCTTGTTTAGGTTTTATCATCTTCTACTGCTTGACGTAGACCTTAATGTCGCCACAAAAATCAGTCCTCTGCTTCTTTCTTTATCGTGTGGTTAGCGCCTAACCTGGTGTCAACTTTTATGCGTCTGACTTGGCTTTACATGGCGTCAAGAAATATCTATCAGAGATTCTGGATTCCTCACGATGTTTTCCGTCAACGAAGCAAATGATAATTATACAATACGCACATGAATCCGAAAAATAAGAGGGGAGTGTCTTGGGTTCGAATTTGCGTTCTATGACTTGGCAGTCCGACGGTCACATCACTAGGCTCTCATTGCATGGTCCTCTGCTGACTACATATAATAATATTATCGTAGAAATAACATAACATCACGCCTGTAATCCCCGAAACGTTGAGCAGAGGTGTACCTTAATAGTACACCCACATTCCGCTAGTGATCAGAATGTATGTATTTCTACCAAACCGTTTAGTTTATAGACAATCTTTCAATCTTTATTAAATTGTATATAAACGGATTTGTTAAGGTTTATTTTCAAGTTATTATGTACATAAAGCCAGTTAATTAAAAAAAAAATCTTCAGTCGTTTTTCCATTTCTCGAAATTCAAAAGTTTTTAAACGACGCACACTTTATCTGCATAATAATGTACGCTTCAATTAATTGAAAAAGAATGTCGAAAACTATGTCTTCTGCTCTACATCTTTCAGTCTTTTATTCTCAAGTTCTGTCTTATCTAGGTATATTAGCCAGACTACAGAGTAAAGTGAATCTAACTAACAAGGAACCAACAAGGGAGTATAATTGGGTAAGAGTCTTCGTGTACTGTTATAATGACTGTCCCGTGAGTAATGCACCGTATCTTTGAGTCAAAGGCAGCCTCCTAATTATGTACCTACGATGTAATAATAAAATATAACGACTTATTTGAAATAATGAATAAAGGATATAATTGCTTGTTTTGTGTGTTTGAAGATGCAAAATAATAATTTGATTATTAAGTGCTCCACTGCTTAGCACAAGTCTCTTCTCGTGTAATATACAAGGAATGGGTATGATCAACATTGTAACTCAACTGAGGTTGCCTCATTGTTGTAGTTGTCGCAATCGCATGAGGTCCTGGGTTCGATTCCCGGGACGGGCAAAATGTTGTCGGGCTTTTCCATCAGGAATTTCTCACTCCCACGGAGTCTGGATTGCCATATTTGATGGCAATAGACTCACCCCCTATTACACGGGACTTCAACATAACTGGCGAAATGCGGGTGTACTATTAGGTACACCTCTGCCTAACCTTTCGGGGATTACAGACGTGATGTTATGTTTATTACTTACTTCTTGTTGGTGGTTCCAGAGGGCCTAGAGAGTGGCAATGGCCTTCAAACTGTTTCGTATTTCTACAACCACGACTTTCAGCAGGTTTATTGAATCGGTCCTTAAGTTCTGACGTGCACTGACTGGGCAGGTCCAATCAAATCTGCGCAGTTCTTTCGTCGTAAAACTAGATTTTATATTGTGTAGATTTAAGATTTTATTTTATTTTTATGTTGTGTGCTCTTGTGGGATGTGCCAAATAAATATGTTTTCTTTCTTTCTTCTTTATTTCTTGTGGAGGTCGGCTTGCCTATGCAGACGCTCCTAAAATACTGGTATTCAGCTGCACCCGGATAGTCTGGAAGCCGCCCCACCATAGTTAGGAAAAAGACTAAGCAGATGATGATGAAACGTATTTACAGAGATACATTTAGTCTCTTCTTCATTAATACTTCTTTTTCCTTAATTTCCACATAATAAATGAAAATGGCATCAATTCCCAGGAATCACAGTTTGTACAAAGTTGAATTTGAAGCGTGCTTACAGCTTCGAAACTGCACAATACTAGAATCCACAACAATCGTTACCTTAGTTTAAACTAGCTTTAACTGAAGTTTGTTCTTAACAAACGAAGGATACCTTGCGCTAACTTTATAGTTATTACAGTAGAATTCAAAAGCTGAGAGTTATTCTGGTTGGAGTAAGATATTTCGCAATAATAATATTATTGTGGGTGGGTGCATGCTGAATTTTAATAGATTAACAGTAAATAATTTAGTTTCTCTATTTGAGTGTATTGGTGGTTTAGTGGTTCGAAACCAGGCAGGCACGTTTGTTCTTGCGGTCGTTAGATAGGCCGCACTTGGTTATGGATGGGGCCGGCCGGGCATGGCGGGCTGATACCAGTCGGGCAGTGTCGAGTTATAGCAATTAGCTGACCCATATTTGCATAAATAATAATAATTATATAATTATTTTATATTTCTTCATTCAAATAAATACCTAGAGAATTATAAATTTATATAATGAGGATTATACCACTAAAAAAAACAAGTGCGAGTCGGACTCGCGCATGAAGGGTTTCGTACCATCATAGCCGGGAGCCCCCTTTAATGTTTAATTTATTTTTGTTATTTTTTGTTATAGCGGCAACAGAAATACACATTCTGTGAAAATTTCAACTGTCTGTACCACACTACCACTGCTCAGTAATAAGTTTACGGATCACGAGATACAGCCCGCTGACAGACAGACAGACGGACGGACGGACGGCTGATTCAGTAATAGGGTACCGTTGGTTACCCTTCGGGTACGTAACCCTAAAAAAGGCGCGTTAATTTGTGTAATTTATTTCATCACAAATTACGGTGAAGGAAAACATTGCGAGGACCCCGAAGACATTAATTGTCAAATATCAATTTGTACTGAGTCCGTGTTGTGGATTACGACCCGATGCCTCTTACAGGGAAGAGGCTCTCGTTCCAGCAGTGTGAAGGTTATGTGCTGATCATGTTTTTTACACATGTTCACGTTTTTTGGTCTAAAACATTCACGTTTTCTGACTGTATGGGTTTTACTTCAGTTTTTTAACCTTGCCCATCACTAGGACTATTTCTCCTGTATTGTGGGAAGCGTGGAAGGAACATGGATGGGTTTTAGTCAGTAAAAGTCTGACACTGATGGTGATGATGACTGGGAGGGGTCATTTGATGATTTCCCATCCCAAAAAATAAGGGGGTTCAGTCTAGTGACAATGATTTGTTTCTCTCTTGTTTACCATTGGACAAACTAGCCTTGTAAAAGCTTATTTTATTACCTTACCTTAAACGTACCGTCAGGGATGGTTCGAGGAGGCACGAGAAAAGAGCACGTGGAATGAATTGTGGAAGGTCTTTGCCCAGCAGAGGGACAGTACAGGCTATTCTAACCCAATAGGCAGATGTGTTGCTGGGGAGTATGTGCGGCCACTTCTTTCTTTCTAAAACACTAGGAAGTGTCGAAAAACAGGCGTTTTGGAGAACTATCTCTTGTAAACTTTGACGTTCAAAACGTGCTGATTATCAGCCTAATTTGAATAAATGACTTTTGATTTCGATTATTTAAAAAAATAAAAAAAAAACCGGCCAAGTGCGAGTCGGACTCGCGCACGTACGAAGGGTTCCATACCATTACCATCTATAAAAACGGCAAAAAAATCATATCTGTTGTATGGTAGCCCCACTTAAATATTTTTTTGTTTGTTTTTAGTATTTGTTGTCATAGCGGCAACAGAAATACATAATTTGTGAAAATTTCAACTGTTTAGCTATCGCGGTCCTTAAGACACAGTCTGATGACCGACAGACGGACGGACAGACAGCGAAGTCTTAGTAATGGGGACCCGTTTTTACCCTTTGTGTACGGAACACTAAAAATATATTAGGTACCATACTTCCTCTTTACCTTTGGCACCGAAAATGTGGCATACTACCGCAAGCCAAATACTTTTTAATAAAAATCATCCATGAGTTAAATTGACACTAAAATTTTAACTGCACCATTTAATTAAAAACTCAGTTATTTGAGTTGACGTTTTTTTTACTTGCTATCCTCACCTCGTAAACTTTTATGACTAAGAATATAAAATTACTTTCTCAAGAATTTTGAGTTTACGGCAACGATTTTAATTATTAGGTCGTAAGTTGTAACCTTGTAGTGGCTGCTGGCTAACTCAGTGGGTCATATTTTTAATAGGCACTTTGACGCTGACACTTCATTTTTTACTGAGATAAATTTTACGAGGATTTATGATTTAAAAGCTACCGTCAGTCTTTGGAACATTAGGCGCGGTTTATACAGAAGAGACGTGGCGAGGACGCGTGGCGGTGGCAGAAAATCAAATGAACCTAATAGTTATGTCACAATAGCGTCGTTTTTGCCGGGCGAGTCACCTGGTGGCGGCGGCGTTCTGTATAAACCAAGGCTTCAGCACGACCGCGCGGTGTAAACGTACCTAATGAAAATACGTCGATTTTTGAATAGATATCCTATCGCATTTTAGTTAAATTGTTTGCCACAAGCACAATTGTTATTATCAACAAATATGATAAATTCTTAAAATTATTAAAATACGATATAATGTGAAACGAGTATTTTAAATTTTAAAATCTACGTATTTACCTTACGGTTACACCATGCGCTCGTGTTAATGCCTAACTAAGGTCCCAAAGACTGTCCACCGAGTACGAGTAGCACAAAGGGCCATATAGCGAGCCATGCTCGGCATAACCCTCTTAGATCGAGTGCGTAACACCGAAATCCGCCGTCGGACGAAAGTCTACGACGTCGGGGACCGGTCGGTGCGCCTCAAGTGGACCTAGGCAAGACATAATATGGCTAGACGCAGAGATGGCCGATGGAGCAAGGCTTTGACCGAGTGGTGGCCGATGTTTGGCCAAAGAAACCAGGGCCGTCCTAGGGCGCGTTGGGTTGACGATATCGTCAAAGTCGCGGGAAACACCTGGATATGGGACGCACAGAACCGGGAACTGTGGCAGAAGAAAAAAAAAAGGAAGGTTCCAAAGACTGACGGTAGCTTTTATCGTACTAGATACGTTCCATCATCTGTCTTTTATTAACAACCGTATAATGCTTAAAAAAAAGGCGGCCAAGTGCGAGTCGGACTCGCGCACGAAGGGTTCCGTACCATTATCTATAAAAACGGCAAAAAATCATATCTGTTGTATGGGAACCCCCCTTAATATTTAGCGGCAATAGTAATACATCATTTGTGAAAATTTCAGCTTTCTAGCTATCACGGTTTATGAGATACAGCCTGGAGACAGACATACAGACAGACAGCGAAGTCTTAGTAATAGGGTCCCGTTTTACCCTTTGGGTACGGAACCCTGAAAACAACAATATAATAATAATAATATCCTTGGACATTTCACACAGCATCATCTAGTCCCAAGCTAAGCAACCTAATGCTTGTGTTATGGTAGCTAGATGGCTGATAAACTACATATATACTTTTTTTTTTGTAAATACATACATATTATAGATAGAAAATAATATACAGTATCGACAGTAACGACCTTTATATCAACAGCTTACTCCATAAACATGCAAAGATAGAAACATCAGCCAATAGAGAGGGATAATCGACACCCTACTTTACAAATAACCCGTTCAAACTGTGAGATATCTCACCCGAATCCTTTTTATACCGAGATCAGCCTGCTTTATGTGCCCCATTAGGGAACCATTACGATTTCCTATAGAGATAGGACGACAATAGATATTCGAATACCACCATTAGGCCTCGGTCACGACCTGCGAGGCGATTTGCGTCAAGCGACGAGCCCGCTCAGTCAAACTCACCCAAAATTCGCCACATATGGCTGTATGAGAAAGTGAAATGCACATATTATTAACTAGCTTATGCCCGCGGCTTCGCCCGAGCCGAGATCGGTAATTATCTCACGGGACCGTACGTTAATCCAGGTTATAAAGTATCTGTGTGCCAAATTTCATCCAAATCCAAAGTAGTAACAAACATCCATACATCCTTACAAACTTTCGCATTATGATAGTAGTAGGTTTTAAAATATGGAACCTTCCTGGTTCATAAGCTCCAAATCATTTTTTTTTCTTTTGTTTTTTTTGTTGTTGTTGTTGTTATATAAGAAATAATGAGGAGACAAATCGATGTAATGCTTATTTTCTGGTGTTTAACACCAAATAGTGAAGCTTTCTTAGTTTGTAGGAAAAAATTATCGGCCTGCGCATCCGTAATGGATCTGACGACCTGGAAGTCTTTAAATAGACTCCGGACCCAGTTTGACCTAACCAAGGAAAACTTTTCCAGGTGAAGATACATAGACAATGGAGTGTAAATGTGGTGTGGATCTCATAATAATCGTGTCCTGCCTGTCCTTCGCGTGAGACAAGCTGTTCATTGCCTTCATACAACGCAGGCGCGTGTCGGCAGCTGGTTGGACGGCGGGCGAGTGGGTGCTACGACGAATCTGCATTTTGCAACTGTTATTGCATTTTTATAGTTTTTGTTACTAGGCTCATACAATAAAAGTATGTTTACGAGCACATTAAGTAATTTTTCTATGACGAACCGATGTTTTTTTGTGTATATTCGCAAAATTTAAAACGACACGTGCCGCACCCGACTCGCGGTCGAGTGAGTGTGAATTCCTATCGGGGAATACATACGTTGACGATGCAATGCAACGACGCTACACCCGCTCCCGACCCGTTCGCCCGCGCGGTATCTGTGGCGGCGGGCGACGGGCACGGCTAACTCGCGTCTCCCGCCACGCGCCCGTCCCGCGCATTCTCTCTGTGTGATATCGTTCATATAAATAGATGAAATTATACCCGCCGTACTCCCGACCCGTCCCGCGCCCGCTCGCTCCGTGAGTTGGGCTTTAGGATCTCTTTTGTTTACCACTTTTAGCGTACGGTAACACGTTATACACTTGGGAGTTTGTTTCGTGTTAAGTCAATCAAAAAGTAATAATGACTTATGCGAATTTATGTGAATTAATGACCGATGTATAATGTACACATCACGCTTGTAGTCCCCAAAGGGTTATGCAGAGGTGTACCTACATAATAGTAGTTACGTTTAAGTCCCATGTAACAGGGGGCGAGATAATTGCCTTCAACCGGGCACTAATCCAGACTGCTATTGAAAAATTGGAGATGTAAAAACCCAAGAACACTGGACAGTTGCTATTGCGACCACTAGACCAATTAGGCAATTAAAGTTATAAACTTTTATATTAAAATAGTTAATTATTATTTAGCCTTAATTAAACACGAAGAATAATAAGCAGAAACCATCCTCAGATTACAAAATTGCTCTAAATGACAATAAAAAGCCTTAAAATGTTCTAAATTACACAAAAAACGGTGTCGGAAGTTATTTATCAAAGGTCCGCCAGATATGATTATCCTTGCGACAGCTAACGGTTTTGGGGCCGACAGAAGAATATGCAATTTGGGACGACGCGACGAAGGCCTAATTAGCTGAGAAAGAGCAGGTTGAATTAAAACGTGGTTTTTGTTGAGAATTATTCAATTAGAATGAATGTAAGGTTTTGATGTTCAGTAATTTTTTTCGAGATGTCTGTTCTGTTTATGTTAGGCTTTTCACGAGAAGGATTTTTTTTTTGTCATTAAAAACTTGTAATAGAAACGGTCAATGAACTCTTCAGTGATTTGAAGCTTATTTGTTTTCGTAACAGAAAAGGGTTCATTGTTTTAAAATTGTTATTAGCCTGTTGGAAATATTTTTTACCTTAAACAAGCGTTGTTGAATGTTTTTGTAGATCAATCTTAAAACAATGATCAACTATTTTTGATGGTGTTCTGCTACCACTTCATCAAGTACATCGTCATCATCATCATCATATTCCTACTCTTGTTGTATGTTGGTATGTTAGGGATTTGGTTTCCGCACTTAGTCCCTAAAGTGGACCATTGTGCGTGATTCCTACTCTTTTTCCATTCTACTTGGCGCAACACGTTTTCTTCTTCCATTCTCCCCGGTCAGACGTCACGGCATCATTCACTCCTTTCTCTTTCATATCAGTCTGCACACAATCCATCCATCTTTTCTTTGGCCTTCCTCTCCCTCTCCAATCATCAACATTAATAAAATGATTTAAACAAAAAACTGTAACACGTCAAACAGTCCCGGATCTGCGTGGTGGATTACAGTGCGCTCCTCACATGGGACGCCTGTTTCCAGCTGGGGTAACGTCATAGATGTCATAATGATTATGCTAGAAGACACAGCAGCACAATAATGCTTGCCCCTTTTCTTAGGGGGACGCGCCAGGGAAGCCTGCGAAATTCAAATTTTCTTTGGTTTTTTGTAATTTGCAGTTCAGTCTCAGGCTGTATGTTAAACAATATATGATTTAGGACCGTAACACGCAAAGATATTAAAATATAACGAGCGAGAGACGGGACAAGACAAACAAAATCGTAATCCACTACTTGTTACTGGTGGTAATAAGTCGTTCTATCTAATGCCATACGCTCGCTTGTCAGGAAGCATTCGTGTGTCAAAATCGAAAATGTTCGGGATCAAAGTTTTTATATGAAAATATTCCCAATGTCCGCTCTGTAAGTATTTTAAATCTCTTTGGTAACACGTATTTAATTACAGAATTGCCCAACGCCATTGAATGGCTTTTACATATAATGGTCATTAAATGGGATCAAATGAACTTAGACGATTGTGTTGATAATTTCAATGATTATAACTCTCCGTAAAGCCATATTTGTTACGGTCGCGAGTCATATTTTAATCAACATACAACCCGACAATGACTTGCAAATTGCAAAATCGTAAGAAAATTTGAATTTCGCGGGCTACACTGATGCTTTCACCTTAACCCAGGATTGGAAGACACAAAAGACATTTAAATATACTTACGACCGATGACACAACGCGAAAAAAATGTAATTTAGGTTCTTGCATGAGCTGGGCCATTGATCCTTCATCTAGTCCTAGTGAAATGTGTCAAAATTGGTAATAAATGTCATTTTGACATTCTTCAAGACGTCTCTGAGACATGGGATCACATTTCGTCTGATAGCCTCTTTGTAATAGACCTCCCATTTCGATCTTCACACTACATTACACACCAAATTATAACATAACATCACGCATGTAATCTCCGAAGGGTTAGGTAGAGGTGTACCTAATAGTTCACCCACATTTTAAATGTTATAGCACCATGCTGATATAGCGGGGTGGCTTTTGGCCGCAAAAAGAACCAATTTCGTTTGTAATTTAAAAAAAAATCTTGTTTATTGTTTTTAATTTTGTTTTATTGTTAACTAGCTGACCCGTGCCCACTTCGTTGGGCGGTAAACATTTTCGACCGTTTTTTCTCCGACTTACTTTGCAAAACAGAGTACCACGAAAAATCTTTTCATTTTTCGGGTTAATATATAGCATATGGCACTCACAAATAACGTAGCTTTCTATTGGTAAAAGAATTTTCAAAATCGGTTCAGTAGATCCAGGATTACCCCTTACAACCGTACAAACTCACAAACTTTTCCTCTTTATAATATTAGTATAGATTTAACCATTTTTGTCTAGTCCTGTTCGAGACAAATTAATACTTTTTCTTTCTTTCATTTTACTAGTTACGTTTAAGTGATATGTTATAGGGAGCTAACCTTTTGCCATCAACCGGGGAAAAGACTCGACTCCATAGCTAAACCCAATAGCACATCCGATCTGGGAATCGAACCCAAGACCTCATGCTCAGAAGTACCTAGCACAATAAATTATATATCACTGAAATTAATTGCTCACCAAATAATTTATATATTCATAGAAAAAGAGAATGCTCATGGAAGTATGGAATCCCGTACCATGCTGCATCAAAATCAAACCTTGTTTTTTATAGACTACACTGATCGTATTAACTCCTACAAAAATTATTTTTGAAAAAAAAACCCGCGTTTCAGAGTTATTTTATAAAATCGAAACTAACCTAAAAAGTAGGTCTATTTTTTCGACGCTACCAACGACGTATTTTAACACACATACATTACATTATTGCTCTAAAAACAGCGTAATACACTAATATTAGTAAGAATTACGAGTTAAAGTAACATCCACAGTATGCTTGACTGAAACTCGATTTTATTTTAGACCTTTACATTGCCAATAGTCAGTCAGTACAGTACAAATGTCAGATGCCACAGATAAGATAACTATAAACCATAGAGTATAGTAAGTGCCATAAACTAGTCGGGATTTAGGGATGTAATCGATAAATCAAAATCTTTAGGCTGAGAAAATCTATTTTGTTGCAAATAGCAATAAACCAAACTAAATCGATTTGGTGTACTGATCTTACTTAATTGTAATTAATTTTAGAGTCCGCTCGACAGACAAGGGTTTGTTCAATTGAAACGGAACGTCATTTATATTCAGTTGAAACCGAACGTCATATAAAGGGAGTAAAACAATATTCGTACTTTTAAACTCGAAAAGTATATTTCCAGTTCAAAAATCAAATCCCCGACGCGTAATGCCGTAAAAAAATATGAAACTAATTACTATAATATTTTGGTTTTGAGGCGCGAGACTTTTTGGTACCAACTTTGGTCATTGTCCTTTGCAGTAATAGTACATAGAATCTAAGGTCGGTGATGTTATGTCGCAAAAGTTAATTATGGTGTTGACACAAATGTGATTCATGGGTTGACGTCACAGGTATCGGGTTGCCAGGAGAGGAAGCTACCCGGATGTAAGGTGTTTAATTATGTTTTTTTTAGGGTTCCGGAACCGGATAACCTTTTCTTTATCGGTTGACTAGAGATTGACAAAATGTTTTGGGAATGTTGTGTCAATTTTGGAAGTCAAATTCAGATCAATTCATAAGAAGTATACACATATAGGGTGACTGGTAATTACTGACCGATACTTAAACACGTGATTGTACTTATGATAACAAACAACTTTCCCGAAGAAACATTTTTTCAGAATTCCTGATGGAAAAACCTAATAACACTTTTCCCGATCCGGGAATCGAACCGAGGACCCCATGCTCTGTAGTCGCGCTTGCGACCACTAGAACAACGAGGCAATCCACATCAACCACAGTTTTCACAAAGTGTTAAACCTACCTACTTTTTTCATTGATTTCTCTAAAACATTACAAAACAATTCTGTTATTTCATACCATTTAATTATTTAGAATATTACTTAAAACATGCAATCGTCAACCAACTTTTTAATTGATTTTCAAAGTCAAACCATTTATTTAAATTGGACCATCAAAAGCCTCTTCTGAATGATAGGTTACAATAATGTATGAAATCGGAATATTTAACACTATAACATCTTGTATTTAGGTCCAATTTTCAATCACACTTCATTGTAACCACACTGCACTAATCCAACTGCCCGGGGGAAATAGAATGACATTATATACTTTTCATTTCGCGCGGTATTTTCGTGGTATTTTTCGTTTCATCCTGGCAACACGGGTCATCCCCTTGGGTTTAGCGCTGGCATCCCCATCGGTCCACCTTTGTGGCCTTCGTAATTAGACGGGCAAATAATGGGAGGTGACTATGAATTTTTTATGCGTATCATATTTTGATGGAAACAATGTTTGTCCATTTTTTAGGGGTAGGTGGTAATTTGTGTTATGTCAGTTTAATTTTGTTTTTTTAACGATACTGTGGGTATCGATTAATTAGGTAGAAACTGTTTATTTTAAACATAGACATCAAAGAGAGATAGGTCTCTCTCTCTGATAAAAGATGAGGATCTATTTTCAATAACAGTTGAGTGGGCCTCTAAGGCCCATTTCAAATGTTTGATCGCTGTTGATCAACCCTGTAAGGCCCATCTGTCACTGTCATCGGTTATGTCATAAATTTGCTTATAAAAACTGCATCTATCTTGCTCAAACTTTCACAGAGTCTAGGAGAAAGAACAAGAGAGATATACTGCCTAAAGTACCCACAAACAAAGGGTTATGGGGTCGAGAAATTGATATAAGTATGTATGTCTTAATCTTGATTTTAAACGTTCAATTGGCCTAGTAAGAGTTTTCACTATCGTCTAAATTTACTTGAACGTATTTACGTATACTTCAAATTCTATGGAATAACTGTGTTCCCTTAATTGTCAACAGACAATGCTACTTCAGTTTCAGTACAAATTGAAGGTTATGTATCGCATAGGTTTAAAATCCATACTATGTCCTCAGTTCAAGATTTTTACAACAATTTTCAAAGACCAATTTTATATAAATAATATTTTTTTATCTAACTGACGTATGTCTGGTATCCAGTTAGCACGTAAATTAGTCTGTAGCGTGTCAGACGGACATTATAAAGAATATTTCCCAGTTTCAGTAACACTTAGCGACATCCAAATGAATGCCTAAATTTTTTTGTAATTTTGGAAATTCAACTATTAGCGCCAAGCCGAGAGTTGAAAATCGAACAAGCGCATCCATTCAAGTGCCGCTTGGTGTTACCAGGTACACTGTACCATTCTCCTCGTTTTCCGGCTCCTATTGTCAAAATTTCCTTTAGAAACAATAGAAAATACCCGTTTTAATTAAAATGGTCATGCAACGACATGGTCGCAGGAGGTTTATCCCTCTGTCGGTCACTCTGTGTTTTGTTCTTTTTCAAGGCTTACCTCCGAATCGATTTTGGATTTTTCGTGTTTGGAATAAGGTGACTAGTGGGAGAAGATTCAAAGACAAAGTGGTCGACAAGGGGTTGTCAATATTGAAAAAATCGCAATTATCCATAGCCTGAATTCACCCGCTGTTGGTAATAGGCTTCGTCCCTTTCGTTGTGCCAATCACTACTTTGCATCACCTACATTCCTTTTTTTTTATAAAACGGTGAAAAATGCCTAACGCATACCTCACCGTCCGGGGAGACGGTTTGGTTATGTGGGGCTTGCACCCACTAAAAAACACCGCCGTGAGCCTACTGTCGCCTTGGTGGATGAGCCGCGAGAACTGCTGCGCATGACGTTCGCTAGCCATCCAGACTGAGCCAGCATCATCCAAGTTGTTCCCCCAATGTTAACAATGTCGTCTGTCCATCTAGTCGTCAGGCGATTCCATCTTTATCCAGTCATTCGGGCACACCTTCACTCCACCAGCCATCAACCATCATAATTTTAGTGGAAAACCGTCCACTGTAGACCTAGATTTCCTCCAAGCGTCTCCATATCGTCTACTCCTGTACTTCTCGCATTCAGCTGATTCGCGACCTTCACCCGGATAAAGCTGTAAAAGAATTGTTTTGAGCTGAAAACGGGATGGTACTATTCGTCCTATATCACACTATCTCTCTCTCTCTCTTGGCTGTTTTGATGTCTGTAGGAATTGATGAAGAGAAGAAAGAGAAGGTGTATTTTGGCCAACAGCTCATACGGCATACGGCAGACGTGGCCAGTCTAGTTCCACTTCAGCTTAGTGGCATTTTAAGCAACTTCAGCAATTTGGAGCGCAGTAGGGTGTTGCGTATATGGTCGTGTAATTTGTGGCCAAGATATTGTAGCTTGATGAAGTTCAAGTTAAGTACAAAAGGTCCATTTCATTTGGGAGTATTTAAAAAATCGGTTCACGCAGTCAAGTCCGAGGGGCATAATTAATTTTAATAACTGTTTTGATGAAGTGCATTTCCGTCGGTGTACTTTAATGAACCACCATCTAAATAAATGACCTCATTTAAAATACAATCAGTTAATATGCAAACAAAATAATGAGTCGAGATAATAATATGTTGGTACGAAATGTTTGAAATACATTTCATGAGCTTTAGCATTAGCATGGAATCTGCGAGTGGTTTTAGCAAATAACAAGTAATGGCCTGTAAAATAATTAGTCATTCGGTTTTGAATACATATATGTAATTATTAAGCGGGTCTTGCTTTGTTCTGTCAGAACAAATTTCACTATGGAAACTAAACGCGTGCACATGTGAAGTGAGTTCGAGAAATGTCTGTGTCTATATTTATTTACTAGCTGTTGCAAGCTACCGTCATCCGCGTAATTTAAAAAAAAAAATATGACTTCTCTATTTGAATCGGATTTTATTTACAAGGGTTTTAATATTTTTGCTCGGACCCTAATCCTTTTTCTAAAATAAAAGGTAGCCTAAGTTGCTTTTTATAACATCAGCTATCTACCAGTAAAAGTCCCAAAGTCCCGTCAAAATATGTCTAGCCGTTTCGGAGATTAGCCAGAATGAACAAACAGACAGACAAAAATAATAAAAAAGTTTTTTTTTTTAATAAGTACCGTTTATACTTTCGTATATTATGTAGGTATTATTAATTCACTAAAATGTTGTTATTTTGATATTACAAACAGATACTTAAATTTTTATTTATTTGTAAGTTAATGATGACACTGACCGCATTTGAAAACGTGTTTATCGCATTCAGTTTCAATGGAGAAATCAACGCTCGATTTTGTTTTAGGATACACAATCTGATATGAAAGTTGCACCGATATAACTGTCTACTTACAGATCATATAATTGACGCCAACAAAACGGGTAAGAAGAGTTTACGTCACCTTTGTCCAATGTGGTTTGATCACGTAACTGGTTTGCTACCAGGTAGATATCAAAATTAAGCATAGCAGGGAGCGTCTGTCACTCGTGACGTCATGGCACGCTGTCGGAAGCGTCTGGCGCTTTAAAGAGATCCTAGCCTAAGAGAGAGGGCAGAGAGACTGTGGTTGTGTCTTCGCGCACACTTGCGGACTATAACATCTCCAGCGATGATGGTTAGTCTCCGTCGAGTTTGGTCGTCATGATCAAAATAATAACCAATCTCTGAGCAGAAGAATATACAGGGTGTTAAAATAAAACACACAAAATGTTTATTTCAAATTGTATTTATTTTTGTCGTTATTATAATAAACCATTCGCATTGCAATCCACACTATTGGTCCGTCCATAATTACACAACACACCATATACTTCATCATTTTACAAATTATTTCGAATTATATATAATTATTTACATTTTTACATTGAACAAACAATCTTTATAAATTTCTTTTATCTAGGTATCATTTAAGATAGATTCAGACAATTTTCAAATAGAAAAAAAATATTAATATCAAGAATTCCACCTTTTTAATATTTTTCTACTTTTTCGATGATATTTCTATGTTTCTAAGAAAATAATATCCCAATTTCTGCTAGGTCTTCCCGCAATTTATTTCAACATTAATATGAAATGTTACTTGGCTGCCATTAATAATGGCAGAGGTGTCAAGGAAAGTACTTTTGGAACGAAATCATAGGAAATGTCTTGGGAAATATCTCTTGAAGTGAGTGCTTTTATGGAAGAATGTTAACCATACACTGCGAAAATGCTGCCACATTTTTGGCCACTTATCCCGTCAATACTAGTATAAAATATTTTTTACAATAATACTTGTAAATAATTATCTTAATATAGGATTTTCATAAATAAAATACAATTTTGACAGCTGTATCTATCTTAAACAACAAAGCGAACTTGCTGAACGCTCATAAACAATCTGTAACTATAGGTAGTTATTAATTAATTTCGTTATAATATGTATAAGAAAAAACATTGAAATATACCTTTTATACAGTTTACACTATGTATATACAAGACTACAATTTTTATACCGTAAAACGCACATGAAAATTGTAGGCACACAGAAATTCAATATTATGGTAATGCGAATGTTTTTTGTCAGAATTCTGCACGTTAATAAAAATGGAATCAGTTTAAAATCATGCGAACATCTGCCTGTAAAAATGTAATCCTTTTTCAGCGTTTTATACCTGAAAAGGTACTTATGGAAATTTATTATTAAATGTACGTTTTTGGTAAAGCTCTGTCGTAGTAACAATAAATGATTAATAAGAAATTATTAGAAATTGTTGTTGTAGTATTCATTTAGTCGTGACAATAAAAATAACTCGAAGTGATAGTTCCTAAAACATAAGTAGTCCCAAAAAGTATAGATTAAAAGAGTTTACTTTTATATTTTAACTTGTCTTTTTTCTGTAGAAGACAAATAGGTACGTGACGTATGTAGTACGGGTAGTACCTCTCGATCTACAACGATTTTGTCAAAATATTAGCGTCACGACACCCCCATTTCTTCGCCTCAAATAACCCTTAACTTTATAGGATGATAACCATCAAGCACAATCCCATTATATGTCATTCGCACCTCCCGAAAACATTTATCATATGACGAAGGTGTTAGAAATAAGGCTGCATGTTTATTACGGAGCGGGAAGCGTGAGCGATAGCGGGCAGTGAAACGCTGTGTCACTGTCATTTTGTTGTATGATGCATTGAGTGCCAATATTATGTGAAATTATTTTAGGCTGTTCAGAGAGAAATACAAATATACAAGGATCCTTTGAAACGTTATCCAAAATCGAAACTATTACCGCAATCTTATTTTTTTAAAACAAAACAACTAAAAAAAATTACCAGCACTGCCCTCTGTTAAGGTCTTTCAAGCGCCAAAAGATCTTTGTATTCAAATTCAAATTCATTTATTTTGTGAACATAATTTAAGTAAAGTAGTTGTATTGCAATAACTTACTAACTTTTAGAACCTGTAATTCACTGAACTAATTTATTTCGTTTGTTTTCGTTTCGATTTGTTTTTCTGTTTATACTTTTTTGTTATTTCCATCAACAAGTTGCAAACAAGCGATATTTTAAAGCAACTTTACTGTTCATAGACTTGTGCAGGAACCAGGTGATGAACAAAACAAACAATGAGTCACAAACAAGTGCTCGGCGCGCGGCGGCGGTGTGCCACTACTCGCTTCCGCCTATGACCAAATGCTGAGTCTTATAAAGGGTTTCATCCAGTTTCTGTGTGCCTACACTTTCCACAGAAAGCATGGAAGGTTATATTTACGCAATTCATTTTATTAATTACGTAAGCACCAATAATAATTAATACCTACTATTAATGAACTGATTTTTTTTTCAGATAAATTAAAATGTTGATGAAGTTAAACAGCAGTAACTAGTTTTTTTTTTGGATTAATAAAATCTTTGTTACAGTAAAACTTAAGTAAATTAAAAAATAAGTTTACAATTTATTCAGAATTTATTGTGATTTTTGGATTAACTAATACAGCTGAAACATATACGCAATATTGGTAGCTTTGTCACAAATGTTGCGTATAAATACTTGCCAAATAGTCTTGAAAGTTATTGAAATCATGTCTGGTCGAGGATTTGTTATGAATATCGAACCGTTAAGTTTAACAAAAAAACTAAGTTTGGTTCAACTTAACGGCTCGATATTCATAACGAATCCTCCTAAATATTACGAATACTATAACTTAACTTCAATATTTACGCAGTCATGTGAGCGAAGTCGCGGGGACAGCTAGTATTAAAGTAAATGTTAAAACAAAACACATGTCAGAACTTGATTCAGTTTTAGTAACAAAATAAATCAACCTGTATAGCGTTGAGTTGTTAGACAAGTACTACCGAGATCACTGACGGTCTATAATTTTTCACCCTTATGGCCTAAGTAATAAGGTTTGTTTTTCTCTTTATTTAAAGGGGTTTTTTCAATTTGAAGATGTCGCCCCTATAATACAAATTGCAAAATCCAACATATTTCCAAACACAATCACACCGTAGATTCACTTAGACTATTATTTTAATGCCCATTTGAGCGAGCCTGTACAGCAGTCTGGCCTCCCTCGACAAAGGGAAGGACAAAGCGAACTTGCTGTTAAGTAATAAGGTTGAAAACTGGTCGACTATCATTGAACTCGATAGTAACTAATGTTAAAAAGAAGCCTTCACTATCGCAATGTTTAAAGAAGAAACCGTTTGTAAAATTTCCGTTACATTGGTAAGATTTTGCCATCAAACTGAAATTTTCAAAATTGTGCAGTTTTAATTAATCACATTTTTCAGTACGTAAAAAGGAAAATTTTCAGCCATGAATACATAATATACCAAAATCACTTAAATAATTATTTATCATACCTAACTGTCGAAACATAAAGAACAAATAAGACATTCAAAAGGAGAATACACGGTGACACAGCAGGCTATAGCTACATTTCCAGTATAACATGGCCTCGCTTTGTATAGATTTCCCGTACAATCAGAGATCCGCATAAACTGGTTTTGTTTAGCATGATTGGACGCCGTGCGTACTAGATGAGCTTAGATTCCCATTCACAAGTAAACGTCAATTCCTCCTAGTTCCCTATTGAATGTAACTGGTACAGGTGCTGTCCCACAGTTACTGTCCTACAGCTACTGCAATGTCCTACTAGTCTGTGGCCATTCGCTCGTCACTTAGACCTATTATGCTAGACAGTGATCTGCTTAAGGCAAGTCCTCACCGCTGGCGGTTAGCGAGTAGAGATAAAAGTACAAAGCGAGTTATTTATTTGATAGTGTACCCGCCATAAATTTGACTACAAAATACATATCATCATTCTGTTGGCTTGCTGCACGTTTGGTGCAAACTGTAAGGGCAGCAAATATCTGTTTAAATAAATAATTTATGTTACCAGTTATCCCCGAAGTAAAGGGTTAAGCAGGGGAGAGGTATACCATAGTACACCCACATTTTGTCAGTCCGAAGTAATAAGTAGCGACCTTATTGACATCGTCTGGGCACGACTCCAGACTCTGTGGCTTCTACTGAGCAATCCCTGAAGTAAAAACCCAACAACACTATATTCGAAATGGGAATCGTATCCTGGACCATGAGGACAGTAGTGCAACCAGTACACTGAAGGTCAGTTTCCACCAAGCAGAAAAACCTCGCGCACTTTTTTGATATCTCTGAATGACTGTCAAAATCCAAATGACTTTCAACCATCAAATGTTGACGGTTAAGTTCAAAATCGAATTAGAAAATTTGACAGTTTGCAGTAACTTGAGGCGTTGGCGACTGTACATTTCTTGAACATGATTTTCTTCGATAGCTAGTCTCTTCGTCGTTCGTCGTCTACGGTGGCGCAGGTCCTTACTGGTGCTGATAGCAATACTGTGGTAGCTACCTGTAATACCTTTTTACTGGGAAGAAGTTTTATGAGGGTTTTATTAGAGCGTGTGAAAGAAAAAATGGTTAGAAAAACACGGGGAAGAACTATGTCCTTAAAATATTCCTTAGCACCATCATAAACAAAATAAGTACGTCAGATAATTCTTCTTAAAGGTATTCTTCTCTGCAAAGCCTTTTAAAAAAAAAGCCAAAAGCCAAAGCCATTTAAGAGGCATACAAAATAACTAGACCGCCATGTTCTGGAGTCCGCCATATTGGATTTGGAATGACGTCATTTAGCTCGTGTTTGCAAAATTTTAGCTCAATCGGTTTGGGAGGGATAACTGTTTTAAAATTCAGTACATACAACAACATTCATACATGTACATACAACATAGCTTGTAATAAAAATGAAAATTAGTAGTGTAGTGGAAAGATGAATATGTTTTCCCCTACACCAAATAGAACAGTCTATTTGGTCTACGGGAAAAAATATTCAAAGAACAAGTTCAGATTTATAACTTTAGCATATAATTGTATGGCACAGTTAATTTCAATATTTGTAAAACATTCGAGACCAAAAAAGGCTTAGTGATAACGATCTCATCTCAGGAAAGGCTTATTTTCAACGATTCAAATATTGACATTTCGAAGCACGGTCGGTCTGGCTGAGCTCCTGCCACGGAGTAAGTAAATACAGAAGGTTACACGTAAATTGTTGTGAAAAAGGTTTTGTACGGCCCTTTTCAGGGCTGCGGGTGATGCGTCTTGCCGCAAGCGACGACTTCATTTAATATTTTAACAATGGCATACTAAGATAAAAAATAAATAACTAACACAAAGAAGTAACTATGCATGTGGAAATTATGAGCCATTTGACAGTTTAACCAGTTCGTATAAAGACGACCATGGCAACGGTATGTTTGTATAATGTCACCAGAATCGACGGAAACGTTTGTTTTCAAAACCAGTCGTATCACTGCAGTCTGCCATTGCAATTTGAGGTCGCCTTTGGAAAAGCACCTTCAATTCTGCATCAAATTGCTTAATCATAATTAGCCGATAATGTTCCCACTGCTGGTACACAAGCCTCCTATATGAGAAGGAGGCACATGTCTGCTTCATGTGAACCTTCTGTATTTCGTTACTCTGTGTCCGAGTGCGAGTTCAAATGTCCGCGTTGGATATTTACACTTTAATATTGAATCTCAATTTGTTACGTCATGTGTTTTTCAATTAAAACGGCTGAAATTTTTCATGCAATAAATCAAATAGTGGAGTTGAAATAAAGTGATTTTGCGTATTGACTCACGAATCAATTATTTTTATTTAGAGTCAGTTATTCTGTGATTTCGTAATGAAAGGTGTATTTTCCATTGACTTATGATTAAAAAAAAACTGCAAAAAATCTATTGGAACTTAAAATTAATTAATCGAATTATGAATCAAATAAGTATAGGCTTTTTTCGATAAACCCAAACATGTGTTACGTTGTACCAAATCTTAAAGATATTTTTAAACATTTTCTATGAGTTTACTGGTCATAATATCTAGAATACAGTCTTACCAAAATAACTAAAGTAAACTTTAAAAACTTAAATAATATGCGTTTCGTAAACATTTTTAATTTTAAATAACATAATAATTTCCTGCTTGTTCAGAGTCATCAATGACCCCATTACTTTGTTTTAAATCGTTGACTCGAATAGGTTTTTTCAATGTACAAGTAGCGCCATACTTTCACACAGTGGATGGGTGCCGAGCATCAGTTATGCCGAAACCCCTCCATCATCTGTCGGGCCTACCTTTAACAATTAACCAACCTCCATGTAAAACTGGTATTCAGCTACAATCGGTTACACTGGAAGCCAACCCCAACATAGTTGGGAAATAGCATGAGCTATACTGATATTCGTTCTATAGGAACAAGAGAGACTTCATTGATGGCTCCACAAACAATTTAGAATCATATTTATAAAAGCAACACAGTTTAAACTCCATTACCAACTTCATTGTGTCAGTTAAAGCTACCAAGGAGAATCGAATTTGGTTTTAAAATGACACCATTACATTTTATGGGTCGCCAGAGTTCCAAGTCACGCTAACTTTATTATTTTTTTAAACATTTGCACGGAGTTTTTAACTAAAGTTTTAAGATACTGTAGGCCGTTTATAAAGAGTTTTTAAACTTCTCTTATTAGAATATTTGATTGGGTTTAACGTTACGAAAATTATGCCCCCAGTTTCCGACAGCAAATGACTACGGGCCGATTTCATTATAGCAACAGAACGCGACCAACAAAACCAAGGTGTAAACGGACCCTTCACGAAACTGTTAAACAAGCATTTTGTAGCCCAAACTAAGTACCTTTAAGCAAAAAAAAAAATACTGGGAAACTACTTGTTTTACCTTATTGCAGACAAAACATTGTGCTGATGTTATATTGAATAGTACAGTGGCCATGGAAGTATTTAAGGTAAAATTGTAACGTGTATTGTGTTGTTAGAAACTAGTTTAAAAAATAGTTAAAAAGTTGGAACTTTGACCTCTAATATTTCCGTAACTTGAAGGTTCCCAGGTATATCCCGAACAAAACAAAATAATATATCGCAATGACAGGGAGTCATAAGATAAGACAAGTGCCTCTTCACTTCGTGAAGGTTCTTATAACACCCATTATAAACCCCGTTCAAGAGCTATCGGTGTCAATATTCCTATTGACAATGATAACTCTTGAACGCGCTTTAGATTTGCTGATCGCGTTCTATATATAAAACTCGCCACAATCTGCTGACATTTTGATTGACATAAATGCTTAATGTTTGCGCATTACATTTAACTGTTATCGAGTGTGCGAACAAAAGGGCACAAGTAACACACGCACAGGGCACAGGTAAGTTACTATAGGTTTCTAGAATCTAGGTAAGCTAAGATACATTTTCTTGTCTTTTAATAGATCAACAAAACTTAAATGGCCAGCCATCCTTAGTTATTTTGGCAGTACCCCTTTTAACCTTACATTGCCAGACCAACCAAACGCATTCAAGACATTTTATGCCCAATATCTCAGCTAGATCAAGGATTTAAATCGTCACATTCGTCTTACTGTGTCAAAAGATTGACATGTTTTTGTTTAGTTTTGGCACCTCTGACACACATAATAAAGTAGAGAATTGAGTTGATTGTCATGGAAACGCCTTCATTGTCGTGTCAGCTCACTCTTCTCAGTATCACCATAGATCTGCGCGACTAACGCCTGCGACGCGACTGGCGTCAAAAGACACAATGTGCGTGCGTCACTAGGCGAAAAAATCGCCTGGGTACCGTTGTGTTTGGAAGTCGCGTCGTTTTGTGGCATTCTCTCAGAGATTTCATTCATTTGCTTTCTCCGCAATACGCGTATCGTTTGCAGCCAAACAGTAAGTACTTTAAAGGAAAATCGACTTAAATCTTTGAGCTAGGTAATGTCTTCATTGATATAACAAACATAACATTTTACTTTTATATCATTTTGATGACCCAAACGATCGGAATTACAGCCACCGAACTCTGAGCCATTATAGTACCGGAAAACTATTGGGAAAACGATAATAGGGCATTAAGATCATTATGGTGATGGTCCATAATAGGATGAATTTAGAAGCATTTGTGGTAAAGTAGACCTTTATGTTATTACGTTTAACAGTTAATTAGGCAATTATCGAGACTTAGTTGAGATTCGTCAGTTTCATAGTATTAAAACATAAAAGATGCTTGAAGATCATTTTTGAGACTTTTGCTATAATATTGGCTTCTGACTGCAAAACGTAAAAGAAAATTGATAAACTCATTTAAACTGAAACAACGTCGACCCTTCACAAAACATTTCAATACAAAATTCGATATCCTTTCTTAAAATATGTTTATACAAAGTTTTCATACATCATCTTAACTATTATCTACACTTGAGTCGCATTTTCACCAGCGTTCATCAAAAATGGTTCTTTCACTTCACTTGCAACCTTCTTTCTGGGTTTAGGAGGTGGTTTGGGAGCAGTTCTGGACCTTCCTAAGGTCCCACTAACCACATTCACTGAGTAACCGGATCTAAAGTCACGATTCTTCAGCAAACCTTCATGTTCCGCCAGGGTTACCTTCAAAGGCCTCTGTTCCGACTTTATAATCTGGTTCACAGACATGGCTTGCAGAGTCAGGAGTTGGTTGTGGATATTTGGAGAACTCAAGCTGTTCCTAGGGATCGTAGCATGAGGGGTTCCTGGTGCAGGAGATGGAGCAGGCTCCTCATCATCGACGTAAGAAGGCATCTTCCCTATGGGACCCAAATCTATCTCACTTTTGTTCAAACTGTAGTAATTGCCTCCATGGTTGAAGAACCTCATGTTGAAGGTGTCATAGTAAGGGATGACACCATTGAGAGTAGAGAATACTTGTGGACGAAGACTGCTGTCAGGAACCAGTCTTGGTCTTCTAGGCAAGGTGACGTAGCCCTTCGAACTGATTAAGGGTATGGAACCTTGGAAGTTTTGGCCTTGAAACCTGCTGTAAAGGGCAGGATTGATAGCAGTGACCCCATATACTGGAGATTTGATTGGACTTTCTGTGTCTTGTGAAGGTCCTCCTGCAGGGGAGACCTGGGTTCCTCTGAGAGGGAATGCGAGGAGGTCTGGTGGGTACGCCTGGTGCTCATGTGCTAGGCGGTCCATGAGCAATGCTTCGTGGGATATCTTTGGAAGTTCTACTTCTTGATGCCTGCTGTTGTCCTCGGTTGATGCTGTTGACAAAATAAAAACGGTGAGTTTCAAGTACAGTATAAATCGTCAAATTCTTAGTAGGCTCCTACCAAGATAACAATGTTTTAAGATTCAGTTAAAACTGTTAAGAGTTTGCCACTTAAAACAGTTCCATTAAGGTGTAAAAATCGTTGCTGTGTAACATGTATGGTATGTGTTTTAAATAAATAAAACATTATTGTGGTGTAAATAGATCACTGTGTGTGTATTCGATCCCAATAACCTCACAGTCACAATAAATCTAGCGATATCAGATCGTTCTCCCAGCATTTAATAATTAGACATAATAGACCTGGCTATCTGATTTTGGTAGCTATGATATTTTCAACAAACTCTGCCCTCGAAGTCAGGCTTTTGACCTTCACAACAATACATCATCTGCCCCACAATTCACACAAAAACACCCAACATTTTCGCTTCACCGAAAATCAGGAAGAAAATAACACTGACAATGCTTAAACAAATATTTTTTGCGAAAACCCTCGCCGTTATTACCATAACCGTATAATCTCAAAAACAAGTCAAAGCCGTTGACATTTGAGTGATCCCGACTTTTGCCGAATAAAAATTCGGAATATTCCAACAATTGTCTCCACCAAGTTGGGTGTTCATTAAATTTTATGTTCTATTGTGGAGGTACGGTGACCGAATGAAGACGTTTCGGCACCAAAAACACCTCTTACGATGTTTTCGCATGAATTTTTGATGTGTAGGTACACAATTCTTGCTTCCCTTACTTGATATTTAAGATTGTGTATTTTGTAACTTGGCAACATCGCCAATAACTGTCAAATATTTCGATGAAACATCGTTTTGTACTTTTTTTTTTATTATGAATTGCTATGCTGTATGTTGTGTGTGTGCTGTGTGTGTTGTATGATCTAATGCTGTGTTAGGTGTTGTATTGTAACAGTTATAGGTGTAAAATAGGAACTTGGAGCTTTCCAATAACTTTTCTATACCTATAAAATTAAAAATCTAGTGTCAAGATATAGTAATAGTTCTTGCAATTTTATTCATAATCAATATTTTATTACAATACACAGCGATATTTCTTAATTTTATAAATTACTAGCGACCCGCCCCGGCTTCGCACGGGTGCATGTATTATACATAAAAACCTTCCTCTTGAATCACTCTATCTATTAAAAAAAAACCGCATCAAAATCCGTTGCGTAGTTTTAAAGATTTAAGATAACATACATAGGGATATAGGGACAGAGAAAGCGACTTTGTTTTATACTATGTAGTGATTCAAAAAATTGAAATATTTGATATCAGAAACTGACTCGCCTAAATACAGATTGCTTAGTAATCTAGCTAGGAGAGCAGCGATATACTCAGAAATTAGTTGTACCTACCACATGTAATTATTAATGCATACTTTGTAAGGCCCCCCATGTACTACAAAACTTTTATGTACCTAAATAAATTATTATTATTATTATATATCGACGGCTATTTGCGATTTTCAGCCAAAAGAGAGATGGAATATTTTCAAATCTGTTTGAGTGTATGAGGGTAGCGGAATCGGAAATAGAAAAGCATGTTTATCTTGAATTTGTTATCAGCTTGTGCAAACCCGTAGGAATATATGTAGAGTATAGTAAACAAAGGAATACATTCTTTCATCTTTCATTTCATTTATTTATTCTCTCGTCACAATATTGGTTTCCTTAAAGATTAACAATGTTTTTGACTAATGCTATATTTCCATATTGGAAGAGACCGGTGCCTGAAGTAGGTTTCTGAAGAAGCCTGTGTTACAGGTCACCAGGAGAAAAGAAAAAAGATAAAAGAAAGAAGTACATCAATACTCGTTTATTTTTGTTTATGGATATTATAAGTGGACATTAATTGTCGAAATGTATCATTCGGCATAGGAGATAAAGTACTCGTATGTAGACAGTAAATAAGAACAACTGTTCAGACCCATAATGTGCAAAACTTTATTTCTCGATTAATGCTTTAAGTGATCTTTATTTCTTGTTTCTGTACCGCTACTTTGTATTTCCTCTTTACTATGTACTTTTTGCTCGTATTTCCCTTATTTTCTAATACAAGGCATTCCCTTAGGCGTCACTTAGAGTTTGTGAAAACAAGCATAAGTGTCATATATTTCTATAGCCCATTCACTGCTGTCATATTGAGTTATATGTATTTACTTTTTTATTCGTGAAAGTTAAGTTTAATTTTGAATATTATTTGCATTTATTGTTTACGTAAGACAAAAGTAAACAAGAACAATAAAAAATATAAACATTTACATTCACGAATTTAGTCGTAACAATTATTTTTCGGGACCAAAAGGCAAATAGCAGTTTAGTTACTTAACAAATAACATTACCCAGTTGAAGTAAAATAACTTTGATTTTACAAAACGCAAGATCAAAGTGAATTCGTCCGAATTTCTGAACCAAAAGTTTTTACGGTATAATTTTATCAATTGAAGCTTTCATTTGTTTACTGAGAGCCACAGAGCAAGGAGTTACCTGTGCTAGAGGCTCCATTGTCAACCCGTTTATTACATTATTGTGAAAAGCTGTTGACATTTAAGTGGTCCCGACTTTTGCCGAACCAAAATTCGGAATATTCCAACAACTAATATTCTACCAAGTTGGGTAGTCATTAAATTCTCAAATCTGTTCCGTCAGCGTTCTCTTACTTACTGTCATCCGCTTCAGTCGCATCGCAGTGACTCGTGGCATGCTCTAACCAACCTCTTTCCTAGTAGTCACTGTCGCAACACGTGTGCTGCTTAAGAGGGCAGCTCGTGGCTAGGACATTACTCGCACTCCAATACAAATGACGTGTAGAAACTGAAGACTTTAGAGGCGGTTCGCGTTGCCAGCAACTGAACGTACTTTCGGTGCCACAAATTTTGTTAAAAGCCGAGTTATTTTTAGTGACAGACCTATGGTTCATGTGGAGAAAGACGCGGGTAAAAACAAATGACGCGCGTAGAGCACCGGTCTCACCATCGGCGATAAGCGATAAGCGAGTAAACAACTTTGGTAAACGAGTTCATAGAGTGATTACAGAGTTCTCGCCGACGCGATGTGACCACTCAGCGATCAAGTACTCTTAGCCTCTGCCCACAGCTTCGCGCGCGTTTAGTTCGGTTTCATCCAAATCCGTCCAGCCTTTTCAGCGTGCAGGAGTAACAAACGAACACACATACAGACTTTCACATTTTACAATAGTAGTGATGACGCGGGACGTACAATCTTTTAAAAGTCGCGTCCTCATCGGCACTGGGTCAGGATGTCTAGAGCACTGCCCCCTCTAGACGATTCAGTGCTCTATGCTGAGAATGGAGGGAAATTAACGGAATAATAAACAAAAGGATTAACCAACGAACCATGGTGGGCAATTTGTATTGCTCAAGTACGTAATTGTTATCAGGGGCGAGGGGTGAGGGGTGCTTGAGTTTGTACCCTTTTTAATCTGCGGGTTGATCAGATATCACGAGAAGAGTTACAGTTAATTTTGGGGTAAATGGTTCTTGTAATGGATTCAGTATTTGTACTAGTATAATGTTATTTTCATACAATGTTTACACTTACAGTGAACAATTAACACAATAGCGTTGTCCTCATTTTTTTGTTGAAACGTTTTGCTTTTTTTATATCTTTAGCAGCAATAAGTTTGAACTTTTATTTATCATAGCATCATCACGCCTGTAATCCCCGAAGGGTTAGGCAGAGAGGTGCCTATTACACCTTCACGTTTCGCCAGTTATGAAATAAGGAAGTTCCATGTAATAAGGGACGAGTGTTTTGCCATCAACCGGGCACAAATCCAAACTCCGTGGTTGCTGCTGATAAATTCCTGTTGGAAAAACCCAATAACACTTTGCCATCTCACTTGAGCGCCTCATCCTCAGCAACAGGACTTGTGACCAAAATATCAGTCCATAGCTACATTAATGCAAAGCCAAAGCTATCACATGGTTAGAACGTCTCAAAATGAGTATTTTAGACCATCACAATAATTTTATTTAAATGCGTCCCCTCCACCTAAATAGTGGTTTCAAAAGACAAACTTAGATAGCACAAAAACCAACTTCTAATATAATTTATATAATTAATTTCGAATTCTAAGTAAAAGTTACTTTTACTTTTGTATCGTGCCTATGATACAAATAATATAATTATAGCAATTTGAAACAGTACGTTGAAATTTAAACTAAGTTTTAATAACTTTAAAAGTCGGACGCTGACTTTAATATTAAATTCAAAACTTTTAATAGGAACTCAATCAGTTCCTGAAGGTTTTGGTTGAGGTTATCTGTCGCAGAAATGGACATCAGAACTGGCGGTTACAGGCTATTTAATGTGGCTTTCATGGGTAATGAAGGAAAAGTGCTGCGAAGGAATGAGGAAAATTTATAGTAGAGAGTATAAGAGGAAGATCAAAGATCTGCCTGCCTCGATCTTGCCAGTCTTGCCGGGTTGACTGCCTCCTTGGTCTAGTGGTGGAAGCGCGACTGCTAAGCATGAGGCTTGGATTCCCAGGTCTGGCAAAGTTATTGGGCTTTTCCATCAGGATTTTCTCAGTAGCAACCACAGAACCTGGATTTCTGCCGAATTGATGGCTATAGGCTCGCTATTACATAGGACTTAAACATAACTGGTGAAATGTAGGTGTGCTATTAGGTACACCTGTACCTAACCATTCGGGGATTACAGGAAGACCAAAGAAACGATGGATGGACTGTATGGCGATGATATGGCTAGAAAGGAGGTGACTGCTGAGATGACGAGTAATAGAAAATAATGGAAGAAGAAAATGAACCAAAAGATTCCAAAACAGGAAAGTCCGTGAGTTTTCAGTGTGAAATCTATTTATTTGTAACGTACGACGAACGACGACGTACGTTTTAACAAACTAGTCGGGAACACCTGACACATATTACATTTTTCTTAGACATCAGCACGACTTCACCTACATTCAATTTCCAGTTTGCTAAGCGTTCTGCTGGCATGTAAGGGCTAGCTCACACCGAGACGTGTCGCTGCGACCGCAAAATCGAACTTATTGAATACCCAAAAAGTCAGTATCAAAGGCCACATTCACGCAAAACAATGACGACCCATCATTGTTTTGCATTGATTGGTGCATATTTTTCCCCTACATATTTTTTTTGTACTTTTTTATGTTATGCGTCATGTTATTGCACAAATATATTTGTTTTTTATTTCTTCCATTCGCATTTTGATAATTACGGGAAAGCGTGTCGGAGTACGATGAGATTATAGGCAGATGTGTATATATAGCAGTAGGTATACCCAAATTTTGCCAGTTATGTTTAAGTCCTATGTTTTAATTTTTTTTATGTCCCCCCTTACTGTTTAGGGTCGTAAACCAAGCTCAAATACAGACTGCGGACTGTTACTGACAAATTACGTACCAAAAAACTCAGTAACACTGGGCAGTGTTACTGAGTTTTCATCTGAGAATTTCGAGTGAAGCGGTTTCTTCTAGTCAAGCGTGCTCCACCCTCGGCCTTGTCATCGTTTCACCTTGCGGCTAAGCGCAAGCCTGTTTAGTATAACAAAAAGAACCCCAGACCTTATACTTAGCGGTGCGAACGAGGCAGCGTGTAGCAAACAAGTTCGAAATTGAATCGCTATCTTAAAAAGTTCGCACGGCATCTCATCTTGCCTCGGTGTGAGGTGGCCCTAACCTTCCAATGTTGTTAGTACGTAACTACCTGGTAGCACGTTTGTCCAGGTGGCCACTTCGCCTGTAAGAAGTTCGTACAGGACTTGTAGTGAATCGCATTGTTTGGTTATTTTGAAAGACAGTGTTATTAGCTACAATGCTTGAAAGCTGTGTATTAGAATCAGAATTTTCATAAGCCATGATTGTATGACGTGTCTGCTTACCTACCATGAATATTTGAGTGTGTGAAGATCTATGTTCAAGACTCGAATCTCAGAATAAAACGAAATCACGAATTAATTATTACAAACAAGATTTATCTTTAGACTCAGACTCAACTATAAACGATTGAGACATTGTGAAATTTTGAAATCTATTCAGACAAAGTTAAAGCTGTAACTACAAAAACTGAGTTTAAAAGCGATTTTTATTCGTGAATACTGTATTAATAACAATAACCAGTTGAAGATGAAATGAAAAAATGAAATTTAAAATGACGTCATGATTTAAACCACTTCCTTATGTTAGAACACGTTCTTTAGTGAGATTTAGGAATAAATCTGAGAAGCAGCTCAACTATGACATAAAGAATCAAGCTCACTACAATAAGATATTTCTTTTAATACATCGGCTAGGTACTTACTAACATTACTAATTTGAAAAATGTTGCAACTTACCTAATACAGATTCGTTGTCCAGTAAAGTCCTATTCAGTTCCGACATTTCTGTAGCTTCACTCGTAAAAGACTGCGGCGTCTCATACTTCCTAGGCGGCTTCGACACCGGGTTCACCTCCACCTTCAACCCCTTCTCAGTTTCCGAAGCCTCTGACCCCTCTATCAACACATCTCCATTAGAAGAACGAGCATCGTTCTTAATCAGTCTTTTAATTTCATTGTTTTGTGTTGTAAAGTAACATACCACTAGCGCAGCCCCGAAAATTATAACTATAGCTGTGAGACAGCCAACTAAAATTGCGAAGGAATCAGTGTCCATACCAGCTATGGTACCAACTCCTCCGTATCTTGAAAGCACTAGGGTTAAAGTCTTCTCGTCGCGACCTCCTGGATTCTCAGCTACGCAAGTATAGTTGCCTCTGTCACTGTACCGTGCATAAATGATAGTCAGATTCACCCATCGTATCAAATCCATAGTATTCTCCGCTACGGTGTATCTAATCTCTCCAAAAGCCTTCATTTCAATAGTTTTACCGTTAAATCGCCAGCCAACTTCAGGTGGTGGATTCCCTACTACTTTGCAAGTCAGAGTCACGTTTTCATCGTAACTTTTGACCGTTGCTTCTGGCACCGGTTCGAGTATTGTCGGCCGGCACGCGAAGTTAGACGAGTCTAATTCATTCCAAAGTTTGTCTTGTACAGATGTTGGTTCGGCGCACGACGTGGGTGGGGTGTAGAGGTTGTGACTGATCACCCAATCACGAAACGTTTGGAGGTTGCAGTCACAACGCCAAGGATTATTGTGTAAATCTAACCCGGATAAGTTTCTTAACCCCATCAAAGTTTCTGGTTTCATATGACTCAAATTATTCCCATTGAACCTCAATATTTTCAACTGCGGCAAATTCACGAATGCTTTAGTTCCTATACGGTGTATTCTGTTGTTGCTCGCTTCTACTTTCTGAAGAAACTTCAAATTGCGAAATATACCGTCCTCTAACTTATCGATAAAGTTGTTGCTTAAGTTTATTAATCTCAGTTTCTCTGTGCCTTTGAAAGTATCGGGGTGCAGTGATCGGATTCTGTTCTTTGACAAATCTAGTTCGATCATGATGGCGAGAGTAACGAATGCAGTTTTGTGGATTATTTCGATGTTGCACTCTTTGAGGAACAGTTTTTTAAGATTACTGAGGCCTACTTTTTTGAATGCTTCTTGATGAAGTTGTTGTAGATTATTGTTTGAGAGGTCTAGTATTTGTATGTCGTTGCTGAGGTTTGCTGGGACTATTTTGAGGCTGGAGTTCGAGCAGATCGCGGCTTTATTCCCGGACTGCCATCTGCAGTCGCAAGGCCTCTGGCACTCCGTCGTGAAGTCTGCTACCGTAGTGGTAAGCAGTGCGAGTGGTATGCACGCGATCCTCATCCATGTCGTCCAGTACTTATGGTCCATTTTGCTGTGATGTTGGTCATTTCTTCGTGCCGTAGCATACCTGGAGCGGGCTCGTCAGCCGACGCATTTGTTTCTGAAACAAATGGAAAATTGAATTTAAGTAAAAGCTTTCAATATTTATTCGGGCAATTCAATTTGTTTGAACAATGGCCTTTTGAGTTGCAAAAGGGAAATTCATAACGTGATCAAGTACTTGTATAAATCTTTGTAGTGTTGACGTGTAGGTTGCGAGAAATGAGATTCAGCGAGTACAACAGTATTTCGTGTTTGGACGCCGTGAAACCATTAATTATAGTTTTAAAACCAAAATATACATAACACTAATATTACAATCGTTATAGATATGATTTTTATGGCATTTTCAGCTTGAGTCCATCCTACCATCACCTGCGTGCATTTTCCCAACTATGTTCGGGTCGGCACCCAGTCTAACCAGATGCAGCTGAATACCAGTATTTTACATGGAGCGACTGCCTATCTGACCTTCATAACCCAGTTAGTGCTGGGTAATACGATATCCTTGGTAAAACTGGTTGTCAGACTTTCGGGCCACTGACTACCTGTTTCGACTGTCAAAGATCTACAAATGACAGCTGGGAACAACGGCTTAACGTGCTTTCCGAGGCACGGCGGAAACTCAGTATGTAATGGGTGATCACCCATCCGCAGACCAACCTAGGCAAGCACGGCTTAACCTAAAGATCGACCCGAGCGGCTGTTATTATTTAACCACGAGCTTCTCATACAAACTAATTACTTGAGTCCATCCTAATACAAACTAATTACTAAATATTTTCTCATTTTGATTACCTAAAAATATGAACTAACACAAAGAAAATACAGAGAGGACTAACAGTTCAGTGAGGCTCATTTATGAAATAAATACGACGGCGAAAAACCACAGGTAGGTCAGTAAATTTTAGAAGAAACAACTACATATTATTATAATCGAACTTATTAAGTCGATGCAAAAAATGTTTTAATAAATCCACGCCAAAAAATACATACGAAACTTACTTCGAAATTGATACCATAAAAACTCCAATATAATAATATCCATCTTGGTACTAAGTATGCTAATGACTGGACCAATCTATACCAATAAATAAAATTAATGTGTCTGTTTGTAATTTAACTACTTCATCATATCTATCTTATATCTATACAGCGTATAACGGAAGGGGGGTATCAACCCTGAAGGAGGTGAATGTGCTCATAAAACTCAACAACTTTCCCCAAAGAACATAGGTCGAAATATGAAAAAAAAATTTGGCCCTCCCTTACAAAACTGACTACCTGCTGATTGATTTACTATGGGAGTTTCATGAGCACATTCACCTCCTTCAGGGTTGATACCCCCCTTCCGTTACACGCTGTATATTTAATTATATAAAATGGTAAACTGACTGACTGACTGGGTGATATATCAACACACAGCCCAAACCGCTGGTCTTAGAGACTTGAAACTTGGAGGGTGTGTTCCTTGTGAAGAGTAAGTAATATCCCCTAAGGAAGAAATTTTGAGAATTCCACCCCTAAAGGGGTAAAATAGGGGATGGAAGTTTATATGAAAGTCCGTCAAGTTTGAAGGTAGGATCTTCAATTTTTGTGTTTAGACTGACAATTGAAAATTAATTTATACATGTTTCAGCGTTGTTGATAATTCTACCCCCGAAGGGTTAAAAAGGGGGATGAATGTATGTAATTTGTTTGTTACCGTAACCTGGACTAACCTATAGGTTACTTTTTAGTCCCCGTAGTATGTTCCCGTCGGATATTTTTCGAAATCCAGGCGGGCGAAGCCTGCACAAGCTAGCAAAAATATATAGGTACGGCACTTAAAACACAAACCCATTTTTTTCAATTTCTGTCTCTACATCTTTTAGTATGCGCACAGCCAAGGAGTAGAATTCCCTGCCTGCGTCGGTGTTCCCATGTTCATGAGAACACAATATATTTAAGTCGCGAGTTAATAGGGTTCTTTTGGGTTAGATCGTTCCTTCGTCGACCTCATTTCTGTACCAGCACATGATTGAGGTCAAAAGTAGGCCCATTTAATTAAAAAAATGCAAACAAAAATGTGTTTAAATAAATCAGTTCAGTTTGCTATACAAATTTAAACTTTTTAAAGACTTTTTCAATAGTACCTACTAGCTATTTTGATACTAACTTATTTTACACTACCTAGAGTTGATATTTCTTTAAGTGGTAAAAAACATCATTGTAATTGGGGTGCCACCTGTCTTAGAACCCTATGGCTTGGCACGCGTCGATGGGAAGAGACCAGTTGGTATGACCATAATCCTATGGAAGTTGGGTAGGCCTTTGGTGTGGGATGCAACTTGCGTCGACACCCTTGCGCCATCCCATCTTCCTAGCACAGTGGGCTGCGCTGGGGCGGCTGCTGCCGGTGCTGAAAACCTCAAATGCCGCAAACACAATAATTTAATTCGTAGTTATGTGTTTGAACCGTTTCGAGTTGAAACACTAGGGCCATGGGGTCCGAGTGCCCACCTAGTATTTTGGGAAATCGCCAAGCGGTTGGTCAACTCTTCACAGGACTAGAGGCTGGGCCTAGTTTTTGGCCAAAGAATCAGCATTGCCATCCACCGTGGCAATGCTGCCAGCCTTCTGGGCACTTTTCCTATTGACAGCGATGTGGACGAATTTTAGAACGCCCTGTAACAGTTTTGATATGTCTACATATTTTTATTACTATTGTAGATTTGTAGTTTGTATCATGAAAATATAATATAATATTGATTATGGAATATACCTAGACCAACAAACTCATTCTATGCCTTTTCCTAGCTCGGTTTCCCATACAACCGGATACAGCTGAATACCAGTATTTTATCTGTAGTGATTGCTATGCCACTCTCACAATCCAGTTAGTACTTACTGGGTAATACAATACCCCTTGGTAACACTGGTTGTCAGACTTTCGGGCCACAGAGTAGCCCCAAAACGCGGTTAGTACTGCGTATTGCAATAGCCCTTAGTAAGACTGAGAGGAGGGCTTTCGTAACGACTGTCAAATAAATTAAATGACAACATGGACATGTAATGCGGAGGTATGACGAAAATGTCGTGAGGAAAGTTTTGAGTATGAATGTGGATGGCTATAAGAGTAGAGGAAGACCAAAGAAACGTTAGATGAACTGTGTGAAGGATGATATGGCTAGAAAGGAGGTGACTGCTGAGATGACGAGTAAGAGAAGTATGGAAGAAGAAGACATGCTGCGCCGACCCTAAATTAATTAGAATAAGGGCAGGAGAGTGATGAGCCGCTTTTATTTGGAGATTAATTTAGTTGTCTCTTATTCTAAGTGAAAACACGCATTATATCGAACACGTGTATAACAGTGAAGATTGTTTAAATTCTAATCGTTGGAACTTGTAGCTAATACTCTAGAACTGTACACAAAATGCCTATTTCTCTCTAACCGCACATAATAATGCTTCTGTATGTACATAATCTAGAGTTAATTAACCTATATACACAGAAATTGAGCTAATATTTTCGCATTTTCGCCTCAAGTTATTATAATTACGGAGCGAGTAGCGAAATTATAATGTCTTGTTTTTGATAAACTTCCCGCAGATTTAGGGTATTTTAGGGTACCGTACCCCACGGGTCTCAAAATAACCCTATTACTGAGGTTCCGTTGTCTGTCCGTCCGTCTGTCACCGGGCTCATCTTTTGAACCTCAATAGATAGTCACTTGACATTTTCACAGAGTATGATAGTGTGTGAGTAGCCGTTTTAACAACAAATTAAATAAATTAAAAGGGTCAATTAAAACAAGAAACTTGTAAATACTACACACCTACCTAATACCTATTTATGTCCATTATCTAATAATGTTTTGTGTACCTATATCGTTTGTAGGAGATCTTAAAATAAATAAATGCTAAAATAAGAAGTGTATTGTTAAATATTGTACGGTGGTGCGCAACGAGTCCGAATGGCATTGTGCTGGTTTTTTATAGAACGGGTAATCTATACTATATTATTTATGTTCGAATTGAAAAATTCTTTTTGTGTTGGATAGTCCATTTATCGAGGAAGGCTATAGGCTATATAACATTACGCTACGACTCTTAGGAGCCGCGTAGCGTATGACACCGCGGGGAAGAGCTAGTACAGTGATAAACCTAACGTCCCTGTCCTAACCAACCACTAAGACGGTTGAGGGTTTGTCACATGTACGTAATTCTAAACAGTTTAATTGTTTCGTTCAGTTTAAAAGCCCGCCACACTATTCCCAAACCAGTGTAACTTCTGAAAGCCAGAATCAACAGTGGCGACCACCAGAAAAGCGCCGAGACAATGAAGCTCAACGAAGTTACAGAGAAACAATTTAATTGTCTTGGATCAACGTCAATTGAACTCCTCCACTATACTTTTCCGAAAAGTATAGCGGAGTAGTAGGAAAACCATAATTCAGTCCATTCGTTCCATTTTTTCTTTTCGTATTTTTATTTTATTTTATTCATTCATTAAATCTTGTTATTGTTTTTTTTCGTTCAGTTTGTTTGTTTATTTAGTGAAGGAAAACAAAGTGAGGATACCGGCATGACCTAGAACCGAAAATTTCAAGGCATATGATATACACAGCGCCGGCACTGGGCCCGATTACTGGATTATGGCTCACTCTCTCTCACAAAGAAGAGGCCCGAGTCGCATCATCTACCTAGCCTTTTTCCCAACTTAGTTGTGGTCGGCTTAAAGTTTAACCGCAGCTGAATACCAGTATTTTACATGGAACGACTGCCTATCTGACCACCACAGTCTACTTAGTACTGGGTAACACGATATCCCTTGATAGGACTTGTTGTCAGACATTTGGACCTGTAACGACTGACAAAGGCACGGTTTAACGTGCTTTCCGAGGCACGGAGGAAACTCGGTATATACATAGGTACCTTTTAAACCCACAGACCAACCTAGCCAGCGCGGCTTAACCTAAAGATTGACCTGAGCAGTTGTTATTATTCAGCCACGAGCTCGTTATAGGCCCATTATGATAACAATGAAGTTAACCGTTTGTAAAATTATTCGACTTAATTTCCTCTACTTATTCTCACGCTGAATTCTGATTAGAGTCGACTTAAGAGGAAACAGTGCCTGCGAGGAATTTGAAAAATAGGTATTTGAAGAAACTATTGCCAAAATATTGCCGTCGCGCTACGTCAAGCCTGCCCCGGAGAGTACGATAGGGACAACTGCAGCTCAGACAGATTATATCACAAAAATTTTGACGAGTTCGACGTTCTGTATTCCCCTTTTATCGCCTCGAAAACTGAGGTCATTCAATTATTTTTGACATTAAAACTTTAAGAAAGAGTATGCCCATTTTCCTATTAATTTCTTTTATGTTAAAAACTTTACGAGTTTGTCTGGCAGTCGCCTAATCACGGCCGTAAAAATGGGGTATTTTTTTGTAATTTTTGGAGGGTCATATTTTCCTTACTTATTAGTTGCTAAAAAAATGAATAGACAGGGACGTGTCTACAAAAGACCTTGATTTTTTGGAAAAAAAAATGATTGCTCTAGAGGCATTATTCAGGAAGAAAAAAGGGGAATATATTTTATCGAAAATCGCAGCCTCTATTCCCTCTTAAGTCTCGCCTTACAAAGTTACGTGAAAGAGTCAATTAAAAAGTGGTTGCATAAATCATTTTAATGTTCAAAGCGTGTACACAGCTCTCTGAAAAAAGGACTTTTAAAAAGAAGTGAAACTTGATAAAGTGTTTTAAGTGGGATTACCTACCTTTAGTGCTTACGATGTCCCAAATTTTATTATGTCCGTTTCCACGAAATTATTTTAAAGTAAACTGTGTTACAATTTATTATTTTTACAGGTGCATGAAACTTTGTATTGAGAACTCATTTTAATTTAGTAGGCACGGAGTCTGGATTTGTGCCCGGTTGAGGGCTTTCCTCTTATTCCATCATCTTCCTGCCCTAGTCTCATTCCACTTGGGGTCGGCGCAATACGTTTTCTTCTTCCATTCTCCCCTGTCAGACGTCACGGCATCATTTACTCCTTTCTCTTTCATATCAGTCCTCACACAATCCATCCATCTTTTCTCTGGCCTTCCTTTCCCTCTCCATCCATCATGTCCATCACTCTTTTAGTCACATGCGTATCATCCCTCCTCATGACATGTCCATACTAAGACAAACGGCTTCCTTTCAATTTTTCTTTAACAGGCACCACTTTCAAACTTCGTCTAATATACGCATTGATTACTTTATCCATTCTTGTCACTCCACACATCCATCTCAACATTCTCATGTCCGCCCTTGTTACATGAAACTTAAACATGGTCTGGCGAAACGTAAGTGTACTATTAGGAACACCTCTGCCTAACCTTTTGGGGTTCCCAGGCGTGATGCTATGTTAAAAATAAAAACAATTATTAGGTATTCAAAATTACTCTTTTATAATATTTATGGCGTGATCAAAAACACTGCATTAATATAACATGACGGTCACAATTCAGTACACCTTCACCAACAGAGACATGGAGCCGACAGAATGTCAATCGGCATTACGTTTCAAGTCTTTTGACAAGTGAATCCTGGATTGTGACGTCACAATTATCCGTACGGTTTTAGCTGTCATAATATTACAGTTTTATTTATTACAAACCAAAACTAAAAATATAAGGTCCCATTAAAATAGATGGACAAATTTTAACACAGCGTTCAGTACGTCTAACCAAATATATCCAAGCAAAAAAACACTGATTAAAGTTATTTTAACCTTTAACTAGGGACATGTTTTTTTTGGAACACTAAAACGGACATAGGGTCCCACAGACCCCTGTAATATTTCTATTATTTTGATATGAAATAACAAAATAAATCATATTTTAATTAATCAGTGTGAATGATAGGCTTATAAATAATAGACTTTTGAACATTTTAGCATTTATTTATAAGAATTATTATTTTAAATACAAACTGAACAAAAATAGGCACTGTTCAGTCTCAATTCGCAATGAGATCACTTATGATGTACTAAATATTTTTTCTCCTAAATAATCAACAAAATTAAATATTTCCCTTAAAAAGTAATCTTTGTTTTATAAGAAAAATTTTTTTTTGTAACTCTAACAATAAACAAAAAAAAATTGACAGGGGGTCAATTACCCCATTATATTTGACACTCCTTGCATAGTGGATTGGAGCATTGCAGACATCTTCTTCAATTTGATCTTGTTCATCATATTCTGGATGGCGCTGGTGAAATTCAGCTTCATCAATAAGATTATCTTCGACTTCTTCTTCATTATCCGAGTCATACGAAGCCAACAAAATAGAATTCAGTTCGTTTTCAAAAGATGGACTGTTCAGACGTAATATTTTATTCGACTGTTGTTCCCTAGGTACATCTCGCAATGGTCGTTTCAAACCAGAAGTACTAGGTTCACTATTTTCGGCCATTTGGATATAAAATCTAAAACAAACAAAAAAATGTTATACAATTTATTTTATAAGAGATCTGGGGACATAGGGTCCCACAGACCCATTTTAAAATTTAAATTCATATAACTTACGTATTTTGCACCGCACGACGCCACCTTCTCCTTCGTTGGGGGTTTTGCGACTAAACTCGAAGCTACTGAGCCGCTAAGCGACGGGGGGCGCGGGGAAGTACTTTATTTCATGTCAACGACAAGTAACCAAGGTCTGTGAGACCCTGTGTCCCTACTTAAAGGTTAATAGGACCTTATATACGGGGTGGAAGGGACACCGACGCGAAAAGGGTTACCACGTATTTAGTACATCATTCTGAGCCCCCCTACATAGAAATTTTTCAACGGTTATTTAAAAAAAAGTCAAAATGGATGGAACAACTGATTTTTTTAGCTATATGCGTAACATAATTAGAAGAACCTCCCCCCTGCTAGAACACAGGCTTCGTATCTGTGGGAGGAAGAAAGCCATAACCCACGCGGGTCCAGTCGTTGTTCTGGTGGAGCCAGACGTGGAATATTATTTTCGAGTGACAAACATATTTCCACTTGATTAGTTTACGTAATTAATTGTTTTTATTTTATCCATAACAATCTCGTTTGAATGAAAGCGCTGAACATCTACATACCTAGTAATTATTAAATCTTGAGGATGTAACGTCGTAAGTATAATTAATGCTTAAACGAACTTACCTTATGGGGATGTTCGACCATAATTATACGAGACGTTACATCCGAAGAGATTTAAAGTCCCACCCGGACCCATAAACTAAAGCCCATATGTAACAAATAATATCATCAAACGAGATGAATGTCTCTAAAAAGAATGAAGTTCGCCGGAGAGGGCGCTGTGGTCGACGGGTATCGTTTCACAACCAATTAGAATTTTATAATTTTGATTTTTATTTCCACAGCTCTAAAAATATGTGCGACGCCTATACAATGAGAAGGAAACTGAAAACAAGCACTACTTCCTCGTCAGCCATGCAAGTAGTTTTGTTCAGATCCTCGTTCCTTTCCCAAGTCAGGCAAAGTGTTATCGGGTTTTTGAAATTTCTCACTGCCTCGACTGCCTCGATAGTCTAGTGGTCGCATGAGGGTCTTGGGTTCCCGGGTCGGGAAAAGTGTTATTGGGTTGTTCCTTCATGAATTTCTCCGTAGCAGCCACGGAGTCTGGATTTGTGCTCGCTTTATAGCAACAGGCTCGCCCCCTATTACATGGGACTTAAACATAACTGGCAAAATATGGGTGGACTGTTAGGTAAACCTCTGCTTAACTCTTCGGGGATTACAGGCCTGGTGTTTTGCTATGTGAAATTTCTCAGTAGCAATTCGGAGTCTGAATCTGTCATACCATTGGTTGACGGCAATAGGGTCGCCCAAATTGCAGGGAACTTTAACACACCAGGCGAATTCTGTGTGTACTATAAGTATTACCTTTATAAGAAATACAGGTGATATGTGCGTGTGTGTGTTAGTACAACCATTTTCTCTTGGCGTTCATTCCACGTGCAAATAAGCCTCAAGTTGTTAGCACATTTGTAGGCGGTCAATTTGCCTAATCCAACAAACGAGAAGTGTTTAGTGGGCGTTCATTTTATATTTAATTAGAGGTAAGAAGGCGTTTTTCTCACGTGGGCTTTGTTTAATTATGTAATTTTAACTTTTAAGATTTCAGATGTAGGCGTACAATGAACTGAGAGATATTCTGGGTTGATTTAAATTGTTTCATATAATTTATTTTATAAAAGTGATCCCACACTGGTGACGGAATATACGGGTATATTTTTTTTTTGTGCTGATCTGCAATCAATGGTTAGCTACTATAAGCAGATAGTTTGTGAGGTTTTGTCAGGTCAAGTGCCTACCCCAGCGAGGACCGCAATGTATTATACAATGGTTTTTGACGCGAGCGAAAATATGGCTGTTTAAGATAATTATTATCTGTGTCTTTCACAAAATTATCTGCAGATAATAATATGATTATGTCGAGTGGAGGGTTGTTGGACTCTCTTAAAAAGGTTGAGCTACAAGATAACTGATGCATGCGTATAGTGACTGTCGGGCAGGGTAGGTTGGTTCGAAGCTCCAATGGCTCTTTCTTCAAAAGATCTTTCTCCAGACCGCCTTATATTTTTACACCCAATACGATAATGTTTGTACTTCAAAACAGACATCAGATCATTCGAATCATCAGCAACATTTAGTTTTAAAATACTGACCGACAAATTGACATGTATGTATTGTGTGTCTTGGATGTAGATCTTCTTAGAAATCATTCTTCTCGTCTTCATCATTGTCAGGCCCTTATTCCAATTTATTTGGGGTCGGCGCAGCATGTCTTCTTCTTCCATACTTCTCTGTTACTCGTCATCTCAGCAATAACACCTCCTTTCTAGCCATATCATCCTTCACACAGTCCATCCATCGTTTCTTCAATCTTTCTCGATTCTTGTAGCCTTCTACTTTCGTACTCAACATTTTCCTCACTACATTTTCCTCAACCATTCTGTGTGTCTTCTTACTCATAACTTAATTACATTTCAGTATAACTTTAGGGATCGCTTTTGAAAGTTTTAAATACGAGAATTAATCTTTTGTTAGTTTAAGCAGACTAACGATCACTAATATATTTTAACATTTCCAAAATGGATCTTTCTAATCATAAATTAAAATAATTATTACTCAATTTTAGGTCACCATAATTAGGAATTGTAGAATTGTTACTACTGAACTGAACTGCTACGTAATTACCACCAATGATAGTTTAATTGCGTAGCTACTAAGCCTGTTATTATATTACGAGGCTTCATTTTAAATTGTAGCTCATTATTTGGTCAAAATTTTTAGTTAGGTAATCTTTAATTTCTGCTCATAAATATAGTTGAAGGACAATTTCGTGAGGAAACCGGCATGTCCTTGGACTAATAATTCGAAGACATATTGTGAAATTCACCAATACGCATTGGGTCTGGGTAGCGGATTATGACTCAGTCTCTCTAACAGCGAGGAGGCCCATAACCCACCAGTGGGAATATTATAAGCTGATTAAGCATGAATTTCCTTAGTGATCCTGGTACTGTAGCAGCCGAAATTAGCGGAGGAATTGCGTCCCTAGCACTTCCTCCGCTAATTCCGGCTGCTACTTAAGTACGCAGGATGAAATGAAATCGACCTTAGTTGCGAACTCGGTCCAGCTGTTGACTATTCATCATCATTTGCCTACCTTTTCCCAACTATTTTGGGGTCTGATTCCAGTCTATCCGGAATTCCGGATGCAGCTGGAATACCAGTATTTTACATGAAGCGACTGCCTATCTGACCTCCACTACCCAGTTAGTACTGGGTAATACGATACCGCTTGGTAAGACTGGTTGTCAGACTTTCGGGCCACTGACTACCTGTAACGATTGTCAAAGATCTACAAATGACAGCCGGGACCAACGGCTTAACGGTTGACTACTTTACTTGATTGGCTGAAAATAGTTATAGATAAGTAGGTATGTCTGTTTAAAAAACCGGCCAAGTGCGAGTTGGACTCACGCACCGAGGGTTCCGTATAAACTTGTAGATATTTTGTTATTAAGCTATATATTTATAGTTTTAATTTTTTTCTTAATATGTGCTTTAAGACAAATTGAAGAAATAATAGAAGGAATTGCGTTTTAAGAAAACTTAAATTGTATGGTTCTAGGTCAACGGGAAGTACGCTAGAGGTTTTGATTCCTTTGTGAAATCGCAAAATATGCGACGTAAACGGTCATATCTTGTGATCGCGTTGACTTACAAGTTTAATTTTCCTAGCAGGTCTGATTTTGATATTAATTTCAGCTTGATACCTCCACGCGTTCCTGACAAAAAGAGTCTTGATAGACGGACAAACGGACAACAAAGCGATCCTATAAGGGTTCCGTTTTTGCCGACTGAGGTACGGTACTCTAAAAATTACTATTTCTTTGACTAAGTTAACTACCAGTCTAAACAATTGTTAAGTACTGTCAAACACGATTGACATTGTTAAGTAAAGCTAAAGCTCTAAGTCAGCTTTTAAAATCATCATTTCACATTCAATTCCGTCAAGTATCTAAAATTGTAAGGCAAGCGAGCGGAAATCTGTAATATTACGCCAAAGTCTTTCGTTTATAACTTTGAAAACGATTATGAAGCTGAAACTTTACCGGGCCAAAACGCGACTGTCTTAAAAGAAAAGTTTTTTCAGACAAGATCCCTGAAACACGAAAGCTCTTATGGATTGAAGAGGTAAAGTTGTAATAAGTTTGTATCAACACTGGATGTTAAAGACGCGTTTCATTTTTACACGTGGATTCATCTCTGATCGGCTGGAAGCTGGAGTTTGCAAAGCTTTTGTCTTTTTTCTCTATGAGAATTTTGGTGAGGATAAAAATGATTAAACAAGGAGAGATGTGCTTATCTAAGTAGCTCGTGGCTAAATAATAACAGCAGCATGGTTCGATTTTCAAGGTTAAGCAGCTCTTGCCAAGGTCTGTCCGTGGATGGGTGACTGTCTTTTATACACCGAGTTTCTTCTGTGTATCGGAAACTTTTTCTTGTTAAAAAACCCGAAAATTGTGTGATGAACAAGAGAGAACACTTAAATAAATATTCACCATATCAGTGCCCTTATCCCATGTTACTTGGGGTTGGTGCAGCACGATTTTTTCTTCCATTCTATTACTATGGAGTTTCTTTTCCATTCTTCTCCATAGAGACTATGCTTTGGAATTGGCAACTACAGTACTTTCACAAGTTATTATGCCTTGTGTCTGTAGCATCGCCTTATTTGTTTTCTGACATTCAAAAGTGCCTGTTATAGTTTAATTGATATAAATTATTTGAGTTTGAGTTTCCCCTATCAGCTATCATTAATACCTTTAAATAAATATTTGTCAACGTCGTCAAGTAATTTATATATAACTTTTCATAAAAAATTTCAGTATCTTAAACATTAAATTATAACACCGCCAGACCATAGAAGCACACAAAAGCATTTTAAAACCAATACACGAAAACCCAGAAAAAGTCATCACACTTAAAAAAAGTGACGACATACTTACGAATGTCAGTAGGGTGTCCATAAAAGATATATAGCAAATTTTAGGGCCAATATCGCACAAAGCAAAGAAGACATTATGGCCATCTTTGCCACAGGGTGGGGAGAGGGGAATGGTTTTTCAGATGACACGCACGATCATAATGGCCGAACGGCTATGGTGGCCACGAATTTGATGGTAGTTTACGGGTTTTTGTAATTGCTGTTATTCGTTTAGGATCTTTGGAGATGGTGAGGTTTGTGACTGAATTATTGTTAAGTACCTATTATGATATTACTGAATGTTTGCGTGTAGAAGCATATGTTAATTTTTACAGTTTATCTTTTTACACGTTTAAATATAGTGGGGCACGATTCTAAATTATTTATCATCTACTTAGTTTTTTTTCCAAGATCATGATTATCTTTCCTGCTCTTGGATAATGGATTCCACTCACATACTTCGAGACCCACCGACAGGTAAACATAAAAAAAAAACATTATCAGTGATCAGTAAAGCAATAAGCTAGGAAGACAACTAAACCAACGCACAATATAATTTTTCAATTTAACATTTCCAGTAAAATGTAGCTCATATCACAGGAGATTTATCCTTCAACCTGCCCAAACGATGGTGTTAGCACAGCAGCCGGTGTGACATAAACTCCACGTGAGATATGACAACCGTAATGTAAGTTTTATCGCCAACAAGACACAGATTTGTCACGAGACTCGATCTCTGTAGGAAATTTTTTTTTAGGCAGATTGACGTTGGAAAATGAGAGAAGGTGCTGTACCTTTACGGAAAATTTTTAGCAAGGGGTTGTGAAAACGATGCACTGATCAACTAGATATTGAGTTGTTATCAACTCAACTGTCTAGCTTACTCCCAACTATGTCAGGGTCGGTTTCCAGCCTACAGGTGCATCCGGTTATGCACCCGAAAACCAGTATTTTACATGGAGCGACTGCCTACCTGACCTCCATAAAAATTCTACCTGCACCATTCCATTTACAGATTATAAACTGTCTGTGTGCCAAAATAAATCCAAAATCGTACAGCAGTTTTTTTGTGAGAAAGAGTAACAAACATTCATCCATATATCCATCCATCCCCACAAACTTTTGTATTTAGAATAGTAAGGTAAGAAGTAATATAAAAATAAGATTAATATAATAGTAAGACGATTTCCGGATACTGCAAACTAGATAACACTTATAAAGAAAGTTATCTGAACTTTGGTAAATATTATTTCCAAAATATACCAACACATTTTGACATTACCTCAATCGCTACTACATCTTACCATAATTACCTTGTAATGTTCCAACAGGTCGGACACAGGCCCCTCTAGGTGGACCGTAATACCTTAACAGCCTCAAATTAACCTCAACATAACTGACCTCGGCCTTAAGACGTGACAAATAGCCAGACCGACTTATCTATTCAGCTCAGACGTAGTATACTTAGGCCTCAGAAATTAGGACGGGCCTCGATTTGCTTACGCAAAGTAATTAATGTTTTACGTGGGATGGTTCAAAAATATCAGTTCAAGGTCTTGGGAGTCGGCAGTTAATAGTTTTATCGGGGTTGTATTTAGTAAGTCTTTTATGCTGAAGTGAGAAAAAGGAGTGGTTTATTTCTGTTAGTACTACGCTCTGTTACGACTTTAGGCGTTGCGTTTTGCGTCAAGCGACACACAGGCGAGTCACTTGTTTCATAACATAACTAACATCATCACCTGCCTAGCCTTTTCCCAACTATGTTGGGGTCGGCTTTCAGTCTATCCGCATGCAGCTGAATACCAGTATTTTACATGGAGCGACTGCTCATCTGGTCTCCACAACCAAGTTAGTGCTGGGTAATATGATACCCTTAAGTAAGACTGGTGGTCAGACTTTCGGGTCACTGACTACCTTCAACGACTCTCGAAGATCCACAAATGACAGCCGGGATCAACAGCTTAACGTGCTTTCCGAGGTACGGAGATAACTCGGTGTGTAATGGGTGGTCACCCATCCACGGACCAACCTAGGCAAGCACAGTTTACGCTAGCTTGTTTTTGGTAAGCCTTATTCTGAGAAGTAAACAGAAAAGGGTTTAGGGGGCCTCCCCCATAGCCTTCCACTCTTCTCTCCGTGCGGTTTTCTCTGGCCAATCTCTCATAAACGCCTCTAGGTCGTCACGCCAGCGTTTTCTAGGCCTCCCTCGGCGACGACGCCCGTCTTCTGGCACCCACTGCGTGACGACTCTGGCCCATCGGTCCTGATGCATTGGATGCAACTAATACAGCAATATAATGCAGTGGCCTAGCACAAGTCTGGTTGATTAAAGAGTTGAGGACAGACTGGGCAATTTTACGATTGACCGTAGCATAAATTGTTTCCCATGCATACATAATCAGTTCCCACTGCTGGGACACACGGCCCTTTCTATGAGAGGGAATGGGCTATAATCCAGCACGCGTGCCCAGTGCGGGTTGCTAGATGTCACATGTCTTTGAATGTTTGGTTCTAGATGCTGGTTTCGTCACGCTGTTTTCCTTCACCGTTTTTGAGAGCAGTGGTGATAAAATAAATTACACAATGTAATGCGCCTGCCTGGGTTCAAACCCACGACTTACTGTTCGTAAGTCGGGGCCACCACCACTGGGCCACCGCTGCTCTCTGTTTCCCATACTTGCAATATAATCCCTAAGAAATCTTTCACAAAATGAATGAAGTCCCCAATTGTCGAACTACCCACTAAAATAAAGAACTTTATTACCTCATCACTTACTGTAATAACCGATTTTCCTCTTTTCAACAAAATGCCCGGTCTTCCAAGCCTCTTTATTAATGTTCCTGCTTATCTGAGGTCAGTTCGACCTCAAATACTGACAGAGACGAAAGTGCGTATATATCCAATAATATATTAGATAAATCCTGTGTGATACCACAGAATAGACAGAATACAGAAGGTCGATTTAATGCAACGAGCGAAAACGCACGCACACACAGATACGTACAGCGAGTGCAAGCGGTAAGCGAGTAACAGCGAGATCTCCATACAGATAAACCAGAGAAGTTATGCGCTTCGCTTCGCTTCACAGAGAAACACCCCTTTTATTTTTTCGGATGGGAAATCATCAAATGACTCCTCCCGCTCTGGACGGAGCGGAAGGGAGTGTCAGACTTTTACTGACTAAAAACCATCCATGTTCCTTCTTTTGCCCTATATGTTCCAGGGCCGCGGTATCTCTTTCGAACAGTCCCGCAGCAGAGAAACACCCCCGCAGCAAAGTTTCTAAGTTTTGTACTACAGCGCTTGGTCGTAGTGCACTTATCGTTGAGGCGTTTGTATGAAGTCTCTCTATTGGCCTACTTACTATAGTTGCACCTTGTCATTTCTCAGTCAATCTAAAGATTTTAGGAATTGCATAAGCGTTAACAATTTAAAAAAAAATGGTATACAGCAGCAATCATGCAATGTATTTTCATGAATCAACTCAGTTATACTTGTCATCATCGTGCGTGCGTATTTTCGAAGATAGACGATGATTCCCGAAGCATACACTTTCGTTTAGAGATCTACATGTATGTAAAAGAAAGAAAGAAAGAAAACTGTTTATTAGCCCGCACAGGACAAAATCACACAAAAAAAAATGGTTAAATTTACAGTAGGTACAACAAATGTGCACCTGTTTTCGTCCCTTGTATGCAGTCGGCCTTCTGTATCTTTATTTTCTGTGGCGATACAGTGAAGCAATTTCTCTTATCTCCTAATGTTATTATTAATCTGTCCTGAGCTATCTTTTCCGGCAATATCCTTAATATTTTTTATGATACATTGCGTTATATCTACTGTGATATTGGTAGCGGTGACACGTTTTATGTGTGATTAACTTATAAATGATGATGAAGACGTCATGAAGAGTTTGTGGCTAAATAATTACAGCTGTTCGGGTCGATCAGGTTAAGCTGCGCTTGCCTAGGTTGGTCCGTGTATGGGTGACCACCCATTACATACCGAGTTTCCTCCGTGCCTTGGAAAGTACATGAAGCCGTTGGTCCCGGCTAACATTTATAGATCTTTGACAGTTGTTACATGTATGGCTCGAAAGTCTGACAAGCAGTCTTACCAAGGGGTATCGTATTACCCAATTCTAACTGGGTTTTGGAGGTCAGGTAGCAGTGTATTCAGCTGCATCCGGTTAGACTGGAAGCCGACCCCAACGTAGTTGGAAAAAGGCTAGATGATGATGATGATACAGACATCTATTTCAAGGAAGAGGCACTGGCTTATGTGGATTTATTATAGAAAGTGACTGAGTGGAACTAAATGAAGAAAATTGCCACGGGTCACTGTCATGTCATGTCGTTGCAAGTCGTATCACCGGAGGACGTGAACAGCGCGTTAAAGTTAAGTAGAGATTAACGTCCGCGGTAAAGATAAACATTGAGAAGAAACCGGCACGCCATAAAGGCTAGTGCGCAAAATTGGAAGATTTCTAACGTCCACAGGTATTGGTCTTGCGTGGTCCTAATACCCAATACCTTTTCGTAGAAAGCTTGAGTCCCAGCAGTGGGAACATTATACGCTGTTATGCAATATCTGCTTCATTTTTGAAGCCACGTTTCATAACTTTATGCAACGTATATGAATACACCCTAACATGGCCTGATTTTTCTGCCTCTATTGTGCGTCCCGTGATCGAAATATAAAAAAAAAATAACATAAAAACGCTGACACGAGGCTCAACGTTACTGTCGTTCAAATATGTTATCGTTGGCCTAAAAATACTCGACTTGGGTTTCATTTTGTCCATCAAAAAGGGCCCGAAGGTGTTTCTTTTATTAAAATAATAGTGGATCCCAAAACGCCGAGGCAGTATATCTACCTAAAATCTCATAGAATTCCCTAAACTGTATAAAATGATGATATAATCTATTCGTACAGAATAAATCTGTTCAAGAGAGATAGGCCACAAGGGTTCCGCCGTTATTAAGCTGAAGGACCATATATTAAAAATGTAAGAGGCATTCTAATACCTCGTAGATAACTTTTTTTTTTTAAAGGAACATACCATACATAAACAACCACACTAGGAATTTCTACTGTATCGTATTTGTTCCGTGCGGGAATCGAATCCGCAACACGAAGCACAGCAGTCAATCGCTCAGCCACTGCGCCAACCGTGCTGTCGAAAGTACTACGGCAACATGGTACAAAAAATACTGCAGCGCCATATACAGAAATAAGTCGAATTTGTAAATTAAATAAAACCGTTGTAAAATACATATCTAAGGAACGAAAAATATCTTATGGAGTTCCCCAAGGTAGTGTGTTAGGGCCTTTATTATTTCTTATATATATAAATGACTTTCCCCAGAATATACCCTATCCTATGACATTATTTGCCGACGACAGTACTATTATTGTTAAACTTGACAAAAATAATAAAGACTTTGAAACGGACATTATCAATGCATTACAACAAGCCGTAAACTGGTTAGAACATAACAACTTAATTATAAATTTGAAGAAAACAAAAATTATGAATTTTCGTCAACGAGTAACTAATTCAGAACTAAATGTAAGCTTTAATAATGAAAAAATTGAAGAAGTTCCAAATACAAAATTTTTAGGCTTAACAATCGACAATCAACTTAATTGGAAACAACATACTTCAATATTAATTAAAAAAATCAGTAAGTTTGCTTTTGCTTTGTATAAACTAAAGAAAGTAGTCAATCAAGCAGCGGCAGTCACTGCATACTATGGATATGTCGATTCTATACTACGCTACGGAGTCATGTTTTGGGGTAACTCCTGCAATAAGGACATGGTGTTCAAATCGCAAAAAAGATGCATTAGAGCTATTACAGGTATAAAAATAAGTGATAGCTGCAAACCTTATTTTGTATTGTTAAAAATAATGACTTTACCTTGCTTGTACATATTTGAGACTGCTTTATTTGTTAAAAAGAACATGCATCTATTCAGAAAAGCATCTGAACATCGCTATAAAATGATTAGACAAGAATATAGACATGAATTATGCGTTCCACCATCAAAGACCGCCTTGATGCACAAAAGCATACTTTGCATGGCCCCGAAAATATTTAATAAATTACCAAATAGAATTAAGGACTTAAATATTATTCAATTTAAAAACAAATTAAGACATCTATTATTGGAAAAATGTTATTATACTATTGACGAATTCCTTAATGATAAATTGTAAGTTATTTGACATTGATAATGTTCTCGTATTTAATTTTGACATTGATATTTATTTAATTTTGATTTGTTTAATTTTGACATTCATTTTTATTTTATTTTGACATTGATATTTATTTAATTTTGATTTGTTTAATTTTGACATTGGTTTTTATTTTATTTTGACATTGATATTTATTTAATTTTGATTTGTTTAATTTTGACATTCATTTTTATTTTATTTTGACATTGATATTTATTTAATTTTGACATTGTAATGCTATAAATCTTTACTTCCATTCATTGTTCATATGTTTACTCAATTGTTATGTTTTGCTTGCATTTTCTGTCTTAAGTTATGTTGTGTTTTGTTGTAATTATGTTGTTTTAATATGTTGATTTAATTATTCTTTTTTTTTTTTTAATAATGTGAAAGAGTGTACACCTCTAAGGTAGATTTTTGAGGAACTAATTATTTATTATTAAGATGTCATGTAAAATGCACCAAAAATCACACCAATAAATGAATTTGAATCTATGACACAAATAAAGAATTAACATCAAAATTCTGCATCACGTTATTAAAGTTATCCACGACTTAAGAGTGAGTAGGAAAACCCGACAACAACTGTCGAACAGTAGCCCACCAATCACAACACCCGCCCGGTCGGATCCTCCCTTTTCTATGGAGTATTGTGGAACTTTTCACTCTGTTCTTCATACTCCTTTCAGCTTATTTCGATGATAGAAGTGTAAATACTAACTTATGCACGCAGCTTGGCCTTCGTGGAGTCCCATGAGATCCTGGTTATAAACTATTTGTGTTCCAATTTTATTTATTTATTTAAACTTCATGTACAATAGTGGTACATAGATGGACTTCAAGGCATTCTCTACCAGTCAACCTTTGGGTTAAATAAGAAAACATTGTAATAGGGTACAAAATAAATATCTAAAAAATAACTTCCTGTTTTCGAAAATTTATATACTTATATTGATTAATACACATATTATTATATAAATAAAATAACTTAATAAGTATTTAAAAAAATATCATAATGAAAGACAAGAAACCCAATAATAATTACCATGACTCGACTTCCAATTGAGAGCTATTTATTCTGACTTAAAAAGTGGTTACGAACTTTTCTTTAAAAAATGAGTTTGTTTTCATCCAAACCCGTTCAGTAGTTTTTGCGTTAAAGAGTAACAAACAAACAATCTTTCGCAATATTACAGGGCTCAGTTTTGTGACCATGTTAGCTTAGCTGGGAAGCTAGGTTTATCTTTAGCCCACAGAACGCTAAAAGAAAGGCTTCTCCAGTTTCTCCGAAAAACAATTTCACGACTGACAAGCAGAAGAATGACGAAAATTTGTTTTTCTTTCGTAAAAAAGAAATCGGTACACTGAAATAGTCTGCTACGAATATTGTACGAGAACTTTTTTTAATATCTTTGTCTTAGACTTGACTGCATAGAAAAATAGGGTAAGTCGAGCATTAAGGCACATAACTGAGCGATCGAATCCACAAACTACAGCTACTAATGTTTTCACGAAACTCTATTGACTCCGTAACTACAGCAGTAATATTCCTGATGGTAAACAATAACACTTTGCCCGAACTGGGAATCGAACTCAGCAGTCGCTCTTGCGACCACTAGACCAACGAGGCAGTCGAGGCAGTAAGAAATTTAGACCAACGAGGGTGTTATTGGGTTTTTCCATCAGGAATTTCTCAGTAGCAGCCACGGAGTCTGGATTTGAGCCCGGTTTATGGCAATAGACTCGCCCCCTCTTACATGTGACTTAAACATAACTGGCGAAATGTGGGTGTACTATTAGGTACACCTCTGCTTAACCTTTCGGGGATTACAGGCGTTATGTTATGTATTAAAACGCTTCTGGAGTTGGCGACATATCCACCTGCTGCCGTTTTCACAGATTCGATAGAAACATAGTGGCGTTGTTGTATGTCATTTGCCATTGGCCGACTAACGATTGGTAGATTCTTCGGAATAGCAGCTTTCGGTACATGATATCAAAACTATAATTAGATGGAACGTTCCTACAAACTAGCTGTAGTGATATTGAAATGAAATTCTACCATGCATGAAAAGCATGCTTTCGCGAAACGCAATATTTTTGCATACTTTTTTTTTGTTACTACGTTTATGTACGCTGGCAAGTCATAAGAATTTTGTGTTACTCAAATTGAACAAAATCATGAAAAAACGTAATAGTTTCTGACTTTTCTACTAGCTAACGTTTCGATATGTCTAAAAAAAAACATGCAAAATAACCTTTGTAACCTTGTAAAAACAAAGCATTGAAATTATTTGACTCAGAAAAAAAAAGTTCTTGTATTTCTCCTTATTAGAAATCGGTAAAAAAGCTACCAAGCTGAAATCAGTGCTTACGCAATGCCGTACTTTCAGCCTAATAAGGTCAGTTATTGATCAGCTCGACCTCTACTCAAATGAGGTGGCACACGTAAATTGTACCAATTAACGGCTGCTTCCTAAATAAATAAACGAAACGTTTTACTGTTAGCTTTGGATTTTTAAACGGTTCCAAACGTTGTGTGTTTTTCAACTGAGGATAATGAATTTATTTTGTAGACAAATGGATTTACTTTAATTATGCAACAGACAGTATTGAAATTGGACACCTGAGTAGTCTGCGCTTTAACCGTTGAGCTACCGGAACTATATAACTGAGAAGTATATTTCAATCAATCATTTGTAGGGTAGGTAATGTGCACTTCTGCAAGGTAGGAAAAGAAGTCCTTGATAAGTGACAACCACTTTTATATTTCTACATCCCAGTTAGTATTAGGTAATACGATGTCTCTTGGTAAGACTGGTTGCCAAACTTTTGGACCTCTGACTTGCTGTCAAAGATCTAGAAAATCGAGATTTGAAGATCGACCCGAACGGCTGTTATTATTGAGCCACGAGCTCCTCCTCCACAGTAAGAATACATAATAAGAAATCCCTTTTTTTTTCGGGTGGGATATCATCAAATGACTTCTCCCGCTCTGGGCGGAGCGGAAGGGAGTGTCAGACTTTTACTGACTAAAAACCACCCATGTTCCTTCTTTTGCCCTTTATGTTCCAGGGCCGCGGTATCTCTTTCGAACAGTCTCGCAGCCCTGGCAGGCATCGGCCCTTGCGGGCCCCTCCTGTTTGCTGACATCTCTTTGAGGCGCGCGTGGAACACGAACGCGCCGTCGACACGGCCTGTCGTCATAAGACGGACGGACGGCGAGCTAACCCATTACTCACCGTCCACAGGCAAGAAATCCCATGACACTACATTTTTCTTCCAATAATATTCTCCTGCTATAAGACTCAACAGTTCTGTATAAGTATCAATATAAGTAACAATATTGTCAAACTTACGAGTTTTACTTTCTACCAACAGCGCTTGGTATGTATTAGGAACCCGTCCTCCCATAATCGTTATTTACACGCAAACTTTATTATTATTTTTTCTGTTATATTTATAAGTTCCTGATTTGATAAAGGGTTAGTGTTGTGTTTGGGTCGAAAGTACCTTATGTTATGTTATGTTTTATAGTGTATTGTTTACATAATTTTGTGTATGTAGGCCGGGTGAGGTTTTTGGGTCATGCCGCCTGAAAACGTATGTATGTGGGTGTTTTGATGTATAAAAAGGCTTCAGTTTGCATTAGAAAGTAGTAAAGTAAGGAAAGAAAAAACATGATTAATCACTTTACATTTTTTTATGATTTACTGGTGTATGCCCGCGGTTTCGCTCGCGTAGGATCGTACTACCACGATAAAAAAGGTGTGTAAGAACAGGTTATAAACTATTTTGTGTGCCTGCTAATGTCATTCGAATCCAAGATATAAGGATGACATGGAGCGACTCGCCCCGGCTTTGCACGGGTGCAATGTGTATACATACATACATAAACCTTCCTCTTGAATCTCTATCTATTGCTGAAAACTGCATTAAAATCCGTTGCGTAGTTTAAAAGATCTAAGCGTACAGACAACGGGAGCGACTTTGTTTTATACTAAGTAAAGATTATAACCACACAAGTAAAATTCATAAAAGAAAACACAAACAACACACGAACAGATCAACTTTCTAGGAAATAGAGTACAGTTTGATGGTATGTAATATGTATGCACCTACCACATCCCACCTATCTGCTACATGCTATTTATATCGTCCATGTTCCTCAACGCTTAAACCCAATTCAAGATAATAAACCCCACTATAATTAAACTTTAGTTTACCCACGCATTGAAGCTTCCTCTTTTCGCTAATTACTACATATTCCAATCAACTATCTGTTTACTGAGATTAGTAATGGAAGGTTCAATCCCTTCCGGACATGTTCGTCGTAGTAGTTTAGATTGTACAAATATTATGGTAAACACGTATTGATTTTCATCTCAGTTTGCATAAATCAATTTGTGTCCCGGAAGTTTAAGGATCAAATCGTATTGGCGTAGGTATACGGCGTAACCCTGTCGACACTAGGTACTCTGAGATAACCTTATAAGTAACGTTAAATTATCAACGAGTTACCAGAATATTGATTTTGATTTTTTTTTTTTTGATTTTGCAAAGTCGTTTGTGTACATGATTAGAATACAATCTGCTTACAAATGATCTTAATCTATTTGTTCACTTGACTAGTGATGGATTTATTTTGTTACATAGGCTAAATATATCGCCTTTATAAACATCAAAACATGTTTATATTACCTTATTTAAGTGTTGACTTAACTTATTCATTTACATCGATTAACTAAGTATGTGCAAGTCTTAGTAAGGACCCACATAATATTTACAAGGACTTACATACAAAATGTACGTTTTGTTTTAATACTACCAGAGTATTGCAGCTCTATTATTTCAATTGGCGATATGGTTGGCGCAGTGACTGAGCGATTGGCTGCTACGCTGCGTGTCGCAGGTTCGATCCTCGCACGGAAAAAAGCATTTGTATGACCTACAGGTAGTTGTTCCGGGTCTGGCTGTTTGTGTATGTGAGTTTAATTGTTTGTAAACGCTCCCTAATAATACAGGAGACATTTCTAGGGAAATGACGAGAAAATAAAATAAAATTGTGATCCGGACAGGACGCGACTGATATATTTTCAACTATTTTATGATTGGTTGCGGTGATAATGAACCGCTCACCAAACCCCCAGTCTATTTCCTACAGTCAAGTTAAGACATTGTGGATGTCAAATCGTTAGCAAATAAATGCAAGTACATCAAGCTGCTACAATCTGTCAAATTTCTTTAATAGATTTTCAACTTTATCGCTAAAGTATTAGGTTCAAGGTGAATTGGGAAAATTTGACAGTTTCGGGTAGCTTGATGTGCTGGCGTATGTACATAGGTACCTACTTAACCAGCAATACTAACGATGGAGAAAAGGTGGAAACGATTGGTTTTCAATACTCGTTGTAACTGTGTATGAGAATAGACTCAACTTAAACAGTTGTGATTGTAATTTTCAGTTAAGTAATGTAATTTTTTAACTAATGGGATTGTTGACCCATCCCTAACAGGAGGAATGAGTGTGGAGCATCTTCTGCCTTGCCCATTCTGCACCCTCCAGGTCTTAAATAAGGTACAGGTCGCTACGCACTGTTCGGAAAAAATGTAAATCAAAACGAAAAGAAGAAAATAGCAAGTACAGCGATGTATCCACAATCAGTTCTTCAACATGGACATGTCAAACTCAAACTTAAACCATTTATTTCAAATAGACCCGTGACAGGCTCTATTGCAAATAAGCTGCCTTCAGTCAAGCCACAGGCATATTAACTGTGAATGGACTGAAATTGCCAATTCGAAAATCGTAGATCTCATTAAGATAAGATAATTTATTTGCGTAAAACATGGTGTACAGAGGTGTTATTAAAGCATATGAGATCATACATGTTTTGCTTAAAATTAAAGCATGCAAACTTACACGAATAAACAAATTTGAATTGTCAAACATTAAAATTTATGTTCAAAAAAATCCTTAATACTATAGAAATTATTTTCATTCAGCCATTTAAATAATTTAATTTTGAATAATCTGCAATTTAATATTTTTAATACATTTGGTAATTTATTATAAACTCGCACACACATAGCCAGACAGCTTTTATTATATTTTGCTAATCTGGGAAGCTCATCTAGTACAAGTCTGTATTGATCACGGCGACTTCGAGAACTTACTTCCTCTGCTGTTTTGAACAATCCTTTATATTTCTTAACAAACATACATGCTTCATACAAATATAATGAAGGTAAGGGTAGCAAACCAAGCTTTTTAAATATTGGTTTACCTACATGATTCATCAGATGGAATCCCGTATATGGCTCGTAAACATTTTTTTTGGGCGACAAATGCTCTGTTGCTGTCAGTACTATTTCCCCACATAAGTTGAGTCCCCCATGAGAAGAATGTGCAAGAAACTTCATGAACGCTCTTTTCAAATCAAGTTAGTATCGGGAGGTCGTGAACCCAAGTTAACATTGAAACTAAACAGTCACCCTGATAAAACTTTCATTAATAAACTCTAAATAATGCCTCAACATAATCCATTCACTCCTGAAAATAATGAGACACGAAAATTCTCAACTTACGCCAAAGCCGAATTACACATAAAGAAACACAATTATGATTTCATAAATTTTCTGTAACAATTAGTCATTTTAACTTGACAAATTCTCAGAAGATGAGCGTATATTCGTAAGCCTTCAGTAATATAATTTAGGATTTCAAGGTCACATTCACGAGACTGTTTCTAACTCGTAATGTGGTTACTGTACTTACGAAACGAGCTTTACATATTTGGGATTCAGAAGTAATTTAATTTACATTCCTAGCAATAGTATTTGGAGTGAATTTGTGATGTATGTATTTTGATAGAGAGCATTTCTATCCAGAAAATAAAATCATCACCATCAGCCTTCCAGTCTACCTGGATGCAGCTGAATACAAGTATTTTACATGGACCTCCAGTCTACCTGGATGCAGCTGAATACAAGTATTTTACATGGAGCGACTGTCTATCCAACCTCCACAACTTAGATACGGGGTAATACGATACCTACCTCGTAGTCGTGCTCGGAGTGTTTTCGACCAAAGTTGGATATGCAGACCACTTGAGAGCACATGAAAGAGCAGCACACCAAAGCTCTCAACAACCTCTCTAGAAAAACATTGATTGCAGTCGCTGTGGCCGAAATCGGCTGATGGAATCATCTTCATCACCCCGAGGTAAGACTGGTTGTCAGAGTTTCAGGCTTCTAACTGCTCGTAACAACTCCAGGAAAGAAAATAACCAGTTTCAAACCTATTAAACTGGTGCTTGGCATTTGATTGATTTTTGAATTTATTTTCGATATTGAATTCGTAAAACTGAACTGCGTAAATATAATATATTAAATTCCGATTATCTTCGTCGCCAATAGTAAATAAAAGACGTGCTTCCGTATTAGCGTATAATGCGAGACTACCGTTTACAATTACCCTCCGCGATAGTTACAATATACAACAGAATTGAGGGCTTCCGTACGGAGAATTCAAATGTCCAAAGAACCTACTAGAGCTACCAAAAAGGCGAAAAACTAACAAGTCATAGGTTCAAGGTTCCCTACATGAGGCACAAACTATCACTTTTTACGACCTCGTAAATATTAACTATTTTATCATGGGAGTGTCGTGGCACGGTTATGGTGTGCTGTCACGAGATAGTGTTCTTGTACCAGTTATTTTTAGGTATTTTAAGGTTGGTAAAAAATAAAATAGGAAATATTATGTTAGAAGCTCCAAAGCCGTTCTAGATAGAGCGACGCAATTTGATAACTTTTCATATCTTCATGATTATTCTCTTGCCCTTATCCATCCTTCATTTGGGGTCAGCTCATCATATATTCTTCTTCCATATTCTCTATTACTCGCCATCTGAGCAGTCACCTCCTTCCTAGCCATATTAACCTTCACACAGTCCATTCATCGTTAAATTTCTCTCTCTTTCTTAACAAAAACCTACATAAAATTTATGGCAGCAACAATAGAACGCTACCCTTACGTACTCTGAACCGAACCCTATCATATACATAGTCTACAAAATTAGATGCGGGTCTAGGTCATATCTACAGGGCTTACAAGTGCCAACCGCTACCAAAGTGATTGGTATTTCTACGATGACTCTCAGTAGGAATGCTATAACTTTTTAGTAGCTTATGTACTTTTCGCTGAAAGAATGTCACTTTGTCTGGGCTTCTCGATGTGGGATGCATTTAAACTGGGAAGTAGTGCAGAAAGGCAAAAGGGCGAGTACCCAGCAGTGGATGATATCAGGCTTAACGGTGACTCTGAAGAAGCGTAAAGAAGCGAAGGTACCATTGGTGAGGTTTATGTCCAGCAAGAGTTGTAGACAAAAAGAAAATTTAACTCTTTCATTGGATTATATCTGTTTATGTTTGACCGAAAAATAAATAACTTAGTTGGTCGTGTTCCACCACTATAAAAATAGGTGATTTATCGTGTTCCAAAACCATTTCTATTTAGGTTCAACCTTACAAAATCAATCTTAAAAATTATACAGCAGCAAGCTGAAAATAACACAAAAAACACACAACACTCGGATCGAATTGGTAACAGTTCAATTATCCGTCATCCATCACTGTCAAGCCATATTATTCATCACTTACTGAAACATGGGACTTTGAGTGCTGCCTACCCACTTGTATGGCTATACAGAGGTCGTAATTTGATGTCCAAGTAAGATATTGTATAGACATAGTCCAGAGCGACCAGGATTTTGAACAGTTTTCTAATGTAAATCTGAGCCGCCTTCTCCGAGCCAAAAAGTTTTCCTGAAGTCATGTCAAAAGACTTCAAAGCACTTGGCTATCATAGTCTACAGCAACAATTGAACATAGGTTTCTATTAAGTTGTCCCACTGCTGGACATAGACTTCTTCTACACGGCTCTATAACACCTGTCCCAGCCGCTTTCAAATGGCCGTCGGAAAATCTAGTTTGTGGTCCGTCACATGCTACTCTTGCCGATACGCGGCCTTCACTGTACTTCATGTTTGCTCCATCGCTATCGTCCTTCGATAAGCATAGACAGCCTACTGCCACTTCAGCTTGCTAACTCTTCAAGGTATTTCGATAACTCCTACAAAGAAACTCCAAGCGAAAACTTAGATGTCTGAAATCTGAGAACCTCACGTCCCAGCCGCCGCGGGAGAAGCAACGGGCGTCGGGGGCCAGGTGGTGGCTCTCGGCCACCGTAGGCTCGGGCCTGTGGACGGTGAGTAATGGGCTAGCTCGCTGTCCGTCCGTCTTATGACGACAGGCCGTGTCGACGGCGCGTTCGTGTTCCACGCGCGCGCCTCAAAGAGATGTCAGCAAATCAGAGGGGTCCGCAAGGGCCAATGCCTGCCAGGGCTGCGGGACTGTTCGAAAGAGATACCGCGGCCCTGGAACACAAAGAGCAAAAGAAGGAACATGGATGGGTTTTAGTCAGTAAAAGTCTGACACTCCCTTCCGCTTCGCCCAGAGCGGGAGGAGTCATTTGATGATACCCATCCCAAAAAAAAAAGATGTCTGAAATCTAACAATCAATGCGCGTTCTGTCTCTATAGGATGAGGTCTTGGTGAGGATTTTGTGAGGTCTCTTTTTAAGGATTTTTATAAATCACTAGCTGCTACCCGCTACTTCGTTCGCGTGGCTATTTAGGTGTGTATGTGTGAGACTGCCTCGTTGGTCAAGTGGTCGCAAGTGCGACTACTAAGCATAAGGTTCTGGGATCAATTGCCGGGTCGGGCAGTGTTAAAAAAATGTTTATTTAAATTATATAAAGTTCTAACGCACATGATTTGGAGATCACCTTTTAAGCAAGAAGATGGTTGTGTTAGGTGACTCCGCTCTTCCACTTAACATTAAACAATGTATGCAATTGAAAAAATACTATAAATAATAGTGTTATTGGGGTATTCCATCAGGAATTTCTCAGTAGCAGCCACGGAATCTGGATTTGTGCCCGGTTGGTGGAATAGAATTGAATAGGCTCGCCCCCTGTCACATGGGACTTCAACATAACGAACGGCGAAATGTGGGTGTACGATAAGGTACACCTCTGCCTAACCCATAGGGGATTTCAGGCGTGATGTTATGTTTTGTGTGAGAACTGACTGGCTGATCAAAATGCGATAATGTAGGTGATGACTTCAAAATGCGTCCTTTTGGGTACTGTAATTCTGGGCGCAGAGATCGGTAACAAAATTAAATGAGGCGACGATATGGCTTAAAACCGTTTATTTTGGCGCTATACAACCTTCTTTTCAAAGTAAACCATCAAACGCCTTGTTGGGCACTATTTATTCTAATACCGTTCTGTATACAACATTAAATGACTTATTATTTTCCGCAAGCACGTGAAATTTTTGGGCACTGAACAAACAACATATAATTGACCGTGTGAGAAGCATGGAGTGCACAATTGAATGCCTGTCACTTTTATGGTTTGGCCCTGGAATTGTTGATCGTCATTGTAATAGCCAATTTTAAGGGAAATTGTTACCTCTTAAATTGAAATGGTAAGTTATTTGCAATAATGGGTATGCGGGGACTTATTATATAACGGGCTGGTGTCCGCAACTCCACGACCAATGCGCGTATTTTGCGTGCGGGTGGGAAATCTATTCGATCCACCTCAGCTCCCCGAGAAAAGCCAGCAGCGCCTTGATGTCGCTGACAGTCTCGCGGAGAGTACCTGGGTTACCGAAGTACTTTGCCCTGTATGATGCAACCTCTGGGCAGTGCAGAAGCACGTGGGCTGCTGTCTCATCTTCGTCCATGCAGGCTCGGCATAGAGGGCTGTCTGTGACTCATATGGCAAAGAGGTGTTTGTTAAAAGAGCCGTGTCCACTGATGGCGGCTGTAACAGTGCGCAGCTGTAGTTTGGTCAGCCGAAGCGCTTTTTTCGTGAAGTGGCCGTCGATGGTAGGGAGGGAGTGCATCCTTGGCCTGCCTACACTCACCATGGTTTAGCCACAGTTTGTGGTGTTGTTCACTGGTTCGTTTCCTTACCAGTGTGCGTAGATACCCGAAGGGGAGTGGCAGTATGGGTTCAGGTCCCACTGCTGCCATGCTTGATCCCCTTCTAGCGAGTTCGTCCGCTGTATCGTTGCCTCGGGACTCGCTGTGTCCTTTTATCCATTGAATGGTTATATTATTGAGATTACCAACCTGGTTCAGACGTTGATGACACTCGTGTATTAACCCAGAGTTGACTGTGTGGTTGTTTAATGCTAGTAGTACAGCCATGCTGTCTGAAAGTATGCGAATTGAGTGGTCCACAACTTCCCTGGCTAAAATGGCCGATGCCGCCAGGGCAATGCCCATACATTCTGCCTGAAATACCGTGTTATGGATCCCCAATGGTGCGGCTATGTGTATGTTGAGATCTTCCGAGAAGACTCCAGCTTCAGTGCCGGTACCTGTCTTAGATCCATCCGTGAAGATCCGTACTTCCGCGGGGCTTAGGCCCTCACAGCGGTGATCCTCGTGGAGTTGGATTTTGTATTTTTTGTCGAATACGAATTACTTGGGTATCCGATCGTTAATAGCTTTCGCTAGGGGGAACTCGGTATAAAATCCTTCCAGTATCGCGGTGTATTGTGTGTACTTCTTACCCCAAAGTTGAAGTGTTTCAAGACGTACTGCCGCCATCGTCGCTTCCCGCTGTATGAACAGATCGAGCGGTGGGAGCCCCAACATGGCCTCCAGAGCCGCGGTCGGGGTAGTCCGCATGCAGCCTGTAGTCGCCATGCAGGCAAGTCTCTGCATGCGTTGCAGTTTGATGGAGGCTGTAGCTAGTTTAGTGCGGGGCCACCAGACCACTGCCCCGTAAGTAATCATGGGTCGGATCACCGTGCAGTATAACCAGAGTATTATTTTAGGGGATAGGCCCCACTTCTTACCCATCATCCTCCTGCATTGCCAAAAGGTTATGCAGGCCCTGTTTAGTTTGTTGTCTAAATGCCTGTGCGGGCACTTAAAACGCTCTCTCCATTAGCAGCTCAGCTGTGTGATACGAAGCCTGGTGCCGTTGCACAGTCTGGTTTCATCAAGGTTTCGCATCACCAAAACTGGTACGCCAAATTTAAGCTCCAGCTGATGGGACGGCACGCCCGATAACTCAAGGGAGTTGAGAAATTCAACGGAGTAGGCAGTACTATCATCATCAGCCATCACAATGATATGGATGTGTATACTTTTTTTTTTGTTTTTTTTACTGACCCACTCGTTCTTTGGCGCTAGCACAGCGGTTGGATGGGAAAATTCTTCGGAAAATAGAATTTTCCCATCTCCTTCGGATTCCAGACGACCCTCTCTCATTTGCAGCAGCTTATTCGCAAAGACACCTGCTTCGTGGTCGTTTTACAGTTGGACGCGCATGATGCACGTAATATGGAGCTTTTCAATTCAGGAGGTTTTCACAGTGGCGACGCCATGAGACATGCGTTTCATCCGCCAGTGTGCCCCTTTTTTATTACAAAATGGCCCCTCTTATTAACTGGCAGTATCTGTCTAAAGTCGGCTTTTCAAATGACCCCTCCTCCCGCGCTGGGTGGAACGGAAGGGAGTGTCATCCATGTTCCTTCTTAGCGCTTTGTGTTCCAGAGCCACAGTATCTCTTTCGAACAGTCCCGCAGCTGCAGCAGGCATCGGCCCTTGCGGACCCCTTCCGGTTTGCTGACATCATTTTGAGGCGCGCGTGGAACACGAACGCGCTTTCGACACGGCCTGTCGTCATAAGACGGTTGGACGGCGAGCTAGTTAATTACTCACCGTTCACAGGGTCTAAAGTCGCTGCGAACATTTTGATGACGCCACCCATCACACCTGGTTGCCGCGGATGTCCTGCAAGCTGCGGTTCAACGCCTCTAATGCATGCTTGTGCGACATTGTGCACTCGTCCCAAACTACTTCCCCCGTTTTTGGTGATATTGCATATTGGGGCGTATCTTCGCATGCAAGATTCAGCGGCAATTTGAAAATGGAATGTGCAGTCCGACCACCCATAAGCAAAGTTGCAGCAATGCCTGAGGAAGCCACAACCACAGTTATATGACGACACGGTTGGCGCAGTGGCTGAGCGAATGGCTGCTGCGTTTTGAGTATGTTTTCATTTTTAAACTTTTTAGAGATTTTTTTTGTACAGTGTAAATTGGTCAATTTTCATTCATTAATTTATGATTACCTGTCTTTTGAATGGTAAAAAAAAACGAAAAGTATACATTAATCTATTTTGTAATGATTTGAAAAACTTAAAGCATAAAATAAAACAAAATACCTGAAACTTACAAAAAGTGAAAACTGGTTGGGGATCGAACTCGCGAATCATGTTTATTATTTTTGAAAATCTAATAGCATAAAAAAAAATCACAAAAAGTGAATACTGGCTGCGATTTGAACTTGCGAAGCTCGGTTTACAGGGCGGTCGCTGAACCGCCAGGCCGCTTGTACCTGTGACAAATCCTGTGAAATAGCCGTTCTATTCTAATGCATGCTATGACATTTGTCAGTTGTCAAACCGTCGCCAAGAATTGTCACACAGTAGCCAAATTAGATGGCGCTGTATGTCCGGAATAAATTTTATTTTTTATTTTATTTTTTGTAATAAAAACTATCCTATGTCCTTTCTCAAGTTCCAAACTATGTCTGTACCAAATTTCACACGAATCGGTTCAGTAGTTTAGGCGTGAAGCAAAGACAGACAGACAGACAGACAGAGTTACTTTCGCATTTATAATATTAGTTTGGATATACCCGGTGCGTCAGGTGAGTTCATGAATTCATGAAAGCAGATTCATGAATTAAAATCTTTTATTTCGTTTTTTTTTATTTATTTTTTTGATCTGACTTCAACAGAATTACTAACTTCAACACAATTACTGGCTGTAACTGTTGAAATTGCTTCTAAGAAATTCCAGGAATTTTGCTGTATTCACACATATTATTATTGGCTTATTAGCAACAACTCCAACAACGGCAGCTTTCAAAGTACAACAATAGTTACAAATGGAAAACTCCCACCAACTGTGTTGCCAACATCAATCAACGTCATTTAAGTAATACTATTTTGACACTGGCAATACTAACTGCTCGGTTTGTCACGATATCCTGTGAGACTTCGAGCAAAGGTTGATGAACCGGCTTATGAAAATAGTTTCGTGCAAATTAGGACTGATAAATTGAGAAATTGTAGTATTATTCAATTTCATTCAAGAGTAAGTCATACAATCTTGATAAATGTGTGTTGAAATTAGAGCAAATACTAACTAGTTTCTGAAATCTCAATTAATTTTATTGTGAAATCTTAGGCCAGCAGCAGTTGTCAGTAGGTGAAAATATAGATTTAATTAAGCCGTTAGATAGCCCTTACCCTACTGCGCCAAAAAGTATGTCCACTAAAAAGACCCACAAACACACAATGCGATAAAAAACCATAGACACGATCTCCAGTACACTTCAAGACACTTATCCGTCCAGGCGGGAAAACACAGAACTAAAATAAATGTACCAAGTTTGCAATATCGATGCAAATTTTCTTGAGAAGCAACGCCATCTTGAATTACACACTTGAAGTGGTCATACTAATGAGTGAACAAGACCATACTATTTAAAAGTGAACAGAAACAGGAAACAGATTTTTTTTTTAATTTTCAATTTTTTTACAAAATGGGCCGGCTCTTGACCTCGATCACGCCTGGTGGAAAGCGATGGATGAGGTCTATGATGAAACGAGCGTGCCCAGAAGATGCCTGTTCACTCTTGCTTTGAAGGCAGACGGGTTAAATGTGGAAGGGAACATAGATAGCATAGAAGAGAGTTCCACACTAATTATTTGATTAGATTTATTTGATTATTTTGTTAAACCCTCGCTTCTGAAATCTAGATTAGTTTTATTGTCAAATTCGAAGTTAACAGTTTGCCATTTGGTTACCAATAACGGCAACCAATCAGAGATGAGATTTGAGTATAGACGAAACTAAATCGGAATGACTACTAAAATACCTTTCTTTTGAGTTTTGCCAAAGTCAGGTAGTGCTATACTGCCAAAGCATTTTCGTTTTCGTTCGCTTTTTCTATTAGGAATTTTTAAATAATAGCTCGGGAGTTTAGAAGCTGGTGGTGTGACATCTCCGAGCCTCGAATAGCATCGTGTTGCCGTTGGTTCTGGTTTCAGATTGCCGTCCCATATTGTCCTATGATAGTAAAGAAACCGAGAGGAGGAGAGTGGCTCAATAATAACAGCCGCTCGGGTCGATCTTCAGGTTAAGCAGCGCTTGTCTAGGTTGGTCCGTGGATGGGTGACCGCCCATGACATACCGAGTTTCCTCCGTGCCTCGGAAAGCACGTTAAGCCGTTGGTCCCGGCTGTCAATTGTAGATCTTTGACAGTCCTTAAGTAGTCAGTGGTCCGAAAGTCTGACAAAAAGTCTTATTGCAAAGGGTATCTTACCCAGTATTAACTTAGGCAGTCGCTCCATGTAAACTACTGGTATTCAGCTGCATCCAGGTAAACTAGAATCCGATCACAAAATAGTTGGGTAAAAGCTAGGTAGATGAAAGAGAGTGCACTATTATATTTGCGGCGGACTTGGCTAATTTCCATTGAGATTGGTCGCCGTGGCCGAAATCCTGTTGTGAGAATATTATGAATCTTCCCTTGTTTGAATACTTACCAAATAGTATTATGATCTGCAATCCAGTTTCAAAAATTTACTCGTTTTCGTCATATCTGAAACAAAGTGAAACCTCACATTAATACATTGCATTTCTTTTTCTAAGCTCATGTTTTCAACTATACTGCCAGCAGTCGTTGACAAAACTCTGTTTGTTTTTTGTTTTTCAGAATAAGAAGGTACTGTTCTAAGGAGATCTTCTTTGTGTCTTTCGTCGCAATCTGAACGTTGTTTAACATTATTTTGATACGTGAGGTAGGGCAAAGTGTTATTGGGTATACCAAAATCAAAGTCAAAGTTTTTATTTGCTAAACATAGATGTAAAAGATGTAAATATAAAGATAAGTGATCGCTATGTTTTCATTCCTAGGTCGCGCAAAGTTTTATTGTGTCTTTCCATCAATAATTTCTAAGTAGCAACAACATAGTATGGATATGTGCCCGGTTGATAGCAATAGACTCGGCGAAATGTTGGTGAACTATTAGGTATACCTCTGCCTAACCCTTCGGGTATTACAGCCGTGATATTATTTTATATGTTTAAGTCCCATGTAAAAGGAGGCTTGAAGTTATTTTCGTAATTACAATATTCGTTACAAAGGATTACGAGGGCAATAAACTTTGAAACCTATTTCAGTTACTTACAAGATGTAAATGAATAAAGGATAGGTACTTCAACATTCAAAGGCGTAAAGTATCTCTGTCTACATTAAGAGGCCTTATCTGGAACTTTCAACAATGAAATACAGGAGAATATGTATGTACTATTTACCTACCTATGTTCTAAAAGCCCTTTTCTCGTCTATTATCACTTTTGAGAGCTCTTGTACATAGGGGTAACTTAATAACTATATTTTAGGGTTCTAGAATATTTTATGACTACATTGCGTAACTTATCACCATGCTTGTGTTTCCCAAAAGATTAGGCAGAAGCACCAACACTACGCCAGTCATGTTGTAAGTTCCATGCAATTGGGGGCGAGCCTACTGCCATGAGAGCAGCGGTCGCCCAGTGGTGACGGCCCCGACTTGTTTTTTTTTTTTTTCTGTTGGGAAACAAATGACTCCTTCCGCTCTGGGCGGAGCGGAAGGGAGTGTCAGACTTTTACTGACTAAAAACCACCCATGTTCCTTCTTTTGCCCTTTATGTTCCAGGGCCGCGGTATCTCTTTCGAACAGTCTCGCAGCCCTGGCAGGCATCGGCCCTTGCAGGCCCCTTCTGTTTGCTGACATCTCTTTGAGGCGCGCGTGGAACACGAACGCGCCGTCGACACGGCCTGTCGTCATAAGACGGACGGACGGCGAGCTAACCCATTACTCACCGTCCACAGGCCCGCGCCTACGGTGGCCGAGAGCCATCACGGCGTGGCCCCCGACGCCCGGTGCTTCTCCCGCGGCGGCTGGGAGGTGAGGTTCTGACCCTCTCACGTTCCACCACCTCCTTCGCTAGCATGACTGCTTCGCAGAAGGACGTGACGGCTTCCCATTCCCTCTCGCCCCGGACCATGGCTTGAACCAGGGCCGGACGCGAGAGGTTGCCGCCGCCAATCGCCTCTACGAGGACATGGCGGTGCTCCGTCCAAGTGGAGCAGACCTCCATGGTGTGCTCCACCGTGTCCTCCGGGCGATCCACGCAATGATAGCAACCGGGCGTTTCCTCCCGCCCGATTCGGTGCAGGTACCTCTCGAAACAACCGTGTCCGGTGAGGACCTGCGTCAGGCGGCACTCCTCAAAGAGGGGACTTATCGCCACTATCGTAGCGTGCCCTGCACGGGGTTGCGATAGTCGCTCTCATCAAACATCGATAAGTTAAGAAAATCAAATTTGACGGCACGGTTGGCGCAGTGGCTGAGCGATTGACTGCTGTGCTTCGTGTTGCGGGTTGTGTATGTGAGTTTAAATGTTTGTAAACGCACCCACGGTACAGGAGAAATTCCTAGGAGGCGGAAAAGTATTAAAAAAAAATAGCTTAACGAGGTCACTATTGGCAGGCTGATTTTAAAATCGTAAATCATTGTTATACCATCAAATCAAGAAACCCTTCGTATTTCCAAAAAACATGTATGTAAGTGACAAGTAAATTTTAATCCAGATTAAGGACAATTGTAGGATTATATCGTTTCACACAAAAAGGCGTACAATACAGGCTAAAGCGGCTGAAGGCTGTTAAAAATTGAACAATAGATAGTGGTCGCCTTTGTCGCTGTCACACAAAGCGAAAATTGTGAACGTATTACGGATGTAGGCGCGCTGGATGGGGCATCGGAAATGGACGTTTTGGTTTTTTTTTAAGGTGTTAGTAATATTGGTTGGTTTTGTTCCAGTGACAGAGGCGTTGGTCTAGTGGTTGCCAACGCTACTGCTGAGCTGAGGTTGGGGAAAGTGTTATCGTGTTTTATCATCAAGAGTAAGTTTAATTCTTAATACTACCGACAGGGTCTTATAATATTTTAATTTAACAAAGACAAGGTAAGATATTAACATTTTTTTTTTCAAGAAAATATTATCAAACTAAGTTACAAAAACTACTACAAAGTGCAGCAAATTGTCAATGAACAGTAAGAGGAAGGCGCCGGCGTCGACTGTAATACAGTTTATACTAGCACAGATACAGACGTTCACTCTGTCTCAAATAATGCATAGCGTTGTACTTCATACTATAATGGCGTTTTATGTTTTGATTGAGATGGACAAATTGTATTTGGCTTTTTGATAATATAGTATTTTTTTATTGAAACGATAAACAAACAATTACCTAGAAACCTATTTATAGCAACTAACCAAACCAATTTTCACAGCCACAAATTTCATCTGATAGTATGTACCAAACAAATTACCAATTACTAAAATAGATCGAATTACTAAAATAACCTAACATTCCCGATATTAAACATTGATAGTGCAGGAATGCAATAATAATTAATTGGACTCACCATCAATTTCAAGTGAAATGCAATTTCGTCAGCATTACTGCAGATTGCAATTTGAATAGACTGACCAGATATCTAGTGTTTTATTAGACTAGGTAGCTAGATTTTAATTTTAACACTGTCTTGTTGGTCGCAAGCTCGACTGCTGAGCATGAGGTTTTGGGTCGATTCTCAGGTCGGACAAAGTGTGTATGTCCATTACTGTACACCGCTGTCAACAACGGACTTCAGGTACTTTTCATCCCAAAAATAAGTACTGTTCTCGAGGAAAACAACAATAACGTTCTTATGATAACGTATGTGCAAAATTTCAGGATGAGCAGTTCTGTGGTTTAGGCGGGAAAAGGTAACAAACAAACTTACTTTCGCATTTATAATATTAGTTAGGAAGTTAGGATAGGATTTGTGTTGCAAACGAGCCTTAAACTCAGAAAAACATAATAAAACTTTTTGCTTTAAAACCGATTGAAAAACAACTTTTTTGCAAATGAAAAAAAAACCGACTGCCAAAAACGGAACCATCATGTTGTCAACATAGGCCAAGAAGAAAATAAATAAAAGTTAATACTTAAATAAAAAAAAATCAAATCGGTTCACATAATTATGACAGAGTTATGAGGTAACAGACATAAAAATAACAAACAACCAAATTGAGTACCTACGTCCTCCTTTTTTTGAAATCGGTTAAAAATGCCAGCCATAAAAATATTTTTACGTGTGGTATAATAGCTATCTAATTATACACACGGAACAAAACCCAGCCTCTGCGTGCTTTGTCACCACAAAGCCATATCCAGTACTAAAATAAATATCTGTGCTTGTAAAACTGTGGCGCTGTTTCATTTTAGTAGTCATTGTAATTTCGCGTCGACACGGCACGATGGCCGGGATTCCGCCAACTTTTGCTTTGACAGGCATTCTGATGGGTTCCTGCTAAATTATATCTTTTATTGCTGCTGGTTACGGCTTACGGGTTCAGCTGTCATTTTTAACCAGCAATTTGTTAAAAACTTCTTAACAAAATGTTGGTATTAATTTCTGGTTTTATGCTGTCGGTTCGTGACAGGAAATGGTTGGCTATGGAGTTATACTTACAGACTGACTTTACCGGGTGAGGAATATAGTCATCATCTGCCTAGCCTTTTCCCAACTATTTTGGGGTCGGCTTGCAATCTAACCGGATGCAGCTGAATACCAGTATTTTACGTGGAGCGACTGCCTATCTGACCTCCACAACCCAGTTAGTACTAGGTAATACGATATCCTTGGTAAGAATGGTTGTCAGACTTTCGGGCCGCTGACTACCTGTAACGACTGTCAAAGATCTACAAATGACAGCCGGGACCAACGGCTGAACGTGCTTTCCGAGGCACGGAGGAAACTCGGTATGTAATGGGTGGTCACCCATCCACAGACCAACCTAGGCAAGCACAGCTTAACCTAAAGATCGACCCGAGCGGCTGTTATTATTTAACCACGAGCTCCTCGGGTGAGGGTGAGGAATAGTATACATGCTCAATTGCTCATACTTTTTTGTCGATGCGGTCACAAATACTACTGCCGAGCATAACATGCTAAGTTCGATTTCCTGGTCGGAAAAGGTGTTATTAGGTTTTTTTTTCTTTTAATGTTTAATGTGCCTATTCTTGACCTAAATCTAGTCCTGAGGACAGAGATGAGGTCGACAATGGATTAAGTTTTTCTGTCTTTCGGAAACCCTCAGTAGTAGCCCGTAGTTTGGATTTCTGCTTATGCCTGAAATGCGTTCTATTATATGGGATTTAAACATATCGGCAAAATGAAGGTGTGCTGAAGTTACACCTCTGCCTTAGAGTTGGGGGAAATAAGAGTGATGTTTTGCTATCTAACTATCGAAGTAGGAACGTTTAGTATCATGGGTGTAGCAGAACCTAGGGTACCGCTAACTATAGATACCTCAAGGCTTAACTGTTAGGCATGCATATTATGTATTAACTAAAACGATATGTCTCATTTGGACTGCCTTGTTGATCGAGTGGTCGCAAACGCGACTGCTGAGCATGAGGTCCTGGGTTCGATTCCGGGGTTGAGCAAATTGTTATTGGGTTTTTCCAGCCACTGAGTCTGGATTTATGCCCAGTTGATCGTAATAGTATTAGTCTTCAAGGAAAAGTATGTTAGTCTGCTTTAAAGTAAGGAAAAGCATTATAAAGTATTTTGTTGCTACAGATTTTACACCTACAGACAAATATTGCCCTATTATCTTTAATATAAACCTCGTATCATCTAAAACTATTACTTTTATATAAAAATAACGTTAGAAAACTATTTCTGTTGCCTCTAAACTCCAGCTTACGTGGTATAAGCGGCCTTCAGAATATAAACCTGGAGGCAAAATATTATACTGCGACTGATATTTTCATTGGTGTATATATTTAGCTAGGAAGTTGCTCGATCTCCTACATATTACAGGCAAGTCGGGCAACCTTGTATGGATTCGTATTATCGTCTTTCTAGAAAGATATTTTAGGATGCTTAACATATTTTGATTATTTTATTAGACTTAAGTAGAAAGAAGAAATCAATACCCGGCTAGGGTATTGATTTCTTCAGTCACCCAAAAGCGAAATGAAGACACGATATAACTTCACGCCTGTAATCCCCGATGGGTTAGGTAGAGGTCTACTTAATAATACACCCACATTTCGCCAGTTATGTTTAAGTCCCATGTAATAGGAGGCGAGCCTATTGCCATCAACTGGGCACAAATCTAGGCGCCATGACTGCTACTGAGAAATTCCTGATGAAAAACCCAGTACTTTGCCCGATCTGGGAATCGAACCCAGGAAATGAGAAGTCTATGCATTTTCCTTGCGTGATGGAATCCGAAATTTGTAAGAGAAAATCAGAATCTGTAAGTAAGAAAACAAAAGTAACCGAAATTGGCTTTTTTTAAAAAAAAAAAACAAATATTTCTGGTATCCGAACTACCTAAGGTCATTGACTCAAAAACAAAACATCAAAACTTATTTTTTGAGCGTGTTTATACCTATGCTTGTCCCGTTTCCACAGTTTCGCTTGCTAATCAACTTTGACCCTGTAGCCCGTACTACATACAGGACTAAAACTAAACTATAAAAAATTATGCGCAATATAGGCACAACTCTACCTAATCCTTCGAGAATTTCCAAGTAAGCTGTTATATTTTGTTAAAACATCAATAACTTCCCAAATGCCGATAAAAAACCTCTCTTTTCAAACCTACAAAGACAAAAAACCCCTGTTACCTTAATCTGTGCTTACCCCAGAACAAGGCAGTCTTAAGGCTCGCTTAGTTCGGTTTCCCCATTTAATGGGGCGTTAGAGAACGTAATCCCGGCTTACAGTAATAACTGCTAACTGATATAAATTGAGTCGAGGGTTTTTGAGGATTTACAGTTAAACAGAGTTTAATTTATATTGTAGAGGTGGAGGTTTTAGAAGGACGAGCTGATAGTTTATTAAAGGAGTCGGTTAGTTTTTAAGACGAGATTATCAGTCATTACAAATAGCCGCCATTATTTTATCCTTACTAATATTATAAATGCGAAAGTAAGTTTGTTTGTTACCTTTTCACGCCAAACCACTGAACCGATCATCCTGAAATTTTGCATATACGTTGTCAGGTATAGGGTAATCCAGAAAAAAGAGTGTTCCCGAGGAAAACAACAATAACGTTCTTATGATAATAGATGGCGCCACGTGTCTTTCGAATCATAATTGAATTATATTATTACAAACAGAGTACAACCCCAATTGATTGTCAAATTCTAAATTAACGCGTGCGAAGCCGCGGGAAAATGCATTTTTATACGGTAAGTAAGGAAAACGTCTTGAGGAAAGTTTTGAGTATGAATGTGGATGGGTATAAGAGTAGAGGAAGACCAAAGAAACGATGGGATAGGATATATCATCCTTCACACAGTCCACCCATCGTTTCTTTAAGAAAAGAGGTGTCTGATGAGATGACGAGTAATAAATTTATTTCATCACCTCTGCTCTCAAGACGGTAAAGGAAAACATCCTGTCCTTCTCGTACCCAGAAGATTGCCATGGCCTTTACTTTTACTTTTTCAAAAAATTTGAGAGAATGCTGAGTTTCCCAGCGCGATCCAATCAGGAATGAAGTAACCCACAGGAGTATTAAGGCAGCTGACATAGCCTGAAGACTTACCCGATGTGACCAGATAACATTGGTCGAAGAAGTTGGCCCCGTCGGGCCAAATGTTCTGTAGTGGCGACCGCTAGCCGAAAGGCGAAGCGATGGAAGCCCTTCCCACAAAATGGACTGATGATCTGGTAAAGGTCTAGAAACAGTGACCCTCACAAAATTAATTAATTAAGGAAATTAGTTATTACGAAAACGTCTATAAAACATCTATTTTAAATTGACGTTTTATCCCCATAAACAGATTATAAATTAATAATCCCCATATTATGTTAGGACGTCGCTAAAAGGCATCTTAATTCAATACAAAATGCTTTTAATTTCGGGGCCTTTAAAACATGCTAAGTGTTTTGGGTAACATTATCGGTAATGTGTTATTCAAAGCGCCGGTATGGTACCGGCCCGTTTATGGTACGGCCCGTTATTTTTCGGGCCCATTTTGTTTAACGGCCTGTTCCTTGATGGTGGGGATTTGTTTAATCACATGTCTGGGGCGAGGAAATGGAGGCTTCTATTCATTTGGGTGACAACGCTAATATCAAAGATTTGTGTTTACCTTTATTAAGAGTTTCTAACATAATGGTCCGGTCACTGTTATCGTGTCATCGTGGTTAGTATCAGAAATTGTAACATCGTTTTAGAATAGAATATTCTTTAATAAGTACAGTGGAAGAAAGCACGTTAAGACCGTTGGTCCCGGCTGTCATTTGTAGATCTTTGACAGTCGTTACAGGTAGTCAGTTGCCCGAAAGTCTGACAACCAGTCTTATCAAGGATATCGTATTACCCAGTACTAACTGGGTTGTGGAGGTCAGATAGGCAGTCGCTCCATGTAAAATACTGGTATTCAGCTGCATCCAGTTAGACTGGGAGCCGACCTTAAGATAGTTGGGAAAAGGCTAGACAGATGATGATGATGTACCGTGAAAGATCGGGGAAAAGAAATGTGGGTCGTCCGGCGGTGAGATTGGCAGACGACATAGTTGCCATCGGGGTAAAAACCTGGATGAGGTTGGCACAGGAGCGTGGAGATTGGCAGAAGAAAAGAGAGGCCTATAATCAGCAGTGGGTGAATTCAGGCTGCGGATGATGATGATGATGTACAGTGGTACACCATACAAGGTACCTTCGTAAAAGAAAACTTTTTACATAGGGTGACCCAATGGGTGGTCTTATCTTTAAAACCATCAAGATATCGTCATGGGTGGGTACACTAAACAAGAATATTTAGTTTAATTTAAAAACAAAAAAAGGAATTTTGCAAATAATCCTTTATTCATTAACTGTCAGGCAAGAGAATTTTCTAACTATAACAGTGACATATAAAGATAAACTATACAGTGATTTAAAGAATGGATATCAATTTGTATAATGACATTGACATAAATTACCAAAAATCTTATCTTAAAAGGCCGAACGCTTTTACGTGAAATGTAGCATAAACCTAACGATACTTTCACTGACCGTACATAAGATTGATCTCTTAGAATAACTAAGACAGAACACAAGGAACCATCTAAACACAAACATCACACTTACTTCTCTCTCACTTAAGACAAAAAGAAATATAGCCCTCATTTCGACATGTCCTGTCAGAAACTAGGCCGAAACTTAGGTCTAAAAAATCACAAACGATTTCGCACGTTCAAATCCGGGATAAACCTGTCCCACGCTAGGTTGACCTGGCGACCTTCATCCTTGCTTATCCCGGATAAATAATGGGTAGCCCCGGATGCCGTTTGCACACCTATGAATAAATAGAACCCATATGATATATTACTTAAGGGGCCGTCAAACTGGCTTTGATAGTTTTAACTATGGGATCGGACAAAGATATATAGTAGAAGGATTAGCCAAGACTTTAGTTTAGGAGTAGCTATTGAATAGACGAATGGCGTTTTGCACTATATTGCCTCAACTGATTCGATAACTTCACGTTTTTCGAAATTCTTTACGGCATCATTACCTGCCTGCCTTTTTCCAACTATTTATGTTAGGTACGACTTCCAGTCTAACCGGATGTAGCTGAATACCATTATTTTACATGGAGCAACTGTCTATCTGACCTCCACAACCGAGTTAGTACCTACTGGGTAATACGATACCCCTTGGTAAGACTAAATTCTTCGAGCTGACGACAAGAATTGCCATAATCGAAAGATAACACACACAAACACCACACACACACAACAGACACACACACATAACACACATAACAGGTGTAAAACGAAGATGTACATATCGAAGCCGAAAGTCCCGTAATTATTTTGTAACTATTTTTTTGTACTCGACCATGCAAGAAATCCGAAGCATGAAAGCCGAAGTTCAATTTTTTTAACTGACTGTATTTAAATGCTTTTACCGAACTTTGAATAGCACAATGTCCTCTGTACTGAGGCACGCACCTATATGCACAATGATTCGAGTACGTTACATCATCCGCTGCAACAACAATACAACAACAACAATCAACAATTGCAATTACATCAACAATTTATCACAACAAAAATAAAAGTCGATTGTATTCCAAACAACAAGTTTTCTCAAGGTTACTTTGATACACTCACAAGAATACTTAGTACAACTTCCGCATCACTTCTAGTATTCTCTATATCCATGGTTGGTCCGCAGACCCTCAGAGTTAAGACTAAAACCATTAATTTAATTACCTTGACCCATGCGGTCCACTCCAAGTAAAGGAAAGCCGACCTTGATAGCAGGCTTTGGTAATGCGGAAGAAGTACTTAATTACAGTTTCATGGCTTAAGTATAGTTTTGTTTTACATTTTGTTAGTGGACCTACCTTTGTTTCACACGCCCGCGCCTTGACAAAACATTGAAATTGCTATACAAGTTTTGAACTGACATGGTCTTAACACTATCATTTACACTGAAAACGGCATATTTACCATGTTTACTGTTTGTTTTGAAGGTCCCAATATTTCGGCGCTGTTGCAAGCACCATGAGTACGGTTTAACTGAAGTCATGAGCAGGCAAATCAAACATCAAGACGATAGTAAACGTGGTAAATATCCCGTTTTGGTATTGAAATTGCTGTGCGTAATCTCATATGGCATTCGGAATAAATACGCTGATGGACCAGTCAAATTGGTAGCCCATTAAAAGCTTTATGTTGATAGAAAACCAATATGAATAAAAATGAATATTTAGACGTTTCACCAAACTGAACCAAACGCCTAATGCCCGTTTTCACCATCACTAAGGGATACCTAATTGAATGCCTAACGCCCGTTTTCACCAACACTAAGTGACACTTAACTGAATGCCTAACGCTCGTTTTCACCATCACTAAATGCCACCTAACTCAATGCCTAACGCCTGTTTTCACTAACACTAAGTGACACCTAACTGAATGCCTAATGCAAACTAAGTAACTCTACACAAAAGCGATTGTTGGGTAACGACTTTTTTTTTTGGGGGTGAAAAATCACGTTTTACGGTAAAACTCAATGTAATGCACTCAAAACATTGTGCTGATGGATGCATTGATTAGTACGGAGGTCGTGAAGATATTTTAAGTAAAGGTATACCATTGAACACTTGTATTTTAATAACTTCTGAAAAAATTGTAAATTTGGCCCCCAATATCTCCGTAACTAGAAGGTTCCAAAGCTTGGGTATGGTCTAGATTCTAAACTCTAGAACAAAATAAAAATGGTGGAGAAAAAATTGTTTTAGGAACCTCAATGTTATTTTTAAAGACCTATCTATACCCCCGCAGACTTTACCCCGCAGGTATAGGTTTGATGATTTTTTTTTTAGTTTCAGTTCCATGTATAAGGAGTTAGGGAGTCCCTTAATCTTTTATTTATTATTTTTGTATAAAAATCTTAAAGCGGTTCACAGAATACATCTACCTACCAAGTTTCAACTGTGTTATAGTTTCGGAATAAAGTGGCTGTGACATACGGACGGACATACAGACAGACATGACGAATCTAAGGGTTCCGTTTTTTGTCATTCGGCTACGGCACTCTAAAAATGATTCCAGAGACGGGGAGAACAAGTGCCTTTCGACTTCGTTAAGGGCACTTTTGTACCCATGTATTGTCAGACTAAAACAGTTCAATTATCATAACATTGAAATACGAGGATGTAGTAAATCAACCAACTCTTTGAGCCTTTTCAATGAGAAATCAATACCAAAATAGAACTTGCAACGAATGGAAGTACCCCGAAACAATCGTTACATTTATTTCAATTCATTGAACGAATTGTATTTGAGGAACAAATAACATGCGTAATATCGTACGGAACTCATAAAACTAAAGTGTAATTGGGGGTCCGTAACGACGCTAAAAAACCTTTTCTTGGATGTTACGCACAAAGCAATCGTAAGCTTAATAAATTTATTGTATGTAGTACTTTATGATCCAATTTTCTTCATTGGTTTTCATTTCTTAGGGATTGGTGATAAGTTTTAGTTTAAGTATTTGTAAAGAATCCTAATATCAAGGATATCGAGTATAATAAAACACTTGACTTCTTAAGTCAACGGTTGATGAGATATTTGCTTCTTAAGCCGTAAAAATTGTGTGCAATTTTCCTCCTCTTACTTTGGAAAAATAGAATGAATTCTGAAAAAATTTAGGTTTGTAGAACGTAAAAAGTACTTTCAAGGAAAAGTGGTTCGAATAAAATTTTATATTTAGCTTTTGAGATATGGGACTTTTTCGTGAAAGTGCAGCAGTAACTTTTAACATTATGAAAAACAAATTTAGTTTTGCTGTTGAGTGTTAATTGACATTCATAGAAATAAGCGTTGAGAATTATTATGTTGTTTGGAGCTACGGAACCTTTTGTGTGCGAGTCCGACTTGCATTTGGCCTTTTTTTATTTTGTAATACATTTCCCAAATTATAAGAGAATTAGACTAGAAAATAATTAAGAAGAAGAAGATTGATAGTTTTTTTTTAATTTTTTTTTTTTTAGATTACTATATTTTTTTTACTGTCTCGTTTCTAGTGTTAATGATAATTTTCTAAATTGTTCTGTTTTGAGGTGAGACAAGCTGTCATTATCGCAGAAAAGGTTGTAAAATTATGGTTTTCAATACAGAGTATTATATTATTACAGTTTTATTTTGGTCTTTAAAAAAATAGTTTTCCCCACTAGATTTATTCAATTTGTGAGCACACACTACCCACCTTTCATTAAAGTTGGTTAGTCTCATCAATATACTTTAAGCGTTGGATATTTAAGTACACTTACCCAAGTAATTGTCAGCTGAAATATTTATTGCGGGTTCGAATCCCGGGTTGGTCCCGTGATTTATAGTGACCCCAGAAGTGTCCGGGCTTTTCGGACATTTTGTTTTTACAGCAAAAAGAATGAATTGGCAACACGAAAAGGGATTTTTGTATGTTTTTTTCTGCTTCTTTTTAAATTGCGGTTTTTGTCATTCGGGCGTTTGTGGGTTCCGCGATATTTTTGTGGCCAGTTAATTTTTATTGAGATTTTCTATTAAATAAATTCTCAGTAGCCACCGTGATTTATTCCTGGAATTGGCAGTTTGGCTTTTACGTTGAATTGAATTTAATGAAATAATTTAGTGTTTCTTTTCCATAACATAGCTTAAGCATAGCATAATCAGCCTATAATGTTCCCACTGCTGGGACACACGGCCTCCTCTCTATGAGAGGGAATGGGCTATAATCCACCACGCGTGCCCAGTGCGGGTTGGTAGATGTCACATGTCTTCGAATTTTTGGTTCTAGGACATACCGGTTTCCTCACGATGTTTTCCTTCACCGTTTTTGAGAGCAGAGGTGATGAAATAAATTACACAAAGTAATGCGCCTGCCTGGGTTCCAACCCATGACTTAGTGTTCGTAAGTCAGGGCCGCCACCACTGGGCCACCGCTGCTCTCTATAGCATAGGCGACTCTGAAATGAGAGCCTGAATGAGTTCTGTAAGCTCTCTCTATTGGATGTCTTTTTGTTAAATTTAATATGGTTGTTTCGTTTCAATTATCTTCATAATATTCGGTTGCAGTAACACACATGTTGGATTTTAACAAGAGTTAAAAATGCGAATGAGTGCCATGTTATTTATGTATCAATTTAGGATTTTTAGTGAGTGGTCTCAAGCGCGACTGCTGAGCATGAGGTCCTGGGTTCGATTTTTAAGTTGGGCAAAGTGTTACTGGGTGTTTGCATCAGGAATTTCTAAGTACGAGCTACAGAGTCTGGATTTATGCCCTGTTGATGGCAATAGGCTTAAAAAACAAAACTGGCGAAATGTGGGTGTACTATAGTTACACCTCTGCCTAACCCTTCGGGGATAACTGGCGTGATATTACATAATATCACGTATCAGTTATTCAATAATAGTTATGTACATACCTTTGCTCGACATTCTTGTCAATATCTAAATAGACCAAAGTATCGATAAATAAACCAAAATACTAAAGCATTTACAATTTCAATTTGATACTCGATTTACGATTCTATTCAGTGGTAAAACGGATGCCGGGAGCATTCACAGAACCGATTAGTAATAATTAATGTAGTACGGATTGGTAGCTCATTACACGTTCCCTGTACTTAATGCTCATTTACTGCCCTAATTACATAGTAATTTGTACTTGATTTTTTTATAGACTTTGCGTTTATTCCCGATTAAATTATCATGAATATTAGAGGACCGTGGTGGCCCAGTGGCGATGAAGAAGTAGGCGTTGCTTGCAAGGCTTTGTCCAGTGATGGCATTTTGAGGGTTGTCTCGTGCAACCTGGCAAGCCCTATATTTGTGCACTGGATTTCTGTTCACCTAAGCGGGAACCAAAAATGACGAAATAATGTATGTCATTTTTAAAGACTATGGGTACCTGTACAGTGTACATACCTCCATGTTTAATTTTTTTTTTATGATTTTATTGTTATTTAATGATTTTATTGATTTTTGTAATGATTATTCAATGATTTTTAAATATACATTTTATTATTTTTTGTTGTATATGGGTATTTTGCCTGAAATAAAACACAATTTAATTTTGTGTTTTTTTTATCACTACTACTCTTAAAACGGTCAAAGAAAACATATTGTTAAAAGCTGGCTGTGGCGTAAATTAAAACACTACCAATTATACGACAATGTTTATTAAAAGCAAAACACTTCGAACTCTATTACTAATTCACTACTGATCACTATTTACTTAGTTAATCGCACTTGTAGTTCGATTCGCTTCGTTGTATCGTCGAAATCAGACTGACTCATCATCTGCCTAGCCTTTTCCCAAGTATTTTGGGGTCGGCTTCCAATCTAACCGGATGCAGCTAACCAGTATTTTACGTGGAGCGACTGCCTATCTGACCTCCACAACCCAGTTAGTAGTAGGTAATACGATATCCTTGGTAAGACTGGTTGTCAGACTTCCGGGCCACTGACTACCTGTAACGACTGTCAAAGATCTCCAAATGACAGTTGGGATCAACGGCTTAACGTGCTTTCCGAGGCACGGAGGAAACTCGGTATGTAATGGGTGGTTACCCATCCACAGACCAACCAAGGCAAGCACGGCAATCAGACTGACTGTTGCCGTAAAATCGATAGTTATCTATATGCCAACCGCTCCTTCGAGAAATTTCCACAACTTACTCGAACCTTCACAGCTCATGAGTGGGACATTCTGAGATTATTCTTGAATCTTCTACACAGTTGCATAGTACATTCTAGACTCGAACGTAATTTAGAATGTTCTCGTATAACAATATTGAGGAACTACCGACCAGCACTGGGCCTCCGTAGTGGCTTATAGGCCAGTTTCATATCAAAAAACACGGATTGGTATCAATGATGGTGGCTGTAAATTGATGAGGCCCACCGTGAGCAGTGCGACGCCCGGCGCCGCGGCAATGCTTCGAAAGTGCCGAGCTGATCCGATTACAGGTTTACGGTGGTTTGACGACGAGCTGATGAGGTGATGCTGATCCGGTGCAGTGTTTAAACGTATAATTCTCTTGCCCTTATTCCAATTTATTTGGGGTCGGCGCAGCATGTCTTCTTCTTCCATACATCGCTTTTACTAGTCCTCTCAGCAGTCACCTCGTTTCTAGACATATCATCGTTCACACAGTCCATCCATCGTTCCTTTGGTCTTCTTCTCTTACATTTACACTCAAAATTTTCCTCATTCCTCCGCCTCACATGTCCATACCATAACACACCACTTTTCAATCACCAGCGCCACATTAAGACTTCCTCTTACTATGACAGTGATAAAGTAATTTCATTGTTGTGGTCATGTGGCTTCTAAACCAGTTCAGTGGTCTGTCAGTTCATTCTTTATTTTATCTATTCGCGTTACACCACACATCCCCTTAGCATTCTCATCTCAGCTAGATGCAAATGCCTTTCATTCATCCCTTTTGTGGCCTTTTTTTTTGGAATGGAAAATCATCAAATGACTCCTCCCGCTCTTGGCGGAGCGGAATCGTGTCAGACTTTTACTGACTAAAACCCACCCATGTTCCTTCTTTTGCCTTTTATGTTCCCTTTAGTGGCCCTACATTCTTATTTATGCAAGACAGCAGGTCTAACGATGGTTTTATTAATATTCCCCTTGAGTTTAAACGTGTGCTGTGTTTAATCCTTTCTGAACCAAAAACTACAACACTATTTCAGATGAAAAACAGTTTCATTTATTTCCTCGATGGATCAACTAGAACAAATCCTAAAATAGCCTTCTTTTCTAACACAACAAACGGAAAGTTTACCCTCAATTTGCAACAGCTATTTTAAAGATTAAAAAGCAATTCAAAATGTCTATTAGGAGGCAATATTTGTCCAGGAGCGAGAAATAGTAGGTTTAATGTCACTCGGTAGATTTATATAAAGACTCGCAAAGCAGTTTGGGATATTTATGACCCAATGACTTGGGACTTTTTAGTTTTTTTAGGCTCTACGAATAGGAACACTTTAGGAACTCCTGTTTTAGAGCCTGTAAGAGCTTTAGGTTACGAATGGGTACTAGTTGTACAACGAGTGTGTTTATTTCTTCGTCGTGCTTTTTATTATTTTGTCAAAAAAGTATGTGCTTAGTTGCGTCACTAAAATAAGGATTGCTTTCTGTTTGCATTTGGAAATTCAATTCAACATCATCGTCTATCTATAATAATATTATAAAGAGGTAAAATTTGTTTGTAAGTTTGTATGTAGGGGGGTAATCTCCGGAACTAAGAAACCAATCCTAAAAATTCTTTCACTCGCAGAAAGCTACATTACTCGTGGGTGCTAAAGGCTATAAATTATATATTTATATCATGCATATTAGCCGAGCTATCACAATTTTTGCGGATAAAGTCGCGGACGACGCGATAGTTTTCGATAATATGAATACCTATTGGATACTTTTTAATATAGAGCTGTAATAAAATAAAATAAATAATACAAATTTTATGCTAATTTGGGAACACGAGAATTAATGAAGCGCATTGCTTTTCGACATTGTGCAATCTAGTTGTCGAGCTGCTAATTTTTTTAAACATTATCTTTATTATAAGTGATTTGGCACTAAAACTGACAAGATTAATTGAACTGCAACAGCAAATTCTTTAAATCTGCTTGCACTCCATGTAAAGTTGTCGTGATATTCATTTGTATCGAACAAAATGAAGTTGTATTTTGTTTCAGAGGACACTTCCCTCTGCGATAATGATAACAGTGCTTGCAACTTGTAAATGTAGAAAGTTAAATGAACCACGAAATAATTTGAAGGCTAAGAGGCTCGCCGGCTAAAACTCTCTGGTCTTGGTAACAGTTACGATTTTGGCAAGTGTACAAGTATTTTTGGACACAGTTTGGATTTTCATTTGAAACTATTGGTGTGGAAGTCTCGACGTTTGTTTCCAAAAGGTTTATTCAATTTAATTTTGTGTCAAAACTCTTGTCTAGTAATCTCATAGACTAAGTTCTGTTATTTTTAAGATATTATGCAAGCGCGACTGCTGAGCATGAGGTCCTGGGTTCGACTGGCGCTACTGGGTTTTTCCATCAGGAATTTCTCAGTAGCAACCACGGATTCTGTATTTGTACCGGGTTAATGGCAATAGACTTGCCCCTTATTACATGGGACTTAAACATAACTGGCAAATTTGGGTGTAGTACTAGGTACAGCCTAACCCTTATGTTATGTAATGTTATGACAAGTTGCAATTTTTTTTAGTATCTCATATTTCTGCCACGACTTAAAATTAATATTAACTTTCGATAGCTTATGTCAATCCAATACATTTTACAACTTTTTTTTAATAGTGATAGAGTGACATTTTGGCTTCAAGTTAGCTTAGTTTAACAACTTAACGAATGAGAACATCCCTGGCCCACCCCTTCGGAAAATGCAAAGGTGATGTTATATTATATGTTATTCATTTCATAGTTAGACATTTAACCGAAACCTCCATTATAGTCGCAACCTACTTCCAAATTCTAACAACTGAATATTTTAAATTCACACATAATTAGGTATTTCAAAGGGTCGGGTTTCTTTGTAGTGTCACAGTATACTCAAGTACGGATCAGACATCTAACGCCCCGTTCACGACCTCAGGGCTCATTTACGGAGACGCGGCGCGTCGAGACTCGCGTTTTACATTGTGAAACATTTATGGCGATGTATGAGAGCGTTTACGAAAAAGCGATTTAACGCGCGTTTGTTTGAAATACAGTGTTACTCGCGGCGAAGCCCGCAGATTACATCGCAGCGTCGCAAGTGGCGTTTTTTGCGTTGGCGGCGGCACACGCAGCATTGCAGCCAGCCAATTCCTTTAAATACTCCGTTCACCGACAAGCGGCGTGTAAAACGTAACGATACCTGCGATGGAGCTCGCGGCTTCACACGCGCTGCCTCACGCCATATGTTTGTGTTTGCACGTATGATAACGTGGGTCGCTGCACGCAACGCCTCTCCGTAAACGTTCAACCCGCCGCTACACGTCTCGCCACACGCGACCCCAACTCACTGCGTTTCCGTAAATAAGCACTCAGGCGATTTACGACGCGGTTTGCGTCAAGCGACCCGCGCGTGCTTCACTTGTTTCCAACGCGTGATTATTGTCACTCCGCATATCGCGTCGCAGTGACTCATGGCATGCTCCACTGTCCTTTAACAGTTATTTAAACTCTGACAGGATCAACACAACATCAACCTTGTTAGAGCGAGAATTAAGATCATTATAATTTGGACAGACCTGACAGGGGCCTACCTTACAAACATTGCTGTAAGAATAAAAATCACTGTAATTTTAACAATGACACAGAGTCATTTTAATCTGCGAAAAGACTGCAAGCAACTTCTTACATTCATTTTCGTCGCAGTTGCATGTCAAATTAACAACATTAATTCGCATAATATGGGTAAATAGGAATATAGAAAAGGTAGAATAGAAGACAGGATGAAAATAGAGGATAAATACATAGGTACATAAAGGTTACATTACATATAACAAGTGGGTGTTGCCCGCGATCTACGTTCGCGTACAATAATTATTGTAAAAAATATTACTTCACTTTTTGAATGGGATTTTGTTATCAATTTCAAGGGTTTAAATTTTTTTGTACGGAACCCCAATTCGTATTCTAAAATAAAAGTAGCCTAAGTTACTCCTTATAAAATCAGCTATGTATCAGTAAAAGCGTCAAAATCGGTCATGCCGAAACAAACAGATGGACAGACGGACAATCATTGATAAAAAAATGTTACAATTACCGTGTATACATTACATATTTAATATTATGCATTCAGTAAAAATCTGTTATTTAGACATTACAAACAGACACTTGATTTTGTTTATTCGTATGTATATGTATGAATAGATAAGGATCCCCGGAGATAAGGATCCCCGGAGATAAGGATACCCGTTTCTTGTCACAAGACGCATGTCGCTTGAACATGTGGCTCGTGGCCGAGGGGTAAGTGTTGGCCAACAAAGTGGTAGGAATACATTTTCTTTTGATGTGTTGTGTGCCCGACTTTTGTGTTTTAACGATGCGAAAAAGATATTATTATCTTTTAGTTTCGTTTGCTAGTTGTGTTTTTTTCTTTTTCAGGGCAAAGGAAAATATGCTTTTGATCGTTCCAGTTTTCTAATAAAGGTGAACGTTTTGCTGGCTATAGAAAGTTGGTATTTTTTTAGTGATAAATGAGTAGTAAGTAATAGTCGTGGTCACAGTACGACGGCTGAGCATGAGGTCATGGGTTCGATTCCCGTGTTGGGCATAGTGTTGAGGATCGGAACGGATTTTAAAATCTTTTTACTATGTTAAATCGTGTACACATTATTTAAAATCTGGGTCTCCCTTGTTTGACCAAAAAGAAATTGCCAAATTATCACTTCCCAAACAAATTTTCGCATAATTTCATTTGCCAAATTATTACTTACCAAAAAATCTCTTTACAAATAATTGTTACGAAAACCTATGTTTGGCAAGTGAACGTTTGAACAATAACTTGTTCACCAACTAGTACTTTTACCATTTTTTATCTAGTCAAATATTTCAGTTGGTATAACATATTTTACGCAAAATTACATAAGCCAAATATTTGGTGTCGTCAATTTTAAACTTACCATTTCAGTCAAAAGCACTATTAACTAGTTGAAATCTCCTATTTGGATTCGGTTGGGGCTCCTATTTCTGTCTGCAGGGTTTACAGGCACCTAACTAACCGAACCTCGGGGTGCCCCTGACGTCGACCGTCTAGGGTTAGCGTTTCCGTCAGCAGGTCGACGGATCCCCGCTGCGCGGGGCTCCTATTTCTGTCTGCAAGGTTTACAGGAACCTAACTAACCGAACCTCGGGGTGCCCCTGACGTCGACCGTCTAGGGTTAGCGTTTCCGTCAGCAGGTCGACGGATCCCCGCTGCGCAGGGCTCCTATTTCTGTCTGCAAGGTTTACAGGAACCTAACTAACCGAACCTCGGGGTGCCCCTGACGTCGACCGTCTAGGGTTAGCGTTTCCGTCAGCAGGTCGACGGATCCCCGCTGCGCGGGGCTCCTATTTCTGTCTGCAAGGTTTACAGGAACCTAACTAACCAAACCTCGGGGTGCCCCTGACGTCGACCGTCTAGGGTTAGGGTTTCTGTCAGCATCTGTTAAATTTCAATTACGTTATATTAAATCAATTTGTGTTATGTCTTCATTCCAAAATTTTTGCCTTTATATTTTTTGTCATAAAAAATCATTTGACTAAACGTTTATTGTCTTAATTTTGTTTGCTGTAATAAATCATTTGGTTAAAGACCAAAAGCCTTAATGACATTATCCTTAGTAATAATCTGCCAAGTAAACATTTGACCAAATGAAAATGTGCGTACTAAAATTATTCCAAATATTACATTGGCATAAAAAAAGGTTGCTAAAATTTGTTTGGGTAATGAAAATTTGGCAAAATCTTTTCGGCAAAACGGCAGGATCCCTTAAAATCTATATTACCAAGCCGCGCACAGTAGTTTGACCGCGGGCGTCTTTCGCGACAGGCGATCGTAGCCGAAAGTATGCTGCAACGCGGGATCGGCTCCATTCGCCTGTCGTCGTATCCGACACGGTCGGAATGAAACTACTTGACTAGGCGCAGAAACAGATACGTTCACAAGCGACGGTACGAAGCCGATCGTATGCGTCGACATCCTGCCGGACGCGATCGGCAGTCACCGCATCAGTACGTATCTTTTCCGATCCGATGCGATGCGAGCCGTTTGGTGGAAATCATCCTTTATTGTGTTTTTCCATCAGGAATTTTTCGGTAGCAGCCACAGAGTCTGGTGTTGTGCCCGGTTGATGGCAATTGGCTCGCCCCCCATTACATGGGACTTAAATATAACTGGCGAAATGTAGGAGTACTATTAGGGAAACCTCTGGCAAGCCGTAAGTAAAGAGTGGCTAAATAATAACAAATGCATGGTCTGATTGAAGGTCAAGCTATGGTTGACGAGGTCGGTCCATGGATGTGTGACTATCCATGTCATACAAAGATTCCTCCTTTTTTTTTTTTTTTTTTTTTTTGGGGGGGTGGGAAATCATCAAATGACTCCTCCCGGTCTGGGCAGAGCGGAAGGGAGTGTCAGACTCTTACTGACTAAAAACCACCCATGTTCCTTCATTGGCCCTTTATGTTCCAGGGCCGCGGTATCTCTTTCGAACAGTCCCGCAGCCCTGGCAGGCACCGGCCCTTGCGGGCCCCTCCTGTTTGCTGACAACTCTTTGAGGCGCGCGTGGAACACGAACGCGCCGTCGACACGGCCTGCCCGTCGTCATACGACGGACGGACGGCGAGCTAGCCCATTACTCGCCGTCCACAGGCCCGCGCCTACGGTGGCCGAGAGCCATCACGGCGTGGCCCCCGACGCCCGGTGCTTCTCCCGCGGCGGCTGGGACGTGAGGAGGTTCTCTCCCTCTCACGTTCCGCCGCCTCCTTCGCTAGCATGACTGCTTCGCAGAAGGAGGCGACGGCTTCCCATTCCCTCTCGCCCCGGACCATGGCTTGAACCAGGGCCGGGCGCGAGAGGTCGCCGCCGCCAATCGCCGCTACGAGGACACGGCGGTGCTCCTCCCAAGCGGAGCAGACCTCGACGGTGTGCTCCACCGTGTCCTCCTGTCGATCCTCGACAAAGATTCCTCCTTGCCTTAGAAAACACGTTAAGCCGTGGGTCACGGCTCTCATTTGTAGATCTTTCTAGTGGCCCGAAAGGTAGACAACCAAGAAGTAACGTATTACCCAGTACTAACTGGGTTGTGGAGGTCAGATAAGCAGTCACTCTATGTAAAATACTGCTATTCAGCCGCATCCAGTTAGACTGAAAGCTGACCCTATCATAGTTTTGAAAAAGGCTAGGCAGATGTCGTTTAAGTTATTATGGACTAGCGACCCGCCCCGGCTTCGCACTGGTGCATGTATTATGCATGTAAACCTTCCTCTTGAATCACTCTATCTATTAAAAAAACCGCATCTAAATCCGTTGCGCAGTTTTAAAGATTTAAGCATACATAGGGATATAGGGACAGAGAAAGCGACTTTGTTTTATACTATGTAGTGATTAGTCCACTCACCTCTAAAAACCTTACTTCATCAAGATTATTTAACAAAACTAACACAATCTTCCACTAACTTGAAGATACAAGAAAAAATAAACATCAAGCGGAGGGTTCTTAGCCTCAAGGTAGTGAAGCCACAGAGGTCGAGTTTCGTAAGGAATAGTATCGCATACGTCCACCCGACACGCGTTATCAGATAACAGCCTTGCGGTGGGCAACCTTGTGTGGTATCTGTGTTACTTGTGTTACGGTAAATATTGCATTTTTTATAGTTTTATGTAGGAAGGATACAGTTGAAGAAAAGACGAGAATTTTCTCAGCACTAGGTAATGTAAAGAATAAGGCATTTATAGATATTAACTTTACCGTTTTTTTTTTTTTTGGGGGGTGGGAAATCATCAAATGACTCCTCCCGCTCTGGGCGGAGCGGAAGTGAGTGTCAGACTCTTACTGACTAAAAACCACCCATGTTCCTTCATTGGCCCTTTATGTTCCAGGGCCGCGGTATCTCTTTCGAACAGTCCCGCAGCCCTGGCAGGCACCGGCCCTTGCGGGCCCCTCCCGTTTGCTGAAACTCTTTGATGCGCGCGTGGAACACGAACGCGCCGTCGACACGGCCTGCCCGTCGTCATACGACGGACGGACGGCGAGCTAGCCCATTACTCGCCGTCCACAGGCCCGTAACTTTACCGTCACTCTACAAAATCAAAATCAAAATATTTTTATTTCACCTAGGCCATAGGCCTACATTACACACTTATGAAACGTCGACAAAAAGGTGCACGGTTCGGGTTGGTCGTTTCCTATGGAGAAGAACCGGCAAGAAACTCCATGGTTACTCTTTTAAAATGTTTAGATTTTACAATATTATCATGTTACAGCATTAGTACTCAAGTATGGGGGGATAGCATAGGCCCGACAATAAGTCGTTGCTTACTACACAAAAAAACGGAAAACATAGTACAGTACAGTTACGAGTATGAAGCCTGTATTTTTTTTAAAGTAAACGACGTTGATTTGTTGAAAGTAAACGACGCACAAAAATGTTACAGGTGTTAGCAACAAAAACAAAATTTCATAGCAAAAGCTTTTATGCAATGGCTCAAAAACTATATAGTAAGTAACCAGGACAAGTCATCTCAAGTATGAACATTAACGAATTTAAAAGAAATCTGTTTGAGTTGTTAGATAACAAGGTGTATTATTCTGTTGACGAATATTTAAATAACAAAATTAAATTTTAATTCCCTTTTAACTAAATCGAAACTGTTTTAATGTTATATGAAATGATTTTGTTAATTTTGATTATTGTTGTAATAATGAATTAGTGACTTAATTAATTTTATTATGTATTTTTGGAATTTTTACTTTATTTAATTTTACATTTTATTAATAATTTACCCCTAATTATTTTGCGTAAAATAGAAGTAGCCTAAGTTACTCCTTATTACATCAGCTATCTGCCAGTGAAAGTTCCGTCAAAATCGGTCCAGCTGTTCTAGAGATTAGCCGGAACAAACAGACAGACCGGCAGACAAAAAATGAAAAAATGTTATTTTACTATAAATAGACACTTCAATTTTATTTATTTGTATAGATGTATGTATAGAACAGCCGCTCGGATCGATCTTTAGGTTAAGCCGTGCTTACCTAGGTTGGTCCGTGGATGGGTGACCACCCATTACATACCGAGTTTCCTCCGTGCCTCGGAAAGCACGTTAAGCCGTTGGTCCCGGCTGTCATTTGTAGATCTTTGACAGTCGTTACGGGTAGTCAGTGGCCCGAAAGTCTGACAACCAGTTTTACCAAGGGGTATCGTATTACCTAACACTAACTGGGTTGTGGAGGTCCGACAAGCAGTCGCTCCATGTAAAATACTGGTATTCAGCTGCATCCGGTTAGACTGGAAGCCGACCCCAACATAGTTGGGAAAAGGCTAGGCAGATGATGATGTATAGATGTATAGATAACATCTTTCTTTATGTACCCTGTGTTCTCGAAAAACTAAATTTGAATTCGCAAAAAGATTGGGAGGATTGACTTAAAGCATTGTACTGTCAGCTAATAACAGCGAACATCCAGTTTCCTGTACTAAGCCTTACGTAAATGTTGGAGTGCCACAATGAATAAATAAACAGCGGACTGGCTGCCAAGCATGCTGCTATAGGCATCCTACTGAGATTCATGTAGCTAGTTTCATTCAAGTATGGGTAGATTTTTTTTCTCACATATAATAATATTATATGTGAGAACGTAATAGGAGGCGAGCCTATTGCCATCAACAGGGCCCAAATCCTCTCAATCTCATACATAATATGTATAATCTCAACATGAATGATGTAACCAGTCTTTTACTCTGGACGCTCTTAATGTGCACGTCTTTGTACATCGTTCTCACATATATGTATAATCTCAACATGAATGATGTAACCAAGATTTTGTAACAATATTTTGATTTAAAAGAGTGTCCATGGAGTTTCTTGCCCATTCTTCTCCATAGAGATCTACGATTTGGAATGTGCAACTACAGTACTTTCGCAAGTTATTATGCCTTGTGACTGTGACTGTAGCTTAGCTTTTTTGTTTTTGACTTTCAAAAGTGCCTGTAATGGTCTAATTGAAATAAATGCCTTTGACATGAGACTTAAGCATAACTGCCGAACCCTTCGGGGATTACTGGCACGATGTTATGTTATGTGATAAGTTGATAACACAAGAAACAAATTCGACATCCAAAAATCCGTCACCCGACCGGGTCCCTGTATCGTTTTAATCTCCCAGCCCAGATTAAAAGGTCTCTACGAGAAATATGAAAACGGACACATTCTAGCTCGACATGCCAACACTGTGCACAAACATCATTTTGTGACTAAACGCTGTGTGCACATGTCTAAATGCAGTGAGATTTGCATAGCGATGTGTTGGACAACTTTATGTTTGTGACACACTGGAACAAATGTTTGTGAACTGGCTTCACGCCTGTATTTATTCATCAGAAAGAGGGTAGACAGTCTGCTCGTTACAATTTATTTACCATCCACCCGCATTCTCCAGTCATCCCTCAATCATGGCTCTTGCAACAGGAAGATATACCCGTAAGTGATAGTATAAGTTTATTATCCAACGAGTTAGATTGAGACCCAGCAAAGTTGAAATAAATCGGATAATTTAAAAAAATAAAAAGCCGTTCCGTGTATTTTTACCATAATCATCAAGATATTCATCTTCTTCTTCATTAAGTACGAGTAAAAGGTTAGTTCATCTGCCATCTTTTGTTTCTAGATTAACCTAGCTTTCATATTTTTATTATTACAATAATAACTAAGAAAAGCTTCCTTTGTTTGTAAGAAAAACTTGTCAAAACCAATAAATCATTTTTCATTTTCATTTCATTTCCTTGGCTAAAAATAAAATGATAAATAATTTGTGTGATAAAAAAAAGAAATCCCCACAAACTTAAGCAAAAATCTCCTTACTCAGACACTCTTGCCATATCATTCTTTACACAGTGTGTCACATAAAATATATTGCAAGGTGTAAATCCAACGATTCTACGTAGTTTTCAGTTTGCTTTCAAGAAACGCCTCGTCATATTCCAACTAAAACTTATTCCGTTTGATGCAGTAAGTCAGAAGAAGGGTACTGAAAGCGATCGCCCAGTAAAATGGAATTTCCAGTTACTGGGTTACTTCCACTTCGCTGTTTATTGTTTTCTTAAAGGATGTTTACTTTTGTGCAGTTTGTTTTGGTTCGTGAGCATTGTGGAAAATATTTCATAGATATGAGCACTTTACTATAACATAGGATTTAACGTTATTGCCAATTGAAGGTGAGCTATTACGTGATTTACTTAGCCTTTCCGCAACTGTGTTAAGGTTGGCTTCCAGTCTAACCATACTGGTATTTGTATCTTACATGGAGCGACTGCCTATCTGACCTCCACAACCCAGTTAGTACTGCGTAATACGGTACCCCTTAGTAAGACTGGATATCCGATTTTCGGGCCACTGACTACCTGTACCGACTGTCAAAGATCTACAAATGACAGCCGGGTTCAACGGCTTAACGTGCTTTCCGAGGCACGGAGGAAACTCGATAGGTAAGTAATTGGTGGACACCCATTCACAGACCAACGTAGGCAAGCGCGGACTAACGTAAATATTGACCCGAGCGGCTGTTATTATTTAATACAATAAACATATTTATACCTTTTTATTTTTGCGGTGGCCCAGTGGTGGCGGCCCCGACTTACGAACAGTAAGTCGTGGGTTCGAACCCAGGCAGGCGCATTACTTTGTGTACTTTATTTCATCACCACTGCTATTAAAAACGTTGAAGGAAGGAAACCGGATGTCCTAAAACCAAAAATTCGAAGACATGTGACATCTACCAACCCGCACTGGGCCAGCGTGGAGGATTATAGCCCATTCCCTCTCTAGGGAGGAGGCCGTCTGTCCCAGCAGTGGGAACATTATAGGCTGATTATGCTTATACCTTTTTATTCCCCTTTTATCTAGTCCTAACCTTTGAGATGTAAAGTCGTGATTTTATGTTAGAAATGATGTTAGTCTTACAATTTTATTTTACTTCTTATTAATAGGTACTAATATTATAAATGTGAAAGTTTGTGAGGACGGATGGATGGATGGATGCATGGATTTTTGTTACTCTTTTGCACACAGATAGTTTATGACCTGAATTAACACATTATAATTAACACTAGAAACGGGATATTTACCATGTCCACTATTTGTTTTGAGTTCCGTGTTTTGAGTTCTATTTGTTTTGAGTTACGATGTTCTAAGTGGCAGTGACCAGCCACCAAATAACACTGTAGCTACCTAATCATTATTTGTTCTGACGTTGTGCCTTATTGTTTTTAATCCGACCAATTTTAATTGGAAAAACGATTGTTTGAATAAAATTTACATAGTCAATTGTGATACACTGAGAGAGCACTCAATTTCATTTCAGTGCATTGTAATCAATACAACGATTCGGAAGATAGCTGCGTTACAATTGCATTGTGCACCGGCTACAATTGTACACAAGTGCGGCAAAGTGGAATCCATGAGGTTGAGTGACTCCTGAAATGCGTGCTCAAATAATAAGAGGTCGTTCGGATGTATAAAAATTGCCCGTTAAAAAATAAAAACGAAAATATAAAATTAGGGTGATACTGATTTGCTAGTCTAGTTTTGTTAGCTATTTATTTATCAATTTATAACTAACTTATATTTTTACAGTTTACACCACACATGCATAGGCATTTCGATACATATTATTGTCACCTTTTAAGCAAGGAATTGCTTGTATTAGGAGACTCTTATCATTCTATTATGCAATTGAAATGTAGACAGTGTAAACATGCAAGACTAAAAATAAATGGGTAAATTAATATTATACAAACGGCTCTGCAAATGAATGAGTGTTATGTAGAAAAAGGCCAGATCGCGCGTGTATGTGTGATATGTGTGTCACGAGTGAGTGTGTGAGTGAGTATGGGTGTGAGTGTGAACAGTGAGGTTGTGTGGTGTGTGAGCTATAATAACCAATGATTAGTTCACTTATCCCAATTAATATCCTGTCCAGCAATAATTACGAAAGTGTATCTGTTTATTTATTAGTTACTCTTTCACGCTTGGATATTATTTCTCGCAGTTTTTGCATATTGAATGAAAATGACTAAATGAACACAAGCTCTTGTCTTTTTTTGTATGTGATTTGTCATCATAAACTTAATAAGATTAGATAATATTTTTTTCGTACTCAATGAAGAGCGGAAATTTTTGTAATTGCTCATTTTACAAAATTACCTTTTGATATTAGTAAAAGTGATTGAAAAAAAATGACCTCTCTCCGTTGCCAAAAGAAAAATTAACTTAATTAATGTCAAAACGAATGGGAAAGTTAATCTTTAAAACATTAAGTTGAAACCTCGCATAAGCAGAAGGCAGTTATTATTATACCTTCTTAATTTTCTTTATGAAAACATTCATTGTTTTGGCTTCTGCTGAGGTTTTTACTCGACCCGTCCAAAATAGGATACCGTGAATTAATGAACTTCCTCTGCCTGAATAAAGGTTGTGTTGTCTGATGGAGCGATATATATTTTTGGTCGATTTTAGTGTTTATATAAAGGATATTCATAGTCTAGGGTGAAATAAAAAAATCAAAATCAAATCTCAAATGGAGGTAGTTGGGCTAGACACCTAGTAAGGCGCAGTGATGGCAGGTGGAGTAAAGCTGTGACCGATTGGCGTCCAAGGTATGGAAAGAGAAGTGGTCGTGTGGCGGCGAGATGGGCAGACGACATTGCCATCGCGGGAATATCCTGGATGAGACTGGCATAAGAACGTGGAGCTTGGCACAAGCAAAGAGAGGCCTATACCCAGCAGTGGCTTATGGTTGGACTGTGGATGATGATGATGAGGGAGAAATAACAAATAACTAAAACATAAGGTGTCATTGTTTGAAATGAAATTAAGTAGATAAAAAACATTCTATGTCAAAATATGCACGGACCTGAATTTGGATGGAGTTAAAAAAAAGATGGAGTAAAGGGTATATTACAAAAAAAACTGAAATAATGTTTGCAACATGGTTTCATAAAAATCAAAACCCGAGGATTTTCAGTTTTTTTATAGTTTTCTTGGCAACTTAAAACGTGATTAAAGTTAAGATGGAAGTGTCAGGTTGTATGTTGATTATAAGATAATTTGCGGCCGAAACAAATATGGCTTTACAGAATCGTGAATCATTAAAACCATGGCTATAACCCTACAATTTCAAGAAAAAGTCATTTTAATACACTTTCTCAAAAACTGGTTCTTATCGCACTACGATTAGGTTCAACATGCAATGTATTTACACACGTGGTTTTTTTTTTTTTTTTTTTTTAATTAAGACATAGTTTCATATTAATTCCTGGCAAAAATACTTTCAGTTGTAATATTTTATTTCTAAAGTGTATTGAAAAACGTCGTGTGATACGCGTGGTGATTGAAAACAAAGTTTCCTCACTTATATCAAAATGTACTACTTATAATGGGATTAAATGAAGTTGAGGGTTATATTGATGATTTTAATGAATATAATTCTTTAAATTCATGTGTATTACGACCGTTAGTAATATTTTATCGAACATACGGCCTGACCGGCAAGAAAAATTGAATTTCGCAGGCTACTTTGGTGCTTCCACCTTAAGAAAGTTCCTTAATCGAATTTAAATGTGTCAAAATTTCATAGTGTCTTAATTTTTTTTTTTTCTTTATTTGTTTAGGGACATTTATAATCACAATGCGTATGTCAGTCCCATCATACCCTAAATACACATTGGTCATATCTGGGCCATGAACCTAAACAGACTCTTCGCATCATCACCATTTGGTTGAGCCAGGATTTTGTGAAATGTGTCTACTTCAAGTCTTTTCAACCTCAATACCCTTAACAATTCATTTCTCCCAGACTCATATCGGACACAGTCCATCAATAAGTGGTGTAAGTCTTCTACAACTCCACACTCCACACAAATAGTGTCTTAATAAATGCTACCGTTTTCAGTTTGAGCAGTTTTAAAAAGGAACTTACTCGTTTACTTAAAGTACTTTTTCTGAATGCGATCTAGTTCCCAAACTTAATTCTTCCTCGACTTTAAATTCAAGGAGTTTTTATTGTTGGGCGAAGAACTAGTAATTTTATTTGTTTTCTTTTAAAACTACTCGTATATACATAAATATACATAATTTGTTGGGTGCTGGGGACTTTGTTACGTCGCTTCTTCTTCGACCAGATTAAAGTCGAGAAAATGGTCAAGCTTGGGTGAATTTTAGAGCTTAGTCCTTTTATTGCACTTTCACTAACTGTTTTATTGCTAGATATATAATTCTAAGCAAGGCTTGGTTTATTTCAAATAATAATAGGTATTTCATTTTTCTTATGCTTGAGCTGAAAATCCTTAGGTAAAAGGTACGACTATCTGAAAACTTTTCAATTTTCTCTGTGATTTTTTTGCAAAAATTCTTAAATTCATGATAATTATATACCTATGTAACAGATGGTAATACAACATTTTCGAAAAATTCAAGTAACCGTGTACGTACGTAGACATACACAATTATTACTACCATAAGCCGTTGACCCCGTAATCAGTTTTCCAACCCATAATATCCGTAAAGTTCTTCCAGTTAATTTAATTTAACCTAGTATATTCAACTGCCTCGTTGGTTTAGTGGGTGCAAGCACGACTGCTGAGTATGAGGTCCTGGGTTCGAATCGCAGGTCTCAGGAATTTCTCAGTAGCAGCCACGGGCATTGGATTTATGCCTGTTAAATAGCAATAGGCTCGCCCCTTAATACTACTGGGTGGGTGTACTATAGGGGACACCTGTGCCAAACCCTTCCGAGATTACAGGGGTGATATTATATAACCTTTTATATCCCGGTAATCCATTCGCATAGCTCCAACTACAGCCCAAACCTAAATGCAAAGTGTGATATTTCATAGTATAATGCAGCCGGCCCATTCGGCTGACGAATTCATTATTTTGCATAACAAAACCGGCGAGTAACGCGCTGAAGAAACAATGACCTGACTTCCCCTCAGGCACCTGTACCGTCGCTGACGAGCAAGCGACTATAGCTACTCGACTATTTTCTCGCTTAAGAAACTTACAAGAGATCAAATACAATGCCATTACTTCAAATCAATCTGATAAACAGCATTTTTAAATAAGAGACAGTCCCGAACCCCTTCGCGACTTTCAAATGTTTTGGCTGAGAAGAAGTGGCGAATGAAACTCCTCTGTAAAGATGTAGGACCCGTGTCAGTAAAAGAGAGATATAGATGATAATAAAGGTGATCAATGACCGTTCACACTGCAGACGCTCTCTCTGTAGTTTGTCGCAGTTACAAGAGCAGTCAAAGAAAAACTCGCTTAGCAACGCTCGCTTTACGGGCAGAACAGTCGCTGAGAGACTTGTTTGGTACATTGACATACGCATACAAGCAAGTGACTGGGCTAGAGTAATCGCCCGTCGCACTGGCGCACTCGCTCATAGCCCAACGACAAAACTATCCGAAGAAGGCACTCGATGCTCGCTCACTCGTTAGTTGCTCAACACACTCGCTTCCCGCTAATTGTCAACGGTGGGACGGATGCCCAGAGTTGCTGGTGTAATTGCAGAATTGTTTCAATATAATTATGAGACGGAGAAGCTTGGCACTGTTTTGTCGTACTGGAACTCGTAAAAGATTTTAATTTCATGAAGAATTTTGAATGGTAGTTTGCTTAAATATGTTGGTTAATTACAAAGTTACATGCAACATTGCAGTGTGGGGTTAAGCTGCTTGTAGCGGTTAGCCATTAGGTCAACGCTCTTTTTAACGATGGGACACACATGAAATAAGCACCCACAGTAGAAACCTTCATTTTGTTTTCAGGTTATTCACTCACAGGCTGCAGACAATTTATTATTTAGACTGGGCGAATGTAGGTATTAAGAAGATCTCGAATAAGAATCTCGTGGAGACATGTATGAGACTCGTATCGACTAAAGGAAGGAGACCTAAACTCAGCTAGGAAATGAATGAGGCTGCCAATTATGATGATGTAGGTGTTGTTATCGTCATGTGTGGATAGTAGCAACAGTAAAATTGTTGGACTTATCGGAATTAAATCCTGAAGTTACTCAAAAGGGAAAAAGGCCTCTTCATCATAGGTCGCCGTCTGTCCCTCTCATGACGACACGGCGCGTTCGTGTTCGATAAACCAGAGGGGGTCCGCAAGGGCCGATGCCTGCCAGGGCTGCGGGTCTGTTCGAAAGAGATACCGCGGCCCTGGAACATAAAGGGCAAAGAAGGAACATGGAAGGGTTTTAGTCAGTACAAGTCTGACACTCCCTTCCGCTCCGCCCTGAGCGGGAGGGGGGGGGGTCATTTGATGTTTTCTCATCCGAAAAAAAGCCTCTTCATCAAGAAACGAATATTGCAGTAAAACCATAACCTCCCACCTGCTCACAACTAAATTGGAGTCGGCTTCACGTCTTACTAGATGCAGCTAAATACCAGTATTTTACACAGAGCGACTGCCTATCTGACCTCCACAACCCAGTCAGTACTGGGTACGATGGGTGAGACTAGTAGTCAGACGGGCCACTGACTACCTGTACGAGTAACGACTGTCAAAGATGTGTAAATGACAGCCAGAACCAACGGATTAACGTACTCTCCGAAGGCACGGAGGAAACTCGGTAAGTAATGGGTGGTTACCCATCCACGGACCAACCTAAAGATCGACCCGAGCTGCTGTTTATATAGCCACGAGCCTTTCCACACGACTACTTAAGGATAAAGAAGAAAAACCTTGTTCCAAAGCCGTCCTTCCTCTAAAAAATAGAAAGAAAAATCCTTCAAAGAACATTATTCTAACTCAGACCATAACTCGAGCCTACGTAAATTAAGTCGTGTTTAACAAAAGTATGAATGTACTAACTAATTCTAAAAATACTCTGACAAAAGGGATCTGAATTAAAACAGGAACAAAGTTTATATTACCCTTTTTTGTAACATTTTTTTCTACCTGCGCCCTAGGTTAACTGGGCTGTGGTTTTCTGTATTCCCTCCAGAGCGAAAGGGGAAGTTTTGGAAACTTTATTTGGGGAAATAATGTATTATTTTTTATTACTTCCTTAATGGTTTTGACAGCCTGAAAGTCTGACAGCCAATCTTACCAAGGCGTATGAGAAATAAGAAAAGAACACATATTTATTTGGCACATGCCACAGTGCACACAACAAAACTAAAATGAAAAATACTTAAATCTAAAAAGGCCACGTAGGGTTCCGTAGTTGCCCATCAAAATATGCGGACCGATTTGCCTCCGAATGATTATGTTTATGGTAATAGTAAAAAATAAACTTAAAATAAACATTTGCAGTTGAAAAACCGGTGCTCCCATACATTATGTTTGGGAAAATATGAGATCCAAGTACATTTGATAAGTTGGTCGACTATTACGCGTAAACTTGTAAAGACTACTTAGCTGTGACAGTTTCCTTTTAACTTCGTTATATGTATATACACCGTGAATTTTTTCACCCACCGAAACACATCCGTTTAGCTGGTAGAGGGGAACCCTCCCCTCGGACACTTGAGTCTAAAAAAAATTGCTCTAACTTAATATTTCACAAACGAATCCCGTAATCGAAAAATCTATTTGAACAAACTCGCAATATTTTTTAAAGGTTTATCCAACGACATCCCACACTAAGGGGTACGCGAGAAAAAAAAATCCTCAAGTTACGTGTAGGTACTGGAGATACCCTAAAAAATACTGTTCGAGATTTTATTTTACCACTGTGTCGGCGTAACTAATCTGTATATTCATGCTAAATTACAACTAAGAGTCTTTGAGCTAAGCTGCGAACAAACAGACAGACAGACGGACATGGTGAAACTATAAGGGTTCCTTGTTAACTACGGAACCCTAAAATAAATGAGTGTCAAATAAGCCCGGTTGGGCTAACTGCCGAGCAGCTAGTGCCCGACGCTGGTTTATCCTGTTAGATGATTTGGGTTACGGATTGCAGATAAGCATTCCCTTCATGTAAAATATTGGTATTCTGCTGGATCCGGTGAGACTAGAAGCCGACACCATCACTGCTGGGTTAAGGTTATATTAGTCAGATGAAGATAATGACTCCCTCGTTGGTCTAGTGGTCACAAGCGCGACTGCTGAGCATGAGGTCCTGGATTCGATTTTCGGGTCGGGCAAATGATTACTGGGTTTTTCCATCAGGAATTTCTCAGTAGCCGCCACGGAGTCAGAATTTGTGGCCGGCTGATGGCAAAAGACTTGCTCCTTATTACATGGGACTTAAAACTGGCGAAATGTTGGAGTACTGTTAGGTACACCTCTGCCTAACCCTTCGGGGATTACAAAGCGTGATGTTATATTATGAAGGTACCTAATGGCTCTTGTCTAGAAAGCAGGGTTCACGCAACGCAGTGGCTTGATAATTTAATCACATTACAAAATATAAGTTTCATTTACATATACAATTCCAGAGGTTCAACTCTCGATTTTCACTACTGCTACTGTTAGCCTGTGACATCCCACTGCTGGGCAAAGGCCTCTCCCCATGACTTCCAAATTCTTCGATCCAGGGAAAATGTGGACCACTGGTCGTTGGTTTTGTCCAGCTCGTCCCGCCATCTCCTGCGGGGTCTACCGCGTCGCCTTCTGGCTGTGTCAGGGCTCCGCATCGTCGTTATTTTGGTTCACAGCTCGTCGGGCATACGGCAGACATGGCCAGCCCAGTCCCACTTTAGCTTAGCGGCTTTTTGAGCAACGTTAGTAATTTGTGTTTTGGAGTGCAGTGTGATGTTGCGTATATGGTCGGTAAGTTTGATTTTCACTATGATACAAAAAAGTATATTCTGTTTCCATAAAGTATACTTAGTTAAGAAATATTGTGAGTATTTAAATTCTCAATATTGATGTTAAACCCATAGGTACCATTCGAAATATACACATGCAGATAATAAACATTATTAACAGAAAACCATATCGACAGTAATAAACTTTAATGTAGCCGGCATGTTTTTCCGGAATCGGGTCACCTGAAAAATCATATGAATCTCTTGGGCTTTTGTCGAAGCAAGTTTCGACGCCGAGTTGTTATGTAGCTTTAATATTCAGTTAATATATTCGCACCATGTAAAATACTGGTATTTAGCTGCATCCGGTTAGACTGGAAGCCGACCCGAACATAATTGGGAAAAGGCTAGGCAGATGATGATGCTAAGGTTTAGTGGCTGCGACTGAATGTCGTTAAATGCGATTCATCTGCGACGAAAAAATACACCGTGTGAACGTGGCTTTGCCACGAGTAACCTCGTGGAGACTTGTGGAACAAGTGAGGAGCGCTCATGGTTATTGACGCCATTTGCATCGCATGGATTGGTGAACATGGCAATACAGTCATCACTACAGTTAAGTCATGACTCTTATTCAGGAAAATTAAACGAAACATTATTCATTATCAACATATTATTTTAAAAGAATTTTTTTTTTTTTTTTTTTGTGGAGGTTAAAACCTCCATTGTTACAAAACTTTGTAAAATCAGCGCGATGTTGATCCTATGCAGGTGGTGAATGTGTTAGAAAATAATGAACGGTGTAACTTTAAACTGCGCTTGATAATCAGTTCAGCCTCTCATTAAAAATGTATGGGTGTAGGCAGAGGTATCTCAACTCTGCGAGGATAACAGGTTTGATTTTATGTTTTAGTAACACTAGCTTATACATGCGGTTTCATATTAATTTTCCTACGGGATCTAACTATCAAGATAAAAGTATCCTAGGTGTTAATCCAGGTTATAAACAATCTGAGTGTCAAACTACATCCAAATCCATTCAGTAGTTTTAGAGTGAAGAATATCAAACATCCATCTATCATAGTAAGTAAGAAAAATAGTTAAACAATGGATGTATTCGGACCAATGAACTGTTCCTGGAACAAAGCATATCTTAGTTATACTCTTGGACAAAGCACCCAAGAAAATATGCCCGCAGAAATTCTCAAAAGCCGCCGCCCCGGACATTTCTCAATGTGTTCAGGCATAATGAATGAAGTTTGCGCTCGTTATTCATCCGTCGTATAGGCAGAGTTGTGCCATTAGTATGCAAGCAGTGCGTTTGTGACAAAGTTCGGATGTTCTCACATTGGAGGAACGGTAAAGTAAGGGAAAATTTAATGGACACAGTTTTTACATGTTAATACACATGACTGTAAAGCTCCACGAGGAGCTCGTGGTTAAATATTAACAGCCACTCGGGTCGATATTTAGGTTAAGCCGTGCTTGTCTAGGTTGGTCTGTGGATGGGTGACCACCCGAGTTTCCTCCGTACCCCGGAAAGCACGTTAAGCCGTTGGTCCCAGCTGTCATTTGTAGATCTTTGACAGTCGTTACAGGTAGTCAGTGGCCCGAAAGTCTGACAATCAGTCTTACCAAGGATATCGTATCACCCAGTACTAACTGAGTTGTGGAGGTCAGATAGGCAGTGGCTCCATGTAAAATACTGGTATTCAGCTGCATCCGATTAGACTGGGAGCCGACCCCAAGATAGTTGGGAAAAGGCTAGGCAGATTATGATGACACATGACTGTAAACTCACGCCGTTTTTCCATGGAGTTAAGCAGAAACTGCACAACGCCTTCTGCTACGATCCTAACATTCTCGTTTTGCATCGTCCATGTTCCAATATCTGATCACACACGCACGCCAGAACTATGCACCTGACTTTTCTGACGAACATCACCAATATGGTCTATGTCTGTGTCCTTCTAAATCTAGGGTGTCCTTTCCTGAGGTTTACTCTTTTACGTCCGGTTTTTTGATCTCCGGATATGACCCAGTTAAATTTATCTAGCTAATAATTTCATAGTTTGGGAATAGACACGATGTATCACAAGAATTCTTTATTTCTAAGTTCATAATCATCATTTTCCTGCCCTTAACCAAATAAAGAGCAACGGTGGCCCAATGGTGGCGGTCTCGACTCACGCAGAGAAGTCGTGGGTTCGAACCCAGGCAGGCGCATTAACTTTGTGTAATTTCATCACCACTGCTATCAAAACGTGAAAGAAAACACCATGAGGAAACCGGCACGTCCTAGAACCAAAAAATTGAAGACATCTGACATCTACCAACCCGCACTGGGCCCTCGTGGTGGATCATACCCCATTCCCTCTCTAGAGAGGAGGCCGTGTGTCCCAGCAGTGGGAACAAAATAGGCTGATTATGCTTATGCTACCCCAATTTATTTGGGGTCAGCATGTCTTCTTCTTTCCTCATCATCATCAACATCTCAGTTCGGAATCACCCACTGTTGGGTATAGGCCTCCCCTTTCTTGTGCCACTCTTTTCTGCTCTGTGCGTCCTTTATCCATCCGTTTCTTCTTCGATACTTCTCTATTACTCGTCATCGCAGCAGTCACTTGTTTTCTAGCAATATCATCTTTTACACAGTCCATCGATCGTTTCTATGGTCTTCATCTACTCTGTTTCTGAACGTCTGTGTTTCTTGGGGACTCCCTAATCTCTTTCGTAACTAACATTTAGAAGGTTACAAAAAATTGTTAGCATAGTAAGTTTCGCTGCGATAAAAATTCTCTAAACTAATGTTATTCTAACATTTGTACAGTTGTTTATTTTACGAAATGTCGCCTAGTCTGGAGTATAGAATTTCAGTAGGCTTCGTTTTATAAATTAGATTTGTAGAATGTAAGGAAAATATGTCAAAAACGTAGGTAGCGGCAAAGTATTTTTAGTATATCAACTTACACTATGTGTCGTAAGTAGGACTACAGAATATTGATATTACATCATGCCTTTATAAGAAGTTCTATAGAAAAATTCTGATGTTGATACGTTGTGTACTGTTTTTCATACTTTCAGTGTACATTTTCATGTACCATTCTAATGTCAAACTTCGTACTTCGAGGACTAAATGGAACCGACAATGCAGTGACAAACTCTCACACGTACATACTGACGATTTTCAACTCACTTGGTTTTAAAAGTATACTACAAAACTTCCAAGAACATCATATTTTTATCAAAAACTTGTGACAACGTCAGATGGGTTCGCGGATTTACATCACATAGGTTCATCATCTGCCTAGCCTTTTCCCAACTATGTTGGGGTCGGCTTCCTATCTAACCGGATGCAGCTGAATACCAGTATTTTACATGGAACGACTGCTTATCTGGCCTCTTATGGAGTAAGTATTGTATGGAGTCTTAGTATTGGGTAATACGAAACCCGTTGAGAAGACTGGTTGTCACTTTCGGACCACTGACTACTTAACGACTGTCATTGATTTACAAATGAGAGCCGGGACCAACGGGTCTACATGATATTCGAGGCACGGAAAAAGCTCTGTATGGTTGGTCACCCATCCACGAACCAACCTAGGCAAGCGCAGCTTAACCTGAAGATCGACCCGAGCGGCTATTTTTATTTAACCTCCGGTACATGGGTTATTTATGTTTAAATTCCATCTAATGCCAAATTTAACCCATCATCAACATCATCGTTGGCAGCCTTGTTCCACTCTCTGCTCAGTTTGAACTCCTCTTTTTTGTGCCAGTCTTCCCTGTTTCGCGCGACTCTTAACCAGGTCTTACCCGCGATCTTCTGAATGAATTCTACCCATTTGACTGTTGGGCTACCAACACTGCTTCTACCGTCTCCGTGTAAGCATTCAGTGAGGGCTCTACTCCACCTGGATCACCGAGTCTTTACCATTAACAGATCATACATCCTTACTCCAGGCTTTAACTCAACATGGGGGCTGCGGGACTGTTCGAAAGAGATACCGCGACCCTGAAACATAAAGGGCAAAAGAAGGAACATGGATGGTTTTTAGTCAGTAAAAGTCTGACACTCCCTTCCGCTCCGCCCAGAGCGGGAGGAGTCATTTGATGATTTCCCATCCGAAAAAAAGGCTTTAACTCAAAAATTCATAAAATAAAACTGAAAACATTATTATAGCATAACAATTGAGGTAAAAATCTACGTTCCAACATCAACAATGAAAATAAAAATACCCAACAAAAGGTAACGTAAACGCTGAGGCACACGAAACAAAATTTATTGGCTAATTAAGCCCGAGTAATCAACTTTGTTGGTCTTATTAAGAAAGTTTTACATTAAACTGAATAAATTATAAATGTGATATAAATTGAAATATATTTGGTTTAATTCTTTGACTGTCGTTACAGATAGTCAGTGGCCCGAAAGTCTGACAACCAGTCTTACCAAGAGGTATCGTATCGTATGACCACCACAACCCAGTACTAACTGGGTTGTGGTGGTCAGATAAGGAGTAGCTCCATTGAAAATACTGGTATTCAGCTGTTTCAGGTTAGACTGGAAGCCGACCCCAATATAGTTAAAAAAAGCTAGGCAGATGATGATCGTTGCTCTAGTGGTCGCTAGCGCGACTGCTGGGCATGAGGTCCTGGGTAAGGTTATCAGGTCGGGCAAAGTATCGTTAAAATTTTTCCATCAGGAATTTCTCAGTAGCAGCCACGGAGTCTGGATTTGTGCTCGGTTGATGACAGAAGGCTCGCCCCCTATTGCTGGCGAAATATGGGCACATATGACTCTGCGTCGGTCCGCGGATAGGTGACCATGACCGTGCTTCAGCATACACGAGAAGCCGTAGGTACTGACTGGCATTTGTAGATCTCTGGCAGTCGATTCAGTTCAAGGGTCATCGTAGTACCTAGAAAGTGGGTTGTGGAGGTCAGACAGGCAGCCGCGCTATGTAAAATACTGGTCATAACTAACATCTTAAAAGACTAGAAGCCGACCCCAATATAGTTGGGAAAAAGCTAGTCAGGTGAGGTGAAATTCACGGTCATAACTCATAACAAACTTTCTTTACTGTAGTGTGTAAGCAATACTAAGCATGTATGTAGACAGCCTTATTTAAAGTGTTTCTTCAGCAATACTGTATTAAAATAAATTGTAAGTATTTTTAACACATTAAACCGGACTATGAAACCAAACAGACGTTTCATTTCAAGTCTTCCAACCTAGCGACCTGATCACACTACATGGCGACCCTGCCAGGATTCAAACCTGGAATCTTCTGATGTTCTTGATGAGGATTCGAAAGTGGGTTGTGGAGGACAGACCAGCAGCCGCGCTATGTAAAATACTGGTCATAACTTACATCTTAAAAGACTAGAAGCCGACCCCAATATAGTTGGGAAAAAGCTAGTCAGTGAGGTGAAATTCACGGTCATAACAAACTTTCTTTACTAACCGTACTCATCATGTTCTGAACTAGGTGCGAAGACACGGTTCATTACCGCCATAACAAATACGCTTTTATAGACATTGTAATTAACTTCTCAATTATGAACAACATAGGTAGGCGCAGCTATTACTCATTCTGGAGTTATGTCTTAGTTACAAGTTACGAGTCCCTTGAGATGAAATAAGGAAACTCATTCCTAATTGTGAATACAAGGAAATTAGACGTGGCTTTACACTCAATTAATATGGAAGACTGCATGAGAATATAGAGGGCGTAAACAAAGTGAGAAGTGTGATTCTATTAATGATAACGATGCTGGTAAAGTAAAAGATGTATAAGATTGACATTACGCCTTGTAATCTCTGAAGGGATAGGCAGAGGTGAACCTAACAAGTACATCCACATTTCGCCAGTAATATTAAGTCTCCTGCATTTATAACGGCCTGTTATACTAAACATGTTTATCAGGTTAATCATGATTTAATTCTCATATTTCCTAAAACATAATACATAAACTCACACCTTTTGCCCATTGCAGTAACTACAGAACGCTACCTGTCACATCTTCCTGCCCCTGTACCAAGTGCGAGTACTACGCACCAGAACTATCTGTCATCATCATCGTTCTTCTTCCTTTACTTCTTTCATACTTCTCTATTCTTCCTTTCTTGCCATAATATCATTTACACAGTCCGTCCACATTCATACTCAAAGCTTGCCTCACGACATATCTCTGACCTATCTGTCTTCTTCCAATTCATCTTCAATGTTACTCCTAATGACGACGACGAGGTAAATATTGTTTACTTTTTTACCGAAACAACTTAATTTATTTACATTTTAACAACATCAATTTCACTGTTCAGCATAAATTCCGTTCAAAATGAACGCCAACAACAAATAAACACGACCAAAAAAAGGAAAAATAAACTAAAAAACAATTTCGCGGAGCCGTTCATCCAAACCGACTTCATCCCGATCAAAGAGCCCACGAGAGCACAATTAAACTTTTACCAATGCCTTGCCTTTGTTTAAAAACAAAACTCCGGCAAAAATTCTCTTCTCTATAACAATTTTCTGTACCGAGAGTAACCAACCGACAAAAGTCCAATAGTTTTCCAACAATCTTGATAAAAGCAATCGAGCGTTTCTTCGGCGTTCAACCCTAAAATTTTTCTGTTTTTATCGCCACAACAAAAACTTTGTTTATTACTCTACCTTGGTTCTGTGAACAGCCTTGTTTAATATTCTATGCGATAAAGTGACAACCCTGGATTTTGAAGTCACACATGCAATATGGATAGGTGTTACATGTGTGAATGTATGTGCTGTCGGAGACAGGGACTGGAAAATCATAAGTGTTTTGCTTTTGAGTTTGTTTAACTTACCATCCCTAACTAAATTCACTTTACGCAGCATGGCTTATTCTGCCACACATAAATGCGCAATAAATGCTTTGACTTTGACTTTGACATTATTAGCCCGGAGTGTAGAGGTTGGCAGTGTGATAACCCCGTGCCGGATTTCTCTCCGGTTGTGTTGAATTACCATCCTATCGGACTATGGGAGCCAGGAAAGAGTGTTCACGGCTGTCTGCATAACATCACGCCTGTAATCCCCGAAGGATTAGGCAGAGGCGTACCTAATAGTTCACCCACATTTCGCCAGTTACGTTGTCTTGTGGCAGTCTGTCTGCATCTTCTGCGGTAATGGGTAGTCCCCGTTGAGATAACCCGCCATGGCACCAATTCGGTCATAAGTTACCTTAGCTTACCTTTTCTTATTGTCCGTCATCTTGTTCCAGCCCAGTCAATTACACCACCACTGCTCTCAAAACGGAAAATATATTCAATGAAACACGAGTTTTATAGGACTTAACAGCTAATTGTTCACAAGTCTGGCTGTGTTATCGAAGTCATAAGTTTCGGATTAATATTAAATATACTAATTACACCAGACAAGAAGTACAAATAGAAAAGTTCAAAATCGTAAAACTTCTTGATAAGTCAAATTTACATCTACACTAATATTATAAAGAGGAAAAATTTTTATTTTTGTGTGTGTGTGTGTGTGTATGTTTGTAATGAATAAACTCAAAAACTACTGTGCTGATTTAAAAAAAAAATTTCACCATTGGAAAGCTACATTCGCCCTGAGTAACATAGGCCCCCATGCAAAGCCGGGACGAGCCGCTAGCACATAATATATTTATTTGTATAAAATTTAAGTACGAAGGTTCTATAATTATTTATTAAAAAAAATCTAACAACAGACCTGCAAAAGGTGAAATGAAACAAAATGTAGACGATAGTGTGTGAGAAAGTAAGAGAAAATAAAAATTAAATTAAATTAAAATTATTTATTTAATTAAAAATCAATTACACTAAACATAGCAATTTGAACGGTGATCCCCAAACTGGGATCCTGCCGTTTTGCCGAAAAGATTTTGCCAAATTTTCATTACCCAAACAAATTTTAGCAACCTTTTTTTAGGCCAATGTAATATTTGGAATAATTTTAGTACGCACATTTTCATTTGGTCAAATGTTTACTTGGCAGATTATTACCAAGCAAAATGTCATTACGGCTTTTGGTCTTTAATCAAATGATTTATTACAGCAAACAAAATTTCGACAATAAACGTTTAGTCAAATGATTTGTTATGACAAAAAATATAAAGGCAAAAATTTTGGAATGAAGACATAACACAAATTGATTTAATATAACGTAATTGAAATTTAACAGATGCTGACAGAAACCCTAACCCTAGACGGTCGACGTCAGGGGCACCCCGAGGTTCGGTTAGTTAGGTTCCTGTAAACCTTGCAGACAGAAATAGGAGCCCCGCGCAGCGGGGATCCGTCGACCTGCTGACGGAAACGCTAACCCTAGACGGTCGACGTCAGGGGCACCCCGAGGTTCGGTTAGTTAGGTTCCTGTAAACCTTGCAGACAGAAATAGGAGCCCCGCGCAGCGGGGATCCGTCGACCTGCTGACGGAAACGCTAACCCTAGACGGTCGACGTCAGGGGCACCCCGAGGTTCGGTTAGTTAGGTTCCTGTAAACCTTGCAGACAGAAATAGGAGCCCCGCGCAGCGGGGATCCGTCGACCTGCTGACGGAAACGCTAACCCTAGACGGTCGACGTCAGGGGCACCCCGAGGTTCGGTTAGTTAGGTGCCTGTAAACCCTGCAGACAGAAATAGGAGCCCCAACCGAATCCAAATAGGAGATTCCAACTAGTTAATAGTGCTTTTGACTGAAATGGTAAGTTTAAAATTGACGACACCAAATATTTGGCTTATTTAATTTTGCGTAAAATATGTTATACCAACTGAAATATTTGACTAGATAAAAAATGGTAAAAGTACTAGTTGGTGAACAAGTTATTGTTCAAACGTTCACTTGCCAAACATAGGTTTTCGTAACAATTATTTGTAAAGAGATTTTTTGGTAAGTAATAATTTGGCAAATGAAATTATGCGAAAATTTGTTTGGGAAGTGATAATTTGGCAATTTCTTTTCGGTCAAACAAGGGAGACCCCCCCAAACTAGACGTTAGTCTGTATCTTGGGGGATCCGAGTTTACATTTTCGTTATTTTCCAAAAAGGTCGTTTAAGGTGATTGATTGATTCATGATTGATGATGAATTTAAGTAAAAACAAGGAAAATTTAATGAGAAAAATACTGCTTGTTTCTTAAGAAATTCCTAACTGCAGACCTGCGAATGGAGAAATGAAAACGAAATGTAGACTATAGTGTGTTAGAATGTAAGAGAAAAAATCACGTTTCACGGTGCGACTCAATGTAACGCATTGAAAACATGATGCTGATGAATGCATTGAATAGTACAGGGGTCATAGAGGTATTTTAAGTAAAGTTATAACATTAAAAAGTTAGTTGTATTCCTAAAAAAACTTGTGAAAAAGTTGCAACTTTGACCTCCAATATCTCCGTAACTAGAAGGTTCCCAGGTATGGTCTAGAACAAAAACAAATGATCGCAATGACGGGGTGAACAAGTGCGGTTCGGCTTCGTTAAGGGTCTTAAGTTATAAGCATAGATTCCCAGATTTGGCAAAGTGGTATTATTGTTTTTTTCCATCAGGAATTTCTCAGTAGCAGCCACGGAACCTGGATTTGTACCCAGTTGATGGCAAGGCTCGCCGGTAATATCTCTGTACTAGAAGGTTCCCAGGTATGATCCAGAACAAATTAAAAATAAGTAAATATACTCTTTTAATAAATCAGAACACAGCATTTCCACTTTGTAGCATTTTACAAATACGAACGGCAATGGTTCTTCTCTGAACCGGCCAGCATTACCTAGAATCTCGTACATATTTCAGTATCCGACAGACCACTTTATGAAATGATTTTTTAATAATAAATCTCAATAAAACGATTCAGAAACATCGAATTTGTATATTTTGCCGTTCCCAGTAATATAAAGTGTCAATTCTTGAAATAGCTTTATTGAAACACAATAATAATACAATAAAGTTGTTACGTTCTTAAAATTGTTTCAACAAAACAATTATATCACTGTTCCTTTGTTTCCTTATCTCATTTTAACAGAATTTTGTTCAAAAACTTAATCATGAGACTCATCCATAAAGCACTCTTTAAAATTAATTATAATCATCGGAATTAATTAATTCTCCATCGAGTAACGCTTCGTTGACTCCTAATCAAAATGTGCGAAAAGGTACTTGTTCCATAGTATCGTACAAAACTCGGAAAGTCCGTTGTAATTTGGAAAATGGAATATCAATTCAATGTTATGGGACGCCATTTTGTTTAACCGCTTGGCCACGACCTACATCCTACACGCTCAAGCGACATGCGTCTGTCGGCAACTACTGTTGGGAAATAAAAAAAAAATTGTTTAGAGTGGCGTACTACAAGTCACCGCGATACCGAACGGAGTGACTTCGATGTGTCTGTGGCCACCGGACTTTGACAACTCATTTATTCAAATTAGGCTGGTAAACATTTACAAGAGATAAAAGTCCCCCAAAACGCCAGCCTTTCGCAGATACTTCGGGGATGTGTATCCTCGAAACCGGCGAGATCCTCACAGGCTTATATTAGATGACTTGCTAAGACTGGCTAAATAATAGTAAAAGCTGTTTAGCAATGTGTGTTCGTGTTTATAATAAAATTCCAAATGATTTAAAAACTTTAGATATTAGATTGTTTAAAAAAAAACTACATGTATGGTTAAACACTAATATTTTTATAGCATAAAAGAATTTACTGACGGGAATCATTGTTTAACGTAACCAATAATATTTGTTTGCTATTATATATAAGCAAACATGTATGCTCTGTAATGTCTTTAACATCTTTTAACACCATGTTTTACGCAAATGAATATTATTTCTATTTCTTCAGTTTATTATTTTTCGAAATCCGGTGACCGGAATCCAGAAAGCCCGTACCGATTGGTACCAGTTTGATCGCACTTTTTCAAAGCGACGGTTACTCACGAGACAAACGCAGATAACACGCGTGTGTCGCTTGAAGCAGGCAAGACGCGTCGCAAGTCGCATCACCCGAGGCATTGAACGGGCCCTAAACCATGTTTATGGCGTTGATGGAAACTGACGCATCATTTACGATCGTTATTTCTAATTACGGGTGAATGTTTTAGAAAACATAATTAAGAATGGCGGACGTTATGTTTACTTATAGGGTACTCATAGGATGGACTCATTAACCTTTCTACCCTGAAAAAGTAGGTATTTAGAAGGTAAGTAGGTTTTAAAAGTGACTCAGAAAAAGATTTTTTTAAAACATAATATCATACCATCACGCCTGTATCCCCAGAAGAGTTAGGCAGTGGTGTACCTAATAGTTCCTACACCCACATTGCGCCAGTTATCTTTTAAGTCCCATGTGGGGGGCGAGCCTATTGCCATCAACCGTGCATAAATCCAGACTCCATGGCTACTGACAAATTCCTGGTGGACCCGGTGCCCGACCCGGGAATTGAACCCAAGACCTCATGCTCTGTAATCGCGCTTGCGACCTCTCGACCAACAAGACAGTCGGTTTTTTATAACTCCTATTAATGTACCCACGATTTGGTTGAGAGTGGTCATGTTTTTTAAGTATTGCTATTTTTCTTCAACGTTTTGAGAGCAGTTGTGGTGAAATAATGAACGGAAAGTAAAGAGGCTAACATTACTTTTAAAACCAACTTCATCAGACCTGTAATCTACGAAGAGTTAGGCAGAGGCCTCAGTAGCTATACCATCACTTTACCAGTTAAGTTTAAGTCTCATATAATTAGGGGCGAGCCTATCACCATAAACCTGCCGCAAATGCAAACACCGGGCTACTAACATAAAAAAATATTTTTATATAAAGTAGCGTACTAAAAAAGAGTGGCCACACTTAACTCCTATAAATACGGCACACAAAATGCTTCTAGTAAGTATTCCATTACCAATTTCCTTTTCTATGTTGATTGACGCTAATAGGCGATGAGGCAGCAAATCGTGCCCTATTCCAGCCACTAGCATTAAGTATACTTTGTGGTAATTTCGGGCACATTGAGCGCGGTTAGTTGTTTGTAAATATGCTTCTTTTGTTTGCGGTGTATTTTTCTATTATGAGGTCGTGGATTTTCCGTGGAATGGTTAGTTGGAATGTTTATATTGTGATTTCTACTTTAACGTATTTTCATCAGCCTAGCCTTTTTTCCCAATTATGTTGGGGTCGGGTTCCAGTCTAACCGGACGCAGCTGAATACCAGAATTTTACATGGAGCGACTGCCTGTCTGACCGCTACAACCCAGTTAGTACCGGGTAATACGATAACCCTTGGTAAGACTGGTTGTCAGAGTTTCGGGCCGCTTTCGGACTACCTTTTACGAATGTCAAACGAGAGCCGAGACCCACGGTTTAATGTGCTTTCCGAGGCGCAGAGGACATTCGGTATAGTAGTCGCCCATCCACGAACCAACCTAAACAACCGCGGCTGAACCTGAAGATCGACCCGAGCGGCTGTTATTATTCCACGAGCTATTTCTGTACAAAAACGTGTTTTGTGCAAACGTGTTTGTTGGTGAGCTGCTGGGGGTTTTCTGGGGTGTCTGCTGGAGAGTTCACCATTCTCCTCCCCAACTAAAACACTACGAAGTTGCGAAGGACGGGCTTTGTGGTACACTCATGTAATTTTGACGTTAGTTAAGTAATAGTTACCAACAGTGATCGTTGTAATAATTTGATACTACCCAGCTATTGATTCGCGTTGAACACTAACGTTAAACATACTCTTCCTTCAAACAAAGTTGCCAAGGTTGTCCCAAGATATTATTATTAATACTCCCACTGCTGGGACACTAGCCTCCTCTCTATTAGAGGGAGTGGGATGTAATCCACCACACGGGCCTGTTTCGGTTGGTAAACGTCACATTTATCTTTAAAATAGGATATGCCGGTTTCCTTAACTGTTCTGAGAGCCGTGGTGATAAAATAAATAACATAAGTAACGAGCCGTAAGTAAGTCGTCTTACATCGCCCAAACTAAACGGTTCGTTCTCCTGGCAAGTGGTATCTTGCCACATACCACACCAAACAGAACTTCAAAAGCAATACCTCCACAACCACCCCAAAAGCCGGCAACCTTTGTTTAAGAACCCCAAAATTCTCGCACACCAAAATTCAATTTAGTCTGTACAGTAACTATGACCCAATTCCTATTCACCAGCGCCAGTGTTTCCCAAAATGTTAATAAACTTTTTTTCAAATATTCCCCCTCTTACCTTCGGGGTAACGAGGAAGTACGCCTTCGTTGGAACATAATGTGTTTCAATAAAAGGTACTGCATACTCAGAGTTTCTCAAACTTTTGAATCGTGAACCCCGAAGCGGTTTCGTTGGATGACAACTTTTATGGAAGTTTGTTTCGTGGTTTTATTATGTTATCGGTGTGGTGGCACTGGCCTACATAATTTTTAGATGTCGAGTGAACCGAGTCCTGTGGTCGTTCATCGAGAAAGAAAAAAGATTTTTCACTCTGTATGAAGTTGAAGTGCAGCGTGTTGCCGTTTTCAGTAGTCATATCGATAGCAAAAAACAAGTAAGTCAAGTTTTAAAATGAAGAATGAAGTTGTTTAACAAGAAAAGAACATTATTACACTGCTTAGAAGAAATTGGGTCTCTAAAGTTTTAAAACTTTTTCGATAAAGAATTTTTTGTCACTGAGGGACCTTTTAACTATGTTCTGTTCACTTCACTAAAAAAAAAATACTGGACAGTATTTTCTTTAGTTTAGTTTTGTTTAGTTACTACATCAAACTAAAATAAAAAAGCAATATTTCAAGTTTGAACACACATTATTTGCAAGTACCAAATTCCTTATGAACCGTAAGAAGATCTACTTGCGAAGGTAAACAAAATACTTCTGGATGTTGCTAGAAAATTTGAGAAACACACCCAAGATCTCGATACAGCTCGTGAATTCTCGGTTTTTATACGTAAAGGCGGAGTGGAAGCGAAATTTTTTCTATCACACTTCTCATTTCATGCGAGTAGCACTCAAAACATTATTTATACGAGCCATTTCTAGATTTATTTATAGGTTTGTATTCAAGGATCGATGGCGTGTGAAATATGACGAGTGCGGCGGGAATGTGGAATGTACCACCAAACAGTATTGAGTGAAATATTTGTATGCTTCTTGACAATTTTTATACAAACTCGGCTTGTTTTCTAATAATTCGCGCCGGAACGAGATGAACGATATTGAGACTTCATTTCCGCATTTCCTTAAAACTGTTTAAACCGATATCTTTGATGGCGCAGCTGTCTGCTCATGATCGCTGATCCTCTCGCGCAAATCCTTCAATGTTTGTTTTCTATGCATTAGATTGCTACTATATTCCTGCTCGCAAGTTTATTGATAATCCATAACATTACGTTAGGCCTGCAATCCCAGAAGGTTAAAATAAAGGTACCTACAAATAGTGCACCTATATTTCATCACTTTATGTTTGAGGCCGCGTTTCCACTAGAGATGAGCGAGGATGCGTAGCGAGGGATGTGTGTGGAACTAACCTATAGTAAAGATTCTTTTTCACATTTTAAGCTAAGCTAGCTATGCGATTGGTTAGCTTTATGCACATCCTCGCACATCTGTAGTGGAAACGCAGCCTAAGTCTCATGTCAATAGGGGCGAGCATATTGTCATCAACCGGAAAAGTCCGGGCTGCTGTTGAGAAATTCCATGAAGATATAAGTTTTTAAATTACTGTCATGGTCACTAACATTATAATTAACAAAAAAAAAGTAAAAAAAAATCGGGAACAAAAGACAAATAGTGGACATGGTAAATATCCCGTTTCTAGTGTTAATTATAATTCCATGAAGTACTGACAACACCCGTATTAAACGATTGACACATGTAAAAAATTAAGGTACTTTTCAAAGAGTATGTAAGGAGTGATTGTGAAACTTTACGTCCTTAAGTTGTTACCGATGAAGTGTGAGCTTTCAACGACAAGATTAATAAACATTGAAGAAAGAGATTTAACAGATTAGAGACATTTAATCTTGGCTTATGTCCTCCCGAGAGAATAGACAAGTGAGAATTTCTGTAAAAGCGTTGCGTATTTCTACAACGATTCACAGCAGGATTGACATTAACTTTAGTGGAGTTTATGTCTGTCCAGTGCTCAAATCCATTATAGACCTTTTCGTCATAAATATCACTGATGGACTGACATTTTATTTCAATAAAAAAAAACAAAAATCCTTTAATTCTACCATAAATACACAGAACATATAAAGCTGCTTTATCGTAAGTGTAACAAATCATATTAACATTACATTAGCAACATTTCATTCATTCCTTATCATTCATTCATATCATTACATTATTTACATTACATTATGAGCATTACATTATGAACATTACATTATTAACATTATATTAATTCCAAAACATTAATTCATATCATGAAATTTATTTCATTACATCCATTTAATAACATTACATACTTTTCATTACATGACATTCTTTTCATTGCATTAATTAAATTACATTCATATATTACACTCTTTACGTTAATTTATGGAAGTCGCCTCTGCGGCGTAGGCCTCCCCCAGTTTTCTCCATATTTCCCTATCTCTAGCTTGTCTCCTCCAGTTTTAGTTTTATTTATGTCTATCTAGTGCTCAAATCCATTATAGACCTTTTCATCATCAATATTACTGATGCACTGACATTTTATTTACCTCTTCTTTATCATAGTCTTGTTTGACTATGCTGAATATCTTCTGACGTAAATTAATAAATACGACTTTAAAAAAGAAATCTTTTACTAAAATGAAAAGAACAGGGGGTCTAAAATATTTGAAAAATCATAAAATGGTCATAGACGTACCTAATATTATGAATTGTCACCTTGTGACCATTTTACGAATTTAAACGTAATTCATATTATGTATTATCCTATTATGATTCTGCTAAAGCGGCCATTTTAGGCCAGTTTCGTGTCAGTGCTATTAACCGTTGAGGAGTTCTTTCGTGAGGAGACGATCCTGGCTATCAAGTCACGTCAGTCAAAAAAAATATTGTCACCAGAACCAAAGGTGTGTGCAAAATTTCAGCTCAATCGGTTTGAAATTCAGTAATTGACCCACTTAATAACAAGTTAAATAAAAACGAAGACCTATCAATAAAGTCGATATTCCTTTCCCCCTTTTCATTTTACCACTACAGTATTGCTTTCAATTGCATTCTTCAAACGCAATATTGAGCGCAGAACGCGCAGCCAACCTTTCGTCCACAACTTCAAAGCATATTGAACTCCGGAATCTACCATCATTCATAGAAACTATAGACAAAAATGAAAGAAATATACAACTAGTTACTGGTACGAACTATGGCGCATACCTTTGGTATCCTAACTAATATTATAAATGCGAAAGTGAAGCTTGTTTGTTTTTTTGTTACATTTTCACGCCTAAACCACTGAACCGATCATCCTGAAATTTTGTTCAAAAACGGTCTTATGGTACCTTTCATACCGAAAAAAAGTACCGTGGAACCAGGAAAACAACAATAATTTTCTTATGAAAATAGATGGCGCCGAAATACAGACTCTGTAGCTGCTACTGAGAATTTCCTGATGGAAAAACCCAATAACACTTTGCTCGACCTGGGAATCGAACCCAGGACCTCATGCTCAGCAGTCACGCTTGCGACGACTAGACCAACAAGGCAGTAGATAAAAAAAATATTAAAATAAAACCAGCGTATTATTTTCCAACTGCACAGAATGCATGAGCTAAAATCATCACGCTTGCTCAAGGCGGCGGATGGGCAATTTCATTTCATTAGTGATGTTCAAACTAAACTTAGAAAGAGACTTATAATTGAAAAATTCACAATGGTACTGGCCCGGACTTGAAACCGTTACATGACTGGCAAAACTTTAACCACTAAGCCATCACGAGACTATAACTACATAATGGATACTTTACGTTAATCACCAGTTAATCAACTATCAACTTAAGTGTTATGTATTCTAAGTTCGGTTTACAGTGATTTTGAAGTTTGTCTTGTATGACACTGACTTTGTGGTTCCAAAACTTGATAATTACCAATCTAATTCGGAATTACAGTTTAGGTAACCGTTGCTAAATTGTACCAACTCCATGCCTGCCAAAGAAGGGATAGCTTTTTCTACCAATCGAGCAATTTTGATTTAATACCTTTCGAATTCTTTGGACTGAAAGCAATTTTACTTGAAAACTTTTTGAGTTATGGAGATTACGCTTTTGATCTTTGAGATAAGACTAAAGTGTAGGAATGCCACTTTCGAACATAACGAAAAATTTATAGAAACATTATTCAAAACTAGAGACGTAGGCGTTTGCAGATCTCAGGGCCTCAACAAAGTCTATGGACGGTGAGTAATGGGCTAGCTCGCCGTCCGTCCGTCTTATGACGACAGGCCGTGTCGACAGCGCGTTCGTGTTCCACGCGCGCCTCAAAGAGATGTCAGCAAACCAGAGGACCAGAGGGGCCCGCAAGGGCCGATGCCTGCCAGGGCTGCGGGACTGTTCGAAAGAGATACCGCGGCCCTGGAACATAAAGGGCAAAAGAAGGAACATGGATGGTTCTTAGACAGTAAAAGTCTGACACTCCCTTCCGCTCTGCCCAGAGCGAGAGGAGTCATTTGATGATTTCCCATCCGAAAAAAAAAAGGTTGTGGAACGAACCAGGTGAATACTAACAATGTTTAACATTTGTGCTAAACAAGCTTTGTAACCACTTCTCGTTATTTTTACACTTCCGTACCCAAAGGGTAAAACGGGTCCCTATTATTAAGACTCTGCTGTCTGTCGTTTCGTCTGTCATCAGGCTGTATCTCATGAACCGTGATAGTGAGACAGTTGAAATTTTCACAAATTTATTTGTAATGTATTTTTGTTGCCGCTTTAACAACAAATACTAAGAAACAGAATAAAAAAATATTTAAGTGGGGCTCCCATACAACAGACATAATTTTTTGTCGTTTTTTATAGATAATGGTACGTGCGCGAGTCCGACTCGCACTTGACCGTTTTTTTTTTGTTTTACTTGCAGTGGAACAAATCGAACACATACATTTTGTATTTTATTGCTTCATTGATCTGGTCGCACACTGCTACTTAACTGTGGTATAAGGTTTCAATTCCTATGCCAGGCAAAATGTTATGGGGTTCTTTCGTTTGGATTTTCTCAGTAGCAGGAGTCTGAATTTGTGCCCGGCTGATGGCAAAAGGCTTTGTTCTTATATAGTACTAAACAAACTTGACGAAATTTTTGTGTATTATGGGTATACCTCTGTGTACCTCTGTGTGTGTGTTTGTCTCTGTGTGTGTACGGCCGTGATGTTATTTGGTGTTTTCTAGCCATCACTCCGTCACCCATCTTCTTCCAGGACAAAGGCCTCCCGTAATTCTTCCAAAATAAACATGTTTTTAATAACTTAAAACAATATTTTAAGCAGCAGAAACTGATTTATGATGAAGAAATAGTTGACGGTAGCAAAGAGTTGTCGAAACCAAGAGTCTGCTAAGAATGAAAGATGCCATTAAATTGGTATAAATGTCTCTCGCTTTCAATTAATAGTGCAAAGACGTCCTCCATTTTACTTAGTTTCACAAACGGGGTAGGAAATATACGAGGAAGTAATTGTGATGGAAATCTTTTGTGTGTTTGTGTCATATTTTTTTAAATTATGAAAGTCGTCGTATAATTTGTTGCAGAACAGCCTGATTTCGACGATTTCTTTGACTTTTTTGCTTACTCTGACCTTAAGTAAGGCCGAGTTACGCTTTCAAAGAGTTTTTAATATACAGGCACAACATAAGGTATACGGTAGTTTATATCAGTTCAATACGAAAGTTATAATTAAAGTAGTAGTGGTTATTTAAGTTGTTATGATTTTTGTTAATAGATTTGCTGTAAGAAAACCCAATTCTGGGTTGAGCTCGCCATTGTACATAAGTTATATTATTGCAATTTGTATGTATATTTGTTATTTTGTGTGCTATAAAGAACAAAAATAAAGTTCAAAATCATTCACATCAACGTTATCGCTGATAACATGATATGTGACTTCGTTTAAGCCCACAGGAGATCGAACCCAGGATCCCACGCTCAGTAGTTGCACTTGGGAACACTAAACCGATCATCATCTGCCTAGCCTTTTCCCAACTATGTCGGGGTCGGCTTCCAGTCTAAACGGATGCAGTTGAATACCAGTATTTTACACGAAGCGACTGCCTATCTGACCTCAACAACCCAGTTAGTACTGGATAAGACGATACCCCTTGGTAACACTGGTTGTCAGACTTCGGTTCACTGACTACCTGTAACGAATGTCAAAGATCTACAAATGACACCCGGGACCAACGGCTTAATGTGCTTTCCGAGGGACGGGAGAAGCTCGGCATGTAATTAGTGGTCACCCATCCACGGACCAACCTAGGCAAGCACGGCTTAACCTTAAGATCGATCTGAGCGGCTGTTATATGTAGCCACGAGTTTCTCGAACCTGCGAACACTGAAGCGAGGAATCAGTAGCTTACAACCGAAACGAAGCATTCAGAGTGTAATGAAAAACGTGTTGAAAAAAAAAACGATCCGAAAATTGAAAAATAGGCATGTACATGGTACATATCCGTGTATACTATAAATCGCTCAAAACTGGTATAGCTTCCTATAGATAGTGAATGCCTACAGCAGTGCAACAGATGGAATTTCAGAATGCAATAGAGTGAATAAACGCGAAATATTTGTAAAAATTGCAGCAGTAAAAATCGAGGAAAATATTCAAAAAAAGCTTCTCGTTTTGAGTGACTTCAAACTGACTATAGATAAATATGTTCTAAAGTTTTTTTATGTTTTTGAAAATAGATTTTATTACTATATACAAACGCCAGCAGGTCAACCTACCCGAAACTGTCAGATGATGCCTAATGCTTTAGAGATAAAGTTGAAAATCTATTAAAGAAATTTGACAGATTGTAGTAACTTGATGGCGTCTGTACATTATACACCATTATTTTTAGGTCGTTCTGAAGCCGAATACCATTAACTCGATCATCGAACTCGAAACGATTGGGACTACTTTTTTCAAAAGTAACAATAAAAAAAAACACGAAAGAATAAATTTAATTTGTTTGTTGTTTGTGTGGGTGTTTGTTTTTTCTGGCTTGTGATAATTATTTCATTTTTGTGTTACATTTATTGTTAAAACCACTGTTCGACACAAATGTAAATTTGTTGATGAATAAATAAATAAATAAATAAAAATAAATAAATAAATGTTTTTTTTTTGTGAAATAATGAGAACTCAAATGCATATGTGTGTGTAAAACGTATCCACGATCGGCAACACATGCGAACGATACCCATTGAAAAATTCATTCATCGATCGATTCTCATTATTTCACAAAAAAAAAACATTAAATTTATTCTTTCGTGTTTTTTTTTACATGTTACTTTTTGAAAAAAATAGTCCCAATCGTTTCGAGTTCGATGATCGAGTTAATGGTATTCGGTTCCAGAACGACCTAAAAATAATGGTGTATATAAACTTCAATTAGAACTAAAATAAAGATAAAAGAAAACTAAAAGAAAGTACCTATATTTATACAACGACGACAATAGCACACGTCTACGACCTTTGGAGTAAACGTCTGACAAAGCAGAATGGAACAAAAAAAACGGCTAAGTGGGAGTCGGACTCGCGCACCGAGGGTTCCGTATAAACTTGTAGGTATTTTGTTATTAAACTACATATTTACTGTTTTCAGATTGTTTCCTTTACATGTGCTATAGGACATTGCTGCTTGCCAAATTTCATGATTCTAGGTCAACAGGAAGTACCCTATAAATTTTGAGTCCTTTGAGAGTGTCGAAATATACGTTTTTTGCAGCATAAACAGCCGTATCTTTTTTTTACTTTAAGGGCTGTAGAGTCGAATACTCAATATCAAGTTGAAATTAAAACCATGTATATGGTTTTGGTATGCCATAACCATGTATATGGTATTGCCTCGATAAATTCCCGAGATAAAGGGTCTTGACAGACAGACAGACGGACGGACGGACGGACCGACGGACCACAAAGTGATCCTTTAAGGGTTCCGTTTTTTCCCTTTTGAGGTACGGAACCCTAAAAACAAATAACATTATACAATGGCAAGAAGATGATGAGATAATGATGACCGTAAAAACGCGACCTCGCAAATCAAACTCCCGTATATTCCAGCCCTGGACCAACACAAAACTAATAAAGTTGGAACGGACCAAGAAATTCAAATTATTTCCATAGTGAGAGAACTGTGCCATTTCGTGACAAAATGACGACTATCAAGAATCCCTTTGTACTCAAATTTCTTAATAGGTTTCAGGGTTTTGTGGTGCCTGAGGTGAAGTGACACATGTGAGGGGAGGTGGAAGTTTCATGTAATAGAACAAAGAGGCCTCTTCCTCATCTGTCTAGCCCTCTCCCAGCTATGTTGGGGTCGGCTTCCAGTCTAGCCGGATGCAACTGAACACCAGTATTGAACATGGAGCGACTGCCTATCTGACCTCCACAACAGTTAGTATTGGGCTTTACGATACCCCTTGTTAAGACTGGTTGTCAGACTTTCGGGCCATAGACTACCTGTAACGACTGTCAAAGATCTGCAAATGATAGCCAGGACTTAACGTGCTTTCCGAGGCCCGGAGGATGCTCGGTATGAAATATGTGGTCACCCATCCTCGAACCAACCTAGGAAAGCGCGGCTTAACCTAAAAATCGACCCGAGCGTCTATTATTATTTTGCAACGAGCTCCACTTTTTGTTCCCGCTTGCTGGAGAAATGCCTAAGGCAGGTGCTACTAGAATGCCCGAAAACAAAAAAAAAATGAAAACCTGTCTACTATCTGTTTACCCTCATACGTCTTTAGAGGTTCAGCCCAAAGTGGAGCAAAGAGTTACTGGGTTTCTCCAATAGGTTCAAATTTCTCAGTAAAGGAATCCCGGTTCATGGCAATAGGAGCTCGTCTTCGAAGTGTGGAAGTACTATAATCCCTGCCAGCCTGTCTTCTTTGCTCCTTTAGCAAAAACAGTCCTGAAATTTCGTGTTTCTGTGTAAAGTCGGTTTTCAGTACAGACCAGTTAACATTTGAAATTTATTGGATTTAATTTTAGAACATTTACGGATCAAACATTTTCTTGGAAAAACATTAAGACCGGTTACGTGTACCTAATGTCGAGGATGTAGGATATTAGGAGAAATTCAAAATTTATAAAGGTCGAAATTAGAGAACCCGAATAAACGTTCTACAATATTATTTTGAGTTGAAGAGGTAATCATCATTAGAGAAAACGCTAGCGGAGTTCAGTTGCTAATGTGAGTAGGTATTATAAATAATTATACAGGGTGAAATCCCATACCGACGCGAAAACGGTTACCACGTGTTCAGTACATCGTTCTGAGCACCCCCTCCCCCAATATATAAATATTTTAATGAGTTATTTTTTTTTATTTGCTGTTCCATACATTTTGACCGTGTAGAGGTAATGAACTTTTGTAGGAGACAGCAGATATTTTTTTTAATAACCGAGTACGAGGAACGACTGTCAAAGATTTATAAATGACACCCGGGACCAATGTCTTTTCCGAGAAAAAACGGGTCTCGACATTGTAATGGATCGTCGCCCATTCACGAAATGAGCCTGGAGACGTAGAATCTATTAACCCTGCATTGACCCAAACTGCTGTTATTTTTTAAATCCTTCCACATAAGGCTAATAATTAAAAATTATAATGTTTTATAGCGAAACCAAATGTTAAAAAGCTAGCAAACTACGGCAGGAGTACTATTCTGTATGAAGGAGCACAGCTTTACAACAAATTGCCTCGGCATGTACAAGATCAGAAATCCATGTACACCTTTAAAAAATATCTAAAGAAACACATTTTAGCGGATTTAAAATCATAAGCTATTATGGGGTAGTGTGCTAATTTAACCTATTTTGGTTGTGTAACCGTCTCGTCGCTAATTAATATTCTAAGTAAAAAAAAGGTTTTTTCTCATGCAAGTGAATGTAATTCTTTTTGAGAAATAAAGTTCTTAAACCATAAAAGTCACCATCATCTGCCTAGCCTTTTCCCAACCTTGTTGGGGTCGGCTTCCAGTCTAACCGGATGCAGCTGAATACCAGTATTTTACATGGAGCGACTGCCTATCTGACCTCCACAACCCAGTGAGTACTAGGTAATACGATACCCCTTGGTAAGACTGGTTGTCAGACTTTTTGGGGCACTGACTCCCTGTAACGACTGTCATAGATCTACAAATGACAGCCGGGACCAACGGCTTAACGTGCTTTCCGAGGCACGAAGGAAACCAGAAACCATAAAAAGTATACTATTAAATTCAGTTGACTTACGATTCCATATCAACAACAGTCACAGTGCAAAATTCACATCAACCAGTCACATCTGACTGAATATCAATATTTCACACACCAATTGTCATATTAATATCTACGTACATGATTATTGAATACAATAATACGCACCGCCAACGATTACTCTAGGCGGTTGATCGAATTCAAGCGATATTCACTCTTGCGTGCTACGCAGCAATACGGATCATTTTCAATCAACGGTATCACTGGTTCCGAGGGGGTTACCATAGTTATGTGTTTCGCGGGATTAGTCCTGAGTTCTAGTTTATTTTTAGGATTTCTATAGGGTGTTAAAATACCCTTCAATTAACTAGGATTGAGTATTTTTTTTTTTTGGGAAGTGAAAACTTTTTGGTGTTAGAGACGTTCTAGTTGGCTTGTTACTCAAGCATGTAAACCGCCGATCCAAACGAGGAATGGTTTATTTTTAAATAAATCAAAGGAAGCTTACAGGTATAGATTTTTATCATGTTGGCAACCATAAATCATAGTTAATATCACTTTGATTGACATAAATGTATATTGTTATAATATGAATGTGTTCTGTTTTGTATCAAACATTTCAATATCCTTAAATATTTTTGTGTCATTTTTTACCGTTCATCATTTTGTATATAAAACTAAAAGGAATCATTTCTTGCTTCAAGCGCTTTCATTTTATAAACACGGCAATTCCAACCAACTATACATTTCCCAGTGAAACGTTTATAGTTCCTTCCCATTTGTACGCTTCGACGTTTCATTATAGTCTACTTTCCACGGAATTGGGAATATGTACCACCACCAGCGGTTAGCGAGAAGCGAGTTCGTTTTAAACAGTCACCGATCAATTATAAAAGCTGTAAAAAGACATTTACCAAACTGAAAGGCTCTTGTTCTTCCCATCATTGCGATCATTTTTTCATCAATTTTCTGGACCATATCTGGGAACCTTCTCGTTACGGAAATATTAAAAGATGGATGGAGGATGGCTTTAAACTTAAAATACCTTCAGGAACCTTGCATCCATCAGCACTACCGTGAAACGTGATTTTTTCACACCAAAACAAGTCATTGACCAGCAATAATTTTTGCGTACGTAGTGTTACCTAGTTTGATGTACAGAATGCTTTGTTGACAGCTTCATGAAGGATCCTATTGCATCTTGTATGTATCTTTTACTGACACGGGCTCTACAATCTTTAGTATGTTTTTTCAGCGAGAAAATAATTGATGTTTGTCGCTTTCTCGTCGGTGGTGAGACGAAGATAGCTGCCTCAGGGATAAAGATCTGCCTAAATTTTTCTCCAAACTGTCTTCTTCAGACTATTGTAATTTACTTTAAGGAATTTGATTCAATTCGCTTTAGCAAGCAGCGAGTCGTTTCTACATTGAAGACGTGACGACATTTTGTTTCATTGTTTGTAGGGCAAGTCCCACCGGCCACGATGCTACTCAAAAATAACCTCTTACAAAGTAAAATGACCAATAAGTAGCTATAATGTCTCATGTGTGAGGACCTCGTGACTAAATTCAACAACGAGTCAAGACAAGTCGATCTTTAGGTTAAGCCGCACATGCCTAGATTGGTCCATGGATGGGTGACCACCCATTACATATCGAGTTTCCTCCGTGCCTCGGAAAGCAGGCTAAGCCAAGTCCAAGCTGTCATTTGTCTATGACAGTCGTTACAGGTCAGTGGCCCGAAAGTCTGACAACCGTTCATGCACGAGGTTGTGGGTTCAAGCAAGCCAAGTACCAATGTGACTTTTTCAATAAATTTTACCTACTTTCTAAGTTTTTCTTGGACATCATTGACAATGGTGAAGGAAATTATCGTGAGGAAACCTGGCCTTTAAATTAATTTATGTTTGAAATCGCCAACCCATCGCAGACAGGCAAAAATAAAAAAAATAAAGGTTTTTTGTTGTAAGTACCGTATATACTTTCATGTGTGTATTCAGTAAGAAGCTGTTATTTTGAAATTACAAACAGATTCTTCAATTTTATTTGTTTGTATAGATTTAATCAGAAAGTAAGAATATTAAACTTATACTGTGATATCTTCCGTGATTGTTCATGATTTTGAGCTCCCGATATTTCGACGCTGTTGCAAGCGCCATGATCGCGGGTTGACTGGAGAATGCGGGTGGATGGAAAATAAATTGTTAGGAGCAGACAAATCTTGGACAGATTTGTACCCTCTTTCTTTTTTTTCAGTACTTATAAGTTTAGTTTTAAATCGTGAAAACTTAAAACAGTGTAAGTATGAATATTGTTTATAAAATGCACATGTTTTAACAATGACTTACTTGGCGTGGGCGATAATGCCAAGGGAGTTTTTTACTGAGATGAAAAGTATATCTGATAAGATTCTCTATGACAAATTATATTTAGCTTCTAGTTATAAGTTATTATAAATCTTCGGTATAATATTTTCGCGTGATTGAGTGATAGTTAAACATTTGACCATCAATTTTAATGAAATATGATGTTGGTATCAAAAGATCGTACTGAATCCATTAATTGCTACTATTAAGTTTGTGTCAAAAACTAATAAATAATTTTTACTCTTAAAATAAACATGGTTTTGATTGCGTTAAGCCGCGGGGTTCTAAAAATTGCACTAAGTATAAAAATCTGTAAATGAGAAAATACATTAACTTTCGAAGATTGAAAAAAGTGATCGATCAAATGGGTTTTGGAAACTATGAATCTCTGCATAATATAGAACTGTATGTTATAATAACATACAGTTCTATATTATGCAGATAGTTATCCGTTCATTTAGTTTAAAAATAATATTTCTAACCGAATTTATGATCATACATTTTGCCTAAAACATAATACCCACAAACATGTTTTACACCAAAATAAAACCAGTAAAAATAAATTCTTTATCCTCGAATCCCCTAATATCCCTTGAAACAAAAACGTATGGGGAGCACAACACCCCGCATTATATGTATATGGGGGCCGGGAGACGTCAGATGATATTGACAAGCGGAGCCGGGGATCTCAATAAAGCAGTCAATCCTGCTATTACATCCACCGATGGGAGAATGAAAGCTCTTTCTTTGCACAATATGTTTTGTTTGTTGTACAAAAAATGAGAGGAAAATAGGGCCATTGAAGTCAGTCTGAATTGAATGAGGATTATGTATAAGTACAATCGAAATATCACGTCTGTTAAGTAAGAAGAGGTGTGCCTATCTATTGGTAGGTCTGCAGGACTATAATACAGTCCTATTTCTGCAGATATGTTTATTTAAATTCCCATTATTGGCGAGCCTATTGCCATCAACTGGCTACAAGTCTAGACTCCGGACCACGCCACTGAGTACATTAAATTTAAAAAAAAGGTTAATTTTTGGTTTCTGCATGCCCTTAAAACAAAAAGCGTGAATTTTAAACCAATACCGTCAATCACTTCATTTTTTCTGTAGCTTGCATTCTATTCTTTGATTTAAAATGACAAATGATAAGAGTCTTTATCGGAAATTACTTATTAAAAAAAATATTTAACTTGCCGATGAAAAGTTTCTATCAGCGGGGGTGGTTCGGAATGATGAACACGTGGTAACCGTTTGTGCGTCGGTGTCCCTACCACCCTTTAAAGTAGGATTTTATTCTAATCTCTATATTTTCTATATTTCTCTCTGTTTTATTTTACTGTGGAAATATTTCCATATCGGTCCGTTTCGTTATTCAAAACCTCTGAATCACCTCTGATTCGGAACGTTATGGTAAATTGGGCGTGCGTTCGCCGAATCAGTACGGTTGCCTAAACGACAGCTAGTTTGGGCATAGGTTAGTTAGGCCGCACAGTGATGGTATTGTACACTCAAACAAGACATTTGGTGAACAGCTTAAATTCTAGTTTTGAATAATTGTTATGAGTCTGCTGATAGTGATTGTCTGGCAGTTTGAGTACTATAAGCGACCCACCCAAATGTTCTTTCTTTGAAGCTGTACGTCACGTCGTGTCGTTGAGCTCCTTTAGTTATAAGTGCTTGCACTCACTAGACTACTCAAATCTGTGTTGTTCGTTCTTCAATAGACCATCTCAGACACTTATCTGCATAGTCCTCATGCAATTTGACCAAGATTATTATATATCTTAAAAGAGACTTAGCTTGTCCGAATTTGTTTTTTTTTAACTTTAAGTAATATGAATCTAACACTAAATCTTGCTGTGCCGTGACCGGGTCTACAACGGCTTTTAGGTCTAATCCTTTTGTTAACACCACGTTTTATATTGTGGAACGCAAACAAATGTGAAGATGAATAATGAGACTGTGACCTCTGATTTTGTTTCGGCTGTCTCTTCTTAGAGTAGTCAGGTACGAAAGACTGACCCCATCTAGTTTAAAAAAAATACGTGTAAAAAGTGTTTGTAAAAACCTATTTAGAAAATAAACATCATTTACCATTACCAAGCGTAATGATGTCTTATAAATGTATAAGACAACATTACGCTTATTTTTATATATTTATTTAAACTTCATGTACAATTAGTGGTACATAGGCGGACTTAATGCCACAAGGCATTCTCTACCAGTCAACCTTTGGGTTAAATAAGAAAGCATTGTGATAGGATACAAAATAAATATCTAAAAAATTTTAGATACTTATATTGATACTAATACACATATTATTATATAAATAAAATAAACTAATAAATATTTTAACTAATACCAAAATAAAAGACAAGAAACCTAAAAATAATTACCATGACTCGACTATTTTTCCAAAAGACCTAGGCATACCCTTAAGTACATCCACATTTCGCCAGTTATAATTAACTCAGTCCCATGTTATAAACATCTGATCATTGATCCAGACTCTGGGTTCTGATTATATCCCTTACAAAACTCCCAATCTCGAAATCAAACTCAACACCTCATGGTCCGCAGTAAAACTCCGACCACTAGACTACTTTTACATCAATTTCTTAAGTACCTACACCAAAAACATAGCTATTGCACACAGCAAACATGAATCTGGTAGTTCATTTTTCCTGTACACCAAATAGTTTGCTTAAAGACTTATAACACTTCGATTGTATGCATTGTCGCCTTTCATCATCTGCCTAGCCTGTCTGAAAGGATGCAGCTGAATATCAGTATATTACATGAGGTGACTGCCTATCTGACCTCCTCAACTAAGTAACTGCATAACACGATAATCCTTGGTAAGATTGTAAGTGAGATTTTCGGGTTTCGACGGCCCGTAACGACTGTCAAAGATAGATAAATAACAGATAGGAATAACGGCTTAGCGTGCTCTTTTCGAGACACGGAGAATGGATGGTCAACTGGTCACCCATTCTCGGTAAGAGTAATTTTACCTTCGATTCACCCATGCGACTGTATTTGGTTTTCACAAGACATGCGCGAATCGATCCATCACTTGGTTGAAATTCTCATCGCGTCTCTCGTCGCTTTAGTGGAAACCGGGTCTTCAGCTACGAGCCCTCCACTATATGCGGGCCTGTGGACGGTGAGTAATGGCTTAGCTCGCCGTCTGTCCGTCTTATGACAACAGGCCGCGTCGACGGCGCGTTCGTGTTCCACGCGCGCCTCAAAGAGATGTCAGCAATGATGAGGGGCCCGCAAGGGCCGATGCCTGACAGGGCTGCGGGACTGTTCGAAAGAGATACCGCGGCCCTGGAACATAAAGGGCAAAAGAAGGAACATGGATGGTTTTTAGTCAGCAAAAGTCTGACACTCCCTTCCGCTCCGCCCAGAACGGGAGGAGTCATTTGATGATTTCCCATCCGAAAAAAAAACCAGCCCTCCACTATATGGAGTTTCGCCTCTGTTGGACTCAACTAGTCTTTGACTCAGGAGCCGTGTGTGCAGAACATACATTGCATAATCATTGACGGAGCATTGATTGATGATGATTTCTATTTGCACGTTGTTCTCGACGTGTGTCATTCATTATTGATGATTAACAGGCTTGGATGCTATTTTTGAGAGAAAATAACATCCATACAAAAGCTCACACCATTTTACTATGGGGGGGTAGGCAGAAACTTCGTAACGCCGCCTGCTGCGATACTTATATTTTCCAGGTTGTTTCAGGGAAAACAGTCCGATTCTGTTTTAAGACTGGCGAGATATTAAAGTCTAGCTTATTGTAAAGAGCAGTGTTTAATAGCTCCGACTTAAGAATTGTAGGTCATGAGTTCAAACTCTGGCAAGCGGATTGCGTTGTGTAATTTATTTCATCACCAATGCTCTCAAAACGGATGTGACATCTTCCAACTCATACCTGGCCCGCATGGTAGATTATGGCTCATTTTCATTTCATTCTCTGGGTGGACTTTGTCCCAACAATGGGAAAATTATACGCTGATTATACTTATGCTAATTCGGAGGTCTAAACTAGTTTAAAGTTATGCCAAATTTAAACCTCGAAGAATCTACGTTTACTAAAAAAATCTACCAAACAGAGTGTATATAAACGTTAGTTTAGAGAGAATTAACGTTAGTTTACTATGAAAATAGATAAAATCATTTTAAAAAATTCTCGAAAGTATTCGGAATTGGTAATGAAGTTTTCATAAATTCTTTTGTTCGGAGGAAATTCGCGGGTTAACGTAGATTTTAACGAATTGCGAAGTCTTGCTGTCCACCTGGGCATGCTTTGCTGTGGCCGACTTGGAAATCTCTAAATAGACTTCGAACCCAAGTCGGCCGGAGCAAACACAATCCCTACAGATAGGGGTTCATGGACGGCTCAGATCTCAAGTGGGTACGCTGTGTGTCTCCACAGACATTAGCCCACCTTCCATCTTGCGCTGCAAGTCTTGACACCTGCGCACTTAACGATCTTATGACTGCATCAGCGTGCGGAGTTCGCGTAGCTGAGTTTTGGGCCAAATAATTATATTTGATGAGCCATCCACACGCTAAGAAGATGTCAATTGTTTTATTCCCCTGAATACCGGTGCCTCGCGGTGTCTCATGGTGGCATGGCTCTAAGCAATTTCTATCTTTTGTTTTATCCACAGCCGCTATTGCAACACACCGGTGCCAACCGTTTACACTTACGTGCATCATTATCGGAACTATCCTTCAAACAATTGCACTAGAATATGTATATTACGCGCAACATCGCACGACACCACACGTCAACGCAACTGGGACGCGACGAGGTCACGTACGGATCACGTGAGGTACTCGTACAAATCACGTACGAACTAACACACGACACGTACGACTCTATACTGAATACGTGTCGAATTAGTTGCATCATGTTGGCACCAACTTTAATTGTTTTGGGGGAGGATAAGGATTATCCTCTAAGCGGTGTGGTGAAATTGATAGTTTTAATGTTTTATGTAAAGTTGGATCAGTTTTTTAAGACCTTGGTCGCGGGTCTTTTATTTATCATGTGGTTAGTGCCTAACCTGGTGTCAGAGTTTTTATGCCGCCCATGGGCCCCTGACTTCGCTTTACGTGCCGTGTAGAAATATCTCTCAGGCATGCTGGTTTTGCGGGACTGTTCGAAAGAGATACCGCGGCCCTGGAACATAAAGGGCAAAATAAGGAACATGGATGGTTTTTAGTCAGTAAAAGTCTGACACTCCCTTCCGCTCCGCCCCGAGCGGGAGGAGTCATTTGATGATTTCCCATCCCAAAAAAAGGCATGCTGGTTTCCTCACGATGGTTTCCTTCGCCGAAGCAAATGATATAATTATACAATACATGATTTCGAAAAATTAGAGGTGCGTGTCTTGGGTTCGAACTCGAGACCTATGACTTGGCAGTCCGACGGTCACACCACTAGGCTATCACTGCTAGGTAGCTGGTAAAAGTGTTACATTCAACATTTATAAGTGAAACCCCCATAGGACATGCATAATGACTGTTACTAGGCCAGGGTGAACAAACATGGCGTCGGTGGAGCTTGTGTGCTGTCATAACATTCTATTGCACCAGTGCTAGCAGGAAAATCGGCACAATCTATACACACATACAATACTTACAAATAAATAAGATTGAAGTGTCTGTTTGTAATATCAATGTAACAGCTTTTTACTGAATGCCTGAATGAATGTCTGTCGGTATTTCTGTCTGTCTGTTTGTTCCCGCTAATATCTGAAACGGCTGGGCCTATTTTGACGGGACTTTTACTGGCAGATAGCTGATGTTATAAGGTCTAACACAGGCTACTTTTATTTTAGAAAAATAATTATTGTTCCGTGCAATAAAATTAAAACTATTCAAATTGGTAACAAAATTCGACTCAAAAGGGGAAATCATTTTTTTATAAAAAATTCACGCAAACGAAAGTCGCGAGCAACAGCTAGTTTCTATATACATAATTATCACATATGAAGAGGCAAAGCATAATTGGTTACTGAGGTTTGTCTTCACCGACCAATTACATTTGACTTGAGTTTATCTTATAGGTAAGTTACAATAATAACTGCAAAATTTAGTAGTAACCTAACTTAAGATAACATCACGCCTATAACTCCGAAGGATTAGACAGAGGTGTACCTCGTGTGACTTAAAAATATAACTGGCGGATGTGGGTGCACACACACCCACATATCGCCACTTACTTTTTAAGTCCCATGTAATAGGGGCGAGCCTATTAGCATCAACCGAGCACAAATCTAGACTCCGTAGCTGCTACTGAAAAATTCCTGATGGAAAAACCCAATAACAATGTGCCCGACCAGGGAATCGAACCCAGGACCTCATGCTCAGCAGTCGCGCTTGCAACCCCTTGACCAACGAGACAGTGAGACATGTTTTTTTTTGCAGAAAATTAGTATATTATAGGAAAATCTGGTAAGTATACGAGAGTTGAGTTATATGTAAGAGAAAGTAATTTGTTGAATAAACAATTTTTCCTTCTTTTTCTTTCATATTTGTAAGGTCAAGTTCAAAGGCTGCAATATAGCTCTTAAGCTTACTTACCCTAAAACGACTAAGCCCTACAAATCCTTCCGCTAAATCAGGGTATAACACGAACGAATCAGCGTACAAAACTACCAGCTTAGAGGGTTAAATGTATCGGAAAAGTATTCGCTGTGACCCCAGCAATACTGAGACCATACGGTCGTGTACGTGAACAAATACATGAGTATTTACCCCTTTATAATAGATACGGGGCCAGGCAGGTCGCGATTACGGTACAGTCAGACTTAGCTAAATTAATAAACGATTTTCTCCTAAATTTTTAAATGAAATTCTAAATTCTGTTGTTGCCAGAACCCATGGGATTATGCAAAACATTTTAATCAAAGTTGCACCGTTTTCGCTACTAATAATAAAGTTCTAAGTCTGGAATCTAGTTCGGTACTGCTCGTGAAACTTCGGAACAGTTCGTGCTTCCTCGGTCTTGTCCGCCGAAGCTTCAATGCTCGAGCCGGTTTTTTATTCTCGGCAATTAAAATTATGTAAAGGATTTTGAGTAATTAAGAAACTTCTTTGCTTCATATGGACAGTGCCAAAGGTGTATAGGTTGGTTACCACGGAAAACTGGTCTATTTGTGAAGTGTCGATGATAAGGTTCTCCAACTAAACTAAAATCACCATTTAATAGATGAAGAACATGACCGTTTAGTAAGGTACTATCAAATTTCAAACATGAAGGTATAAGCAGAAATATAAGAAAGAAAATTTACATATCTACTTATTTTAGTTAACACTTCACAAGCTAATTTTGGTAAAACTCAGTTTTTAGTTTAGGTTATTTAAAATCCAAAACTCTTCAAAGTTTTCGTTTTTCCCCGCTCCTAGACAAACTTCCAAAACACAACTGGAAAATAAACTTCACCAATTCCAATCCCAAATTAAATTTCCATAAGCTGTGTCCACGCTGGTTTCGGAGCCAATCTGTATATTGCTTCGCCATTTCACTGAGCCGTTTGCACTGTCCTCGCGCGGAATGAAAGTTAAGTTCTAACTGTTGCCTGGATCTATCTGGATCGTTTTATTGTCTATAAACATTATTATTGTGAAAACACTGCGGGTAATAGCAGAGAGTCAATATCTGTTCGGTTTGTTTTTGTTGGCAGTTTTTGTTCAAGGATTTTATTAGGAAAAGTTTAAAATTGCGTTCTTATTTCTTACAAGAGGGAGAGCAGAGCCAAAGTACTGATCTCCCAGAAAATGTATGCGCTTCGACAATCATCGTCTATGTTCGTATACAGGGCGGAGGGTTCAGAATGATATACTGAATACGTGGTAACCAATTGTGGGTCGATGTCCCTTCCACCCCGTATACAAACAAGCGATAAATTATAGAGCCTCTACAGCTTTAGAAGTAAATTTGTGACGTTTGAACTGTCCCCGCGTAAATTCTAACCGTTTGCCTAGATCCTGGCTGGATCGTTTTATTGTCTACTAGATTTTGCCCGCGGCTTTGCCCGCGTGGATGTCAAAAAATATCCGACGGGAACGTACCGCTGGGATTAAAACGTAACCTATAGGTTAATCCAGGTTACGGTAACAAACATAGATACATACCTTCATCCCCCTTTTTAACCCTTTGGGATTAGAATTATCAAAAACGCTGAGACAAGTATAAATTAATTTACAATAGTCAGCCTAAACACAAAATTTGAAGATCCTAACTTCAAAACTGACGGACTTTCAGATAAACTTCCATCCCCTATTTTGCCCCTTTAGGGGTGGAATTGCCAAAAATCCTTTCTTAGTGGATACTTACTCTTCACAAAGAACACGCCCTCCAAGTTTCATGTTTCTAGGACCAGGGGTTTGGGCTGTGTGTTGATATATCAACCCAGTCAGTCAGTTTACCATTTTATATAATAGAAGAAGAAGATAAACGTTATAATTGTGAAAACAGTACGGGTGGAGAGTCATTATTCAGTTGGGTGTGTTTGGTCATTTTTGCCTGATAGTTTTAGTGGCAAAGTGACATTAGTTCCATTCCTTTTTATTCCAGGAGACGTCGATCGCGTCCAAAACCAAAGCGGTCGTCGCGCTACACGTGACCGTTGCATTCATTTTGTTCGGCGAACCCGAGTACGCGGTTGCGTCTACAGACAAATTGGTGACGTATGAACGATACCATCGTATATTCGCGCGAACGATGATCTGACGACTCGATCACAGCTACATCTCTTTGTAGTAAAAAAACGGAATTGTTAAAGGTTACAGTTATTATTTTTTGTAACTACTAAACATATCTATTGATTCATGTTTTATCTAGTTCTTCAGCATTTTTAATGTAATCATAAAAACAGTTCAAGAAGTAGTGTGGAGTTAGAGATATAAAGAAAGTCTTCAGACCCGAGTTTTGTAGTATAAACCTCGTTTGAGTCCAAAACTATTTACCCAATCCCGAAATAAATACGTAAGAAAAATTTCAAACAATCTTAAGCATATTATTTACTTTCTCGTAAAGCCGGCTTCCATTACGCAACCTAAAGGTCAATACACACGCATAAGCTATGCATCGTCTAACTCGAGTCGTTCAAGATTTTTTTTAATACGTACTCAAATTTATAAGCATTGTAAGGCGATTCTCATACAACACCGCTCGTCCACGCGGTCGGGCGGAAGCGCAGCGAATGTATGGATAGTGCGCCGCGCGGAGAGGCGGTGAGTACCGCTCGTCCGTGCGGTCGGGCGGTGTACGTGTGTTAGGCATCAACGGGTTTCATACAAGCCAATGCGACGTGCGATTTGTGTTGTATGATAACCGGCTAACGGAATCGCCACAGCTCGAGATACTGAGTCAATTGTTACGTGCTTGCCTATGGACTATGAGCTACAAACTCGAGAGACATGCGCTTGACAAATGATAGAAGTTGTTTATAGGTTAGAGCTTGCCACTAGTTACCGAGGCGTGACTTGCGAAGGGCCGTAAGAAAACAGATGAAGCACACGCGTCTTGTTTAACTGTTTTCTTTTTAAGTTTTATTACTAAATTGGCTTGCGTTTGGCCGCAACTCGCCTGATGTGAAGCGATGACGCGGCCTAGAGTGGAGCAAGCTTGCCTAGCAGAAACCGATTCATTCGAACTTTGAATAGATCCAGATTATAATGATCAGGGAACCGAGAAGCCGGCAGTGAATGCCATAGACTGGTGGGTCGCACAATAAATGTGGAAGCAGAGCGCTTTATTCTGGTCCGTAGAAATTCAACCATACAACGGTGCCGCTTCGCTGTATCTCTGTTTTTTTTATTGTTTCTCTCTCGTCTGATGATAGAATGGGGATGGGGGAATTAGATTGTGTAATTTTAACAAATAAAAATAAATAAAAATTGTCATTTATTTCAGGCAAGCTTAACCCATAACACAGAAAAATAACATTGGCATACATAAAATAAAAATAAAATACAATAAAATTATAATAAAAGTCAAATGCAAATAAATCAAATGATAATAAAATTACAATAATAAAATAACATTAATGAAATTTTACACACAAACACACTCCCAACTCCCACTCTGACTTGCGTTGATATCTGGTTGACGACAAGCGGTTGAGGTGATTTGATGCCGATGACAGTGTGCGTGTGCGCTGACCTTATAACGTTCACAGTCAAACAATAGAACGTAAACGTCACTACGATGGATTCCTACGTAAGTTTACGTTCTTTGTTTCACACCGTTCTGGTTTTCATAGATTTTTTCCAACACTATTATGAACGAAAATGCCAGTATAATAGAAATATTCTTTTGAATTCTGTGGTTTTAACGCTTTTACCGGATTTACACGATATAGTTTTGTGTTGAAACTTGAAATTGTGTACCTATTGTTTGTTTTTTGGGTCAAATGCATAAGTGCTTTTTTTGTTTGGGTAAATGTAAAGAAACAATAGAACCGGTCCAAATTTTATGTATTTTCTCCGTTGTTCTCCTCTTTGGAAGAAACCACAACTTTTGGACAAAATTGACCAAATTATTCGCAACACATTAACATCCATTCTTAATGTGGCCCTGGACGACCGAGCGTGGCTGCAAGCCACCCTACCAATTCGTTTTGGTGGCCTCGGCGTCCGCAAAATTTCTAGTATAAGCTTACCGGCGTTCCTGTCCTCTGTCCACAGCACTGAAAAGCTAACCAGGAAAATTTTAGCTCTCTCCCTGGTTGACTCGGAAGTGCCGTGCTTGACCGACGCAGAAGTCGCCTGGAAAGTGACTTGCCCGGATACGGATCGGCCCGAGAACCCGTTTTCCCAGAGACAGTGGGATGAGCCGCTCTGCAGGTTGGTACGGAATAAACTTATTAATACGTCTACCAATACTGCTGAGCGTGCCCGCCTACTGGCTGTGGGTGAGTGGGAGTCGGGCCTCTGGCTTCAGGCACTACCGTCACCTAATATAGGCACTATGTTAGGTGACACTACCTTCCGGCTCGCTACGTGTTTGCGATTGGGCGCTCCTTGTGGGGCTCCACATCGCTGTCAATGTGGTGAAGCAGTCGACTGCCTCGGACACCATGGCCTTTCATGCAGTAAGAGTGCAGGTCGGATTGCGCGGCACGCTAGCATTAATGATCTCATCCGTCGTGCTCTTGCCACCGCCGGGGTGCCAGCTGTCTTAGAACCCAATGGCTTGGCACGCGTCGATGGTAAGAGACCAGATGGTATGACCATAATGCCATGGAAGTTGGGTAGGCCTTTGGTGTGGGACGCAACTTGCGTCGACACCCTTGCGCCATCCCATCTTCCTAGCACAGTGGGCTGCGCTGGAGCGGCTGCTGCAGGTGCTGAAAACCTCAAACGGCGCAAATACAATAATTTAATTGGTAATTATGTGTTTGAGCCGTTTGGGGTTGAAACACTAGGGCCATGGGGTCCGAGTGCCCACCTAGTTTTTCGGGAAATCGCCAAGCGGTTGGTCGACTCTTCACGTGACCAGAGGGCGGGCCTATTTTTTGGCCAAAGAATCAGCATTGCCATCCAACGTGGTAATGCTGCCAGCCTTCTGGGCACTTTTCCTGTTGACAGCGATGCGGACGAATTTTTGGATGCCCTGTAACCCTTTTATACTTGTACATATTTAGTTCTATTATAGTTTTGTAGTTTGTAAATATTTAATATTTTGATTAAAGAAGCTGAGTTATAAAAATAAAAAAAAAATAAAAAAATAGAACCGGTGTACCGTATTTACATATTTTTTTATTAGTTGGGCAGTTATACACAACTGTATACTGAATACTCCATGTTCTTTTTTTAATTTCAAGCTCATATTTCCGTAAAATTCTCGTCTGAAACTACTGGATGGTTATTCAACTCCAAAGAAATACTTATGGCAGTAGGAACTGAAGTACCAAGTTCGCTGGTACACTGCATTTAAAGCAGTCTGTAATAAGAAAGTTCTAAGTCGGGAATCTAGTTCGGTAATGTTCGTGAAACTTCGGAACAGTTCGTGCTTCCTCGGGCTTGTCCGCCGCTTTTAAAAATAAAATTAAGTATAGAATTGTCCTTTTGAGTAATTAAGTTAAATAAATAAGAGTTGAATGCGACTTCTGTTGTTGGTTATTTTTGTCGCTTTTTCAAAGAACTTACATGTACCGACTTCTACATCTATATCATAAATTACGGTTGCTGTTTGTGTCTGTTTTTATGACATTGTTTTCTTAAATTAGGTCTCAGACTTTGTTGCCGTTTTCACAATATTTTTTAATGTTTCTTGATATTTGCGAGCATTTAACAGTATAAAAAGTCTGTTTCATGTTTCTTTCCGCGCCCAATACGTTCATGGCACGGTCATGATATGATAAGGTGTAATGGGCACACTCCTTTAAAGTGCGGTCAAACCAACTGAATCGGACTCATACCGGCTGCAAGCACCGGATTTTGAGAAATGTTTCAGTAGATACATGCATTCGGAGTTTGGCCCAGATTCCGGAGTACGCGGTGTTTACGTAACGTCGATTTTAAAATTAAAAACACTCGTTTCACATATAATATTTTTATAATTTTAAGAATTTATTCATATCCTTATGGATGATACTGAGTGCTTGTTGCAAATAATTTAACAAAAATGCAGTAGGATAATTGTATTTATATTACGTTCACACCACGCACTCGTGCGTACCATTACGCAAGTTCCATTTTTTTTTTTATGAGAAATCATCAAATGACTCCTCCCGCTTTGGGCGGAGCGGAAGGGAGTGTCAGACTTTTACTGACTAAAACCCATCCATGTTCCTTCTTTGCCCATTGTGTTCCAGGGCCGCGGTATATCTTTCGAACAGTCCTGCAGCCCCGGCAGGCATAGGCCCTTGCGCACGCGTGGAACACGAACGCGCCGTGAGTTGCAACGCCTCAGGCCGTAGACAACCATGAAGAACTAGTTCTTCTTATATAGAATATTTTCGATCGACGTCTTACCTCACATCTTTTATTAAAAAAATGGACCAAAAACTTTGAAAGTGAAGCTTAAGGTTAAAAGCAGTTTTAAAGGTAAACCTGAAACTAAAATAAACAAAGGCAGCTAACTAACTATAAATCCTTCAGGCGAGCTAAACTTTCAGTTTTCAGAGTTTTCATGAATTTATATTTTAATGAATAAGGTAAATAGTTTGTTGGTTGGTGAGGTAAGTTTTAATAGAACTTGGCAGGTTTATTGCCGTTTTTGAACACGAAAATAATGGCTGTTATTTATGAAAAATTAAACAAACTGTGTAGTGAAAAAAGCTGCACTGCACTGTTTTAAATTCTCAAAACAAGTCTATGACAAAAATATACCTACTTGATGTAGTGAAACCGATGGTACAGAAGCCAGCAGGTCATAGGTTGACCTGCTGGCTTCTGTACCATCGGTTTCACTACATCAAGTAGGTATATTTTTGTTTAATGAATAAGGTAAATAGTTTGTTGGTTGGTGAGGTAAGTTTTAATAGAACTTGGCAGGTTTATTGCCGTTTTTGAACACGAAAATAATGGCTGTTATTTATGAAAAATTAAACAAACTGTGTAGTGAAAAAAGCTGCACTGCACTGTTTTAAATTCTCAAAACAAGTCTATGACAAAAATATACCTACTTGATGTAGTGAAACCGATGGTACAGAAGCCAGCAGGTCAACCTACCCGAAACTGTCAGATTTTCCCAAAAAGCCTTGAACCTAATGCTTTAGCGATAAAGTTGAAAAACTTACTACTCTGTGAAGTAATATGCAACTACTAGTACGGTTTTCAACTCTAAAAGGTACGTAATTTAACAATTTATCCAATAAAAATGGAAGTATTTAAATTACGTCAAAGTTACAAACAGAACCAAAATTGAGAAAAAACGGCAATTTCATAATTAAAGACATATTATTAAGCAAATTTCGAACTTACAAAACAATTACTCTCAGCCAGAGGCCATCCCACGCAACGTTTTCCAGAACAAAAATTAAATACTAATTAATTATAAAATTCTAGAACACGTACAAATATTTAAATTAACGAATTTTGTACGCAGTAAAGCTTATAAATTTAAAGGCGGTTGGGCATAATTCTAGCAGCTGCAACAAGGTATGAAAATCTGGCTAATTACTACGTGTTACAGATTGCCTACAACTGCACGTTTCACTTTAGTGTGTGTCTTATTTGTAGGAGATGAGCGGGTTTGTTCAGAAAATGTAGTTAGATTTTGTTATTCTAAAGAACTAGCTTAAGCCCGCGACTTCGAATGGAAATTAAATAATTCTTGTCCAAATCTCGGTCATTTTATGCCAAATATTTAAATCTGTTCAAAACTTGTTGACTACTGACTGTCTATCTGACCTCTACAAACAAGTCACTGGGTTACACGGTCCATTGGTAAGACTAGTTGGAAGATTTTCGAGTCTCTGAATCCCGTGACGCCTGTCCAAGATCTACTAGCGGTCATATTACAAAAGATCTTACTAAACTATACTATTACTTACTTGGCTTCTTCGAGCGGTAAATAATAATTTTTCTTTGTGTTACTTGTATATAACTTTAGTCTATTAAAAATTGTCTGTTTCATATTTTAAATACTACATGTGGAAACTTGTAATTGGCCATATTTTGTGTAAGCGACTACTCACTGTCTGTTTAGCTGTAAGTTTTCCTAAAAATTCAATAAATAATATAAATGCGAAAGTTTGTTACTCTTTCACACAAAAACTACTAAACAGATTTTGATGAAATTTGACACATAGTTCGTTTAGTACCTGGTTTAACGCTTAGGATTTTTTTTTTATCTCGGTAGTATGACTCTGTTGGACAAACTACTGACCGGCCATAAGCTAGTGAGTAAATAGACCCAGACAACCCGCTACATCTTCCAACACACACCCCCCACTCCGGCGAGTTGGCCCAACCATTTCTCGTCTACTCAATTGTCCCGCGACTAGGTCAAGCCGACTCGAGTCGATTTTTGCCATTTAATTAGAGCCGAGCCGACGGGAATTCACTAGTGCTCTTTTGCCCACAAATTTTCGAAGGCTGTGGGTGTGTCTTCGTGTGTGTGTGTGTGTCTAAGATTAGAACACTTCATTTTCTGTACGCCTTGTGGTAGACAGTAAAAAGAGTTTTTATACTTTACCGACGCTGAATGAAGTATTTATTTTTTCTTTCATTGTTACTTAATTTTGTTTGAAAGGCAGGATATATTTAATCTTAGAGAAAGGTCATTTATGTATATTGCAACTAGCTAAAGCCTGCGGTTTGGCCCGCTTGGAGTACGGTTTGTCCCACGGGATTGTACTACCGGGATAAAATTATCCTATGTGTTAATCTAGGTTACAAACTATTTGTGTGCCACATTTCATTTAAATCCGGTCAGTAGTTTTTGCGTGAAAGAATAACAAACATCCAGATATCTAAACATCCAAACATCCATACATCCTCATAAACTTTTTAGTATGATTTATTTGAAAGAAAAAACGAAAGAAAAGTAATTATTACCCCGTACAGGACCAAAACACCCAAAAAAATGGTTAAATTAATAGTAGGTACAACAAATTTATATAAAAGTAAATAAAAAAAAACTAATTTAAATTAATAATAATATATTTAACCTCATTTTAAGGATCCGAACTTAAGAGAAAAACAAATGCTATCGGGTCACATTTTTGTCTATCTGTCACAGAGGCCTCATTACTGCAATAGCCAGCCAGTAAATTACTGTATAATTACTATGACAAAATAACGTAATGTTAAATGCGCACACAAATGAAATTTAAGTAATTTAGTTTACTTTAAAAAAATCTGATATTCGTTCCAGGATGATGGCTGTTGTATAGGTATTGTATTTGTGTTGTTACTAGCTAGTCTTTTTTTAATACTTTAAATTGTAATCTGTGGAGAACGTAGTGGTAGCATTGTTTTAAAATGTTAAATTTAAGATATCATGACTAATTCTTATTGTGCTACTGTTTGTTTTTCCCTATACAGGGTTATTTGTAAAACACCAGAAACCTCTTAAGAGGTCATTGTACTCATCACTATGAACAACTTTTACTATGGGACCAAACCTGAAATCGCGAAAAAATTTATAATCGATTAACTCGTCAAAATGTAGGGAACAGCTGATTTTTTTTTCGCGATTTCAGGTTTGGTCCCATAGTAAAAGTTGTTCATAGTGATGAGTACAATGACCTCTTAAGAGGTTTCTGGTGTTTTACAAATAACCCTGTATAAATAAATCTACGAACAAAGCGACGAAAGCTCCAGGTCATAAATATAACTTCCCGAGGGATGAAGAATGTTAGGAGACACAGGTGGGTACTACTTGGATATCGTTGATCACTTTCCATATATCTTTCTTTCGTTTTCTCGCATAGATGGTGGTTATTATGTGGAGTATTTCATGATATAAGTTTAGGTGACGAGGTGAGATGAAGAGCACTTGGAACAATTCAAAAGCGATTTTCTGGTGTAATAATGACTGCTTGAGTTATGGCCAGTGAACAGAATAGCCTATTCTGTTCTACTACGACTATAATATTTGCCTAAACTATATTTTTTTATACTATATAGTCGTAAGGAAGTCTCTGTTCTCCGAAGTTTAGGCAAATATAGTCAGCCTGTTCCGATCACTGGATATGACCTAATTTATAATAGTAAGGGTTCCAAAATACTATGTTCGCAATACATAACAATCAATAATTCTTTCTTTATTATACACTATCCACCCCGGCTTCGCACGGGTAGAATTAGAGCAAGCGGCTTGACTTTTCCAACATTTCCAACAATTATCGTGATATTTCAACCAATTCACAAAAAATCTTGACAAATTATATACTAAAACCTTCCTCATGAATCATTTCATTTCATTTATTTCATAAACAATTTTTACATTGTATTGAAAACTAACACAACACGGTTTACAGTTACAAACTTACGCTAATTTACAAAAAAAAAAAAAAAAACCACTTAACCAACTATAATTCGGTACATTAGCAAATTAAACAAAATGTTAAGAAAAATGAATCATGTCAATAAAAATGAATCATGTCAATAAAAATGAATCATGTTAATAAAGGAGTAAATCATGTCAATAAAAGATAAACCAAGTAAATAAAAATAAATTATGTCAATAAAAAAAAAAGAAAAAATCATGTAAACAAAAAATAATCATATCATAAAAAAAAAAATATAGATCATGTCAAAACATTGTTAATTATCATGTTATGTAGTCTAGAAATTCAGATCACTGAGAAACTCATCAAGTGTATAATAGCATTTTTCTATCAGAAGTGACTTCAGCTGGTGCTTAAACTGATTTATATTATTAATTGACTTTAATTGTACGGGTAGTTTATTAAATAGTTTAATTGATTGATAGCATGCAGCATGACTGACTACTTTCAAATGCGGTTGTATCTTATATTGTAAGTCCTTACGTCGTGTAGCTTCTCGCTTAGTTCTGTCCTCAAGTGTCTCATAGTCCCGTAGTTTTTTCATAAGGTCTGTTAGTAGAACTAAAATGTACAAGCAAGGGACCGTTAATATCTGTAGTTCCTTAAAATAATCCTTACACGAAACCCACTGCGGAATTCTCACCATAGTTCTTATGGCACGTTTTTGTATAACAAAAGCCGTTTTTAGGTTGTACACATAACTACCTCCCCATAGAGCAATACTGAACCTAATCTTTGACTCAACTAGCGAGTAATAAACTATTTTTAATTGTTCAATAGAAATCTCATCCCGAAGGCTTCTAAGAGCATAGCAAGCTGAACTTATTGAACTTTCTATAGCTGATAGTTCCTTTTTCCAGTTTAGATTTTCATCTATATAAATACCTAGAAATTTCACACTGTCTACTAATATTATTCTATTATCATTCAAGGTTATATCAATTGAATCCTTGTTTCTCGACGTTGTTCTAAATAACAAAGCGTTTGTTTTATTTGTGTTTATGATGAGATTGTTAATGGTAAACCAAGAATGAAAGAGAGCCAGAGCTTTATTTACCTTACTACTAAGGGTTCCCATATCATCTGCGGTTATAATGGCATTCGTATCATCAGCAAAAAGAATGAGTTCAGTATCAGTTTGTTTTAGAATGTAGTTAATTAAATCATTGATAAACAAGATGAAGAAGATTGGCCCTAATATTGAGCCTTGTGGAACTCCTTGCCTTATTTCTTTTAGTCCCGATTTAAAGATTTTCTCACGTTTATCTTGTTCCACTTTAATTTCTACGTATTGCTTCCTATTTTGTAAGTAAGATTTAAATAAGTTTAAAACTGATCCTCTTACTCCATAATGCTCCATTTTTGCTAGTAGTAACTTGTGATTTACTGTATCAAAAGCCGAACTTAGGTCAAGGAATAACCCAACGACTTTTAATTTATCATTAATTCCGTTTACTACTTCCTCCATTAACCTATTAACTGCGTCATTTGTTCCCACATTTTTCTGATAACCAAATTGTCTATAATTAAGGATTTTATTGCGATTTAAATGTCTAAGAAGTCTTATTTTAAGTATTTTTTCAAAAATTTTTGAAATTATAGGTAAGAGAGAAATTGGTCTATAGTTATTGGGATCTGATTTGCACCCTTTTTCATAAATTGGCAATCACTCTATCTATTGGTGAAATGAAAATCCGTTCAGTACTTTTGAGTTTGTCGTGAACAGACAGACAGACAGAGGCGGCGTAGGACTTTGTTTTATTATAATTATGTAGTGATAGTGAAGAAAGTGGTTACATAATTTTGTGAAGTCCCTGATTCCTGTGATAGACCTTTGTTACGAGTACCTCGTACGAGAGCCAGTCCCCTCTAACAGGACAGGTCTATATTACAGAATCTTATGCAATAAGATTAGCATAATCAATCTATAATTGTTCCCACTGCTGGGAAACACAGCCTCCTCTGTATGAGAGGTAATGGGCAATAATCCACCACGCGGGCCCAGTGCGGGTTGGTAGATGTAACATGTCTTCGATTTTTTGGTTCTAGTACATGTTTCCTCACGATGTTTTCCTTCACCGTTTTTGAGTACCTGAAGCACTGTAGCAGCCAGGAAGACCCAAAACCGCTCTGAAAGTGTTGTTAAGTTCTTCTTATTTGTGTTGCTGGCACGACAATTTTATATTTTGTCAGCCCAGAACTTCGCTACTTCTACCGCGTCGTCGGTGGCAGCGCAAAGGTCACTTCGGCTGCATGTTTTTTAGGTTAAGACAGCAGGAAAGGAGCTGGAGCATAGTTTGTGACACAGATCCACAACCACACCCCGCCGCTGTTTCATTGCGGTAGCCTTTTTTTATCGGATGGGAAATCATCAAATGACTCCTCCCGCTCTGGGCGGAGCGGAAGGGAGTGTCAGACTTTTACTGACTAAAAACCATCCATGTTCCTTCTTTTGCTCTTTATGTTCCAGGGCCGCGGTATCTCTTTCGAACAGTCCCGCAGCCCTGGCAGGCATCGGCCCTTGCGGGCCCCTCATGTTTGCTGGCATCTCTTTGAGGCGCGCGTGGAACACGAACGCGCCGTCGACACGGCCTGTCGTCATACGACCATTGCGGTAGCCTCACTTAACAAGGTTGGAGTTAAATTGAAAATCGTGTTAAATTGAAAATCTAAAAGCGTTGAAAAACTAATTGAAAAGCGTTGTTATAGCAATGTCCCACACATTGTTATTCTGTTCAGACAAGTTTTGTATACACTTTTTGCCTTACACAACTATAGGTAGGTATGTATACAAAGAAAAGTTTGGACAGCTTCTACCAATTTCTTCCAAATCATCGCTGTATCAATACTAACCAAAAATTGACCCCCAACTGGCCGAACAATACTCGATTGAGTTGTTTATGTACCTGCCACCGATTTCCCCGTAGGCCCGATAATGGAACGAGATCAACTTGCTTGCGCGTGCCCTGAATTGAATTGTCGCATTGTAGTGGGTGGTAGATGATTGGCAGAAGTTCAAGGCTTTTGTTTATATAAGGCTGGCATGGGATAACAAACGCCTGTTTATTATTATTTATTTATTTATTTATATTCAAAAATGGTAGGTAATCTTATAAACTAAGCCCCACAAAACCGTAGTAATAGTTTGACTGTGGGGTCAGCGAATCTACTACACGTACTTAAAACCTATTTAGTTTGATAGGCTAAGGTGTACTTGGAGTACACCTACATTTCACCAGTTATGTTTAAGTCCCATGTAATAGGGGGCGAGCCTATTCCCATCATCCGGGTACAAATTCACGCTCAGGGCTGCTACTAAGTAATTCCTGACGCAAATAACTAATAATAATGTTTTGCCCGACCTGGAAATAGAATTCAAGACTCTCATGCTCCTCTGCCGTAGCGCTAAACCATGGAGGTACAGATGCCAGCACATCAAGCTAACTAACACTGTAAAATTTTCCCAATCAACGTTGAACCTAATGTTGTAAATACACATATTAAATTATCTAAATTCAAAATTTTGTCATTCAAAAACTTTTAGTTCTCTTTTGAATGAATAAATAATCAATATCAAAGTAAGTGAAATGTGTTAAGTTGAATCAAATGAATGAGGTTCAATTATCTTTCGTCTTTTCCTAGTTCTATTCGAGAGATAAATATATCCACTTTATTGTTTTTCATTAAATCTAAAAGGTCAAAGCATTTGTTTTAATTAAACCATTTGCTTGTCTTGAAATAAATAAGGCACTTTTGAATTTTCAAGGACTCAGTCAGTCAGAAAGTTGAAGTAGTCCTTGTTTGAGTTGACGTAGATCCCTATGGAGAAGAAGGGATACTCTTTTTAATCGATTTAGTGATTAAAAATCCTGAATAAATAATTCTTGTTGTTTCTGTGAAAAAAAAATATAGAAAAAAAACCGGACAAGTGCGAGTTCGACTTGGAGAGGGTTCCGTACGTAAATTATCTAAATTTCGTAAATTGTTTTAAATCTAAGACTTCTTATAGGCTTTCCTGTAATCTATAGGCAAAGAACTGCATATTTTTTGTATATTTTTCTAAGTTTTCAGCCCTGTAGTTTCGGAGTTAAGGGAGGGGAATGGTCAATTTTCGCCTATTTTCTTAAATAACTTCAAAACTATTTGTCTTAAAATTATAAAAAATATATATATTGGAGATGCTCATAATGAACCTTTCATTTAATAAGTAACACGATATCGTTTGTAAAACTTTTATTTTTCATTTTCCAATTTACCCCCCAAAAGTGGTCCCAAGTGGTGGTGGTGGTGGTGTTTCAAATTCACTAATTTACGTCACAAGTCCATATTAGGGTCACCGACTTACATATGTGTGCCAAATTTCAACTCAATCGGTCCAGTAGTTTCGGAGTAAATTGGCTGTGACAGACGGACGGACAGACAGACACACGCGCGAGTGATCCTATAAGGGGTTCTGTTTTCTTCCTTTTGAGGTACGGGACCCTAAAATAGTTAAGATAAGCCCTGACAGCTAAGACATGATTAGACGAAATCAAGGCCCCTGTAACTAAATTCTGTCCCATTATTGATATCTTTACAAAACCTAAAACTTAAAGGATTTTTCCAACGAAATATAAAGCAGTGAAACTATTGCTTCAATCGGTAAATTGAGAAATCGACTCACTGTCAATCGTTGTCAGCTGTCGGCGGTAGCGGGAAACTGAATATCGGATGCGATATTCCGTGGTAAAGACCGGTGGTTTGTGTGTTTTACCGTATCTTTTTTGTTTTTTATTCGGCGGTAAATTTGGTTAAAGGATTACCTAAAAAATATTGTCAATTCAAATTTGGAAAAGATGATATGGCTAGAAAACAGTGATTACTGAGTGGACTAATAAAGAAGTATGGAACAAGAAGATGTCAGTAGACGTTCTTGAATAGATCGCAATAGGTATGGTGGGACACCCTCTGGTAAGGTGGAGTAACAATCTTCACACGGTGGCTGGTTGCCGAGAATTGAGCTGAGTGGCCTGCACCAGGTCTAGTAGTGCTGTAGGCTGATGATGATGATGAAATGCGGCTGATTTGTATTCTGACTGTATTCCTTTCTAAAATAATCGTCAAAAGTAAGATTAATGACTTTTTGAAAAGTAAAAGTACTCACAAACTAAATCAAGATAAGACTTAACTTTCACGTAAATTTTCTTAACTTACTTTTCAATAAAATTCTGATTTAAAATTAATTTAAATAGTTATTAATATTTATAAAATTATACTACAGCGATCAATTAAGATATACGAAACTTAGATGAACTAATTTATTTAATAACTAACTTCGGTAATTAAAATCTGTTCATAGAATATTTAATTTCGGAATGGTTATCTGAGCTGTAATAACAGACTTTCAAGCCTCTATTAATCATCCGAGATCGTTGAAGGTGACCTAGAATCTTGATCCTATCTCACTTGTGCAGTAAAAACTATTCTTTATGTTTCATTTCATCCAACAGTTAGCTTATCATCTGCCTAGTCTTTTCCCAAATTTAATTTGGGTCGACTTCCAGTCTTTCCGAGTGCAACTGAATAACAGTATTTTACGTGGAGCGACTGCCTAGCTGACCACCACAACCCAGATAGTACTGGGTAATACGGTACCCCTTGGTAGGACTGGTTGTCAGACTATCGGGCCACTGACTACCTGTAACGACTGTCAAGGACAGAAGATCTATAAATGACAGCCGGGACCGACGGCTTAACGTGCTTTCTCGGGAAACTCGGTATGTTGCGATGGTCACCCATCCACAGACCAAGCTTGGCAAGCGCGGCTTAACCTTGAAGATCGACCCGTGTGCTACGAATCAGCCACTACACTCGATTTTATGAAAATATAACGTACTAGCTACTAGCTATGCTATGCCCCGCGAGCCTTCGTCCGAGTGAAATGATTATAAAAATATAACTTCCCTATTTGAATCGGATTTTGTTATGAATTTCAAGTTTTTTTTTGCTAAAATAAAAATAGCCTAAATTACTCCTTATATCAGCTATCTGCCAGTAAAAGTGTCGTCAAATTTGGTCCAGCCGATTCGGAGATTAGCCGGAACAAACATACAAACAGACATATAGACAAAAATTGAAAAAATTGTGTTTTTGTTATAAGTGCCTTATATTATTTTCATATGCATTCAGTAAAAAGCTGTTATTTTTAAATTACAGAAACACTTCATTCTTCATTTGTATAGATTGACATTGAAATAAATGAAACTGATACTACTGCACTATTCCTGTCCAATGACAAAAGAAAACTTTCTTTTCTATGTTAGGTACGGGCACCCGATGTGCTTTATCCTAATTTAATACAACTTTACGCGACTCAGAGGGAGCTGGGCGCCTCTAAGCCGGCCCAGATATGAAGAGCCACGCTCTGATTATATTTTATGTGTCTTTGTAGTACAAACAGCCAGGATACGCTCACTTCTGAAATCTTATGGCTTAGTTTGTGGTGATTAACGCTCTTCCTAATTATCAGGTTACGAGCTTGAATAGTCGTGGTAAGAAGGATTTCGACTAACATGGAGCATAAATTCAAATCAAGTCTATCCCAGTGGATGTGGTTTGTGGTGAGGGAAAAACACATTGTGAGTATACATTCGGCTAATTGAACAAATTTATTTTTTCTTGAGTAAACAACAATCGCACAAAGTTAACGTAACGTATATTAGAAAGATCTTTCAGTGGGAAATCTTCATTTCGTCTTCTTATTGTGTCAGCCCAGAACTGAGCTTCTAGTTAGGCACTTTCGGTAGCGAAAGCGCCCCTAATATTGATTGATTTTGAGGACTATATCGACACTCATCGATACTCTTTGTGATTACAGCTTAAATTGAAACAAAAGTACTATCCGATACTTACATCAACTGCCTAGCCATTTCCCAACTATATGCTAATGCTATACAATACTTAATTTGCAAAAAAATGTGCAAGTAAGTATTAAAAGCTAGATGAAACGCCGCAAAATACTCACAAGTTATGCTCTGTTTAAAAGTTCGTTTAAAAAAATATGATATTCGACAAGCAATACTACATATCTATCTTCGAACAGTTTAAAGTTTGATTATTTACATGAAACATACAATAAAATCAAAACCGAATCAATTTTCGAGCATACATACAACCAAGTTGCTATTAATATCAAATCTCAAGCATACCGGCGAAGTTTTATGAAATTTCTAAAGGAATACGTTATTGGTAGTTTTGGAATTTATACCGTGATGTCAGGTGGGAGAATGTTGGCGAAATACCTCGCCTATATTGTTGTATCGTGCCGGTTGTGGGCACTTTATTCCTGATGGATTTGCGGCGCAAGTCATGAGATATGAGGTTCTTGGGAAAGATTGGAAATATTATGAAAAAGGCAATTGAAAACTAAAATAATGGGTGTAAAATTAACTATACGAACAAATATATTTTTTCGAAGCCGTAGAGTAGTTGTTCTCCCCGCCATTGCGATCATTTTTATTATCTACGAGTAGATCATACCTGGGAACCTTCTAGTTACGGAGATATAGTAAAGTTCCAACTTTTTCACAAGTTTTTTTTTTAAATACTAGTGTAGCGGCACTACAAAAAGTACTACCTACGGCAGCATAGAACAAAAGTACTACAGCGCCATCTATGACGCAGAGGACTAACTAAACATCGAAATACATCTAAATCCTGCATAGCGCAAGTAAAGTTATTCGCGACTTAAGACAATATAGAAGAACCCGACAACAACTGTCGGTCAGTAGCCCACCAGACATAACACCCGTGTTCCAAATCCTAGTTGATTCCTGCATTCAAGACTGAGGGCGACATCTCGGGGTGAAGAATGAGCCTATCGTCCTACGTCATGACGTCATACGCCTTTCACTCACGCAATTGGTCAAAATGTTTGTTCCCTATGACCCCTCTCCTTGAATCTTGTACATGTCATAGAACATTACATTCAATTTTTGCTTTGCACTATACGCATCTTTTATTTTATCACAAATCCTTCGAAAATTCATCGTCATTCAGCTTGCTTACCTGAAAAGCCTTCACCGCTGCTGCAACAACCCGTCTGGTCGGAGTATCCTCCCTTTTCTATGAGGGATGAAGAAGTTTACACCCTGTTCTTCATACCCCCAATACCTAATTGGTTCAATATTGTTAATACTCGTATTTATGAATGTTTAATTTTAGTTATTTCCGCTTACACCGTTTACTTAAACCAATCACAGACTCGGCGAAGCCAAGCAAATACCTACTACCACTGCGTATGAAATTGAAAATTTATGAAAGAACAAGATTTGTTTCCTTGACCTTAATCCTCGCTCTTGGTATGTTTTACGTTAAATTTTGTTGTTATCTACCCCCTAATGCATCATGCTTTGCCTAACGATTTCTGATCTTTATGCGAGAATTATACATTAAAATGTAAATGTGAAAGGGAATTTAAAATTAATTAGGTTAAAGATTGAGCCATGTTGTTATGAAACAGTTTAAAATTATCTTCGTCGATCGACTCCTGAGTCCTGGGTTCTATTCCTAGGTCGGGCAGTGTTATTGGGTTTTTGCATTAGGAATTTCTTAGTATTAGCCATAAAGTCTGGATTTGTGCCCTGTTGATGGCAATAGGTTCGTCCCCTATTACATGGGACTTTTATATAACTGGGGAAATGTGGGTGTACTATTAGGTACACCTCTGCCTAACCTTTCGGAGACCAAATGCGCGATGTTATGTTATGGTTAAAAGTTTCAAAAAGACATGTCATGTATAGGTTTGGGTTGCATGTTGGTAAGCCTCGAAGTATATTTTTCGGAATTGAAACAACTTTCTAACTTAATAAATTGACTTTCAAATTATTATTTTTTCGAGATATGTATTCGTTAGTCAATGAATAATCATGACCTGCCTAGCCTTTTCCCAACTATGTTGGGGTCGGCTTCCAGTCTAACCGGATGCAGCTGAATACCAGTATCTTACATGGAGCGACTGCCTATCTGATCTCCACAACCCAGTTAGTACTGGGAAATACGATACTCCTTGGTAATACTGGTTGTCAGACTTTTTGGGGCACTGACTACCTTTAACTACTGTCACAGATATACAAATGACAGCCGGGACCAACTACTTAACGTACTTTCCGAGGCACGGCGGAAACACTGAATATATGATGGGTGGTCACCCATCCACAGACCAACCTAGGCAAGCGCGGCTTAACCTAAAGATCGACCCGAGCGGCTGTTATTATTTAGCCACGAGCTCTTCAATCTCGTTAATCAGTGAATATTTATCCTTTGATTATTTATCATATTATTCAAAGCTAAACCAACAAAAATAATATAATGTTGAAATCAAACGAACGAATTTTCCGAAAATCGCATGTAATTCGTGTCAAACGATTTAACAGAAAGCCTATTTATATTAAAAAGGCGTTAATTGTCCAAATGTTAATATTGCTAATGGTAAAATGTATTAATTTCGACCAAATCCATACAAATGAGGGAACCGATTGATATTTGAAAACCACGTGTTTGTTTTACATTTTCATTTGATCGCTTTTATTAAGGGATTTTATGTTATGAGTCTTTATTTTTAGGTGGTTAACTGTTTAGGTATAATCATCAAAATTCCCCCCTACCCTTATCCCAATTAATTTGGGGTCGGCACAGCATGTCTTCGTCTTCCATACTTCTCTATTACTCGTCATCTCAGCAGTCAAACTACTTTCTAGCCATATCATCCTTTACACAGTCCATCTTTAATTTCTGTTCAGGCACGTATTTATTATGCTTAAAAAAACATTAATTCGCTCTAAATTTTGTTAACGCGAATTAAAGTTTTTTACGTAATTAAAAATAAACCGGCCAAGTGCGTGTCGGGCCACGCACAATGTACGGTTCCGTAGCCTTACAACGTTAATTTAATCCACTTCCTACGGTCCGCCACCCAAACACAGCCGTTTAGCTTCTAGAGTGGAAAGACACTTGGGTCTAAGAAAAATTTGCACTTTAAAATTCCGGACTTAGTTTAAGTAGTATTTAAATCTAATCTTCATTTTTTTCGCCGCTCATCTATATTGCATTCAAAACACAGATGTTTAGTCTATCAATTCCACGTGTGATATTCGTTCCACGTAACACGGTACAAATTGGTAAAAATATGCAAATCAAACAATAGTTCACTGTCGGACCCAATAAAATTGGCAAATAAAGGTTTATGGCGCGTGTAACATAAAATTTAATCAAATTCGGTCAATATTTATCTACAGTGTGTATTCAGTTTAGATAACCCAAACTTTTCATAAAAAACATATTCCCTATGAGTTTATATTTATTCACTAGCTGCTGTCCGCGGCCTTCGTTCACGTGAAAATATAAAAAAAAAAAATGACATATCTGAATCGGATTTTGTTAACGATTTCAAGTGTTTAAATTTTTTTCGCACGGATCCCTAATATTTTTTTTTACTCCTAATAACATCAGTTATTTAAAAGTCCCGTCAAAATAGGCCCAGCCGTTTCGGAGATCAGCCGGAACAAACAGACGAAATAAATGATTTTTTTTTGTTCTATATACTTACCGTATAGTTTCGTGTGCATTCAGTAAAAAGCTGTTTTTTGAAATTACAAACAGACACTTCAATTTTATTTATTATTATAGTTGTCTGGATTTTTCTCAACGTTACCCATACCGATTCCAAAGTAAAAAGGTATGCTATCTTTTCTCGGTTTTATCATAAAAAAATAACTGGTCTGAACGGTCATTAACACCTTATTAAAAATATGGCGAAAACCCGCACAGTTGCGTAATGAAAGATCTTCCTTAAAATTGAAGCATTATTTGTAAAAAAAGAGTGCAATATTTAAGATGAATTGACCCATTCCTAGTAAGAACTCTGGTACGTAATACCAGAGTTCGAATGAAATGTCAAAAAGATCACTAAATCTTAAAAAAACATATACGTTTTACTTCGCAACCCGCAAAAGTGAATAAAAATGTCAACCTAAATACGTACATTATGTTTTGTCGCTTACATTTTTCTGTTATGTTGGCATGACTGGCAGTCGGCACAACTTCCCCAGACACTATCTTATTTGACAGCCGGTAGTGCCAACTTACAAGTAATGGATAAGTTGATTTCTTTTGATAACTGTCAGATTAGGGCTTTTACGTAAGAGGTAAACTGCCACAAACATTGTTGTTTGGATATTAGGTCAAAAACATACATAATATGGCGTTTGTAACCAATGTTAATAGGGTAGGTAATATAACCTCACACCTTTATATCTCTTGAATGGTTAGGCATAAGTGTACCTATAGTGCACCGAGATTTCGACATTTATGTTTAAGTTCCATGTAACAGGGGACGAGCCTAATGCCACTCCTGTGTCCTGTCTAACCGGATGCACCTGAATACCAGTATTTTACATGGAGCGACTGTAGAGGTCACATACCTCTACGACCCAGTAACTGGGCAATACGATACTCCTGGTAAGACTGAGTTTGCAACGACTATCAAAGATCTACAATTGACAGCCAAGATCGCTTTTCAAGGCACGGAGGAAACTCGGTATGTAATGATAGTCACCCATCCACTGATCGACCTAGGCAAGCACTGATTAACCTTGGGGATCGACCCATGCGGCTGTTATTATTTACCCTGGATCTCCTCAAAAGTGATGCTTTGTTGTGAACAAGATATTAATTTCGGAACTTTTAAACAAATAAAAAACCAATGCATCGGCAGATAAAATTAGGTACGACATTTCTTTTAAATTTAATATTTTTAAGTAACAGCTTCTAATTTTTAAATTAAGTTTACCCTATTTTTTTTAAACAAACATTTTATATGGCAAAACATGTTGCCACTTTCTTTTATTATAATACCTACCTACTCATGTTTTTACAAAATAAACATATCTTTATCTTTATTTTTTAAATACTAATTCAGGCAAGTCGAACTCCGTTCGTCCCACAATACAAGATATTGTGCATGTTAATTTCCGCGCTGACATAACTTCGTCAATTAATAACACTGAGAAAAACTTTAATTGTATTAAAACTTCTCTAATGGGAATTATGAGAATTTATTAATTAGAAGCTCATGTCAATTAAATTGATTGAGCATCGTTCTGTTTTGAATAGACCATTAGTGCAATGATATAGTTATGCACCATTTTAGAATAAACATCATTAGTAAGCATGAGGTTCTGGGTTCGATTCCAAGGTCAGGAGAAGTGTTATTCGGGTTTTCCATCAGGAATTCCTCAGTAACAGCCACGGAGTCTGGATTTGACGACTGATGGCATTAGGCTCGCCTCCTATAACATGGGCCTTAAATTGGATTATGTAGTTTTAACTTCATAAATTCTTCCACTCATTGGCAGATAACACAGAGCCAAAATCGCTGAGTCTAGGGGAAAACAATTTTTCTTAAGAGTTCCTTATGAAATGACGGTGGAGAGGTAAACTTTCATAGCCCTCTCTTAGTGCCCACTAAGAAGGACTTTGAAAGAAATAGGGGCTGAAAGTTTCGTAATTATTGCCAATATTATAGCCACAACGCAGCAGTTTAATTTTTATAATATTTATACATATCATATCTATATTATAAAGAGGTAAAATTTATTTGTAAATTTGTATCTTCTTCTGAATTTTAATTAAAAAAATCACTAATAGATAAATACATTATTTGTGTAAGCTAAAGGCTATAAATTACATTTATATCACGCATATTAACCGAGCTATCACAATTTTTGCGAGCGAAGTCGCGGGAGTAGTGCTAGTAGTTTATAAAACATCGACCAAATATTCCTTAACAAACTATTTTAGCAGGCTTTCAAAAAACAGTGTTGGTGAGTTCATTAATAAAACTATACGCTCGTCTAAATTCCTAAAAATCACAACCATCCAATTTAACCGTAGGCGAGTAAAAACCACAATTTTAGACCCCAAATAAAAGGTTAAAACTACAAACTAGCGTTTTATATAAAAACTGAGCTTCGAGGCTAGGTTAGCAAACTGCCTAGCTAACATAGTTTGACTAAAAAAAAACTAGGAGTATTGTTCCAAAAATAACTAGTATTCGGAACAGTGATTTGTTTATGGAACTGTGTTAAAAGTAGCTGTTACTTGGAGTAGGAGCGCGAAGTTTAGACGTATTTTGGGAATTTTGGTTAGACTCATTGTTTATTTATGCTGTCTTATCTTGGTATCTTATTTTCTCTAAGCAGGATTAGATAACGTGATCTCGTGGAAAGTAAAACCATCTATATTCTTCGAATCTTGAAGTAACCTACCTAACTGTAACAGTAATTACTCTCGTGACATTTGTTTTGACTGTTACAGCATCATGCTGAGACAGCAGCCGTTTGGCCTCGTCTGATTGCTTTTTATATTTTTTGTTTTATTGTTAATTTTATTCAGCTTTTTGTGTCCTGTGTGAGACCAATAATTACTTTTTCTTTCTTTCTTTACTCCAAGGCCGCATTATACACGTTTCTAAAAGGTGTGGTCATTATGTAAAGATCTGGTACAGACTATAAAACTAAACAACTTATTCGCAAAAAAATTATCAACTTCCCCATACATTTGGGTCGAGTAGCTATTGAAGTTTTTATGGCAAAGCTGATTATTTTTTCGCGATTACAGTTTTAGTCCCATGGAGAAAATTGGCGGAGATGTAGGCACCTCCACCGTTTTTCTCAGATGCATTCCGTTGCGAGATCTAAATGCCTCGTCACTTTTCTGGTAGTCGCCACAGTAGATTTAGGATTTCAGGAGTTGCAATGGTTGAGTAAAGTGTGGAGAAAAAATCTACATGTTTTTCTAAGCTTACTAAAAATATCTCCAACACTTAACATACTCCACAAAAAATCACAAAACGCTCAGTTATTTATTGATATTCATCTAAAAATACCTGTTCTAATTTAGAACAGCACACGATATTATAGATACTCAATAATGCACTGTGATCCGGTAGCTTCGACGGGAATAGACATAGATTGGTCAAGAGCGATCGGTGCGGTGGGTCTACGTATATAACATTAGCTTTTACGCCCGGCTTTGCTCGCGTTAATTTTGAATTTGATAATCAATTCGGGTTGTACTCTGCTTGTAATAATATAATTCAATCATGATTCGAAAGACACGTGGCGCCATCTACTATCATAAGAACGTTATTGTTGTTTTCCTCGAGAGCTCTTTTTCGGTATGAAAGGTACCCTATGTCCGTTTTTTTACACGTGATAACGTATACGCAAAATTTTAGGATAATCGATTCAGTAGTTAGGCGTGAAAAAGTAACAAACAAACAACCTTACTTTCGCATTTATAATATTAGTTAGGATTATGAGAGCAAAACGCCGCCGCCTGTTCACGCGCCTGCGTGGGATAAGGTTTCTTTCCAATGAAATACTGATTTGATACAATAAAACTTATAATGACTTTGCTAAATTGACCTTAGGCTAGGTTCTTACAAAAGTCGCGGGACCCGTTACAATAAATAAGACTCGTCTGTGCGTCGACTGCTCGCTCGTGGCCCGCGTGGGCAAGTGCCCGAATCCTGCGTCCCCGCCGTCCTCGGAGACCGGCGCGCGCGGCCGCCGCTGCTCGGTGGCACGACGCCATTGGCTCGCGCAGGATGGCGTGATAATGGCGCGCAGCCAATGCTGGCGCGCAGTGTAGCACGATGCCTCGTCACCCGGCTGGGTTGCCAGGCAGCAGAGGCCGGAACAGGTATGTTACCCTTTAAATTTTCGAATATACTGTAATTTAATTTAACTACCTGACATTTTAAATTCAGTGTAATTTTTTTTAATTTTTATTTTGTTATCATCAATATTATCATATATTTCCATTTAAATTTTTATAATTGATTATACAAATGCTGTGCACACCTATAAGTGACGAATTCACCACAAAGCTGTTAAAATAGAATGCATTTAATGTTATGATTTAGTGAATAAGTCGTTGGTGTGTCAATAAATAAATAAACATTGCGTTGGTTTGGGTAGGTTGGTTAGCAGAATATACAAGGTGTACACGGACCCTTCACGAAGCCGCCAACCCAGCATTCTGTACATCAGACTAAGTAACTCTACGCAAAAATTATGGCTGGGAAACTACTTTTTTTTTGTTCAGCCAAATTACGTTTTACGGTAGCACCTAATGCGGACTCAAAATATTGTGCTCATGAATTAATTGTGTAGGTGTATTTATTCAGAATTTGTATTGAAACGAACAGGTTCCATCAGAAATGGAAGGAGGACGCGCGGGTTCGCCAGAAATGAAAGGAGTGGAGAAAGGCCTTTGCCCAGGGGTGGGACAGAACAGGGTAGGAAAAAAAAGGAAGAAGAAAAGAGGTGGAAACTCTGACCTCTAATATCTCGGTAACTAGAAAGTTAAAAGTATGGTGCGCAAAAAAAAAACCGGTCAAGTGCGAGTCCGACTCGCGCACGAAGGGTTCCGTACCATTTATAAAAATGGCAAAAAAATCATGTCTGTTGTATGGGAGCCCCACTTAAATATTTCTTTTTATTGTTTGTTTATATTTGTTGATAAAGCGGCAACAGAAATACATCATGTGTGAAAATTTCAACTGTCTAACTATCACGGTTCATGAGATAATAATATAGCTTAGTGACAGACGGAGAGACAGACAGCGGAGTCTTAACAATAGGGTCCCGTTTTACCCTTTGGGTACGGAACTCTATAAAACGATGGGGAGATCAAATCCCATTCAGCTTCGTTAGGGGTATTTTTACACCCATTTTATTTTTTTAAACTATAATAGATCAGCAACCAACGCCAGGAGGGGACGCCTTTCGTATATGACCAGATTTATGAACATTAACGAAGTAAAAGGAGTACGCAGATCGTGGCAGGTGGTGTTCTGTAGTTTCTGCTTACCCCCATGGGAAAAAAACGTAAGTTTATGTAGATACTCGCACGTATATTTTATAGGAGTTTTGTGGATTAATCTAAAAGGTATTTTGGAAAATTGATAATGCAGCATGTGTAGCCGGGTTTTACTATCAGGAATTTCTCAGTTGCAGTTCTGGATCTGAACTTGTGTCCAGTTGACGGTAATAGGGCTGCTCCTTGTTACGTGGGACTGAAATAAATTTAATAAAACGTTAATGTATTCTACCTCAGCTCTGCTGAATGCGTCCGGAACTACAATCGTAACATTATGTTTTAATCCAGCGAATGTGATTAATAGCATTGTATGTTTAGTAATTTTCTCTTCTTAATAGAATGGTTTTACACAAAAGTAAAAAACACATTCAATGTGTTAAAAAAGTTACAAACATTTCGTAGCACGTAGCGGTTTGGTTATCAGCTACGAGCATGCGTAGCCTTGACACAATTACCACGCTACGCCGTAGTGAGTCTACGCCGTAGCACCACTGCAGTCTAATGTAATTGGACCTGTTTCATGGGAACTGTGGCAGGAATTTGTGCACCTTGTTTTGAAATTAGGTTTAAATTAGCTTAGCAAAATAACCATAATAATTTGGTTAGGTTAAGGGATTTAATAATCCACGCACTGGGCATTTTCAGCTTATAACGTTCCAACTATTGGGACACAAGCCTCGTTTTGAGAGGACCCTAATGAGAGCCATAATCGTCTATCCCAGTGTAAGTTGGTAGATGTAGCATATCTTAGAATTTTTGGTCTAAGACATGCCTTTACTCAAGATGTTCTTGTGATGACTTTACCGTTTTGAGAGTAACACTGATGATAAACAAATACACAAAACAAAAAGGATAAATAACGCAAATTCTTACAAACATAAGAAGACCTCCAGTGCTCTGTTACACAGAACTATCTCTAAACTCAATCCAAGACATCATGTCTCAGCGACAAAGAAAGAGAAAGGAACAATCCACAATTATCCAACAAAAAATCTTGTTCAAATATTAGTACTCAAAACTACACTACGACACACTACTTATGTGCGACTCTGCTGTGATAGACAGGTCACGTAAAGTCGCCCGTAAGAGACTAATATTGTAATGAATTGGTTATGATAATGGAATGTGATTTATTTAGTTCATTTTTTTTTTACACATTATTTACATTTTTAAATATTCAAATATAAAACAATATAAAAAAGAAACATTTAAAAATATAAAAAAAACAGTAGCCCACCAGCATCGGGAACAGGGTCTGAGCTACCGGTGGTCAGGGCTCTTGAGAGAGGAACCTCCTAACAATACACGCCGTGTCCAGAAGTACTGCTTTCTGAATCAAGCCCTTGATCCAGCTGCCAAGCGAGAGCCTCTTCAGATGTTGGTCGAAGCTATTGGCTATTACGCCATTGGCCGACACGACTATCAGCACAGTGACTGCTGTATTCACGTGATTAATTATTGTTATGATTAATTAATTTGTGTTAATTTATATTTGTTGCAATATGAGTTACGTACCTGAATTAAATGAATTTGAATTTGAAAACTGTATAATATGGTGATTTTTCTTTGCTGTTTAGTTAGTAAGTCGTTGCAATGTTTTAACAATAAATAAATAACTAACCATAAAACCCCTTACAAACTACCCATCACGGGAAATCAGTACTTATACCGCAGTTTTGCTCAAAGCTGATTGGATCAGTCCCTTGTCAGTGCAATTACTGACTATTACTTCCCATTAGTTCCCGTAAGGCGCTGCCCCACCGCCGGCGGTAAGCGAGAAGCGAATAGAATGAACTAGCAACTTAAAACAATCAACGATCAACTATTAACCACACAACACTACGCCTATAATCCCCAAAGGGTTAGGCAGAGGTCTACCTAATAGTACACCCACATTTCCACAGTTATGTTTTAAGTCCCATGTCATTGGGAGCGAGCCTATTGCCATCAACCGCGAGTGATCCTATAAGGGGTTCCGTTTCTTCCTTTTGAGGTACGGAACTCTAAAAATTGGAATTATGAATAGGTGTTGAAGTAAATAAATCTACTAACAGAAACCACAGCTTAAAAAATTAAGCTGACCTTAAATAGACAGCATAGGCATAGGTTACCAAAGATTTTTGAAACCAATCAAAACTTATTTTATTATCATACATAACATCACGGCTGTAATCCCCGAAGTATTAAGCAGAGGTGTACCTTATTAGGACTTAAACATAACTGGCGACATGTTGCCATGGTGTACTATTATACAACACCAACATTTAGCCAGTTATGTTTAAGTTCCTTATAATAACAAATCCGGACTCCGTGGCTTCTACTGAGAAATTCTTGATGGAAAAACCCAATAACACTTTACCCGACCTGGAAATCGAACCTAGGACCTCGTGCTCACCAGTCGCGCTTGCGACCACTATACCAACAACAACATCACGACGAAACTGGCATGTTCCAGTACCAAAAATTGACTGACGGATTGAATTCCCATTCTCTCTCACAAAAGCTGATAATGCTATGCTTACATGCTATGTATGTTTACTGACACTAGGTCTAAAATCCTTTGTACGTTTCTTGAGCGAGAAAATAGTCAATCGCTAGTCGCTTCCTCGTTCGCAGTGGGACAAAAGCCTTAGCTTTAAAGATTCCTTTATAAAGTGAATGGGTTGCGGTATTTAAGTTATAAAGCTGCGGTAGAAGATTTTGGCTTGTTGGTATAATATTTTAAGGGGAGGAAAGGGTTAGGTGGCGGAAGTGGCTTTTTGAGTGTTAAAAAAATGTAAAAGACCCGCTTTAGCTAAAAGGTGATGTGGTGGTACAGACGCCAGCACGTCAAGTTATTTGTCTATAGAATACAAACTGTGCCATTTTTCAAAGGTAATCCGGTAGGATTTTTTTTATTTTTTAGGATTCCGTACCCAAAGGGTAAAACGGGACCCTATTACTAAGACTTCGCCGTCTGTCTGTCTGTCTGTCTGTCTCCAGGCTGTATCTCATAAACCGTGATAGCTAGAAAGCTGAAATTTTCACAAATGATGTATTACTATTGCCGCTATAACAACAAATACTAAAAATTAAAAAAAAAATATTAAGGGGGGCTCCCATACAACAGATATGATTCTTTTGCCGTTTTTATAGATAATGGTACGAAACCCTTCGTGCGCGAGTCCGACTCGCACTTGGCCGGTATTTTTTATTATAAAATGGGCCTGCTCTTGACCTCGATCACGCCTGGTGGAAAGCGATGGATGAGGTCTATGTTGAAACGAGCGTGCCCAGAAGATGCCTGAGTTGAGTTGAATCGAGTTGTATGGAACCTTCACCACTGACAGATTGTAGTAGCTTGATGAACTGGCGTCTGTACCTACCTAGATGTCATCATTTATTCACTATAAAAAAAAATGATGTGAGTAAAATCTCCACATAACAGTGTTTGTACCAGAGAGTACCATAGCCCCGCTGTCTTTGTGGCCTTCAAAAAGGCTTTGGTAGTCTTTCGTTTCAAAAACATGGCAATGAAATAAGCAACATTTGACCAATTTTACGTTTCACAACATATAAGCAACATAAGGTGTTTTTAAGGAGAATTCATACATTTTGCTTATAACATGTTCGAAGAAAACAGTGTGTTTAAAAAACAACCACCAAAATTCAAATCGCATAATAGTACTCGCGAAAACCAAGAAAATCTTACAGAAATACGAGTAGTACCAAGTTTGCTTCGAAGAAAATTAAATAGCAAATGAACGATATTTTACTGCATTAGCAGAAATTGTAAGTTAAGGGGTGGTGCGCATTACCGAAACGACAGACCGCAGAGATACTGCATTGCGCTGTAGGTGAGTCGGTTCGTAACATCCTGTATATGTTACACTGCTGAGCATTGCAAATATTGGTCCCCGGTTTCACCAACATTAAGCAACACGCAAATGAGTGCCTAAATTGTGCTGGTGGGATTGCAATTCTCGGTGTTGGAACAGTATGCACCTATTGCCACTACAGACATAAACTCACGCCTTTGCCGATGGGGGTAGGCAGAAACCACAGAACGCCATCTGCTACGATCCTTACGTACTACTTTTGCCTCGTCCACGTTCATACATCTGGACATACACGCACGCCGGTTGCGAGTACTATGCACCTGACCTTTCTGGAGAACCTCACCAATAAGGTCAGTGTATGTCCTTCTAGGGCGTCCCCTCCCGGCGTTACCACTTACATCTGCCTTGTAATATACACCATTATTTTTAGGTCGTTCTGGAACCGAATACCATTAACTCGATCATCGAACTCGAAACGATTGGGACTATTTTCTTCAAAAAGTAACAATAAAAAAAAACACGAAAGAGTAAATTTAATGTTTTTTTTTGTGAAATAATGAGAATCGATCGATGAATGAATTTTTCAATCGTTCGCATGTGTTGCCGATCGTGGATACGTTTTACACACATAGCATTTGAGTTCTCATTATTTCACAAAAAAAAACATTTTTATTCTTATTTTTTTATTGTTACTTTTTGAAAAAAATAGTCCCAATCGTTTCGAGTTCGATGATCGAGTTAATGGTATTCGGTTCCAGAACGACCTAAAAATAATGGTGTATAATACCTTTTATTAGTCGCTATTGCTCTCTACATGACCAGACCAGCTAAGCAGCTCTTTTCAATTTTTGCCACTACATCTTCTTTGCCATCACACATTGGAATTTGATTCTGCTATTAAGAATGCCCTATAAAATTTTGCCCTGGTGGTCTAAACCAAGCCCAGACGCTCAGTAGTCACTTGCGACCACTAGACTAACTTGAAAGATAGGCCCCGGACATGTCCTCGGGCGATGTGACTCGCGACTAGTGCGCTTAATCTACTTCTCTCAGCACTCCGCTAGTCGGGTCGCGAGGTCTCGGACATGCTCTCCCATTCCCTGTCGCAAAACACGTGTCGCTTAAGCTCATGGTCTTTGCTAAACAACTTAGTACATGAAACATTGAACGACGGCAGAACATTGTACAGAAACTTTAGTACCTATAACCTTAGAAACTCTATGACACTGTCCAACCAGAGGATCAATCCAAGACCCCATGTTGCGTAGTCCTGCTTGCATCCACTTGACTAACGTGGCAGTTAGCTCCAGTCCATGTCCTCGGGCGATGCAATTTGCGACGTAACTTGCATCAAGTGACTTTGCACCTGTTTTCATCGTGACGCCGCACGAAGCGTCTCGCACGGTCGCTCGTGGTATGTAGGAAACTTTTTTTTATATTAAATGGGCCTTCTCTTGACCTCAATCTACTCCTGAGGACAGAGATGAGGTCGACGATGGAACGAGCTAATCCAAAAGAAGCCTATAAAAAAAATCTTTCATTTGTTTTCTGCTCATTGTGTCACAAGATGCGTGGCCTTCGCTTAAACTGGAAACTTAGTACATTGAACATTGAACATACGAAGTTACATCTGCGAAACATTGTACAGATACTTCAGAACTTATAAACTAAGCTATAAAGTAGAACACCCGCAGCAAATTCATAATAATTTTGCCTTCAAACACGCGTTGGTGAGAAACTTGTACGTGTTACAAGTTGGTGGAATAACTAACAAATACGTTAATTAGGAAGTGACGTCATCAGTATGACGTAAGAGTTTCCTTCGAATCTTGTTTACAGATTTTCTGGAGTTTTCGGGAAGTTTGTTTTTAATAAGGTTGCATGTATAGTTTACTGTACGTAAGTAAGTTAGTTACTAACCCTGTTTCTCACAGTTTTTATGATTTTACAACACATAGAATTTATTAGTGTTATCCGCGATTTTCGTTCACGTGAAATTATTATAAAAATAATACTTCCCCATTTGAATCGGATTTTGTTAACAATTTCAAGTGTTTTAACTTTTGTTGCACGGTACCCTAATTGTTTTTCTAAAATAAAAGGAGTCTAAGTTACTGCTTTTAACATCGGTTATCTACTAGTATGTACCAGTAAAGTCCCGTTAAAATCGGTCTGGCCGTTTCGGAGATTAGCCGGAACAAACAGACAGATAAGCAGACAAACAGACGGACAAACAGATAAAATTAAATAAAAAAAGAAATTGTTGTTATAAGTCGGTACATACGGTTATATACTTTTATATGCATTTAGTAAAGAGCTGTTATTTTGATATTACAAACAGACACTTAAATTTTATTTATTTGTATAGATACCTACACAAAGAACTTTCGGATTGAATTTGAAAACCGCATTCAAATTCGTTGTGAAATTTAAAAAAACAATGTCACACAGAAAGACACGAAAAACATCTTTATTTTGCACCATATAAAGATATTATATAACAATTATTATTTATGAACGATGTAAAAAAATACAGCGGTTTTTCACAGTATTTTACTTCCTGAAATTATCCGGCGCAATTTTTTTTTAGTTTAGCCGCCAGCACTATCCAGGCATACATGCATGTATAGCAAACGTAGGCTAGTGAATTTAAAATTTGTCCGACTACGGATTAGTTTCCTTACAAATCCAAAGTTTTCTGTAAAAGTTTATTCAGTCAATTGCACCCGTTAAACGATCAGTCAAACTATTATGGATAAATTGCAGGACATGCTGTCCACACCGGACTCAGGCAGATTCTTCAGAGTATTTCGGACTCTCCTTCTCATTTTCGGACGAGGAGTCCGGACGGACTTACGCTAGCAATTCGTCCGTACTGGTTGGGCTGAACTTTGACTCAGTCTTTATTATTTTCATAATTTTCTAATTAGATGCACATAATCGGCGCCCATCTATATTTCGACAGACTGATCCTTACATTCTGCCCATTATATTTACTGCAAAATTTTTCCAACAAAACAAAAGCAGTTTTTAAACCCTAGTACATCTATATGCTGTAGCATAGCAACAATAATATTCCAAACAAAATATCAAACTAACAAATCACGAAATATCATTTCTAAAAGCTCACGTACCTACCTCTCTATTTCAAGTTCTGTTAAAAACAGATCCTTATCTAAACAAAACTGCAGCAGAGTACCTATAAAGCACCTCTAGTCGCACTAGTGGTACTTGTACCTACGAAGTACCGCCACAAGTGCTTTTAATCTAGATGCTATCTGCAATCCACACGCCAAATGTTTCAAACCTGTTTCGTGATTATTACTAACACTGCCACTGTGGAAGTATGGAACAGTAATTCAACGATACTATTTATTTCGTAATCACGGTAATGTAAAGGTGTAAAATATTTAAACTGTTTGCAAACCGTTATTTCCGATAACAACATACTGTTATACGGATTCCTCTAGCAGTTGCAAAACGTACAAATTGGCTAGTGGTCAGGATGTTTATTACTATTATTCAAGTGCCATGGAGTTCCTTGTTGAAACATTGCCGCGAGATGGCGCTAAGAGTTTAGTATTGTCGCCAATTGGTTGCTTTTTATTCAAAATGTCTTTGACAAGGGAAATATAATGAGTGCTCTCTCGCGGTGGAGCTTCTTAACGTTGGCAGCCCAACAACCAGAGATGCGTAGGGCAGTGGGTGCAACAAGGTTGCTGATTATAATGATGTTGAAAACTATTCTACTTTTAGAAACTTGCTCAAAGGTTGTGTGGAGGCGAATTTCGATTTGTTCGTAGTTGTTCTACTGTCCATCAAATGTGCTATAACACAGTTTTATATTCTTTTGAAATGTTTTTGGAGTGAAAATGTTTTGGTCTCAGTTATGGCTCTGGTCTAAATGTGAGCGGAATGTTTATATGGAATTTTGTTTTTAATCGAGATAAATATTTACGTTTGTAATTTAACCTTGCGAAAGATAGTATTTATTTCAAGTTCTTGGAGAATATAAATGATTAGTTTAAAAACTAAAAATCAACACAACACTTCCGAAGGCGACGGCAGATCACAAGCTTTGGTGGCGTTTCAACTGCGTTTGACAATAACTACAAAATTGCCGTTGTTATCAACCGCAATTTAACATACTTTAAAGGTGTCTGGCAGGGGTTTTCCACCACACAAAGTGTCTGGCAGTACAGATGGTGACCCATCATACTAGCCCTTATGTAAAATAAAAAATCACGATTTATAGTATGACGTAAATAATAGCTATTTAGCACACCTTTTTTTCCTGATATCTGCGAAAGCCACCACGACCGACTTTTCATAATATCCAAGTGTTCTTACGTATAGTAAGGTACTTCTTCAGATAAAGTATCAGCTTTTATAAAATAACGTAGGTCTGGCGGTCACAGGATCTCCCTCCAAATAGCTTATTATGATAGAACTGAACTGAATTTTGTTATCAAGTTGGAATACATAAAACCGGCCAAGTGCGAGTCGTACTCACACGCACACAGGGTTCCATAGCACCAAAAAATATAAAAATATTTTAAGGGCTCATTCTTAAGCCTGCGGGACTGTTCGAAAGTGATACCGCGGCCCTGGAACACAAAGGGCAAAGAAGGAACATGGATGGGTTTTAGTCAATACAAGTCTGACACTCCGTTTCGCTCCGCCCAGAGCGGGAGGGGTCATTTGCCATCCGAAAAAAAGGGCTATTTCATACGTTTTGTATTACATTCAACAGCAAAACTAAATTTGTCATGTAGCTCAAAATCGTGACCGTTAGAAGGCATGGAGGCTTTTGTCCAGCAGAGGGACAATATGGGCTAGCTACAATAAATAATAGCATGTAATTGAAAAACAAAGTTACTGCTGCAGTTTGATGAAAAAGTCCCTTAATTCAAAAACTAAACATCAAATCTTATTGAAACCAATTTCCGTTGAAAGTTTTTTTTACGGTCTACATTTCTACATTTTTTTCAGAATTTTCCTCCTCTTACTTTGGAAATTAGAGGGGGGACACACACTCATTTTACCACTTTGGAAGTGTATATATATACCTCAATGTCATTTTTAAGACCTATCTATAAACACCCCGCACGTATAGGGTTGATGTTGTTTTTTTTTAATTCCACGCCTCCCCATCTTTGTTTTTTTTTGTATCATATCGTAAAGTGGTTCACAGAATACATCTACCTACCAAGTTTCAACTGTGTAGTCCTAATAGTTGTGGAATAAAGTGGCTGTGACATACGGATGGACAGACAGACAGACAGACATGACGAATCTATAAGGGTTCCGTTTTTTGCCATTCGGCTACGGAACCTTAAAAACGGTTTAAACAGGAAACATAAAAAAACAAACAGACGGATTAATTTCCTCATGTTTAAACAAATTAAAAAGGTTCATTTAAAGTTAAGACCAAACAAAATGTTATCTTGTTAATACTGGTCACGTCAATTAATTAATATTTTAATTGAAAATTCGCTTGTTTTCGCGAAAAGATATTTTCGTCCGATTATCAGATTTCAATAACAGACGCTGTTTCGTAGACATGGCTGTTAATTACTTCACAATGGACGGCTATAATAAATATTATGTTTAATTTACTTGAATATTATTAGTTTGTTTCGTTACGTAATTATGCTGTTGTAGAGGAGCTCGTGGCTAAATAAGACAAGCCACTCGGGTCGATCCTCAGGTTAAACCGTGCTTACCTAGGTTAGTCCGTGGATGAGTGACCACCCATTACATACCGAGTTTCTTCCGTGCCTTGGAAAGCACGTTCAGCCGTTGGTCCCGGCTGTCATTTGTAGATCTTTGACAGTCGTTACAGGTAGTCAGTGACCCGAAAGTCTGACAACCCGTGTTACCAAGGGGTATCGCAATGTCCAGTACTAACTGGGTTGTTGAGGTCAGATAGGCAGTCGCTCCATGTAAAATGCTGGTATTCAGCAGCATCAGGTTAGACTGGAAGCCGACCCCAACATCGTTGGGAAAAGGCTAGGCAGATGATGAATTATGCTGTTGTAACGCATTTTTTTAAAGCGTTTAAGCCACTAACGCTGTAGTCAGTGTTGGGGCAGTGGAAAACAGCTCCGTCGTATGAGTTTTAGGCCTTGTAAGTCGTAGGTTCAAAATAGAGAAATCAAATTCGTTTCTCGGGATCTCGTCCATATTTTACGAGACCGAGTCTCGTACTACTTTTTTACGAGACTCAGTTTCGTAAAGTAAACGAACAAGTTTTATTTGACTGACTCCCTTTATTACGTCACTACTGCTCTCAAAACGGTGAAGGAAAACATCGTGAGGAAATCGGCATGTACTAGAACCAAAAATGGCAGCAATGTGGCATCCCAAACCTTACTAGGCCCATGGCAAGACCCTTTCTGATAGAGAAGGCTTGTGTCCCAGCAGTGGGGCCCTTATAGGCTGGTTATGATTGCAATCGCGACAGCTGAGCATGAGGTCCTGGATTCGATTTCCGGATCGGACAAAGTGTTATTGGATTTTTCTATCAGGAATTTTTCAGTGACAGCCGCGGAGTCTGGATTTGTTCCCGGTTGATGGCAATAGGCACGCCCCCTTGGGGACTGAAATGTGGGCGTACTAATGGTTATACCTCTGCCTAACCCATCGGGGATTACAGGCGTGATGATCATGTTATGTAGTGTTTCAAGTGTGTTATTCGGATTTACCCGCATCCTGTTATCATGATATTTATTACAAACATTGAGGCAATCTTAGCTTTAATAACGTACACACTGGGAAACGCGAGAAATGAAAGAAGCCACAAAATCTACTCTATTTATTATTAAATTACAACCCTAAAGCAAACTCTTTAAGGTTGAAAATTAAACGATATCATCGAGAATTTTAAAACAATATTCCTTGCAACCAGTAATTGGATAAGCCAATTTAAAATGCTGAAGATATCTTCACTTGTGGATTGAAAATATTTAAACTACATTTCTATCTTCTGCCTTAGACTTCAGAAAATAAGGTTGATTGTTGTATGTGCTAGTAAAGAGTATGTATTTTTTAAAGCTTATAAGGGAACTTAGTTTAAATTTAATTAGCTTCGTTAGATAGCTATAAAGAGAAAATATGCTTTCATGGTTTAAATATAGTAATGGATTCTTGGTAAGTGTATCGAAAACACTTTCAAATATGGATTTTATATGAGAAATTTATAATAATGGTATAGTTATTATTTTTTTCAATTCAGTTCAATTCATTTATTGCATCAAATATGGAAAAAGACAAGCAATTTTAAACTTAGCATCCATGTAAAATAAAGTTTAAAAGTGATTATTAGTAAAGCATCTTTACATATAATGCCTGAAATTAGATCAACGACCCAACCAAAGAACTGTTATTATATTTAATGCGGTACTTAATGTTAATTGACCTGTATAGACACAAATAATTAGGAGCACTACTCTGAGGTCAGAAGTCAAGGTCAATTTTATTCGCTGTGAATAATATAGGTCAAGAGATCACTATACTGCCTATACTGATTCGTTGGTGCAGTGATCGCAATGGCGACTGCTGAGTATGAGGTCCTGGGTTCGATTCCCGGGTCGGGCTAATTGTTGTTGGGTTTATCCATCAGGAAATTCAATAGCAGCCACGGAGTCTGGAATTGTGCCCGGTGGTGGCAATTGGTTCGCCCCTTATTACGTATGGGACTTAAACATAAATTGCGAAATCTGGGTGTACTATTAGGTACACCTCTGCTTAACCCTTTGGGATTACAGGCGTGATGTTATATTATATTAGATCACTAGGTTTTGCCGGTAGCCAACTAACGAACCATATCACGGAGAAAAAAAACGTTGGAATGAAATTACCTAAAAAAATCTCTTCCTACCACCAAAGCTTTCTTTCGTACAGTAACTTTGTATACAAACACACATTGTACTTATACAAATATCGAAAACCGGAACTACTATCTGCTACACAAATATTTGGTCGGTACGGAAATCGGTCACGGGACCCAACACTGACAAAAATCTGTCACTCAACATTTTTTGTTGGTACAACACTATTTGCTTAACGGTACACATATAAAAAATATAGAGCAGCTCGTGACTAAATAATAACAGGCGCTCGGATCAATTCTCATCACGATACCCCTTGGTAAGACTGGTTGTCAGACTTTCGGGCCACTGACTACCTGTAACGACTGTCAAAGATCTACAAATGACAGCCGGGACCAACGGCTTAACATTAACGTGCTTTCCGAAGCACGGAGGAAACTCGGTGTGTAATGAGTAGTCTCCCATCCACGGACCAACCTAGGTAAGCACGGTTTATCCTAAAGATTGACCCGAGCGGTTGTTCTTATTAAGCCACAAGCTCACTTATAAAAAACACTAGTACAATGAAATGTTTTTTTTTGGCACCCTGTACTGTCCCACTACTGGGCAAATTTCCTCCCCCAATTCCTTCCATGTGTTCTTTTCCCGTGACGTGTTACACACTATTATAATTATAAACTTAAAATATTGGCACTTATCGCACAACCAACACCATTATCCACTGATATACTGCAGCTTATTAATGATTAATGCAACATGAGTTAAAATACTCAAGTTATTAAGAAAGAAAAAAAAAATACTGTAGTCCTTGTAACACAGGTTGTCCGACTTACGGGCCTCCGATTACCCCTAGCGACTTTCAAATGGCAATGACAGCCGAGACCAACAGCTTGGGTGATTTTCGAGGGTACCAACAGCTTAGCTCATACTTCGACCCATGCGGCTGTTACTATTATTTATTCACGAGCCCCTTTGCTATTTTAGCTACTTAAATATATAGACAGTAAAAGACAGCAAAACAAGCCAACAACATCACTACATAAGTAGTATAAAACAAAGTCGCTTTCTCTGTCCCTATATCCCTATGTATGTTTAAATCTCTAAAACTCCGCAACAGATTTTGATGTGGTTTTTTTAATAGATAGAGTGATTCAAGAGGAAGGTTTATATGTATAATACATGCACCCGTGCGAAGCCGGGGCGGGTCGCTAGTTAATAATAATAATTATCAAAAATATGTTGAGTTTATCCGTGATATTTTATGATCCATGGTGCATACAACAGCGCCGAAATATCGGGAACTCAAAACACATAGTAAACATGGTAAATATCCCGTTTTCAGTGTTAATGGTAATGTTAGTGACCATGTCAGTTTAAAAAATTATAAATATTAATTTGAAAGACTCCCCAAACTATTTAACTAATTTAATATCAACAAAAATAACCTGCAGTTCACTTACTAACTGACTACAGTATTAACTGTGTTATGGCTTGGCTTATAAACCACTAATTAATAACAATTTCACCAGTAATTACCACTATTCCTATAACCACAGAACAATATGCTATCATACACGTAATTGGGTCATTCTGTTGTTTGTTTTATGGCCTAGAACTATTAGTATTTACAATAATAATTGTAGTTTAGTACGAAAACATTATAGTGTGGCAGGTAACAGAAGGAACATACTTGGAAAACAACTGTTCCTTAGTTACCACCGAGTTCACTGAGGGTCGACTACTTTTCAACCTTAATACTTAGGACATAAGGACTAAAAGTGGTAGACTGTCAGTGAACTCGGTAAGTAGTACAAAAGTTCAATACTGACAGGATCAACATGGTATGGAAGCGTCACCGTTATATAGTTAAAGTTCCACGGCCCGAACAAAGCGTTATGCTTCCATATTTAATAAGCGAACCGCCAGTCTGTGAATCGGTTTATTCTATGCAAGCGTGCTCCACCCTAGGCCGATTCATCGCTCCACATCAGGCAAGTTGTGGCCAAAGGCAAGCCTTTTTGGTGTAAAACTGTTAATATTTTCGTATTTCAGATTGGGTCCCATAGTGAAAGCTGTTTAGTTTCATGAGATCTGTGAAGTGCCCTTTAATTGTTTCATTTCACCTGCCTTATTATATCCATTCAATCAATCATCTCACTCTATAACTGGACATTGTCCTCCGAAGCTGAACTGCAACAAACGGCCTTGCGCCTTTCGCATACGGTCTAACCCAGCCACCGTCTTAAGGATTCTCGGTCCATCTTGCTGGGGGCCCTCCATACTACTCTAGCCAATACCCGGTCTGAAGTCTACGACATTTCTACCCTGACCCAAGCTAAAGTGTCAGTGGGGAGGCCATGTTGGTCAACCGACAGCCGGTAGAGCAGAATGTATACATTAAAGTCCAAATACTATGAAACAGAGGGATGTTTAGCTATCTTACCGCCCTCGTTGATGTAGTGATTGCAAGCGTGACTGAGCATGAGGTCCTGGGTTCGCTTTCCGAAAATGTTACTGAGTTTTTCCATCAAGAATTTCTCAGTAGCAGCCACGGAATCTGTATTTGTGCCCTTTGTGGCAATAGGCTCGCCCCCTATTACATGGAACTTAAACATAACTGGCGAAATGTGGGTGTAGGTACTATTAGGTACTCATCTGCCTAACTCTTCGAGGATTACAGGCATAATGGTATGTTATGTTGTAAAATGCAATAAAGCTGTTCCAGCGAAACTAAATTCTTTATTTACGAATAAAATTGTTATCAAGCTACACTTTCCTTTTGTTAAAACTTTGAACACAGCAGATAAAACTAGAAAGAAAACGTTCCCACCTCATGATTACCTTGCAACTTTAAACAGAAACAGTTGACAATTGAAAAGGCACCAACAGACCAACAGTTGGTTCAGATAAACATAAGTTATAGCCTGCAGCTGGCCAGCAAGGCTTTGCTACGGAATATATGCGCGCTGGGTTTTAGGCCAAGGATATACACCAGCAGGATGCGGTACAGTAAACCTAGTACGAACACTACTAAGGTTTTGTAACAGTATTTTTGATTTAAAAGTACGTTCATGGAGTTTCTACGTAGTTCATTTTTCTTCATAGATATCTTCGCTTTTGAATGGGCAACTGCAGTCTTTTCTTAGTTATGCCTTGTGGCTGTACTGGTAGCGTCATCTTTTAAGTTTTGACAATTCAATTTGAAATAAATGCTTTGAGCTTGAACGCACGGATCACCATTACATTATGAACGTAACTCCCGGAAGGGAGCGAGCCGATTGCCATTATACGTGCACAACTCTAGGCCCCGGGTTACTAAATCTGTAAACGAGGCGTGGAGTAAACGTACAGCTATTTCAAAAGATTTATTTTAAAAGAAAATACTCGATTCACACCTTAAAACCACTAACTTTTAAAGAATTTATGTTATAAAACGGGTGTTAGTAACTGGGCTTGCAGAAAAACCAATAACCAAAACACTCTAGGATAGTTTTATTTTCGATTTAAAAATCGCTTTAATTTACGATACTTTTACGTCGCTTGTTCTTACTACGTCCTCTGACATATTTGCTGGTTAGTACGAATGGACGGCGGTACTACGGACAGTTTGTTTCGTGAAATGGACTTCTTTTTAGTCTATGTAATGGTTGTGACTGGGATTGTTTTCAAAATATATGCGTTGTCTCGCTGTAGGACAAAAGGTTTAAGTTATTTAGGGGATAGAATCGTCTCTTTATTGAAGTTAATTTGTATTAGTAAGGAGCTTTTTCTTAACATTATGCTTGCAAAGTATCCTTTGCGTAACCACTGATGACGCTGTGTGATGTGGCTAAACTTTAGAGAAAAAAATAAAGTTGAACTGAAACCTGTGAGCTCACTGCCATCTAGATTGTACTGAAAGTATTTTGAATATCGTAAAAGAAACTTTAGGAGTCTACCTACAACAGCACCCATACCCTTTTAAGCGGAACACAACGGAATTGCTTAGCAGTAGAAAACATGTGTATGGTGGGAACTACTTCTCCAGAAGAATACGCCACTAGGTAAATAAAAACACAACATAAGACACCTTCGTTTTCCCTGAAAGGTTAGGTATACCAAGAACAGCAAAATTTTGCCCAAAAAAGTGCGCAAAACATAAAGTGATAAAATTTTATCACATCCAGCCAGACCTTGCTCCACAAAATTCCAGTTTATGCTTTCGGCAGTAGTTTTTTTTTGGGAGGTAGTTGTGCTCCCAGTTTTGACCTAACCCCCTACTTTTAATGGATACCCCCAAACACCAGTTTCGTCTTGTTGTTTTGTGAAAAATGGAGTCACTTCGTATACTTTCTTTTTTATTAAAAGCCCTGTTTTGCTTATGGCGTTGAATTTTCGATACTTTAGTAAACTGATAACTTTATCGAAATTTTATGAATGCCTGTGAGTTACAACCAATATTTATCTTCGAAGACAGCGCACCCTCGGCGCATAGACAAAGAGGCATTTATCAACGAAAATGATGATAGAAAAGTATAAAAATATGTATTAGGTTGACCGAAAAGCTTATTTATGTCAAACCGAAAAAAATGGCCGTTTAAAGGTGAAGCATCTAAACCCTCAAGATTGTCAGCCCAACTACCGCCTTGCCGACAGGCTCACAACTGTATTAAGGCATGAGTTATTCTCACACAGTAAGAACCGAAACTAGCGAAGAAGAAGGCTATATACATATACAAACTCATCAACTCCACATTCACATATTCATGACAATCAAAGTTATGAGTAGCAAGTAAGTGCGTACTGAAACTTTAGCAATATTGAAACTACTACAATGCTATAGAAATCATTATCTTCGCCTAGGTGTACAGACAAAAGTAATAAGTATGTAACTAGACAAGAAAACAACATAATAATCTGACGTAAACAAAATACATTGATAAGTAGATGAATAATTTTAAATATGACTGCTTCGATGGTCGCAAATACTGCTGAACATGAGGTCCTAGGTTCGATTTGCGGGTTGGGTAAATTGTTATTAGGTTCTCAGCCTGAGGTTTAGATTTATGTCCGAATGATGGCAATAGGCAGGCTGACTTAAACATAAAAGGCAAAATTATGTTAACTTGAATACTAAATTTTCATAGCCACCATCTTGCACTTTTATGATAATGAAACATCATGAGCTACTCTAAAATAATTTACACTGTAAACAGAGACAGTTACTTGAATAATAGTTATACAACATTCATACTCCAAAACTCATGTCTTCAAGTACACATGCCAATTAACTACACCTATCATCTCTGTATACGCCAAAGCCGTGAAGATGCGGCTGACAGAGATGACGTGTTTGCAAAATAAACGAGTCGTCTCTCCTGTTGTTCCAAGTTCCCCTCTGTGGACTCTGCGTAAACATTAACAGACTAACGTATCGTCTATGGGTTGTTGGAGAGAATGTATGGATGTGACGACACTGTACTTGTGAAACTATCTATTACTGTTAAAAACGTTTGTTATTTACAATTTACCCTTTTTTTTCGGATGGGAAATCATCAAATGCCCGCCCGCTCAGGGCGGAGTGGAAGGGAGTGTCAGACTCTTACTGACTAAAAACCATCCATATTCCTTCTTTTGCCCTTTATATTCCAGGGCCGTGGTATCTCTTTCGAACAGTCCCGCAGTCCTGGCAGGCATCGGCCCTAGCGGGCCCCTCATGTTTGCTGACATCTCTTTGAGGCGCGCGTGGAACCCGAACGCGCCGTCGACACGGCCTGTCGTCATACGACGGACGGACGGCGAGCTAGCCCATTACTCACCGTCCACAGGCCCGCGCCTACGGTGGCCGAGAGCTATCACGACGTGTTACAATTTTATTTACCCTTGATTTTGGATTTTGATGTTTAAAAAAAAATCAATTTGATATCTATTCTGCTTCTATAAAGTGTTAATTATAGTCTACTTAGAGTTGAAAATAAATGAGTCAGCCCTGAACTTGGCAATGAATTTGGCGCCTTCACTAGCATCCATCAGTTCCTGTAACTTTTCATTTTTGTATATTTTAATCGACTTTTCAGAAGCCTACAAGTCTGACAACCAGTCCTCCCAAAGGGTATTGTGTAAAGTCAGACACACAGTCACTCCGTCTTACTATCTTACTTACTAATATAAATGCAAAACAGTGTTAGCCTAGTGGTGTGACCGTCGAACTGCCAAGTCATAGGTCTCAAGTTCGATCAGAAGTCACGCTCGTCTGATTTTTCGGATTCATATGCGTATTCTATAATTACCACGTGCTTCGGTGGAGGAAAAAACGTGAGGACACCAACATACCAGAGAGATAGTTCATGACGGCATGTAAGTTGTAAAGACAAGTCAGAGGCCCATGGGCGCCATTAAAACTCTGACACCAGGTTAGGCACTAACTACACGACAAAGAAGGATATGGAATGGATAGATTTTTGTTACTTAATCGCGCCAGAACGGCTGAAAGGATCTGGATGAAATTTGGCACAGAGAAAGAGTATAGCCTTTCTTTTCCGAAGTACAATCCCGTAGGCTTAAGCTAGAGTAATTAATTCTGATTTCAATTTGATGACAGATGATATTCAGTTGTTTTATGAATATATCAGTCACGGTGCCGGCTCAGACTGTAAAGAATTTTTTTCAATTCATCAAAGAAAAAAACAGTTCTCCCATTGTCGTCTGTCCATCCCTCTATCTGATGGCGTCGCAATGAATTGTAAACATTTGCTTCTTGCCACCCTTCTGATGTCAGGTTTATTAAAATAGTTCACTGACGGCACTCGGCGACTGTGAAACTTTTGTCTTGTAAAATAAGAGTGACTTTTGCAATCTCTAAATGGCAAATGTGATCTTTAAGGGTGAATTTCGGTATGTAACTGAAAGCAAAGAAGAATTAACGCTGTCGTCTTGTCCATTTAGGAGCAATTTCTCAAAAAACATTACAACATTTCTGTAATTTTTTTCAACGCCATTCTGGAGCCTAAAGATATCGACGGTAGATGATTGCGCTCAATTTCAAACGTTAGACTTATACTATCCTATTAACTTTCTTTTTAATACCAAATTGGGCCTATTCTTGACCTCAATAATGCCTGATGAAATTAACTAGTATCTTACTACTATTATAAATGCAAAAATTTGAATTGATGGATGGATGTCAGAACGGCTAAACGGATCTGGATGAAATTCGGTACGGAGATAGATAATAGTCTGAGAATAGCACATAGGCTACTTTTTATCCCAGAATTACCTACGATCCCGGGGGCAATACCAAAAATCCACGCGAGCGAACCCGCGGACGTAAGCTAGTAACTAATAAATATTCTTATTAAATCTTCATCAATTTCAAAATTTACTTTCCTCACGACTCTCTTATAATTTAAAAGTATAACTACATCAAGATTCGTTTCAAAGGAATTCCAATAAACTACGGTTAGTAAGCTTAATATAACCATCCGTTCACTAACCTCGTTGCGTTTCAAAGCGAAACTCCTTGTTGAACTGTAAAAGCAATATGTCTTAACCAAAGTTCCGGCTGCAACCAATGACGTTAAAGTTGCTGAACTAATAACTTGGACAGAGCCCAGTAGACCACGCTCTGAATATCGAATTGAGCAATTGTTGGATCTGGGTAAAGCTAATGTCGTCTATTATATAAAAATAAGTCGGGTTTTCCTTCCTGACGCTATAACTCCAGAACGCACGAACCGATTTCCACGGTTTTGCATTCGTTGGAAAGGTCTCGGGCTCCGTGAGGTTTATAGCAAAGAAAATTCAGGAAAATTAGGGTAGGTAGGGTAGTGAAAGTAGTAGGTAGGAAAACATGCATTGCAACGCATGCCGGGCACAGCTAGTTCACTTATATTTACACAGCTAGCAGTTGCCCGCAACTATCGTTCGCGTGAATTATTATAAAAATATGACTTCCCTAGTATCGGATTTTCTTAACAATTTCAAGGGTTTTAATTTTTTTTACGGAACCCTTCTTCCTTTACTAAAATAAAAGTAGCCTAAGTTACTCCTTATAACATCAGCTATCTGCCCGTGCTCCACATTGGCCCTGGATCGAAACAACTGGAAGTCATAGGGAGAAGCCTTTGCCCAGCCATGACGCAAGCGAACAGAACCAGTATCCATTGGTAAAAGTCCCGTCAAAATTGGTCCAACCGGAGATCAGCCAGAACAAGCAAACAGACAAAAATGAAAAAAAAAATGTGCTTTTGTTAAAGTACCGTATACATTCTTAACATTCAATAAAAAGAGATTATTTAGAAATTACAAACTAACACGTCAATTGTATTTACTTGTATAGGTAGATATAATTTAAAGTGACTATAAAAACAAAAAAAAATAAACAAATGATGGATAGATAGACTTAAGACTATGTGGTATATAATATGGCTAGAAAGGGGGTGACTGCTAAACAAGAAAAGTTGTGTCTACTTTAAATAGATTCAGATGATGATCATACTATTAAACTAATACATATACATGAAAAATTCTAATTTAAATTAATAGTTACTAACTAATTCCCAGTGAATGGTCAAGTCTAAAAATAAAAAAGTGCTTTATCCTACGTGAATGTAATCCCTTCTACTGAATGCATGAAGAAACAGATGCTTTAAGTATCTCAGTACTTGATATATTTATTTTCTTGATGTACAGACGAATCGAAAAGTTCGAAAACCTCCTTCCTATTTGAAGTCAGTTAGTAAAAGCGATTATACTCCAATTTTATCTTCGTAGAATATTAACAACTTAAGTAGTTACTGGTGTAATAACTCGATAGTTTAACCCTTGTATCGATTTATATTACTGCCTCAATTTTTCGTGCGGCTCGCCCTCGTATTTTCAGAAATTACCCCACGGCATCATACTACCGGGATAAAAAGTAGCGTATGTCCTAATTTAGTTCGTGGTTTACATATTATTGTGTGCTAAATTTCATTGAAATACGGTTAGCCGTTATTATTCAAAAATATAACAGACGGACAGAGATTTTTGCTTCTATCATCATTAACATTAAAAACCATTAAAAAAAAACTTTGCTAATGCAAAGCATGCAAATAAATTGCTACCGCAATTTTCTGCCCAAAAAGGTCATAATGCTTTTCACAGACATCAACGCTACGTATAGAATTCCTCTCTAATCAGATGATTCCTTCAAACACAAAACAATTACTGGTACTTGAAACCATCAACAACTATTTTTGCCTCAAGAGGCAACAATAATATTGTAAGATTAGACGGCAATATACCAAGCTTTATTTAAGAAAGGCCAATCCTTCTATTCCATCCAGTTAACATTGGTCCTTCGAGCCGGATAGCGGTAGCTAATTAACTATGCACTACCTACAAAAACGTTTTTACACCCTCACTAAACTTGGTCCTAATGCGTACCGAGTGTTAACCTTGATACTGGTATACGGGCCCTGAATTTTCTATTAAGGTCTGTACTCAGTAGGCCAATTAGATCTACAAGTCAATGTTTCTGGAGAAAATAAATTGGATAGACATTTTTCTATATTGTAACGATTATAAGACTATACCAACATTTAGATAAGTTAGGGTAATTTATTCAGAATTGTAGATAGTTCCGGGTAAAAACCATTCAGATTCTAGGCCAACTAGATTCAGTGTTCGTGCTCGGAATTCCAAATTAGTTTTAAAGGAAATGTTAGCATACAATATTTCTGACCGAATAAAGATTCTGGAAGCCATCTGGAGACGCTAGGTAACTGTAAGTCCTGATAACAAAACAAACATACAACGCAAATATGCATTTAGCTATCATGGGTACTATAATATAAGTATTAAATGTCATTTCAGCCTCTAAATGCAGCTTCTATACAAGTAACAAATCCATAATGAATGCAAACGAAACAAAACAAAGAGAAAGCCCGAATTCGTTTTGTAAAAAAAGAACTCTTTAACAAATCACAAATAACAAAACCACTGGATAGGAATGATATCGTAATTAGCTTAGTTAGTGAGACTCGGGCGATGTCAGTCGAACAGCGAATGCGACAGATCTCGCTGTTAGATGCATTAGTTCGTTCGTAATTACGATGTCTTTGGGGAGTTCTCAATTTTGTTTAGACTGTTTTTTAGAAAACAACTGTGGTTTGCAGTTCTGTAGGAATTAATATTTATAAAGGCAATTTCGGAGCGATCCATCATCATCTGCCTAGCCTTTTCCCAACTATGTTGGGGTCTGCGTCCAGTCAAACCAGTTCAGTTAATACTGATATTTTACACGGACCAATTGCCTATTCGATATTACTGGGTACCACGATTCCCCTTTGGCAAGACAGGATTTAAGAACGATTAATTTCTTTTTTTTCACAACTGTTTCATTTTTTTTGTCTTCATCCAGATAACTTACCCGTAACTATCTACTACTGAGAATAAATAATAGCCGATAAAAATAATGGTTTCTACGAGAAAATTGCCGCAATTTGCACCTGCATAGTACTTACACAAATCGCAAAGTACCATTATCTTTTATACCCTTTCTATTCCCAGATATTCCAAAAACCTTACTTTGCTTTAAAGAACACTCTAGAAGATTACTTTTGGATCTGATTTCAGACTTGCTCCGAATTTCCTAACTAATGCTGTTTGCTTTTCCCTCGCGAACTAAGCAGGTAGTATATAGACAGATTCATGTAATACCTAGAGATAACATGAGGTAAGTATGTTATCGTATGTCTTCGATCTTAGCATTTAGTCATAATTGATGTTGTATAATGTTATCAGTTACCAGATTACATTAATGTGAAATTGAACATGTCTGGAATATGATATATTGGTTGTAACTAGGGACCTTCTGTGATATTGTGTTCGTGAGTGATCTATAAGTTTTATTATTTTAATTTGGTATATTTTTTGGTGTATTTATGAACTAGACTGATGTGATCAGCACGATAATTTTATAACAATAGTCAGCGTGAATGACGATTTTTATAAAAACACATTAATTTCACCTACCCACATTTTGTTGCTGTATCATAAGTTAAAGTAGGTAAATGTTTTTTGGAAACGTTAACTTACTTTTGAAACAGAATCCATTTATTTGCTTAAATACGTGTATTTTACATTTTACTTCAACTCGATAGTAAAATATCAAAAACCATTACTAAGCAAATAGTTGTAACCTGCTAGGCGTATCTACATCAAAAATATGTACAACAGAATGTAAACGTTTAATGTATGATGCCAAAACGACATATAAAAGAACCACAACCGGGCCAACCACTGTCAAGGTTTGTTGCCACAAGTAATTCAAATGTAATGTTATACTATGATTAATGATTTCACTTGTAACGCAAGTCCCAGTTGGGCGGCTTTAGGTTTACTGGCGCCCATGCTGGGGCCGCTAACAATTTATGCCCCAGTTCAACCCTTCATTTAAAGGTAACTATAATTAATTACTAACTACATTGTATGCTACTTCGAAGTATAGAAGTAAATATTTATGGGTAAGTGATTGAAATATTAAATTATGTGAGTGAAAGTAAAGTCTGGGGAATGATTTGTTCGGTAAATTGACTACAATATTAATTGCATGTATACTAAAATCACATCTGTCATTCAACTGTCATTCTTTGACAGTTATATGAAGTGACTGCAACATGGCAAACTGGCGTGGTGTGCATACATATATATAATGTTTGATAATTTCCCTGACTGAACATTACGAGTATAATTAATTATCATTATATAGAGGTATATTGTAGTATAAAGCCATTATTAATAAAAATGAAATTCAATGCACACAAATATGATTAATTAACTTTACGTTTTACAATTATATTTATTAAGAGTAAATAATTATGTTTGTAATGATAATTCCATAATTAAAACACTGAATAATTGAAACACTATTATGATAGCCAGAATAATATTATGAAACAAACAACATTAACTGCAAATCAAGCAATCACATGTATTCATCATTTAATTACAATTAAACTGAAACGTATGTGGTTCATGCTAAAGTTTACATAATTAATTGTTACTTTATTATCACCCATTACCTACCGAGTTTCCTCGTATTTAAATAGGCAGTCGCTCCATGTAAAATACTGAAGATCTACAAATGGCTGGGACCCCCGGCTTTTCGTGCTTTCAGAGGCACAGAAGAAACTCAATAAGTATATTTATAGTATATATTTTTTTGTATGCACGTCATGTCCCTGTGACAAATAAATATTTTTTCTTTCTTTTTCTTCTTTTTCAATAAGTAATGGGTAGTCACGCAGCTACGGACCTACCTAGGCAAGCGCGGCTTAACCTGAAAATCGACCCAAGCGGCTGATACTGTTTAGCTCTTCACCAAATCAAACAAAAATCTAATCTACCCACAATAGCCACAGTCTATTTCTAAATGCAACTAATAACTCTAAAGATACAGACTAACCTCCTTCTAAGAATTTCTAACAGCCGTGGTATCGACTTCCGAACTTCACCCCGACCGGTTGTCTTGCATTCGTGCTTTATTCGCCTCTGCGGCTTCCCGAATTTCTACGGACTTGCCATTCGAAATTAATTTGTTGTTTCTCAGAGTCTAACGTTGTTCCAGTATTTGTTGTTTTGAGATACGATATTCAGTTTCGATGTATGGAAATTAATTGTTTGGAACTATTGGTTTGAGCATGGATAAGTTTTGGTTACTGTTTTTGGCATCAAAAAGATATAATTTGTATTCATTTTTGACGAATGTTTAACGTCCTTTAAAACAAAACGTGATTGTGTAACCCGGACAAGACACATGACATTTTATATGCAACGATGGATTTTTAAAATAAGGTTGATTTAGACACGATCGCGTTCTGATGAAACGAGCGAATGCACATTCTATCGCTACTCCATTTATTTCTTTATTTTTGAACAGGCATAAAGCATTTGTCGGCTATTCATACTTAAATGAACGAAAATTTTCAAGAAACATTTTCCTTTTGTTCTTGTCCTATCCTCGTTTTGTTTGACGTTAAAAGACACCTGAGCAAATACACAGCTCAATTTTTCTTTTCAGAAATAATTCCAATCTTAATACTAGGTATTATGGACCCTATTATAAATATAATTACCGCCACAATTGCCTGTACAGATCATATAAATCAAAGTCCCGGGATGAATAGCTTGTCCACAACGGGTATGAGTAGTATTCATGGACGTAACAAGCCTTCGTCACCGTCAGTGGTCGGCGTGGATTGTGGAGCGACGATAGTGCACACGTTGCCCTAGATTATAGTATCGATAGATTCGATTAATTCTAAGAAATCTTTCAAATATTCAGAATAAAAGATTCTTTTAAATTGAGATCAGAAACTGTCTAGCTGAAAGTGATTAAAATGATTATCGATTTTAATTACTGTCTTAATGGTAGTCAAATCTCTGTAATGACATAAGCAGAGACAACTCTAATTGAATAGTCATTGGCTTGCAGAATTGGCAAACTTAAGTGGCAGTGGGCAGGGCACGTTGCTCACAGAACGGATGGCCGATAGGCCGAAAAGTTCTGGAGTAGCGACCGCGAACCGGAAGACGTTGCGTTGGAAGACCTCCCACTAGGTGGACCGATGACCTGGTGAAGGTTGCGAGGATCCGCTGGATGAGACGCACGGGACCGGTCAATGTGGCGACACTTGGGGGAGGCCTATGTACAGCAGTGGACTTTTGACTGAAATGATGATGATGATGATGAATTTGGCTTCCAGCTTTTACTTTCTTAAGCATAGAGAACCCAAAAACATTCCAATTAGTTTTCACAAATGTAAGTCATGATATCAATAAAACCTTTAAAAATCTCGCAGAAATACCAAAATTATTTTCAAACCTTCGTCAATAATGTCGTACGTTAATTAAATCAAATCGATAAAATCAGTGTCGCATCCCTAAGAAGCCCTCCGTTAATCGTCTCCTTATAATTATAGGTTATCGTCGCGCATGATTTCACTGGCTTCTTCCACTTCTTTCTTTCAAGCCAGACGCTCGCGATAATTAGTTGCCATCACCAAACGAAAACCAACCCTATTCTTAACCTCCCATAGTTCACTTTCCCGTTCAACTACCCTCAGTCGTTTTCAATGACACTTTGGCAGGCTGAAGAACTATTCATACGACAGCGCCTGATTTTTCCCTGATATTTCGTGTGACATTTTTGCTAGTTTTTTTTTCCTTTCCCTGCAAGGATTTTCGTGAAAATTTCCCTGTTGGATTGATGGTTTCGGCTTCTGACCGGTATATTTGAAAAGTCACGTTCTATTTCGATGCAAGCATTCGTGGCTTTTTAATAAATGCTGAATGGATGAAGTGTTTTAGGTTGTTTTTAGGGTTCCGTAGTCAACAAGGAACTGTAAGGACATGTCACGATTCGAAAGCAAAGCATTAATATTCTAGTAACTAAGTAATTTCAGTTAGCAATATGATTCGTATGTAATGGACATTAATAAAAGGAACTTTGGAATGAACAGTTGTTTCCATCAGCCACCTATTTATCCTTATGGATATACTTCAGAACCCTTATAGTTTCGCCATGTCCGTCTGTCTGTCTGTCTGTCCGCAGCATAGCTCAAAGACTCTTAGTACTAGAAAGCTGTAATTTGGCATGAATATACAAATTAGTTACGCCAACAAAGTGGTAAAATAAAATCTCGAAAAGTATTTTTTTTAGGGTATATTCAGTAGTGGGGATTTTTTTTTCTCGCGTAACCCATAGTGTGGGATGTCGTTGTCGTTGTCTTTAAAAAATATTGCGAGTTTGTTATTATAATTTTTCGATTAAGGGATTCGTTTGTGAAATAATAAGGTTTGAAGCGCAAGCTTTTGTTAGACTCAAGTGTGTGTCCCCCCCCCCGCCTCTACCAGCTAAACGGTGTGTTTGGGTGCATGAAAAAACTCACGGTAGTAGTGAACAAACAAATGACATAAAGGCAGGCATATCATTAGTCATTACCATTAAAAAAAAATGGAATTTCAATGTTAATTCGTATTATTTTAATAATTATTTTGTGATTAAAATTTTAATTTTTGTCTTGTTAGTCATTGCCATTGCAATTTTAGGATTTTACTACAGATTATTTACTTGATTATGTTTGTGCTGGTTGTAACTGAGCTTTAAAAGTTTATAATATTGTTAATTTTTATGTCAAATGTATACTTATATGATCTGAAATGGATTGAATTTGAATCACTCAATTTTTCCTCCAAAGGCAGGTAAGGCGTGAAATAAACTATCTGCTAATATTAATATTTCCAATTAATCACGTCCTGTATTTTTACTTTCACTTGTAATATTAAAATCAGTAAATGCTGCTATAAATTAAAGAAAATCCGCTATTTATTCAATATTCATGAACATTCGAGAACTCTGCGGTCACAAAACGATACATAAAATACTTATAGTAATGAATTTTCAGAGAGCCCATGTGGGCGCCAATAACGTAAATTGGCGATTAAACGTTATTGGCAAGCTATTGATAAAATCTACTTAAGATAAATTCGTACTAATTAGATTCCCACTTACTTCGGTATATTTCTGCTTCAGGAGTCACCTGGAATGAGACAAAAGTAATTAGTACGCTAATTACAATTAATATCAGACATTTATGTATGTAGGTATGTATTATTAATAAGTTAGAAATAAGAAGTAAATAAAAAATAAATAAGACTTCGAACGTTTCGTGGTAATCATTGTATGTACATTTAAATTCATACACCAATACATTTTAATAAGTTCGAAGTAAAAGAGGCGAATATTTACGTACGTTGTCTAACTTTTTTTTCAATGATTTAAGTACACCTTCGTTATAATAGTTGAATTCTGAAGAACTCTCCTCTCACGTTGTTAAAGTCAACGAGACAGCTAAAAAACTATACCATCGTACACAGGAAACTCACTAACAATGATGCATCACCCACCAAACTATCTCGCGACACGAAGTATTAACTACAAACACATAACCTTCCTTTTGGGCTTCGGTGCAATCGGGTAAAAATTTACCAATGAACAAAGCGCATCGGTTAATTTAAAGCAATTCCGATACTAAATAACCATGGCTTCGTTGGTCTATCTGACCAACGATTGCTGAAAGACCAGGTTCGATTTCCAGGATGGACTAAGCGTTATTGGGTTGTTCCATCTGGAATTTTTCAGTATCAGTCACGGAATCTGGATTTGTGCCAATGGTAAATGGCAATCGGCTCGCCTCTATTACATGGGACTTAAAAAACTGGCGAAATGTGGGTGTACTATTAGGTACACCTCTGCCTAACCCTTCGGTTATTACAGGCGTGGTATGATAGTTAGGAGAGTTAAAAAACAACATCGTACTAAAAAATCTAACTGGAATCCATCGATGCAACAAGCTTTAACAAAAATTAAACTATAAAAAAGCGCATCGGTTAATTTAACGTAAATCCAATACTTAATTACGGTTGATAAATCGAATACCAATTAATTACGTAATGCTGCTCCGGTAAATAATTTGTTTAACAAACATCGAGTTTAACGAAATTTAATAAATCGCGTTTATTTTCGCGTTGTACATTAATTTTGAGAAATGGATTATAATCGTTTTTTAATAATTAAAAAAAAATAGACACGACGCCGTCAACGAAACCATCTGTACATCAAACTAAGTAACTCTATGCAAAAATGATTGCTGGGAAATTACTTTTTAATAATTTGTTATTAAAAATATAATATTCATTGACGGCACGGGTCTACCGGTTATAGTGGTTGCCTTGCCACTACCGTTGCACTGGGTGTTCGTATATCTGTGTGATCCACTTTGTTTTGTTCCGTGTCTGGGTGTTCTTTGTGTCCGTTAATTGTTTACTAGTTAGCTCATTGAGTTGGCAAATAAAGATTTCACATTGGTCAGAGGTAAGAATTGTCATAAAAAATCCAAATATTATGCCCATTGATTGGCAGTGTCAACTATGTAAATGATACAAGAATGTGCGGCCCGCAGTGATATCTTACATTGTCCTATGTGGCCCTTCACCAGAAAAGTATGACGACTACTGGTCTAGAACAAAAAATTATCGCAATGACAAGGAGAACAAATGCCATACGGCTTCGTTAAGAGCACTTTTACACCCATTATATTGGCAATCCCTTACAAAACTGACTACCAGGTGATTGATTTACTATGGGAGGGCCAACTTTTTGTTTCATATTTCGACCTATGTTCTTTGGGGAAAGTTGTTGAGTTTCATGAGTACATTCACCTCCTTCAGGGTTGATACCCCCCTTCCGTTACACGCTGTATAAAGGTCAGTTGCGTAGTACTCGCAACCAGCGTGCATTTATAACCGGATCTATAGACGTAGACGAAACACAAGGAGTATATTTTGTTTCATTATTTGTGTCGCGGGTTCGATCCCCGCACGGAACAAATATTTGTATGACCTACAGGTTGTTGTTGCTGTCACCACTGGCGTACTTGCGATTCATTTTAAGTCCGTACCAATGACCGGATCCGACAAGTATTTAATATATGGTACTTATACTACTAGAGACGGGAACATTATAGGCTGATTATGCTTATACTTATACTACAATACTACACTGTCTCTCTGTTTGTTCCGGCTTATCTGCAAAATGGCTGGACAGATTTTGACTGTACTTTTACGGGCAGATAGCTGATTTTATAGTTTTAGAAAGAGAATTAGGGTTCTGTACAAAAAAAAACCTTTGAAATTGTTAACAAGATTCAAATAGGGAAGCAATACTTTTATTATAATGTTTCGCGGACGAATGCCGCAAGTAACAGCTAGTTCGTAATAAAAACTAACATTTTCATTCACAAAAGTTGTAATTATAATGATAATTTACTTACACGCAGGACTAAATTTAAAACAATGCAATGCCAAACCGAACCATACATCTTAATAGTTGTGTGGAAAAAATATAACAGAAACTTAATTGCTTTGTCGTCAGTAAACATATTGTTCTATAATGGCCACAAACTGTTCAATGACCTATTAATCTTAAAAACAAGTTGTTGCGAAGAAAACAGACTAAAAACATCTGGATTTAATACTTAAAAATATCCACGAAGTGAGCTAGTGTTTCTTTTTAAAGTCCTTTGTCCTACATCTAGGTAAATTACAGGCTGATGTTAGTCTTTACTAAACCTTTGAATATACAATTGGAATAAAGGACATTTCAAACTACGCTGTAATATACATCATCATGTTCGTCTTCCTGCCCTTGTCCCATGTTACTTGGGGTCGGCGCAACACGTTTTTTTCTTCCATTCTCATATAATATGCAGTATTTAAGTCAAAATTATTAAATATATTTCCTTTTATTGATAATTGTACAATGTAATCGAATCACGAAGAAACTTGTCTTAATAAATATAAATAATAACTCCATTTCATCTTATTTGCTCAACTAAACAAATAACAGAACTATTACACACACGAAATAATCGTTTACGGCCCAATCCTTCCGAAATCGTCACTTCCTGTTTGGCCTAATAACCGCTGCAGAGCCAATTTCCGGTCGCCATATTGAGAAATCCGGTCCATTACCAGCTAACGCTACTTTATCTGTGGCGATAAGAAATTGGAACGGTTATGATGACTGTTTATGGTTTTATTTCAAGGTTATATTAGGGGTAGGCAGCAGGTAGGGGTATATTAGGGGTAGGGGGTCGGTAACAGGGTAAGAGATCTCAACAACCGTTTGCGCAAAATCCGCGAAGGCAATAGCCAGCGCGAAGCACAAACGGTTGCTTGTAAGGGAGTACGCGACCAGCCGCGAGTCCGCGAAGGGGAAACCCAGCGCGAAAAGCAGCCGGACGCGGAAACATGCGGGCAAGGACTAGTCCGCGAAGGGGAAACCCAGCGCGAAACGTCAATGCCCGCACCAGAACCATCCGGAGGAAACGACCGGAACCGCACCGAAATGACCAAACGACAACCCACAAAAAAGCGAGGCAAGCGATCTGGATTCTCGCACGTGGAGTCCCTGGCACAAAACACCGTGCCAAGCCCCTCGGAACCGCAACCTGGACCAAGTGGTCAGGGAGCGGCAAAGAGGGTGCGCCCGGACGACACGGCTTCGCCGAGCATGCTCCAGGGGGACGCCAAGCGTGTCAGAATCCAGACTGCTCAGGGGGAGCAGAGAACCTACGCACGGGCCACAAAGGATATTCCTGCGCGGCTCGCCGTAGCGATCTGCCTTTCGCCTCCATCCCGTGACATGACCACAGACGAGACCGAGCACATCAAGGTCAGCCTCGAAAACCTCGTCATGGACGCCGACCCCTCCAAACCACTCCCGGCCTTCCGCGGTTACCCACGGGTAGCGGATGGCACGGTTCGGATGTGGTGTGAGGACGACAGTGCCCTGACCTGGCTGACTGAAAATGTGCCCAAAATAAAATTGCCTAACACAGACGCGACACTGAAAGTGATGAAGCAGTCCGACGTGCCGACCCGTGTCCGAGCAGCGCTCTTCGTTCCCAGGTACAATGGGGACATAGCGCGGCTCCAGAGTATTCTGACTCGTCAGAATACTTGGTATGACATAGGGAGGTGGTCGCTATACAGGGCGACATCAGTCGGTGGTGATAACCACGGGACATATCTGACCCTGGGTATCCCACCGGAGGAAGTCGAGAAGGTCTTGGGGAGGGAGCGGCGGATATCGTACCTTCTGGGGTCGATATACGTGCGCTTTTTCCCCAAAACCCAGCCCTCCGACACCCAGACTACGACCACGACCGCACAGACCCAATCGACACCGACAGATGACCTGACCATGACGCAACTGGAAGAGGAGCTGGCGCGAACGGCGATGGCTGATGCCGACGCTGTGAGCATGCCAACCTCACCACCAGGGTGGACAGAACAGTTGCTCACCTCGTCACCGTCACTGAGCGACGACCGGCACGGATTGGGGGAGGGGGGGGATCTATCCGATGGATCAGTCTCCTCCTAACTCCATCCCACCGCCGCCGCCGCCCACATCCAGCCCCCTGAACATCATCCAAACCAACCTCCAGCATAGCCAGACTGCTACGGCTTGCCTACGCAGGGCACTGGAGACGAAGCCCCGAACCATTGCACTGATCCAAGAGCCGTGGATCCGAAATAATAGAATATGCGGACTCGGAAATATTGGAGGTAAGTTAATCCTCGACACACAAGGCACAGATAAACCACGAACCTGCGCCTATATACCCAAAGATGTACCTACCACAACACTCACGCAACTATGTTCCAGAGACCTGACAGCTGTCAGGCTTAAAACCGAAGACAATGTACCCGATATCGTCCTAGCCTCGGTGTACATGCCAGGCGAAGGTGAAGACTGCCCACCAAAAGAGATGGCCGACCTGGTAAGATACTGTGAAGACGACAACCTGGATCTGGTCATCTGCACGGATTCGAATGCCCACCACCCGCTTTGGGGTTGCAACAAAGCCAACACTAGAGGCGAGGTATTATGCACATATCTATTTTCCACTAACCTTAACATCGTAAACCGCGGGTCGGAACCCACTTGGGTCACGGCTAGAGGTCAAACAATCATTGACCTAACGCTGGCTTCGGAAAGCGCGACAAAACTTATCTCTAACTGGCACGTATCCAACGAGCCTTCTTGCTCTGATCATAGAAGGATTCGTTTCTCACTGGTAGCTAACACAAAAAAACCCGAACCTAGGCGCAACCCACGCCGTACCAACGTACCCGGCTACAAAAGGCTTTTGGCCTCCCTAGTAGCGCAGCACCAAATACCCCTAACTCTAACAGATCCCAAACAACTTGAAGATACTGTAACAAAACTCTCAGAATATATCATTGATGCGTATCACGCCTGCTGCAAACTAACAGATCCAAACACCAAGAGCAAGGGAAACTCCTGGTGGAATGCAGAACTCAGTAAGCTCAGGCAAACCATGCGCAAAGAATTCAACAGAGCCAAAAACTCCAGACTCCCAGAAGACTGGGACTCATACAAGAAAACACAATACACCTTCAAAAAACAAGTCAGGCATGCCAGCAGAGCAGCCTGGCGAAAATTTTGTGAGGACATCGAATCAAACAGTGAAGCCGCGCGAGTAAGGAAGATCCTATCCACCGATCAGGATCGTACCCTCGGGTCGCTGAAAAACCCAGACAATACCTACACTAAGTCGGACCACGAAACAAGTAAAATTCTTTTGGAAACCCACTTCCCAGACTGCAACCTCTCTGAGGACAAAACATGGGCAAGTGAGCCAATGCACACACCAAACGACCGGGACTGGTCCAGAGCCCGTACCATAGTAACTGAAGACAAAATAAAATGGGCAATCAAGACCTTCAAACCATACAAAGCCGCAGGCTTAGACGAAATTTTCCCAGCCCTGCTACAATGGGGTGTAGACGTCCTTACACCGTGGCTGGCTATCATCTATCAAGCCTGCCTGGCACACAACTATGTACCACTTGAATGGCGAGAGGTGAAAGTTATTTTCATCCCCAAACCAGGCAAACCAGACTACACACAACCCAAAGCTTACAGACCGATAAGCCTGACATCATTCCTCCTGAAAACCCTCGAGAGACTCTGTGACCGACACATCCGGGATGGACCTCTTCGGGAGCTACCACTAAACAAGAACCAACACGCCTACTCCACAGGAAAATCAACAGAATCCGCACTACACAGTGTGATCTCCAAGATCGAATGTGCAGTAGACCACAAGTGCTCCTCACTAGCTGTTTTTATTGACATAGAAGGGGCTTTTGACAAAACCATTTTCCATAGCATCAACGCAGCCCTCGAGAATCACGGTGTGGACTCGACCCTGCGAGGATGGATCACAAATATGCTAAGACTCAGGGCCGTACAGGTTACGGTGAACGATACGACTAGAGCCATCGTGGCGAAAGGCTGCCCTCAAGGGGGCGTCCTCTCACCACTCCTATGGAACCTCGTGGTGGATAGCCTTATCAAACGTCTGAATGACAGAGGCTACTACACGGTGGGCTATGCAGATGACATAACCATAATAATAAATGGCACACATGAAAACACACTATGTAACCTTATGCGCCAAGCCTTGAAGGTGGTGGAAGACTGGTGCAAGGAGTACAAACTAGCAGTGAACCCCACCAAAACCGAACTCGTCCTTTTCACAAAGAAAAGGAAGTTGGCAAACCTACAATTGCCACGTTTCTTTGAGACCACCCTAAGCCTATCGACTGAAACCAAATACCTGGGTATTTATTTGGACAAACAGCTGAATTGGGCAAAACATACTGATTACATCACCACAAAAGCCAGCATAGCCCTATGGCAATGCAAAAGATTGCTTGGCAGAAATTGGGGCCTAAGCCCCAAAATCACCTACTGGCTATACACCACCGTCATCCGACCAATCATTACGTATGGCTCCATAGTTTGGTGGCCCAGGACCAATCTGAGCACAGCCCAGAAGGACCTCGAGAAGGTACAAAGATTTGCCTGTGTAGCAATCACCGGCAGCATGAGAACATCACCCACTGCCGCGTTACAGGTAATGCTGGGGTTACCACCTCTACACCTCGTCGTAAGAGAGGAGGCGGCCCTAGCGGCCTTCAGGCTCGAAGTATCCGGCACCCTAAGTAAGGACTCCAGAATCAAACATACGCGCATAAAAGATGACGCAATCAAACAACAGCCCATGATGGCATCACCCTGTGACAGAACCCTGAAGACCCACTGCTTCCAAAAGCACTACAATATAGAGCTCACAGCGGAGATGTGTGACTACTCAGGTCCAAAAGAGCTAAGGATCTACACTGATGGATCGAAAACCGACGATGGAACAGGTGTCGGAGTTTTCTCCGACGACCTAAACATCAAAATATCCAGACCCCTAGGAATGCTCAACTCTGTATATCAGGCAGAGTGCGTGGGCATTATCCAAGCGGCACACGCCATAGAGGCCAGGGAAGTTACGGATACTCACATCCGTATACTTTCCGACAGCGCCTCAGTTCTCCAATCCTTAAAGAGAAACCAGATCACGTCGAGACTAATACTAGAATGCCATAATGCCCTAGAACGAGTTACGGTACTAAACCGCAACACGGTGACACTACAATGGATCAAAGGACACAGTGGATCGCTTGGAAACGATGCAGCTGACGAACTCGCCAGAAGAGGATCCAGCACAAACGCTTTCGGACCCGAACCCATTGTCCCCATACCCTTCAAGCAGCTCAGAAGTTGGCTAAAGGATCACACTCAAACACAAGCGGAGAAGTGGTGGACCTCGACACCAGGGTGCAGGCAATCCAAGGAGGCTATGCCATCTCTGGACAAAAAACTGACCAAGCGCCTTCTGCGCCTGGATAGAGATAGCCTGCGACTGGTGGCGGGGACCATCACTGGACACTGCTCACTAAACAAACATTTTCACACCCTAGGTATCACTGACAGTCCTCTGTGCAGGGCGTGCATGGAGGCGGAGGAAACGATAGCGCACGTACTCCTTGAGTGTACTGGCGTCACCCAGATACGCGAGGAGACTCTTGGAACGCCAAGATCTCTTGAGGATGCCCTGAGAAGACCGGGAAGTCTGATCTGCTTCTGGAGGGAGGTGGGCTGGTTGGAGTAACGGCCACCATGGCTCACGCACAATGGTCCACTTTAAGGACTAAGTGCGGAAACCAAAATCCCTAACATAGAACATAGAACATAGGGGTAGGCAGAAGGGTAGCGTACTGTTATAAGGCCGACCCCGTCAGTCTTTTTAAAAAAAAAACTACTTTCTACCAAAACCACTTTTATATTAACACAAACCACAGTTACACTTTTATTACTACTTACTAGTTATATATACGACTTACTAGTTATAGTACACACAATTACATCAACCAAAATTATGACTTTCTGACTCTCTTTGTATCTCCTGAGATAAGTTTCCGAATTTGGTTCACGCGACGGCGTCCAGAATCTAACTGGCTCGATTAGTATTATAATTCCGCTAATGTGCGATAATTGCAATTCAGCGTTTACTTTGTAATGGAAAATGAGGCTTTGACTCTAAAGTGCAGATGTAGACTTTACTGCCTTGTAATAAGGGTTATAACAGCTCCCCCTTTTTGACGGAGCTTTATCTTATAAGATAAGCGAAGTAAAATAGAAAAGATTGAGATGCAACGAGATTAAGATAGTCATTTCACAATTTACACTAGATATAAGTATACAAGTAGTTAGCTTAACACGTTATAATTAAACATAGCAAGACATGGTAGTTTATAATGGAAAACATAACATCAAAATTCGTAGTATTTTAAAAATTTAAATTCCTGTTTGATGGGAATTTGGCCTTATTAGCAGTAGATTTATAATTAGTTTTTCGAATTGGTAATGACTGTATTGACTTATTGTCTTCATCGGATGCTGATGACATTTCAGTTATCTCGATAGAATTAGAGATTTTGGATTTGCGCTTAGAAGTTTTCTGGTTATAACATTGATTGAATATTTGCACACAGCATCCAGAATTAGTAGTATTTTTGTTCTTAAAATATCTAAAGATCTTATAAGTAGCATATAAAAATAAACACACAATTAGAATATAAGTAAAGGTAGAATAATAGGGACCATATTTAATAAAATGAGATTCCTTTTCTAAATTTTTTAATTCTTGCTCTAAATTATCCATTTGATGAGTTGCATATTTGAGAGAATCTAAGTTGATTTTACTTAAAGAGATTGGCGATAAATGTGACAGGCTTTTATTAAATATGTCCTTCTTACAACAGTCATCAGCTGTTATATCAAACTTAATATCTAAAGGAGACTTAGTAATAAAAGAATAAGAACTAGTTGTCATTAACTGAATAGTTTTAGAATAACCGATACAATTTGCTGTTAATTTTACAATTCCTGTACCTATAATTGAATAGTCGCTAATGTTATCTTCACATTTAATTGTTAATTTATTTGTACTTGATTGAACATAAATCCATTTATTGTTATTTAACTTTTGCCAAATATCAATTTGACCATATAAAAGTTTGGCATTGCATTCTGTAGGTAACGACAGTGTTACTTCAGTTAGTATTTTAGATTCACAGTTCGGATTACTTATACATGAATATATAGTAGTTAATTCACAGATAGAAAAGTTATTATTTATTATCTTACATTTATCAAGTGTGTCCAGCATAGCATAATGCATCCTATCGTCACTTAAAGCTATATAGGAATTAGAAGGTTGAATCAACGCGAATGTGCTGTGTGAGTCATCATGCGGTGTAGGTAGAGGTATGTTTTTATAGGTCAAGAACTTATCAGGTGTTATTAAAGGAATTTGTAATATAAAAATTATCTTATTATTATAATAATAAGAGCTAAATTCAGAAACATCTATTATAGAGTGAATATTCTGAATACTTAAAGGAACTGGGAAATCTAACCTTTTGCTTACTTGACTACTATGTTTAGATAATTCAAGATAAAGATTAGAGGGGCTTATAACACTAGGATGTAATATATTAACCTTAGAAAATAAAATAGAATTAACAGTAGTATCCAGTAAATTGGAGATGCTAAGTAAAGAACCTTCGATTATATTGAGAAGATTATTTAACCTTGAGGTATATAGCAGTAAATTGTCAGTTTTTACGATTTGAGAAAATATTTCGTTCATCTGATTAATTTGGGTATTCAATTTATTTTCGTTTTGATTGAGTTTGTAAATAGTAGTGTTAAAATTATTTATGGTAGACTTAATTATGTGAATGTTATCTCTCATTAGGTGATATATTTCTGAGTCACTCTTTTTACATGATTCGATTGCAGCATCGTATTTTCTAGCGTCGTCTGCATCTAATGTGCCAAAAAAAGAACTTTAAGATTTCACCTCCAAATTCTAAAGAGCGTTTGACTTTATTTGTTGATTTATTAGAGATGATATGTGATAATGATTGTAATTTAACGTAATTAGATTGAATTAAAACTTCGATAGGATTAGATATGTCCTTGCACATGTTGAAATCTTGTGAATCCTGTGATTGAATTTTGTTACAGAGATTCAGAGTTTCATGTAATAGAGTTTCGATTTTGTTAAGATAAGGTTCTAAAGATACTAAATCGACGTGAGTGATAACTTTCCAATGATCACTGTAGAAATTAATATTTTTAGTAGGTTCGAAATAGATTCCGGGGCTATGGTAGATGGGAATGATGCTCGATTCGGTGAGGCTGTGGCTTAAAATGCCATGGCAGCAGAGCGTTCTGGAAAGAAACATAGTATGTGTTAAGATGTTGAAGGTTTTATTTCATTGGTGTGGTATTTTATATTTTTGCGACCTACTTGAAGGGTCACATTATGTTTATTATGTACTTTTATAATTTTGTATGGACCTTTCCATATAGGCGATAACGCTTTGCGAAGTCTGTGATGGTGTTTTAGGTACACCATATCTCCCGATTTGTATGTGACTTCACGAGAGTTTGCATCATAATATTGTTTAGATTTCTCTTTGCTATTTAGGATATTTTGGACAGCTTTTTCGCGACTAAATCGCATTCTATATTGTAAGGCTCTAATATATTCATTGTATGTGGTATTACCGGAGGTTTCGTATAAGGAATTGGGAATAATTGGTTTATAACCGTATAATAATTCATGAGGAGTGAAATTAGTTGTACAGTGAGGAGTAGTGTTATATGCTAATATTGCAGTGAATAGATAACAATGCCAGTCGTTTTGGTTTTCATTAACAAAAGATTTAAGGTATTCTTTTAGAGTAGCGTGTGAGCGTTCAAGAGCTCCATTAGTTTGTGGGTGGTATGGAGTAGTGAAAAGAGCTTTGACCTTCAATATATCTGTTAATTGTTTGAATAATTCTGATGTAAAACATGTACCTAGATCTGTTAAAATGGTTTTTGGAAAACCGAAAAGAGACATAAAATGTACGAGGTTTCGAGCTATTTCTTCACTAGTAGCTGTAATCATCGGATAAGCGCTAGTAAATTTGGTTAGATCATCTTGTAGCGTTAAGATGAATTTAAAATTCTGGAAACCCGCTTCGGGTAAAGGACCTACGACGTCAAGGGCTAATCGTTCAAATGGCCTGGTAGATGTAGAAGTTATCTCCATAGGAGCTTTATTTGATTTTCTTAAGGGTTTATTGATCTGGCAAAGCTTACATTTTTTTACGTACTGTTCAATGTCAGAGCGCATGCCTTTCCAATAGTAGGCAGCTTTGATACGGGAATACATTCGTTGTGATCCTGGGTGACCAGCGATAACAGAGTCATGATTTTCTTTTAATATTTTAGGGACTTCTATAGGAGTAGGATAAATTAATTGATTTTTATATATGTGAATTTTAATATTGGTATCGTGAAAAATATACGATATCATATTATAAACTTTAGTATAAGCTAGTTTAGAAAATGGATCACTAAAATCTGGCAACGCGAGATCAGTTATATTTGGACAGTCAATTAATAGATTTCTGAGTTTGATTAATAAAGTATAGACATCTCTAAAGTTAGTTTGTTCATAATGATGAACTTTTGTAAATAGAAAATAGTAAGATTTATTTTTATCATTGACGCGATGTATCGAGAGAGGTTCGCGTTCGGAATTTAGTAAGTCAGCAGAATTATCGAGCTGTGATAGTATTTCTTCACAATAAGGCATAGAATAATCAAAGTCTAAAGAGACTGGGCAAGCTATTGTATTTAACTTAGATAAGTGTAGACCCTGAGTACATTCTTCTATAATAGTATTTGAAGCAGGAAGTTGGTTAGTAAATTGATTTTTAAAGAATTGTTCATAAGTAAAATTATTTAAATTGTTAACATCAATAGAATTAATAGGGCAACGAGATAGCGCATCGGCATTAGAATTGAGGCGACCTTGTTTATAGATAATTTCGTAGTCATATTCTTCAAGTTTGAGGCGCCAGCGAATGAGTCTACTGCCGGGATCTTTAACATTAAATAACCATACAAGGGGTCTGTGATCTGTAATTATTTTAAATTTGTTTCCATACAAATATGGTCGAAAAGTTTTAACGGCAAATAAGATAGCTAAAAGCTCCTTTTCTGTAGTCGAGTAGTTGCCTTCAGGTTTATTTAGGGTACGCGATGCATATGCGATCGGCTTATCTTTGCCGACGGGACCCTGAGATAGTATTGCACCAACGGCGTAATTACTAGCGTCGGTAGTTACGTTGAAAGGTTGTGAAAAATCAGGGTATTGTAGAAGAGGGGCAGTAATTAATTTTTCTTTCAGGAAATCGAATGCATGTTGCTGTTCTGTACTCCAGTGGAAGACAGCATCCTTCTTCAGTAAAGAGGTAAGTGGTTTTGTTAACTTAGAAAAGTTTTCAATGAATCGACGATAATAGCCTATTAGACCTAGAAATGACTTAATATCTTTGGGATTTTTAGGAATTGGAAACTGCGATACGGCGTTAACCTTTTCAGGGTTTGGAGATACACCTTTATCGGTGATAATATGGCCAAGGTAAGTCACTTCATGTCTAAGAAACTCACACTTGTCCGGTTGGAGTTTCAGATTATATTCACGAAATTGGTTAAATACTAGTTGTAGTTTATGCATGTGATCTTGTAAATTTTGACTGTACACTATACAATCGTCTAAGTAGATGTAGCAATGGAGGCCTTGTAAGCCTGATAACACAGTATTCATAAGGCGTTGAAATGTGGCAGGGGCATTTTTCAGCCCAAAAGGCATCCTGGTAAACTCATAGTGTCCAGACATGCTCGAATTTGTACTAACTGTGAAACCTGTTTTAGGCGCATCTTTGGAACTGGTCTTTAATTGATGAAAGCCACTGGTAAGATCCAGTGTGCTAAAATATTTAGAATGACCTAATTGGTCCAAGATATCAGTGATAAGAGGCAGCGGATAAGTTTCGGAAACAGTGACGTCATTGAGACGGCGATAGTCGATGACTATTCTCCATTTTTGTTTGCCAGAAGCGTCCATCTTTTTCGGTACTACCCAAACTGGAGCACTCCAAGGCGAAGTAGAAGGTCGAATAATATCTTGATCTAGCATTTTACGAATTTGGGAGTCGACTTCCTCCTTGTGGCATTCGGGGAAACGATATGATTTGACATTAATGGGCGGTGCATCACCTGTATTAATAGTATGTTCTATAGCATTCGTGAAGGTTAAGGGCTCACCTTCGATATGGAAGATATCCGTGTATTGGGAACAACATTCTAAGAGAGATTTTTTCTCTTCATCATTTAAATGGGAGCAACGAATAAGGCTTAGAACTTTATTTATGCGATCAGACTTATTACAGGAAATAGAATTAATGTTGTAACAAGATATAGAATCTGAACAATTACTTTCAAACGGTGTCACGTTTACGTGATAATCCTTTAATTCAATGTCAACCTCTGTAGTATTTAAGATAGTAATGTTTGTTTTCTTATTTGATTTGATTGAGACTATGCAATTTGCAACATAGACACCTTCACTTAGGGTATGATCTAGTACGAGAGCTTCGTTGTTATGATAAAGCTCAGGAGAGTAATTAGATACAGTGCATTCGATAACCACTTCGGAACGAGCTGGAATATTATACGATGGTTGATTATAAGTAATAGGAATAGAATGATTTAATATAGACATTGATTTAGTAGAATAATTAATATTTGATTTAAAGTAATCGCAAAAATCGCTACCGATAATTCCATCGTAATTATTAATATTGATGTCGTCTTTTGTGACATGAAATTTGTATTTATAAGTATTATTTGATATTTGAAACTCCATTTGAAAAGTACCTAGAGTTTCAACGGGGTTTTCCGAACTATTAATGCCCTTTAATTTTACAGTTTCGGTGGATAGATTTGGAATTTTTAATAAACAGGAGCCTTTGATAATACTGATGGTTGATCCTGTATCGATAAGGAAACATAACTGTTCTAAGGCATGATTAGTAGATAAGTAAATATGAGGTAAGGCTACCTTTTTACAAAAATCATTAATTTCGTATATAGGTTTAGATATAGAATTTATGTTTAAGTTAGATGTAGGTAAGTTATGTTTAAAATTAGTATGAGAACTTTTCGAAGCCTTATGGCATAAGTGACATTTTATTTTATCATTAGGAATAGTAGGACTCAGTTGTTTTGACTGAGGTGTAGATTTAGAAAGGTTAGTATAGGTAGTAGGACTCAGCATCTTCGACTGAGATGTGGATATAGTAGGACTCAGCTCGTTGGCTTGAGATGTGGATCTAGTATAGGATTTAGTAAGATTACGAGAGATAGCAGGACTCAGCATCTTTGACTGAGATGTAGAATTGGTAGGACTCAGCATCTTTGACTGAGATGTAGATTTAGTAAGATTAGAAGAGATAGCAGGACTCAGCATCTTTGACTGAGATGTAGAAATAGTAGGACTCAGCATCTTTGACTGAGATGTAGAATTGGTAGGACTCAGCATCTTTGACTGAGATGTAGAAATAGTAGGACTCAGCATCTTTGACTGAGATGTAGAAATAGTAGGACTCAGCAGCTTTGACTGAGATGTAGAAATAGTAGGACTCAGCATCTTTGACTGAGATGTGGAATTGGTAAGACTCAGCATCTTTGACTGAGATGTAGAAATAGTAGGACTCAGCATCTTTGACTGAGATGTGGAATTAGTAGGAGTCGTGCCATTATAATTTTGTATAGATTTTGACGGACACGGCATCAAAATCCGATTTAGTTTAAATTATCTTGAGATTCAGCGTGGTCATTATGACCATTGGCCACATATTCACATGTATGGGTAAATGCATTGCGCTGCGCAGAGCCCGTATTTTCGCGGCGTTGCATATTGAACTGCCTTTTACGACATTGCTCTAAAGTGTGGCCGAAATTTTTGCAATATCTGCAAGTTTGTGCATTAGAATTGGCGTTAAAGTTAGCATTAGAATTAGCATTGATATTGGTATTAGAATTAGTATTAGAGTTATTATTTTTATTAGGGTCCCATTGGGAAATGAAGACCTTATGATATGGTTTTTGGGAATTAAAATTAGGCTTTTTGTTTCTGAAACATTCTGATGAACTATGGCCTACTTTATTACATGTTGAACATTGTTTGGTTGTTTTAGGTTTGGATAAATTAAATAACTTTTCTTTTTTTTTTTTTTTTTAGCGTATTGAATCGCTTCGTTGAGAGTTGAAGGATTTTTGCACCGAACAATGTTGGATATAGAAGAGCTTAGGCCTAGCATGAATGTGTTAAGAGCCAGGTCTTCCATGGCTGCTATTCGCCCAGGTAATTCTGATTCGTCTTTACAGCTGTGATGAATGTCCGACTGAATTCGGGTTAGTATTGACTCGATTCGTAAGGAGTATTGTGTAACGTCATCGTTTGGTAGTTGTTTACAGTGTTGTAAGTCCGATAAGAGATGTGTTGCATGTTTTTTTTCTCCAAAGGTGGACTTGAGGAAGGTTTTAAGTTGAGGCCATTTGTCAAATTACTTTAGGCTGCATGCTACCTGTGCTTTCCCTTCCAACTGGGAAATGATGTACTTACATAGCACATTTTGTTGATCTTGCGTGGCTAAAGACATTGCATTCTCACAATTTGTGAGAAATGCAGGTAGTGTCTCCCTGTCCCCATTATACGATTTAATGAATTTAGTTAAGACGGACAAGGTAATTTTCTCGGTTTTCTCGTTTTCTCCTTTGACGGACATAGCTGTTATGATATGCTGGACTGTAATTTTTAAAATTTAACGAACAGTAGAATGCGAGGATCAGAATATAAAAATATAACAATAACTTAGAAATACGATTCGGAGCGCGATTCACTTTGTAATCATAGACACAAGAAACACTCACAGTAACACGAAGCTTGGCGTTTGCATTTTGTTGCGATGACGCGTGGGAGCTAGAATTTTCACACGGTTCGCTGTGGAATTTCTTGGCCAACTGGATGTGGTGAGTTAGACCCTGGAGCTGATGATGGTGTCGGTGATGATGTCTGGAGCGGGCTCACGCTGATGAGCGGAGGCTGACCGTCGTCCGGTGTGTTGTGGCAGGAGCGGGCTCACGCTGAAGAGCGGAGGCTGACCGTCGTCCGGTGTGTTGTGGCAGGAGCGGGCTCACGCTGAAGAGCGGAGGCTGACCGTCGTCCGGTGTGTTGTGGCAGGAGCGGGCTCACGCTGAAGAGCGGAGGCTGACCGTCGTCCGGTGTGTTGTGGCAGGAGCGGGCTCACGCTGAAGAGCGGAGGCTGACCGTCGTCCAAGGTAGTGACGCAGGCTTAGCCTTAGGCCAAGTCTTATTGTCGGTCAATGAACGGGAGGCTCGGGATTCGGGATACCAGTGTCTGTTTGACTCAACGTCGTAAGACTTCGTCTCTGGTATCCCACTTCTGACACCAATTTGTTATAAGGCCGACCCCGTCAGTCTTTTTAAAAAAAAAACTACTTTCTACCAAAACCACTTTTATATTAACACAAACCACAGTTACACTTTTATTACTACTTACTAGTTATATATACGACTTACTAGTTATAGTACACACAATTACATCAACCAAAATTATGACTTTCTGACTCTCTTTGTATCTCCTGAGATAAGTTTCCGAATTTGGTTCACGCGACGGCGTCCAGAATCTAACTGGCTCGATTAGTATTATAATTCCGCTAATGTGCGATAATTGCAATTCAGCGTTTACTTTGTAATGGAAAATGAGGCTTTGACTCTAAAGTGCAGATGTAGACTTTACTGCCTTGTAATAAGGGTTATAACAGTACGCACATTTTTTCCAATAAAATTCTACAAATAGCTCTTGACTAAATAATAACATACAGAGTTTCCTCCGTGTCTCGGAAAGCACGTTAAGCCGTTGGTCCCAGCTGTCATTTGTACATTTTTGACACTCATAACAGTCAGTGGCCCAAAATTCTGAAAACCTGTCATAACAAGAGGTATCGTATTACTCAATACTAACTGGGTTGTGGAAGTCAAATAGGCAGTCGATACATGTAAATTATTGGTTTTCAACTTTTTTTTTTCCATAAGGCTGATGTTGTCATGATTTGAAGATCACCTTTTAAGCAAAAAGATGCTTGTGTTAGGTAACTCTGCACTTCCACTTAATATTACAGTGTATGTAATTGAAAACAAAATAAAAAGAAAAGAAAATAAAAAAAATCAAAGATTACAGTTAAAAATTAAATTAAAGTAAAAGAGGAGAGCGCATTTATGTGATGTATACGAGTGGGTTATTGTGTGTGAGTGTGTGTGTGTGTGAGAGAATGCATTACGTAGAATATGAGTTATGTACGTTTAGTTTTTAGGTTTCGGTTTAAGTTAGCCCTGCGACAATGTCTTGGGATCAGAAGAAGCCACGGACGGCTTCTTCCACTAACGATTTCATTACCGCAGTCATATTAATATATTAGAATTTAGACAGATTATGTAAGCGACGATATCATAGCCTCAATATCGTCGTAGGTTTTATTCTTAAGCCAGGCAGTCACAGCTAATTTACAGTCACGAAGTTTCAGAGGATAGATGTGCAGCTCTTTGTTCAATTGCATCTACAAATGGAGGAAATTCGGCATGTAATGGATGCTCACGGACGAACCTTGGCAAGCGCAGCTTAACCTTGAACATCAACACTTGGGGCTGTTATTATTTAGCCACGAGCTTATATTGAAGTCTTTAGACCCTTTCGCTGATGGCGGTGCATACGGGGTGGAAGGGACACCGACGCGAAAACGGTTACCACGTATTCAGTACATCATTCTGAGCCCGCCACATACCTATAAATTTTTCATCGGTTATTAAAAATAAATCAGCTTGTCACATTTTAACTGTGTAGGTATTACACTTTTTAATAACTGATGAAAAATGTCTTTATAGGGGGGCTCAAAACGATGTACTGAATACGTGATATTAACCGTTTTCGCGTAGGTGTCCCTACCATCCCGTCCGTATACACAAAAACTTCATAGGTACGTTCTCAAACTTAATACAAGTAACTTGTAACTAAGACAAAGTAATAAATTCTACTCGACGAAACGAACGAAACGAGAAATGACTGATTCTTGATAAAGTTTCTACCGGGATATGTTTGATGTGGGATCTATTAGCAATTCATTAAAGTGCTTTACAGTCAACCTTGAAATTATTTACCAGTCTTGATAAAAAATCTTTACTAAAGTTGGAACTGCTTTAGAAAAGAAGAAGTATGGAAAAAGATAAAGCCGACACCAAACATTGGGATTAAGGCAAGCCCCTACAAGGAAAAAAGCTTACCAATTTCGATACTGTTATATTTCTGATGCAATTAAAATGTCACAACGAGTGACAATTATAACTACCTACGGGTATATAAATAAAATCTTACCATTCCTAATAGAAAAGGAAAGATGCCTATTTCAAGAACGTGCTGACACCCTGAGAAAAATAGCCTGATTAGGTACACTAAGGAACCATTTTCAATGGACCAGTCAAAAGCTTCCTTTTTAAAAAAGAAATCTCCGGAACGAAACGGCGATTCGAATCTAAGAAGGTTTTAACATTTAAAAGACACTAGCTTTTGCCCGCGGCTTCGCTCGAATTTGACAATCAATTCGCACTACTAAAGTTTCGATAATAACATAATTCTATTATAATAAAAACGTTATTGTTGTTTTCCTCGGAAACAGTACTTGTTTTCGGGATGAAAGGTACCCTATGTCTGTTTCTGTGCACTTGACAACGTATATACAAAATTTCAGGATGAACAGTTCAGTGGTTTAGGCGTGAAAAGGTAACAAACAAACTTACTTTCACATTTACAATATGCAATTTTTCGCTGTGTCAGCAAAAATCTAGAGCATTTCCAATAGGAAGCGGTTATGAATTTGATTAAGAGTAAAAGTAGGGACTGTGAAGTGGGTTCTTTTTAGTCTACGAAGAAATATTTAATGAGGGCTATTAATAGATAGATTACGAAGTGGCTCGTGGTTATTTAGAAATCGAGCAGTGTTGGTCAATCTGTGAGGTTATGCTGTGCTGGCTTAGGATCTTTGGATGGGTAACCATTCTTAACACAAGCTTAAGTTTCTGTTCAAGCAGTCGGTCCTAGTTTTCGTACAATTTTATGTAATCTATTATGTAATCTATACTCTTTACAAATAAATAAAACTGAAGTGTCAGTTTGTAATATCAAAATTAGAGCTTTTTGCTTAATGCATATAAAAATATGTACGGAACTTATAACAAAAACACATTTTTTAGTTTTTGTCTGTCTGTCTGTTTGTTCCGGCTAATCTCCAAACCAGCTGGACGAATTTTAACGGGACTTTTACTGGCAGATAGCTGATGTTATAAGGTCTAACAAAAGCTACTTTTTTTTCAGAAAAATAATTAGGGTTCCGTGTAAAACCCTTAATATTGGTTCAAAACAAATTTCAATTCAAAAAAGGAAGTAATATTTTTAAAATAATAAATTCACGCGAGCGATGGTCTCGGGCAACAGCTAGTTAGTAATAAGTGAATACAGTGATACCTGTTTTTTCCGTAGAGATTATTCTAACCTCAATTTTGATCTAACGTTCTTGTCTGCTTCGTCAGACAAAGGCTAAGACTGTTACACTAAACCCGTAAGCCCTAATCCGCTAAACCAAACCCTTTAGATGAGGGTTTCAAACAAAAAGCTAAATAACTGAGTTTAACCTTAAACTTCGAGTGAGTTTTGATCTTACAATCCGACTTTGCCGCAATTTCGTATACCTTTCTATGCGCTTGATACTGGACTAGTTGTTTCCCAAGACCTTCGTTCGTGTGAAATTATTATAAATTTCAAGGGTTTTCATTTTAGTTTAAGTTACTCCTTATAACATCAGCTATCTGCAAGTAAAAGTCTTATCAAAATTGGTCCAGCCGTTTCGGAGGTAAGCCGGAACAAACAGACCGACAAAAATTAAAAAAAAAAAAATGGAAGTACTGTATATAGGGTGACTTTTAATTAGTGACCGATACTAAACAATTTTCCAAAAGTAACATTTTTTTTTAATACTCATTCACTTTTACTACAAATAATTACAATAATACACCGATAACGGCGCGTGGCGGCCGGACTGTGGCGCGGGTGCCGCATACGGAGCGGGCTTGCAAGCCGCGCGGGTGCTCTGCCTACCCACTGTTGCACGGTGCGCTAGTAATGAGACAGAGCGGCGTCACGCGTCCAACAGCCGATAGGTCACAGGCGAGCGCTCGTGAATTTCATACGGTTGTATTATTGTGATAAAAGTGAATGAGTATAAAAAATGTTTCTTTGGGAAAGTTGTTTGTCTCGCTATCACTTGTATAAGTATCGGTCACTAATTACCAGTCACCCTATATGTATACTTTCATATATGGAGTAAAAGACTGTTATTTTGAAATTACAAACATACTTCAATTTAATTTATTTGTATAGATGTATGTACAGATCAAATAAAAGTCAAAGAAATGTAAAAAAAATAAACATACTCCTTTTAAAAATCTATTTTCCCTTTATGCTAGTAAATCGCTAATTCATGCGTATGAGCCTTTGTGAAGCACTAGAAGTGTCAGAACTTAGAGTGAAAAGGAATTGTGCTAACAAAGGAGCATGCCTGGATATAATATTATGCTAAAGTGGTATATTGACAGGTTAGCAACGCCGACTTATTTATCATTTCTCAATTTTTCATTCAAAGTATTTAATTTCAAAGTATTTTGCATTAATGATCTCATCCGTCGTGCTCTTGCCACCGCCGGGGTGCCAGCTGTCTTAGAACCCAATGGCTTGGCACGCGTCGATGGGAAGAGACCAGATGGTATGACCATAATGCCATGGAAGTTGGGTAGGCCTTTGGTGTGGGACGCAACTTGCGTCGACACCCTTGCGCCATCCCATCTTCCTAGCACAGTGGGCTGCGCTGGGGCGGCTGCTGCAGGTGCTGAAAACCTCAAACGGCGCAAATACAATAATTTAATTGGTAATTATGTGTTTGAGCCGTTTGGGGTTGAAACACTAGGGCCATGGGGTCCGAGTGCCCACCTAGTTTTTCGGGAAATCGCCAAGCGGTTGGTCGACTCTTCACGTGACCAGAGGGCGGGCCTATTTTTTGGCCAAAGAATCAGCATTGCCATCCAACGTGGTAATGCTGCCAGCCTTCTGGGCACTTTTCCTGTTGACAGCGATGCGGACGAATTTTTGGATGCCCTGTAACCCTTTTATACTTGTACATATTTAGTTCTATTATAGTTTTGTAGTTTGTAAATCTTTAATATTTTGATTAAATAAAGTATTTATAATATTTGGAACCTCCTTGTTGGTCTTGTGGTTGTAAGCGCGACTGCTGAGCATTAGGTCCTGGATTCAATTTCCAGGTCAGGCAAAGTGTTATTAGTTTTTTCCATCTGGAGCTTTATAACCTGCTTTAACACATATGACAGTTTTTATCCCGGTAGAACAGTCCCGTCAGACAATTATCGAACTCCACGCGAGCGAAACTGCGTGCATAAGCTAGTAAGTATTAATAGAACACGAGCGGATCACCAAAAGGACGTTAGTGCTACAATATTCCGTATGGCAACACTAGGCTATCTTACAGGGGATTATAACCGCCGTGTGGACGCTAACTTGTGCGAAGATTACTGCAGGTTCATGGACTACATCTCTGCTTATAACATCTGCCGGTAATAGCTTGGTAATGGCTGTAGGTATTAGATACCTATGTTAAGTAGTCCGATAATACTGAAGAGGCTTTGTTGCTGAAGTTTAAGTACCCATTTTGATAAGTGTTTAGCCAGGATTCAAATAGTTTGATTTGAACAATTTGGATAAATTTTTAGTATGTTCCAGGGTTTGCTCTATGCGATTGGCGGCGGCGACCCCTCGCGTCCGGCCCTGGTTCAAGCCATGATCCGGGACCGTAGGCGTGGGCCTGTGGACGGTGAGTAACGGGCTAGCTCGCTGTCCGTCTGTCTTATGACGACTGGCCGTGTCGACGGTGCGTTCGTGTTCCACGCGCGCCTCAAAGACATGTCAACAAACATGAGGGGCCCGTAAGGGCCGATGCCTGCTAGGGCTGCGGGACTGTTCGAAAGAGATACCGCGGCCCTGGAACACAAAGGACAAAAGAATGGATGGGTTTTAGTCAGTAAAAGTCTGACACTCCCTTCCACTCCGCCCAGAGCGGGAGGAGTCAATAGATGATTTCCCATCCCAAAAAAAAAGGGTTTGCTCTATGTTAGGTTCGCCTGTGTGGTGGTGGTGTGGACGTACTAAAAAATTACCCTATCTAGGTCGTCGTCCAACTGTGTATCCATCGAAATCCGATGTCGTTAAGGAGTGAAAAGGTAAAAAGCAGACAGACTAACAAGCAGAGAGAGTTACTTTTACATTTATAATTAATAAGATGTGGAAATTAGCTTTTCGCTCAGTTGTATACGACACAAATAATATTATAGTTTAAAAAAAAAAAAAAAATACGCTTTCGAGTGGCGTCATTTTATTTATCGTATTCTACTCACCAAACATTCATTTCATTTGACGAACATTTTAAATGCAATATGGCGGACAGCCGAAGATGGCGGACTAGTTATTTTTTATGCATTCCCATGACATGGGTCATTACCATGCATTGTCATCCAAATTAAACATGCATGCAAAATTTCAGCTCAATCGGAAACCGCAAAGTGGGTCAAATTTAGCTTCTAAGATAGTAAGTAGATAGTTCATAGTGACAGGTCAAGCTAATAAAAGCGAGTTAAAAATTAACTAAAAGAATTTATTCTCAGAAGCCTTTATAAAATGGCCTCACAGTTTCGACGTGGAGTCATAAAAACGGAACGAATTAGGTCCCTGTAGCACAACTAGACAGGGTAACATGTCTCTCCATAATGTATGTAGTTTTATAACTTTTAACTCAATGTACGCATGCCAGATGGAGTTTTGAATACTGTTTTGATACTAATCATAAGTTTATGTTGGCAACATGATGATGTGTCCGCAATTCCGCGTGCGGTTACAAAATGGCAGTATCTGTTGACAATGTTAACATTTTGGTTTTATTTTTCATTTCGATTTCTCGCATACAATTTGGGCGCGAGATCGCGTTCACACTATGAAAACGCATAGTCGGCCGTCGACTGTGAGTGTGCCGTGTAGGCTAGGTTTTAGTCAATGAACCGATAAGACATCTGTGTTTGAGTTTAAAATGTATTGTAACGTTAAAACGAACATCCGTCGACTAAGTCCAGGTTCGGTCAAATTGCGAATACAACCTTGAAGACGGATACGGACACCACATCATACAAATGCCACTAAAGTATCTTTATGTTCATGGCTTTGTCAAGTCTTCATGTTATGCTAGCTATGGGATAATTACAGACACTATAGGGCAAAGCAAAAAGAATAAAACCAATGTTTAAAAGTTCTGATAATGTTCAGTTATTGCTGCAAGTTTTCAGTGTCCACAGCCGCCCCACAATTGCCAACAGCTTGACAGATCCGTCAGTGGTATACGTTTTTAATTCACAGTTATTTTATCCCTGATTTTTCCTAACTGTCTAAGTCACAGTGATCTTTATAACCGATGCCATAAGGCTGATATTGGGTTGCAGCTGGCAGAAGTAATATAATGTGAGGAAGCTGGGTGTGAAAACGCGGCTTAAATCGCGACAAGTCCAGGCGGTGCTCAATTGTTTTCTCTTCAAATCGCACAACTTACGACCACATCTCATCGACTTTTCTCACGCTAACTTCGTAAGTGAAAACTCGTAACCTTATACACTGCAAGTTTAAAAGGAAAAAACCGGCCAAGTGCGAGTCGGACTCGCGCACCCGGTATTTTGTTATTATACTACATATTTACGGTTGTCATTTTTTTTTCCTTTATATGTGCTATGCTATATGACATTGCTTCATGCCAAATTTCATGATTCTAGGTCAACGGGAAGTAGCCCATAGGTTTTAATTTCCTTTTAAAATCGTAAATTATGCGACATCATATCTTTTGAGCGCATAGTATCTTCTGACTTACACGTTTATTTTTCACTGCTCCAAGCCCACCTCCACGAGTTACTGTGAAAAAGGGTCTTGACAGACGGACAGACAGACAACAAAGTGATTATATAAGGGTTCTGTTTTTGCTAACTGAGGTACGGGACCCTAAAAAAGAAAAATATCGCACCGTAAGCGTGCCTTCTCAGACATCAAGAAGTGTTCTAGGGACCAGCAAAGAATTAAGTAGGCGGGAAACGATATTTGCATAATACATGCCCATGTACAAGCCTTGGCTCACGCACAACTGTGTTAAAATGCGAAATGTAGGGTAGTTGAATATTTATCACTTACCCGCAGAATGGGCAATGCAATTACTGGGGCATTCTCTCTGACAGTGTCACTGGGACATTGGATATTGTGGTTTTATCTCCTTGTGACTCATCGTTCATTGCCATTGTGGTTTTAATATCGCTTCGGTTGTAATTTTTTCTGGATACAGCGGAATTTTTGAAGTTTACCGTGCAGTTTTACATGTGTCTAAATAACGATTGATTAAACTAGTTATGAGAGATTGGCCGGAGAAAACTGAATAGAGAAAAGAGTGGCAGGTTATGGGGGAGGACTTTAAACAAGATGTAAACGGACCCTTCACGAGAACTTCAATCAAGAATTCTGTACCTATAAAAAAAAAGGTTAGTCTAGTGTTTACAAGCGGGGCAGATGAGCGTGTGGATGAGCTCCAGGTGACACCGACAAAGCGATATTAGGTTGTAGCGGCACTACAAAAGGTACTACAGCAACATAGAACAAAAAGTACTGCAGCGCCGTCTATGAGGCAGAGGATAAACTAAACATCGAAATATGTCTAAATCCTGCATCGCGCAAGTAAAGTTATTCGAAGACTATATAGAAGAACCCGACAACAACTGTCGGGCAGTAGCCCACCAGACATAACACCTGTCTGGTCGGAGGATCCTCCCTTTTCTATGGGGGATGAAGAACTTTACACCCTATTCTCCTTACCCCCAAAAGGTGTTTCGATGAGAAAAACCAAAGTAGCACTCACCATAGTTCTCCTGCCCGTGGCCCGAATTATGTGAGCATGTTTACTTCTTCCATACATTTCTATTGGTCTTCAGATCAAATATGGTATACAAAGGTGTTCACAACAGATTTAAATGGCACAAACATGTTTAACTAGGATTAGACCAAGCATGCCAAATTTTAAAGACATGGAAATATACATATTATGAGGCATCAACAGATAACATCAATTTTTTTTATCTATAAATTCTTATAAGCTATAAAAAATATATTCAAGTAACGATTTATGAAATTCAGTTTTAAATAATTTAATATTTTGAAATGCCTCCGTATCTATCTTATCTTATTTCTTATTATACGCATACATATAAAATTCAAAGTCCTGACTGACTGACTGATATAATATCAACGCACAGCCCAAACCGCTGGACCTAGAGACATGAAATTTGGAGGGTATATGTGAAGAGTAGGTATCCACTAAGAAAGGGTTTTTCGAAATTCTACCCCTAAGTGGGTGAAATGGGGTATTGAACTTTCTATGGAACTTTTTACTCTCGGGGTGATTGTCTTGAAAATTTGTGTACATACTCTTTAGTTAATGTTATGAGAAACGTGAATCACAGTTTTTCCAAAATCATCCCCCAGTATAAAATTCAAAGTCCTGACTGACTGATTGATATATCAACGCACAGCCTAAACCACTGGTGTTATGACATGAAATTTGAAGGATTTTATTCTTTGTGAAGAGTTAGTATCCACCAAGAAAGGGTTTTTCGAAGAGGTTGAAATGGGGTTGAATTTTCTGTGAAACTTAATATTCTCTGGGTCGGGTGGCTCAAAACTTAATGTACACTCTTCAATTAAAATTATGAGACATGTGTTTCACAGTTTTTGATATAACACGATATAGTTTACAATTTTTTTTTTTCATTTTTTTATTTACGACCCAAAAGTGGCTCCCATGTTAAAAATTCATTAATTTACGTTACACGTCCGTCTTTGGATCACTGACTTACATAATGTGTACCAAATTTCAACTCCATCGGTCTGGTAGTTTCAGAGTAAATTGGCTGACAGACGGACAGGCAGACAGACAGACACGGGAGTGATCCTATAAGGGTTCCACTTTTCCCTTTTAGGTGCGGAACCTTAAATACTAATATTACATGTATCTTACATTAACTATTTATAAATGCGAGAGTTTGGATGAATGGATGTTTGTTTCTCAATCACGCCAGAACGGCTGAACAGATCTGGATGAAAATTGACACAGAGATAGATTTTAGTCTGATATAGATAGATATAGATTACTTATTATCCCAGAAGTAGGCAAGATCCCATGGGCAATTCCCGAAGTGCGGGCGAAGCCGCGGGCAAAAGCTAGTTTTATTAAAAATGCGCACACACATTGCTAGGCAGTTATTATTGTATTTGGCTAGCCTAGGTAAATCATTCAACACTAATTTATAGGGATCTCGTCTGTTCACATCATTTGCAGTCTTAAATAATTGTTTGTTTTTCATTACAAACACACATATTTCGTAAATGTAAAGTGACGGTAACGGTAACAAACCAAGTTTCTTAAATATTGGTTGACATGAGTCGTCAGGTTTAAGTCCAAAAATTGATCTCATGCACTTTTTTTGAGCGATGAATGCTCTACGAAAGTCGGTGCTATTACCCCTCATTCCAAGCCTTTATCGTAGTCCCGATTCGACATAAGTTTGGTATGATTACTATCTAGCTTGCTTGCTATTATATTGTAAATCCGTAATTGGCTGTAGGATTAGTTATATGTTTAAGATATAATTTCAAAGAGCCACATTTGTGATGAATAAATAAATGATATTACAGCAGTTTTTATGTCAGTTATATTTTTGACTTGTTTAAGTGCGTATACAAATTTAATGATTTTAGAGCTGACATTATCTATGTGTTCTTTCCAATTAATATCTTTATCTATTATTACACCTAAGAATCTTGCATGCGTTACTTCTTTGATTTTGTTAATGTTGAGTTTATGTGATTTTTATAATTATTTGATTGATTAAATTGAATATAAACGGATTTATCTAAATTTATCTTTAAATGGTTAATGTCAAGCCAATGTAGTAATTTGTCAATTGTATTATTAATGTCACGCTCATGATCTAGAATGGTATCATGTTTTTGTTGGATTTCACTATAATAGATGTCGGCAAAAATTATGCATTTATGATTCGTTATTTTTATGATGTCGTTTATGTAAATGAGGAAATAATATTGGGCCTAGTACGCTTCCTTGTGGAACGCCATGTTTATTATATCTATATTCCGATGAGTTATCACCTCATATATACGACATCATCGTGAAAGTCTCCAGAGCGTTAACGACTTACGGCATTTCATACAAACTTTCAAGTCCTTTTTTTTAGAAATTGCTGAACCCATTTTAATGAAACTTCATACGCACAAGCAGGATACATAGTTCTAAAAAGTTATCAGATAACATTTTCGAAAAATAGTGTTACAGCAAAATTAGACCGATTTTAGATTTTCCATAGAAATAGAAATTTCCAATTATCTGAAAGAAAACATTAACCTAATATGTTTACAATAGAATATTTTCCATCCATGTTATAATAAACAATTTCACCTTTAACCTTTACCTTAAAATGAATCACAAATATTTATTCTGCCATAGTTTGTTAGTGTTCGCCGACCTTGTACGCCATTAGAAACACGATACGGCGGTGTCACGGTGGCGTGTCACGGCGGTGTCACGGTGGCGTGTCACGGCGGCGTGGCACGTCTCAGTCGTGGCGTGGATACGTTCGGTCCTTAATTACCAACGCTGACAGTTACTAATTTATTTCTAGATAGAAAGCGTGTTCACTGTGGGGTTAAAAATAAATTAGGATAGTGTTAAAAGCACGTCGAGATATATTATTGGGAATTCAAATAAAGCTTTTTAAAATCCTTCAGTTGTTTCGCATTTGATTCTCAAATGAATTACATTATTCGCACTTTTTATTTCTTTTTCGCCCCGAAAATTAATTGTTACATTTCTTTTTTTTTCAGATAGTCTGATTTGCTAAATTTTTTGTGTTTATAACCTAAGACTTTTAAAAACACGACGGATTTTTTTTTTTTTTCTCCATGTTTTTTTTTACTTTAGAGACCGTTATGGATCAAGATAAACAAGCAAATATAAATTTTTGATACTTTGATTTTATTTTGGATTTGAAGCTCAGACTATGAGAAGATTTATTAGATTGGTTTGATTTTTTTATATTTCGGAAGCACAAAGCAATCACACGAATCACACATAGTTTGATTACTGTCGGAATTCGGCAATCAATTCGGCAGCTATATGAAATATAGAATTCCCTAAATTCCTAACTCACAAACGCCGCCTAAAATCCATTCACTGCACTTTTTGCCAAACGCTTGCAGCCAGTAGAGCAGACGCATAGCTGCGGTTGTTTACAACCAACCAGATTAATTTCCCGGTCCACTCGGCCGGCATAAATTGTGGCTACCCTAGCTTTTGTTGGGAGGAACTCAGTTTTAATTAGAGCAAATTTGGGGTATTAATCTTAGAGCGGCGATTCTGTCTGGATATCGCGGTGTGATAAATTGTGGAGGTTATCTTTGGGCCACGTGTAAGGGTAGATAGAACAGAATGTTTTAAGGGAGGACTGATAACAGTAGTAGATGTTGTCGATGACGTTGCGATTTAAAAGAAGATGTAGTACAGTAAAAAAAAACTATAGAGTACCAATGCTTAGATGGTTAATACAAAAGGTTTCCACATAGCAGATGTGAGCAGCTTCCTCGTTGGTCGAGTGGTCGTAAGCGCGACTGCTGAGCATGAGGCCTTGGTTTCGATTCCCGGGCCGAGCAAACTGTTATTTGGTTTTTAGCAGCCACGGAGTCTGGATCCGTGCCCGGTTGATGGCAATATGCTCGAACTCTATTTCATGGGACTTAAAACATAACTGGCGAAATGTGGGTGTACTATTAAGTACACCTCTGTCTAAACCTTCGAGGATTACAGGCGTGATGTTATTTTATGTGAGTGGCAGCACCGGGAGTGGACGCCCTAGAAAGACACACACATTGACCTTATTGGTGAAGTTCTTCAGTAAGGTCATGTACGTATTACTCGCAACCATCGTGCGTTTATGACAAGATGGATGAACATGGACGAGGCGAAGGGAGTATGTAAGGATCGTAGCAGGTGGCGTTCTGTAGTTTCTACATAAGGAAAGTTTTAAGTAGATAACAGTTGTATTTTTTTTTTGTATTATGTAGGTACATAATTTAATAAAGCCAAGCCTTTCCAGAAATGCTGGCAGTTTTCAACAAATTCTGTGTTCATAAAACCAAAGAATTTAAACTGTAATTGAGAGTGATAACTGAGAAAGTGTCAAAAGATTACCGTTATCCAATTATCACCACTTTCCTCTACGATAGACACGTTTCGAAGTAAGACCCATCTGTCATTCTTTGATATTTATTTGTAAGAAAAACCTAAACGACAAAACAATCCAAAACAACGTAGTATGACAATTTGATAAACAATTAATTATCTTTCACCGTACATGCATAAACAAAGTTTCCACTTCATCCTAAATCATCGTGTATTTCCCTTCAAAGCCATTTTTCGTATGAATAATAGGAACCATAATACTTGTATTCATAACAGACACAAGATATTTACTATAATGTTCTTTTAACATGAACGATGTGGCTTAATCGGCTGTCAATACTTTCGAAGCATATTTTCTTCGACGAATTTTTAGTACTGTCTTCACAAAAATGATAAAGTGTGTGTTGTTTGTACTTCTTTCATGCAGTAACAGAGTGATCGATGTCAGTTTTTGCATAGAGATAGTTTATGAGTCGATTTAAGTAAAATATTGGTATTCAGTTGCATTCGGTTAAACCAACTATCTTATTCTACTTTTATGTTAAGGACCTGCTTGTTCTCAGGTCCAGGCTGTCCTCTCATCCGCCGCGGGAGACGCCACGTGGTGGCTCTCGGCCATCGTAGGCGCGGTCCTGTGGACGGTGAGTAATGGGCTAGCTCGCCGTCCGTTCGTCTTACGCGTGGAACACGAACGCGCGCCTCAAAGAGATGTCAACAAACAGGAGGGGCCCGCAAGGGCCGATGCCTGCCAGGGCTGCGGGACTGTGCGAAAGAGATACCGCGGCTCTGGAATACAAAGGGCAAAAGAAGGAAGTTTTAGTCAGTAAAAGTCTGACACACCCTTCGGCTCCGCCCAGAGCGGGAGGGTCATTTGATGATTTCCCATTCCAAAAAAAGAAGAATGTCCTCTCATACTTAAGAATGAACACTGTGACATGAAAACATTGTCATAACCAAAGACTTTTGGCAAACAAGAACATTTTTAACTCTTTAAAAATCTCTGTTTATAGGAAACGACCAACATGCCGTTGTATTTATTACAGCATGTAGGTTAATGTGAAATAAAATACTTTGATTTCGAGTTAGAAAAAGGCCAGATATATTCGGATGATATAGTTTATGATCCGCAAAACTAACAGAATATTTATTCAGAAAAAGACAACAATTTCGCAAATAAAGCGAAGCCGCGGGTAAAGGCTACAGAAATGAGATTTACGTAATTAAGAATTTAAATTAATAATTATCAAGAAGAAACCAAGTCTACACTAAACTAAACTATCTTAATATCTAAACTATCTTAAAACAGAACACACACACACACAGGACAAATCTTTGTGCGATGAGTACAATTATTTGTTCTGTATCTGGGTGTGTAATTTATCTATAATAAGTATGTATTTAGAAATATATAAGTATGTTTATCAGTTGTCTGTTTGCCATAGTACAGGCTCTGCCAAGTTTGGGATCAGATGGCGGTGTGTTGGTTGTCCCTAGATATTATATTATTATTTTCCTCGTAGGCCAAAACAACAAAACGCCAAATGTTTACAACAATCCACAAAATAATTATTTCAAATTCTTATTCTTTACTGACACAGCACAATAAAGCATGGCTTTTGACGCTGACCCTAAGTCTTTAAACTTATTCTATCATGATCTACATACAACATTTAGATCTGACAATATCTAGAAAAACATTTAACAATTTCTTGTTGAACGCGAAACAGATTCAATACGGTTAGCAAATAGATACGATCCTATATGAGATCGTTATTGGGCGACAAATTCCCTAATAACAGCCGCTTTTGGATACAAAGTACCAAAAAACATGCTCAAATAGGTACGGTAATAGGGAACAATTTTTTTAATTATTTTCGCGACAGGCTTTTGGCAAACAGAAGAAAAATACGTAAATGTTATTAGTGAAATTGCTTTGCATATCGTAAGCATTTTGAGAGACAAAAAGTATGGTTACAATAATATTCACTGAAAAGATCAAACGTCTCTTTTCGTTCAGAAACTTGTTTAAATGACAACCCTCTTGTTTATCTACTCAACACCTCGATACTTAAAACATACTACATACTTTGAAGTTCTAAACACTCAACAGGTCCACCAAAGGTGCAGAAACACTTCTACAAAACAAATGCTCTCCAGCTGCAGTCAGAAGCAAACTCAACTCCTGAATCATAACTTTCAGCAGACAATTACGTACGATCGCTTTGTCTATAACTAGAAACTACCCTCAAACCACATTTAGTTTCCATTCCTCCCTACGGTTGTCTCGGAAACATTATACAGAGCATTTCTCATGAATGCCAAGAAGCATAACTTGACAACCGGATGTTTTTACTGCCAACTTGATATTAATTTTCTGGGCCGTCGATCCATTTAAAATTGCGACTACCCCCCGAATGAAGCGCTCGACTGTTCAGCGGATTAACTGGTTTTTGGCCTGTTACAATTTATCGGTGTTTTAACAAATGAAATGTATCGTTTAATTGTTTGTTTGGCTTTGACACTCTTTTTTGTGGGTTTTAAAAATACGCCGAAAAGTAAGGGTATTTTGATGTTTTAAAGTTGAAAAATCAATATCTGAAATTGGGGTAAGTTGACTATAAATGGTTTTCGAACATCAAAATTTACGTCATTAGCAGTGATCGGAATAGGCTGAATATATTTGCCTAAACTTCGGATAACAGAGACAGAAAGTGGACTCTTCCTTACGACATTTTTTTTTCGCGGGTTTCGGGAAAAATCTTCTGTAAGTTGAAAATAAGCTTTATTTAAGATGTGTAAAGGCTATTTATAACTAAACTTGCAATTAACAAATCTTGGGAATTTTCATTAAAACTAATCTAACTTAAATCATATATTAGAATAATTTGATACAACGGTTAGTTTAAGGATCGTAAATATAATTCGAATACGAAATTTGGTAATTGCAAGTTTAGTTAAAAATAGTCTTTACGCATCTTAAATAAAGCTTACTTTCAACTTATTGAAGATTTTTCTCGAATCCCGGGAAAATAAATATAGACTAAGGAAGTCTCAACTTTCTGTCTCTGTTCTCCGAAGTTTAGGCAAATTTAGTCAGCCTATTCCGATCACTGGTCATTAGGTACTACGATGAAATGGACACTAAAATATTATTAAATGATACATTCATCCCGGTTAGAAAAAATAATCTGACCATAGTATAGGGTCAGTTTGGTGTTATGATTCATTATGTTACTCACAAATTAATCATATTTGATTTACTAAGCTTTAAGCCAACATTTTAAAGGTCTACTACATATTATTCGGGGTCACAAATTGAATTTAAAACTCCCTAGCTTCTGTCCCATGTTGGGCGTCAATCGACCGTTACTGGCGCCCAGCGGAGCCTAATGAAATCAAAGTAGTTTACTCGCCCAAAAATGTGTTAGAACTAATAACGGTTCTCATTTTCAGGCAAAATTGAGTCTTGGGTAAAACATGTTCATGCAAAATTGTTTTGTAACAGGGTTGGAGCTACTACGCTATTTTTTTAGGCTTGCGTGTTTGAAATTGGCTACTATTTTAAGGGAGCATTTTCAGTGAAGCTCATAGTTACTATATTTGTTGTGAAAATGGAAATTTATTTTAAAATTAAATTAAATTAATAAACATAATATCTTCAAACCCAGAAACACAAAATATAAGTTTGGGAACGGAAAGGAAGTACCAAAGTAATCAACAATTAAAGTACAGCAAGATTCGGAGAAAACGAAGTTGCTCTTGCTGAGCTTTTGCTTTAGTTTCGTTTTAAATCGTACAAACGAACTAACAAAAGTGAAATAACGTCTCGGCCTTAGAATAAATATTTCTTTTAGATCCTCCACTTTGTTAATTTCAATTAAGTATCTAAACTAACTACTCACTAACTTCTTTCGTTAGTAATTAATTGTCGTCTGTACTTGTTTTATCGATATATTATATGTATTTTTTTTGTCTACGTGTGGAGGCTTGTAATTAGCGATTTGAAAATATTACACTTTTTATATATTTTTTTTTAGTCTGTAAGCCTTCTTTAAAATAAAATAAATAAACTACATACAAAAACACACACACATATACTCACACACTCACACATTATTGTATGCTAATCTAATAATATCTGATATGGAAGAGCGGTGTCTCCCAATACAGGCATTACTTGCTTAAAGGGAGGCTCCAATCACTAATTCTGTTATTGTAAAATATGTTGAAATAAAATGATTTTTATTTTTTTAAAATTATTTTTATTAACACTTTCAAATTCATCCAGACCCGACTCAGTACTGTCTACAGTTAAAACACATAACATGATGTCTTAGGGGTTAGGTTAGGTTAGGGGGTAGAAGTGTAACTATAGCCCACTCACATTTTACTCGTGGAGTATAGCGATCCCATTACCTTCAACCAGACGCAAATGTAGACTATTTTCTTGATACTTTTATAAAAGTAACAAGCCAGTTCTTGTGATATAAAATATGTGTGCGAGCTCATATCTTTCACCGCGCTTGTCAATAAGATCGGTTGCAATACCGCAACTTTATGATCGTAATTGCATTGCGGCAGGATTGCGGTACCTGAAAATATGCATTTTTGAAAAAAAACTTTAATACCCCTGTATAAAGTTCAGTTTATACTACAACTTCAAACAGTCTTGAGACTTTTACAATCTTTCTCAAATCAACTTAATTTATACAGGCATAAAGTTGATATTTAATAATTGAACAGGTTACAAGTTGGAAGCGAATTTCAACATAGAATATAAGTGTACTTATTCTTGTGTTTGCAATTGTTTTAAATATATTCTTTTGTTACAGGCCACTTTGGTTAAGTGGAGATCAAGCACGGTTGAAGAGCGTTCTAAAATTTATGTCGAGTGGATTTGCTATTTAGAGATGGTTTTCTTTAAATACAATTGAACGACTTTTAACCTTTTTAGTTTAGGTTTTATAAAGGGCCTTTCCGATGATAGGTTTGAGTTATTTTAAAATATTTCTGCTTATGCGTAACGTAATCCATCCGAACTTGAAGGAGATTGCGTGGGCTCGCGAAAGATGGAAGAAGATGAGAGTGGAATTTGCCCAGGAGTGAGACAGAGGGACTATAATTATGTAGGCACTGCTGGGACTCAAGTCTCCTTTCTGTAGGAGGGAGTGATCCATTACCCACCAAGCAGGCTTAATAATTAAAAACAAGACGAAAAAAGATGAAGGCAATCCAAAAATTATAACCATTACCAAGTTAACCCCAATCACATGAATTATTATACTTGATACTACGCTTCAATAGTTTTGCCGCCATTTTCGAAGCCAAACTGCAATTCCGTAACACATCGAGTCGGGGGATACTATTGTAACTTTTAATTACTTGCTAAACTGTTTCCCTAACTGGTATTACTGCAAATTGTACTGTCGCCCTCTTTAATGTTAGGTGCACCACTTGTATGTAATCTTTTTTAAGGGGAGAATGAAACATTTTTATCATCAACTTACTCCTGTCTTCCTTCTTCGTACTTCTCTTTTACTTGTCGTCTCAGTAGTGACCCCCCTTTCTAGCCATATCATCTATACTTATAGTATTATAAATAGGTGCAGTTAGTAAGTTTGGATGTAGGCGGTAATATTCGGAACGACTAATCCGATTTCAAACAATCTTTCTATATTTCAATCCATATTTAATACATATTTCAATCCATATTTAGTCCATGGAGTTTCTTGCCCATTCTTCTCCATAGAGATCTACGATTTGGAATGTGCAACTACAGTACTTTCGCAAGTTATTATGCCTTGTGACTGTGACTGTGTGTGTGCTTAGCTTTTTTGTTTTTGACTTTCAAAAGTGCCTGTAATGGTCTAATTGAAATAAATGCCTTGAGTTTGAGTTTTGAGTTTGAAAAATACGCGAGCACGCCATGGTAAAACCTTGTCATTTACGAAGTTAATCCATCGTTTCAATGAAAATTAGATACAGGAAATAAAAACCGGCCAAGTGGGAGTTGGACTCGCGCACCGAGGGTTCCGTATAAACTTGTAGGTATTTTGTTACTAAACTACATAATTTACGGTTTTCAGATTTTTCCCTTTACTTGTGCTATAAGACAATGCCTTTTGCCAAATTTCATGATTCTAGAACAACGGGAACTATCTTAAAGGTTTTTGACCCAAAACCTATAGGGTAGGTACTTCCGGTTGACCTAGAATTGTCAATTTTGGTTAAAAGCAAGGTCTTACAGCACAATAAAGGAAAAATTCCAAAAAAAAATGTTGAAAATTAAGCAAAATTTTGGTACTGACAAGTTATCGCGAAAATCTTAATTTGCCCATAGCTTTTATCTTGTTGACTCAAGATCTTGATTGTACACCTAATAGGGACTGTAGACCTCAGTATCTGGTATAAATTTCTTGCTAGTTCCGCCCGTTCCTGAGAAAATCGGTTGTTACACACGGACAGACAGACGGAAAAGAGAGCGATTTTATAAGGGTTCTTTTTTACCTTCTTTTTAATTAATAATAAATTTTCTTTTCTTTATAATTAATTAATTATTATTTTTTTCTTTATTATCTCTTTCCTTCGTTTTTGGGTGAATCTGCTATTGACTGATGATAATGCTGACGAATGGCGATATGATCGTCTTGTATTCCATAGAATTTAACTGGCAAAATGTAGCGAAAACGGGTGTGATACTTAAATTGTATAAATAAAACTCACAATCCTACTAGAACTTTCAATCAGTTCCACACTTAAACAAAAACGTATAAAACGACGCCGACCGTTTAAACTAATCGATCACTTAATTGAAAGTCCGTGTAACAGTTGGCTTAGTTAATCAGTCAAAGGAAAGAAACAAAAGCCTCGTACGAACGGCGCCATAACTGGGTTAACGGCCATTTTGTCGATGGCCAATAGTCTTGGGTTTGGCAGCTTAAGAGATGAGTGGGACCGAGTTGATGGATTGGGACGAATTGGGTGTTTTAGGACCGATTCCTATTACTTAGACTTTTGAAAAGAAAGGGAGAGTCGACTGACGCAGTTGTAACGGAATGCCCGGTCATTGACATAGTAATTGTAGATTTGGACATTTTGGTATTCTTCTAATTTTAAAGTCTAGGCTCGCCCCCTATTACAAAGAACTTAAACATAACTGGAGAAATGTGGGTGTACTATTAGGTACACCTCTGCCTAACCCTCCGGGGATTACAGCCGTGATGTTATGTGTGTAAAGAGTAGTTTATTAATAGGAGAACCAAAGCTCGATGGCAATTGTATATTTAACACAAAGCCAATTACAGGTTCTCACAAGTAAACACAGAAAAATTAATAGAAATCTCAGGATATCAAGCAGGATACAAATATAGGGAATTAAGATAAGGTACAAGAAATACTCTGCGCTTTTAAAGAAGTCGGCGTTTAACATAATTATTCTGCACGCATGACATGACATATTCAATCTGGAAAAAATATTCGTATTTAGTAATCCACTTATTTTTGTACCATTTTGTACAAGATTACATAATATGTGGGTATCTCCGATTAATTAGATATTTCTTTGTACAAGTGACACGCCAATATTTAATAGATTACGGATGAACACCGCCTTCCTACTACAAAGACTTAGTTCACCAAAAGAAGTTTCAGGATATAGACTTCATTCAGCAAAAGAAGTTTCAGGATTTCCAATGAAACACATGACAACTTAATTCTAAAAGTTATCATCATCTGCCTAGCCTTTTCCCAACTATGTTGTGGTTTCTAGTTCAACTGGATGCACCTGAATACCAGTATTTGACATGGAGCGACTGCCAATATGACTTCTACAAACCAGCAAGTGTGTAATCCTACTAATATTATAAATGCGAAAGTTTGTGAGTATGGATGGATGAATGTTTGTAACTCTTTCACGCAAAAACTACTGACCGAATTGGGATGAAATTTGGCACACAGATATTTTATAACTTGGATTAACACATAGGATACTTTTTATCCCGGTAGTGCGATCCCGTGGGACAATTACCGAACTTACGCGGGTGAAGCCGCGGGCATGAGCTAGTACGTTATAATATCTCTTAGACTTTTAGACTTTCGGATATCTGACTACATATAACGACTGTTAAAGATCTACAAATGACAGTCAGGACCAACGGCTTAACTTCCTTACAAGGCAAGGAGAAGTATCGATATAAAGTGGATGGACACCCATCCAACCAAACTTGTCGAGAGATGAGACGCTTAACCTTCAATTGACCCGCGCGGATGTTAGCCACAGACCCCTTTTTTCACGATGGTATCTCCACCAATAATATATATATATCCATTTGTACCCGACACTAGTAAACAAGAATATTATAACATATTTCGCCCCTGGGACTAATAACAAATAGTACAGCGACCCAATTCCATGTAAATTGATTCTTCCTAATTACACTGGATACCAAAACACTATCAATTTATTTAGGACGGCGAATTTTAGCGTTAATTACTCTTTTAGTTAGGCCGCCATATTCTGCGGTTTCCATTATTTCCTAAATTACAATGCCGGACATTGAGTAGGGAGAGAATGGAATGTTTTGGATGTTTTGATATTAATACCTACATTTTTAATGTGGTAATTAATGTTTGACTTTGGACGGTTGTCAACTGTCATGGTGCCATACGCCGAATAGGTATTTTTAGTAGCTTGTTATTTACATACATTCATAACTTCGCCCCTTTTTCCATTGTAGGTAGGCAGTAACCACAGAATGTCATCTTCTATTAAGGATTATTTATGTTCCTCCATGCTCCTTTCGCTTCGACCAAGTTGAAACATCAAGGCCTGGTCCGGTATACAGGGTTATTTGTAAAACACCAGAAACCTCTTAAGAGGTCATTGTACTCATCACTATGAACAACTTTTACTATGGGACCAAACCTGAAATCGCGAAAAAAAAAATCAGCTGTTCCCTACATTTTGACGAGTTAATCGATCATAAATGTAGGGAACAGCTGTTTTTCCTTCCTGAAGAATATCGCCATTAAGGTCATGTCTTTCTAGGGCATGTTCTTCTAGCCCTCTAAGTTTTTTGAGTCGCCTTTCACTTATCCTCTAACATGGCCAAACATCTTAACATACTTAAAAATATAATTGTTATTTACAAAGAATGAATTGCCCTTTAATTCTTTCTCTTGCCGTCGGGAAGGTAATTTGTTTAATCCACTGGTGGTCTCTTCAAGATAAAAGGACCTTCCTTTGGAGTACCTTTAGAAGATCACATTCAAAATCTGTAATTGATTTAAAAGTAACCCAAGTTTAAGTAGATACCAAAATGCTGTCTACGCAATCTTGCGCACCGTCAATCCTTGACACTCCATTCACTTATTACCCTGTGGCAATCGATGCATTGTTTCACGTACCTACAATATTAATATCACGCAACAAACGGCAACAATGGCTACTGTATCAGCTGTTTAGAGTCGAGCCTGTGAGCCGCCATATTAATTTTTTTCATAAAATGTGAGTCTGGTCTTTTTTAAATATGGTATTTTTTATTGGCTTTCAAATAACTTTGAATGACAAATTGAGAAATGCCATAATAAGTCAGCGTTGCGGTTCAAAGGAAGAAACAGGAGAAGAAAAAAAAATTTTTTGGTCATGTTAAAGATGAATGAAAGGAAACTAAAACAATGTTTGTGTCGAGGTACATACATTTAAAAAGGGGCGAGCCTATTACCACCAACCGGGTGCAGATCCAGACTCTAGGTTACTACTAATTTTTTGGTGGAAATATCCCAATAACCCTTTGCCCTATCTGGGCATCGAACCCAAGAGCTCAGCAGAGCAACAAGGCAGATTTTAAGTGCTTTTAAGAAGTTGGACTTAAATAAAATATTTATAAAAAAAAACATTTGTTTAAGCGAAAAGGATTTATGTTTTCTTTATTCCCTAATTTATTAAACAGAAGTAAAAGTCTTTGAAAACAGATCTTTTGAACAGCTATCGCAAAATTGATAAAAATCTCTACTTTATCTGAGCAGCCCTTTGAAGTATTTTTGCCCCTTTGTAATAAAAATCGCACATGTTAAAAATTATAATTTGGTTACTGACTGGCCCGACGACCTAATAATTTAATAAAACCTCTTTTAAAGGATATAAGGAAATATTAAAAACCATGAAAATGTTATATCTATTTGGTACACAGATCAACGTTATTCATTTCATGAGTGTTACGGGCCCAGCGGTAACGCCCTTACCGAGTTGCTGTGATCTGGTTCGAACCCACGCAAGTGGTTTTCTCTGTGTAATTTATTTCATCACCACTGCTCAAAAAACGCTGCAAGAAAACGTTGCGAAGAAACCGGCATGTCTTAGAACCACGCTAAGCTGTTGGTCCCGGCTGTACAGGCCGTCGTTACAGGTATTCAGTTTCCCAAAGTCTGACAACCAGTCTTCCCAAAGGACTATCGTATTACTCAGTACTAACTGGGTTGTGGAGATCAGATAGAGAGTCGCTCCATGTAAAATACTGGCATTCAGCTGCATCCTGTTAGACTGGAAGCCGACCCTAACATAGTTGGCAAAAGGCTCAGTTTCAAACTCTCAACAAAAATCGGTCTTTAGTCTGCAAATCCGTTTCTTTTCATGATCCATTTTTTAAACCATATTTTCATATGCATTTCTGACGTCACTAATCTCGCTTTACTCTAAATATTTTCCATAAAGTTTGGCCAAAATCAGGTCAGTGGATACGAAACGGGGCACTATGAAAAAGTCGACGTAGCCCCGGGCTCCTATTTGTGTCTGCAGGATTTAACCTAACCTAACGTCAGGGTGACGTTAGCTTAAGTTAAAACCCCCCAAGCGAGCTCGCCCCAAGTCCCGAGCTCGCTTCGCTCGCTCTAAAATAAACGATTTGCGAAAATAATACTTTTTTGGCAAAACTTTTCTAAGTCTTTTTTCCTCAGTGCCCCGTTACGTCACCATAGCAACGTACCTACAAAATTACTTACTCAGCTAGCAAAACATGGACTGCTTCCTAACCGGCAAATGAAAACACAACAACAACCTACAAAAAGTGTTTCGTTATAACTGATTATAACGTAAGGAAAATATGCTTAAATACCTCCACGTGCCTCAATATCGCCCACTTTACTACCGCCTACGCCGCGACTTATTTATAATGAAAATCAAGGAATAATTAACTATTGGACTTTGCCCCAGCCAAAAAGTAGCTAGACAAAATGTAGAAGTAGGTACTGTTGTCGCCTCGAAGACAGCCACACATTTTTACGCAATAGATTCGTTATTTTGATTAATGGTTTAATTATTAGTTTATTTATTTGTTCAAATCATGTTTTAATATAACTGTTTTTAGCACTAATATTCGTTTGACTGTTTAAATTCAAACATTATTTAATAGATATGGAGGTTTGTAGCTCTGGTGTCGCGCTGTTATTGGTCTGTTGTGAATTTCCGGCCAGTTGGAGAATTCTGACAGTTGGTTGGCGAATTCAGAACGAGAACATCTCCTTAGTGGTTCTAAAATAGTATGGTTATATCTTAGAATATAAAATAGAGTAGTGATTGTGCATGTGATATAAGTGTTCTGTAGTGGTTATAAATGTTATTATAATACTTAATTAAATAAATATTGGCATTTACTCGGTGTTCACTGTGGTGATTCTATTACAGTACTATTATCTCACGCTAAACATATAACGGTAGAAGTAAATTTAATAAGGCAGATGTGAGCGGAAACGCTGGGAGGTAATGCACTGACCTTATTGATGATAGGTAGTACAACCAACGGTGAAAAAAAGGGGTTAGTAAGGATCGTAACTTGGCTCTGTAGGTTTAGTCTACCGCCATGGAAAAAAGGTATGTGCTTCTGGATGAAATTAAAACATAATCTCATTTCGATGGAAGGTGATACGATTTTTTGTTTTGCTTATTAAACAACTTAGGAGTATCTCAAAATAAAAATATTTTAAAACAGCTGTAAACTTTATAATCTAATTTTACTTTTTATTCGAGATAACTATAATCAACTAGTTTATTATTTATTTCACAATATAGATGTACAAGAACGTAACAGTCAATGATTGTGAGTATGCTGACAGTGAACTAACCAAAATTCGAAAGCCCAAGAGGCCGCTCCACTAGTGCTTCGCCGTTATAAAGCCTGTAGAACCCCCACTGCAGGAACCTCAGCAATATGAAACTGCCTTCGTTGAAGTCAGTTTCTTCGCTGTCATCCACAGATGGCGCTCCATAAGCAATGTTGCGAACACGGCCTAGGTTTATTTTGGCATCCATCAAAATTTAACTTGAAAGACCTAAAGTATAACACTTCAATAAAAAGTCTACCCACCTTCAAATGCAAATTCGCTTCACAGACTCGACGTGTGTTTAACAAACCGTTTATGCCCGACAATCGCACACAAATTGTACAAAAATTTTTGCCACTGAAACGTTGGCAACGGCAACACTATTTCAACCTGCACAACCCTCCCAAAGTAGCTTACTACTTCAATTCAACTCGTAGTGTTCAAAAGTTATTAAATTTAATATAATTGTATGTTTTTGGCATTATTTAAAGGCTCACAGTTGCGGTTCGTATGCAGAACGGTAAATTACGAGTAATAACTTACACTAACTGTGTATGGGGAAAAAACAGTGCAAGTTACAAGATAAAAGCGGGATTGGGCGTGAAACAAAAAGGTTTTAGTAGACCCATATTTCTTTTTAATCCCTTGTATAATTTCACTAACAGAGGATTAATCTAGACTATTTCATCACCGTCATCATCATCATCATCATCAGCCTATAGCAGTCCACTGCTGGACATAGTCCTCCTCAATCGCACGCCATTCAACTCGATTCTCAGCAACTCTCATCCAGTTGCTACCTGCCACCCCGCGAAGATCGTTACTCCACCGAGCCTAAGGGCGTCCCACCTTACGTTTGCCGATTCGCGGTCTCCACTCAAGAACACGTCTACCCCAACGGTCATCGTTCCTACGGCTAATATGACCGGCACATTGCCACTTCAGCTTACTTATTCTGTGGGCTATGTCGACAACTCTGGTTCTCTGTCGAATCACCTCGTTCCGAATGCGATCCCTCAGAGAAACTCCAAGCATAGCCCGTTCCATAGCTCGCTGAGCGACCTTAAATTTATGGACTAGCCGTACCGACAGTGTCCACGTTTCGGCTCCGTAGGTCATAACAGGCAGGACGCACTGATTGATGACTTGTTGTTCTTACCAAACTGCAGAGTTTGCCCGAGGTATACATATTCTCGAACAACCTCGAGAGGACCGTCATTGACAACAATAGGTCCTGGGGTGACGTGTTCGTTGATCATAACCTGGGTTTTGTCCAAGTTCACACTGAGACCAAAGCGTATTGAAGAATCAACTAAGCCATCCAGCATCTGCTGCAAGTCGTGCAGCGATTCAGCCAGTATGACGACGTCATCTGCAAATCTCAAGTGTGAGATGTACTCGCCGTCGATATTAATGCCACATCCTTCCCATTCCAGCGTCTTAAACACATACTCCAGTGCGTTGGTGAACAATTTCGGGGAAATTACGTCCCCTTGCCTCACCCCCCGACGCAATGGGATATGCTCCGTTTGCTGGTTTTGAGTTTGGACGGTGGATTGTGGCGTTCTCGTAAAGATTTCTCAGCACTTCGATGCATCGCCAATCGACTTGGCATAGCGATGCCAAGTCGATTGGCGATGCATCGAAGTGCTGAGAGTGCAGAGACTCCAGAGCTGACCAGGTCTCGACAGAGTCAAAAGCCTTCTCATAGTCCACAAATGCAAGACACAGCAGCCGATTATACACTTCGGACTTCTGTATGATCTGCCGCACTGTGTGCATGCTATATCCTCCTCGAAACCCAGCCTGCTCCGGTGGCTGGAAGTCGTCGAGCCTTCGTACTAGACGATTCGTGACGACTCTTGAAAACAGCTTATACACGTGGCTAAGGAGCGAAATGGGTCTGTAATTCTTTAGTAGGGTCTTGTTCCCCTTTTTAAAGAAAAGAACGACCACGCTCCTTCTCCACGCTTCCAGAGTTCTCCCAGAGAACAGGACCGAGTTGAAATCATCGTAAGTTCGGAGCAGCGGCGCTCGTACGTGATATTATGTTGTTACACATTTAAAATATGTTTCTTACATAGAGACAGGCCGAAAATAAGGTTGATAATGTGAAAGACGTCATCAATATTTAGACATTCGTATGTTACTGCCTTACCATATTCTTGTCACATTATTTTTTGAATACAAGTTGTAAACGGAACCTACACGAAACCGTAAACCAAGCATTCTGTACATCAAACTAAGTAACTGTACGCAAAAATTATTGCAGGGAAACGACTTTTTTAGGGTGAAAAATCACGGTTTGTGCGGAACGATGCATTGAATAGTACAGGACGGGGTCATGGAGGTATTTTAAGTAAAGTTACAAAATTAAAAACTTTCCTCCGATATCTCCGAAACGAGAAGGTTCCAGGCATGGTCTAGAACAAAACAAAATATCGCAATGATAAGGAAGCAAATTTTAATGCCCTTCGGCTTGTATTTTTACACCTATTATTACCTGTTACTGCCAAATATTTTTTACTGAAATAAAATCAACAAATTTGAACATCAAATGTTGCTTAGCAAAACTTTGAATTGGCTCTTCGTCATCGCTGCAAACTTTGGACCAAACGCCAAAGCAGGCATGCAAATTTCCGACTAAAACCCACTTTAGGTTCATTTTTTTATGAATAACGTTTGAATTTTAGCCGAGTCGAGTATAATATATGGTAGTATTTCTCGCGTTTAATGAATTGTACAAAGCAGCTACCCAGTTCTAAAGGCCTTGAGTCTTTCTTACGTTTTTTTGAAGATATACGGTGTAGTAAATATTGTGCTGTTTTTGTTATCAAGTCCATCAAAAGTTTTTATTTCGTTGCTTTCGTATGTACAAATGAGAATTTCATTTGGTGCCCGTCTCGTTAGTCTAGTGGCTGCTACTCCATGAGGGTCCTAGGTTCAATTCCTAGGTTAGACAATATTCTTCTAGTAGGACTTTCTCAGCAGGAACCCGAAATCTGAATTTTTGCCCATATACTAATGGCCATATCGTATTACCTAGCGCTAACTGGGTTGTAGAGATCAGATTAGATAGATATATTACAAAACTAGGCTATGGCCCGCGACTATCATATGGTTCGCGTGAAATTATTATTTGTAAAAAGTTACTTCCCTTTTTGAATCGAATTTTGTTACCAATTTCAAGGGTTTAAATTTCAATCAAAAATAAAAAAAATTCATTCAAAAATAAAAGTTATATTCTTTAATCAAAATATTAATTACTAGCTTCTGCCCGCGACTTCGTACGCGGATCCCGTTGCTTATGCCAGCGACAACGGGGTCGTCAAAATCGAAAATTTGAAACGTCTGATGTAGAATTCTAAGGCCCGGGGACGGGAAAACAACGGGATGAGCGAGACGATTGGAGTCGTTTCAGATCATTCATTTTTGTATGTCAACAGGAAATGCCCATCAGACCAAATAACTTTTGCTAAGACGTCATTCCTTAATTTGTTATAGCGCTGCCATGGGCTCTGGAGTTCCACAGCAGGTGTTCCAGATCTTCAAATTTATTCTCACAGCAGAAAATGCTCTTCACGTGGAATATTTTTAGCTATGGCACCATTTTTATATCTCTTATACTGTAGCTGGTCTGTTGCGGTTCTGCATCAGGTATTAATTTTCCAAAATAAATTATAGCCTTTAAGTTGCCCAGACTATACAACAAAAAACTTTTCTTCCCGTTACTCCGCAGCAGATCCCAAGGGTACACTGAATTAACTTCTGTCTCTTCATGCCGTACTCCAGCAATCCTTTCTCTCTCACTTTTTAACTGATTATGAATATTTTGTTGTGTGCGTGTTCGGGACAATGTATGATAATCTCGAGCAGCAGTTAGTCGCGCATCACGTTCATCACTCGTTTCAAAAGACCTGTTAGTAGATGTGCGAATTCGCTGAGAACTCAAGCGTGATTCTGTATCGGTAAACGTTTCTGACTCGCGAGACAATGCATGTCGCTCCCGATCAGCAGACAGTCGCGCATCACGTACTGCACTTGTCTCTAGAGACCTAGCAGCAGATGCGTAGATACGCTGAGAACTCAAGCGCAATTCTCTATCCGTGAACGTCTCCGACTCGCGAGACAATGCATGACGTTCACGATCAGCGGACAGTCGCGCATCATGTTCCGCACTTGTTTCTAGAGACCTAGCAGCAGATGCGTAGATACGCTGAGAACTCAAGCGCAATTCTCTATCCGTGAACGTCTCCAACTCGCGAGACAATGCGTGACGTTCACGATCAGCGGACAGTCGCGCATCATGTTCCGCACTTGTCTCTAGAGACCTAGCAGCAGATGCGTAGATACGCTGAGAACTCAAGCGCAATTCTCTATCCGTGAACGTCTCCGACTCGCGAGACAATGCGTGACGTTCACGATCAGCGGACAGTCGCGCATCATGTTCCTTACTTGTCTCTAGAGACCTTGAAGCAGATGCGTAGATACGTTGAGAACTCAAGCGCCATTCTCTATCCGTGAACGTCTCCGACTCGCGAGACAATGCGTGACGTTTACGATCAGCGGACAGTCGCGCATCATGTTCCTTACTTGTCTCTAGAGACCTTGAAGCAGATGCGTAGATACGCTGAGAACTCAAGCGCAATTCTCTATCCGTGAATGTCTCCGACTCGCGAGACAATGCATGACGTTCACGATCAGCGGAGAGTCGCGCATCATATTCTTCACTGGTCTCTAGAGACCTGGATGTAGATGCATAAATACGTTGAGAACGCAAGCGAGCTTCGCGACCCGAAGAGGTTTCTACAGAGCGAGTTGCAGCCTGATGTTCTCGAACAGCATCAAGTCTATCCTGACGCTCTTCGTTAGATTCTTGGGATCTTATGATCCTCAATCTTTTAGCTCCTTTGGAACGTTGGGAAAGATTTGACCTCTTTCTAGCCATGGTTATAGTTTTATTCTGAAAAAACCTGATCAATTAAAATCTAAGTGACTGCTCCCCTGCGTTACCGGGTAGGCTACCGTGTCGCGAAGATAAATGGAAAAGGAAATAAATGGGAGTTTTAGCCAGTAGAGTAAAATTTTCAATGATTCATAGAATTTTCATCGAAAATCAGTCCTAAACTGTTACCGCCTCACCGCGTGGAGGTACTCCCAGCTTATGTTATTTTATAATTACACAGTGAACTCTTGGAGTTCCACAACAGGTGTTCCAGATCTACAATCTTTATACGTCAACAGAGAGTGCTCATCAGGCTGAACAACTCTTGCTAAGACGTCATTCCTATATAGGTTATAGTGTAGCTGGGCTCTTGGAGTTCCATATCAGCTGTTCCAGATCTTCAAATTTTATACGACAACAGAGAGTGTTCATTAGGCTGAGCAACTCTTGCTAAGACGTCATTCCTATATATGTTATAGTGTAGCTAGGCTCTTGGAGTTCCACATAAGCTATTCCAGGTCTTCAAATTTTATACGTCAACAGAGAGTGCTCATCAGGCTGAACAACTCTTGCTAAGACGTCATTCCTATATAGGTTATAGTGTAGCTGGGCTCTTGGAGTTCCATATCAGCTGTTCCAGATCTTCAAATTTTATACGACAACAGAGAGTGTTCATTAGGCTGAGCAACTCTTGCTAAGACGTCATTTCTATATATGTTATAGTGTAGCTAGGCTCTTGGAGTTCCACATAAGCTATTCCAGATCTTCAAATTTTATACGACAACAGAGAGTACTCATCAGGCTGAACAACTCTTGCTAAGACGTCATTCCTATATATGTTATAGTGTAGCTGGGCTCTTGGAGTTCCACATCAGGTGTTCCAGATCTTCAAATTTATTCTCTTAGCAGAAAATGCTCATCACGTGAAACAATTTTTGCTATGGTACCATTTTTGTATCTCTTATAGTTTAGCTGGTCTGTTGCGGTTCTGCATCAGGTGTTCAAGTTTCCAAGATAAATTATAGCCTATGTGTTGCTCAGACTTTATACCTATACAACAAAACAAAAATCATTCAAATCCGTCAAGTAGTTCCGAAGATTAGCGTGTACAAACAAACAGACAAACAGACAAACAGACAGAATTTTTTTTTTGGTTTCGTGCTCTATTACTGTTTCTAAACCCCCCTCAATTATTATTTTTTTAATATATTCAATGTACAGACACAGTTTTTTTACTGTTTTATTATATGTATAGATTTACAAACTACAAAACTATAATAGAAATAAATATGTACAAGTATAAAAGGGTTACAGGGCATCCAAAAATTCGTCCGCATCGCTGTCAACAGGAAAAGTGGCCAGAAGGCTGGCAGCATTACCACGTTGGATGGCAATGCTGATTCTTTGGCCAAAAAATAGGCCCGCCCTCTGGTCACGTGAAGAGTCGACCAACCGCTTGGCGATTTCCCGAAAAACTAGGTGGGCACTCGGACCCCATGGCCCTAGTGTTTCAACCCCAAACGGCTCAAACACATAACTACCAATTAAATTATTGTATTTGCGCCGTTAGAGGTTTTCAGCACCTGCAGCAGCCGCCCCAGCGCAGCCCACTGTGCTAGGAAGATGGGATGGCGCAAGGGTGTCGACGCAAGTTGCGTCCCACACCAAAGGCCTACCCAACTTCCATGGCATTATGGTCATACCATCTGGCCTCTTCCCATCGACGCGTGCCAAGCCATTGGGTTCTAAGACAGCTGGCACCCCGGCGGTGGCAAGAGCACGACGGATGAGATCATTAATGCTAGCGTGCCGCGCAATCCGACCTGCACTCTTACTGCATGAAAGGCCATGGTGTCCGAGGCAGTCGACTGCTTCACCACATTGACAGCGATGTGGAGCCCCACAAGGAGCGCCCAAATAAAAGTAGTACTTATGACATCAGCTATCTGCCAATAAAAGTCCCGTCAAAATCGGTCCAGCCGTTTCGGAGATTAGCTGGAACAAACAGACAGACAGACAGACCGGCAGACAGAAAAACAGACAGAAAACAAATGAAAAAAAAAAAGTTTTTGTTATAAGTATCGTATATATTTTCATATGCATTCAGTACGAGTAAAAAGCTTATATTTTATATTATATACTTCGATCATACTCCTTTATCTATGAAATACTGTGCACTTGTACAGGCATGGAAGACATGGATTTCGGGTAAAATAACAGACATACTAGACATTTCCGCTTTGTCTATAGCAACACATCGGCAAACCCCTCGGGGTTTTGGCAGCGGCCATTATGATTTCTCATCAAGTGTACTGTTCTATTTGCCAACGAATTACATTTAAAAAAAACTGGCCAAGGGCGTATTTGACAATGCTATGAATGGTTCCGTAGTATTTACGTGTTTACAATATTGATTTTATCGACTGCGAAAATAAGTCTAAGTGAAGTAACTCTATCAAAAATGTAAAAAAAACGAAGAAACGTTTTGATGTTTTGTTTTGTTTTTAGTTGTGACAGGCAACATTATTTCTACGGTAGCAGCCGAAAATATACCATATAAAAAAAAACTATTCAAAGGCACTAAGAAAGATCAAATTCTTTTTAATTATAGGATCCAACAATACCCCATCATTACATGTATGGGTAGTGCCACACCTAATTACTTTTCAGTTATTTTACTACATTGATTAGCGGTGCATAGAATACATTTTCTTTACAATTTTCATTGTCAAAGTGGGTTATCACCCATTCCTTGTCGATGTTCCACACATTCGCACGAAGCGCTTTGCTACATCGTTTATTATGCGCACAGCCAAGGAGTGGAATTCCCTGCCTTCGTCGGTGTTCCCAAGTTCATATGACCCCAATCTATTTAAGTCGCGAGTTAATAGGCTTCTTTTGGGTTAGCTCGTTCCATCGTCGACCTCATCTCTGTCCTCAGGACTAGTTTGAGGTCAAGAGTAGGCCCATCAAACATAAAAAAAAGTTCCCAGATAAAATAGCGTGTGACAATCCCGCAGACTGCCATTAAAAAATACAAGACTTTTATTTCCTAGTTTTAATTTACTACGGAACCCCTAAACGTATCCTACAATTTTCCTATCAGTTAACCAAAGCAAACATACATAAAAGATCAAACGTTAATATTCAAATACTTGACGTAAAATACGAAAACCGAAGAACCCAACCTTAATTTTACATATCATTACTAAAAGCAGTGATTTTAATGGGATCTCTCCTCAGAGACTTGTAACCCCATTGCACTAAATTGGGAGCTCATATGTAGAATACTAATGTCCGTTTTATGTTTTAATTGCTTACCGGATTATGTTTTCGTAACTATGGAACAAGGATTTGCAGTTGCAGGTTTTGATCTAGGCAAATTTAGAAAGGGGTCGTGCCGTGGGCCTGATAAGTAATGATGTCATATGACCATTCATCATCATCATCAGCCTATAGCAGTCCACTGCTGGACATATGCCTCCTTAATCGCACGGCATTCAACTCGATTCTCAGCAACTCTCATCCAGTTGCTACCAGCCACCCCGCGAAGATCGTCACTCCACCGAGCCTGAGGGCGTCCCACCTTACGTTTGCTGATTCGCGGTCTCCACTCAAGAACACGCCTACCCCAACGATCATCGGTCCTACGGCTAATATGACCAGCCCATTGCCACTTCAGCTTACTTATTCTGTGGGTGTATTTCTTATTATAATATAAACGGACCAATTAAACATGACTTAATGGTCATAATATGACCATTAAGTCATGTTTAATTGGTCCGTGTCTGTCTCGCTAAGCAATCTAGAAAGTTCTTATTAAATCGCAAAATCAAGAATAAGCGATTAACGTACCGAATAATGTTCATTCTTTCATTTTGAAACGGGATTTATGTCTTACAAAAGAAAAATACACAAATACTGTATATTATATCAATTTTAATCATAAAAATGATTTCAAAAAATTTTCATCTTGTAGGTCCTAAGTAAATGTAAAAAGAGGAAACGTAGTACAGCACTGTTAATTACTGCTGACTGCTGAGACACAGGTGCTCCCACGGCTGGGAAAAAGGTCTCCTCCCCGTCATGGAAACATGGCCGTTATCACACGGCCCAGGTGCGGATTGATAAATGTCAAATGTTTCAGAATGTGTGGGTCTAGGACGATTTGAGTGCTGATAAAATAAAGTATGATAGAACATGCGCGCGTTAGAATTCAGAACTTGTAAATCGGGGCCATTAACACAGAGCCACACACTATGAAAGACAAAGTCAACTGAATCCAAATTACTTACCGTTATGCTATCCCCCGCCCTACGGAAATTGTTCAAAGATAAGCAAATACTACTAACTGTAAACTAGAACAGTAATTTGCTCAACTTGCGTAGACAAACCTCTTGTGTCAACAACTCATTTGCACACGCACACTTACTCACTCATTCACTATGCGGTACCGGATACGGACTCATTCGGATCGTGTTTATTTAGGCGCTCCACAGCCGCAGAAACCATAGTTGTAGGTATTTGGATCTGCGACATACATGGAAGTAAGACCATCGTAGTTTTTAAACACAATTGGGTAGTTGAACCACTAATTCCAAGAAACAACTTCTCTCAAAAAACACAATTTTATTTCAGAAAACCCGATTGACATTATTTTATGATCGATTAACTCGTCAAAATATAGGGAACAGCTGATTTTTTTTTCGCGATTTCTGGTTTGGTCCTATAGTAAAAGTTGTTCATAATGATGAGTACAATGACCTCTTAAGAGGTTGCTGGTGTTTTACAAATAACCCTGTATAGTCTGAAGTCGCGAATAACTTTACTTGCGAGATGCAGGATTTATATGTATTTCGAGTTTTAGTTTATCCTCTGTGTCATAGATGGTGCTATAGCACTTTTTGATCTATGTTGCTGTAGTACTTTTTGTAGTGCCGATACAATCTTATTCCAGACGGAAAGAGATGGCGCTATATACAACGTCTAGCTCCATCTCTTTTTTTTCTCGTCGGGAACTTTGTCAGTTGCCATCATCGGCAATTTGGAACGTTTTTTGTCAGCTAGTGCAGCAAGCGATACTATCGTGTTTAGTGCAAGTGAAGATGTTTGTTTCTTTCTAAAACTATTGTCGATCACCGAAATAAAAAAAAAAACAAAAACAGGTATGTTGCCTGTTGTTGTAACTCGGAGATCAAAGTTACTTTGTCTGTGGAGCGCCTTAAGCTACTGTTTCTATACATCATTGCTAATAACTGGTGGCGATACCCTAAAGTTAAGGGTCTTCAAATATGAGGGCCCTTCAATTAGATTGTGGACTGATGAATACAGTAATAGTGATAACTCATCATGATAGTTTTATTTGCTTACGGTTTAGGTAACCTCAGTGTAGATTCAGATGTTAAATTCAAATATAAATTGCACCCATGTGGCAAGTATACAGCGTATATCAGAAAATTGTGGAAGGGACACCGACGCAAAAACGGTTACCACGTTTTCAGTATATTATTCTGAACACACTCCACATAGAAATTTTTCGTCATTATTAAAAAAAAGCAGCTGTTTCCTACAAAGCAACAACACCTGCACCGTCAAAATGTTTGGAGCAACAGATTTTTTTAAAGTTGTCGATGAAATTCTACGTGAAATTTTTCATGTTCAGAATGCACAAAGTTTTGATGCGGTTTCACCATAATTTCTAATTATTTTAATAATGAACTTGCATAAAATAAATAAATTTCAATGTTTTGATAAATCGTTAAATCTGTGGGAAGCAGAGACGTAACGCTCGTTTACTATTTAAGTAGCTATAAGATAAATAATAATGTTTACATTTTTTTTATTTTTTTTTTTAATATTTTTTGTTATTGAATATTTAAAATTGTAATGAATTTGCATAAAGATGGATAAAGGAGATAATTACGAAAAATTTACATGGTGTTATTATTATCAGCATAAAGATACGATTTTTAATTTTACTCATATACATACATTTTTAATCATATTTAAAACCGTGTTGCAAATTTCCTATTTTTCTTTAAATGCATAACATTTTTTAATGAATAGAAGATACGCCTCTTTTAAACGCTTTTCTTTTACGTCTTTTATTCCAATGTTCAGTGCCAGGAACAGTTATTTTTTTACGAGAGAGCAAAGTTAGTAAGGTTATTTGTGTTCTAATAGGTATTTTTATGGTTTTAAGTGGACAAATATTAAACATATCAGTACCCTCACAATAACATCGATGGCTTGAGTAAGCAGCTGTAATAGACAGATAAAAGAAGTCGCGTCTTAAGGGTTTTTATAAAACTTTTTGATACGGAACCCCATAAATCAGTTAAAATTGATATTATAAGTTATACAGTTGGAAGAAAAAAATAAAGAAAAAATATTTGTGTACGTTGAACATAACGCAGTTGGAAGTTCTAACAAAGTAATTGTTTTTTATTTTTAGCTTAATCATGAATTAAATCAAAATAGGTACGAATTTAGACAAAATGAAACAAAGAAAACGTAATTTTAACAAATCTGTTTTACTTGAATAAGTAACGTTAACACCAACGTGTTAAGCTCAGTTTGCGCTGCAACTTAAAATATTTTTTATGATTTTTTAATTAGCACAGGTCGTTCTGAAACCAACTTAATTAACAATGGGATAAAGTAAATAATTAAGTGCAAAGTCAGATTTGAATGGGCCTTAGGCAATGTCATTGCGTGGTTTCACGAATATTAACATTATGTTAATACTATTTGTTAGAGGCAAAGTCATTACTTTGTTTTGCGTAAGATCACATTATTAGATAATAATATGAAAATTGATTATAATGTGCCATTGTAAAACAATTGTATGTGAAAATGTTTCTGATATACGTTATAAATTATACAGCATGTTTGTCTTGTGTAACCAAGATAAATAACATAACATTCTACACTTCAATATTTGCACGAACACTCATAACACAATACAATCAGCTTCTCTCCGTGAGATCCCAGGAAACTATAGGGGTATGAAGAACAGAGTATAAAGTTCTTTATCCCCCATAGAAAAGAGGCAGTATATCTCTTTTGTTCTTTCTCCTAGACTCTGTGAAAGTTTTGAGCAAGATAGATGCAGTTTTTATAAGCAAATTTATGACATAACCAATGACAGTGACAGATGGGCCTTACAGGGTTGATCAACAGCAATCAAACATTTGAAAATGGGCCTTAGAGGCCCACTCAACATCGCAAGAGCAGACAGGTGTCTAGTGGGCTACTGTTCGACAGTTTTGTCGGATTATTCTAAATGGTCTAACTACCACACTCAGAGACGTTTAATGATTACTTAGATCGATCCTTAGTATAGATTTAGTATAGAAATCTATACTAAGGATCGATCGTAATCATTAAACGTCTCTGAGTGTGGCAGTAAGTCGTGAATAACTTTTATGTCATGATTTAAAATGTTTATGTTAGTTCTCCATTTGTGCCATAGATGGCGTTATAGTACCTTACTTTTGTACTATGTTGGTGTAGTACTTTTTGTATTGCCGCTACAAAACCAATGACCATTATGGGAGATATAGTAAAATAATCTAAGGAATACATCCAGATTTATGACTCTAATCATAAACTTATACTGTCACTGACGGGATATCTGCCGTGATTATCGGTACGCTGTTCCAAGCGCCATGATCGTGGGATGACTCACGAAGTATCGGTAGCTCAAAATAATTGATAATCGCAGAAGATGTCCCGTAAGTGACAATATAAGTTTAGTTTTAAACCATCATGGTGATTCTCTTGCCCAATTCATTTGGGGTCGGCGCAGCATGTCTTCTTCTTTCATACTTCTCTATTACTATTCTCTAAGTTTGGTTTTAAACTGTGAAAGCTTAAAGCAGTGTTTGACTCTAATAATGATGTATAATGCTGGATTATGAGCTTTCTCACCGCTGCAACGCAGGTTTCTCTGTGAGTGGGCCATTATCCACTATGATGTGAGTGATCTTCGAATTTTTGATTTTATAACAGGCGATTCTCTCATGATTTTCTTCTCCGTTTAGATAGCAGACGTAATGAAATAAATTACGCAAAGTTATATGCCGAAAATTCCATACTAGTCTCTAAAACATCATCCTATACGTTCGGCCTACAATTAAACAATTTATATAATGCGGTAGAAACAAAAGCAAGGGACAAAAAAGATTATCCATTAGTTTAGTACAAGAATCAGACAGTGTTGACTAAAATAAGTGTAAATAAAAATAAACAAGTTAACAATTAATAATTTTTAGATTATTCTATCGGATTTTATTCAAAGACATCTCGTTCTTCGATTAGGACTGATAAATTTACTTACTTACATGTCAAGGTAATTTTACTTTATTTCATAAACTTGAGTGACCACGGCTGAAGCCTTCGAAAATGTTAAAAGTAAAAATAAATATAGTAGGATGAAACCCATTGGAAAAGAAAGAGAATAAAAACGTAAGAAAATTTGAATGTTGCGGACTACCCTGGTGCTTCCACCCTCATGAAAACATCATAAATATGTGTAAACCTAAATTTCGAAGGCCCGTGACATCTGAAGACCCACAGTGGTCCCGTGTAGTGAATTATGGCGCACTCCCTCTCATAGAGAAGGGACTTGTGGCCCAGCAGTGAGTTCATTATAAGCTGATAGTGACATTTTTCTCTTTCAAAGGTCTGACTGAAGCCATGTATTCTGCAAGCGTCGTGGACATAATCAAGACTGTCCAAACAGGCCTAAGATACATGGCCCTGGTGCAGTTCACAGCCTGGATGATGCCCCAACAAACAGTCATCCAAAGTTAGTTTAAAGTTGTCATGCCGGGTATATATGCGTTTGTAAACAAACCGGATGAGTAAACAGTACATCAGCAATTACATGCCCAATGTTCCAGATGATGCCAGTTTCGACTACATAGTTGTGGGTGGAGGAACAGCCGGCGGCGTTATAGCAAACAGACTCACAGAAGATGAAAATGTCAATGTTCTCCTTATTGAAGCTGGTGGAGATGCTCCCGTGGAAAGTGTTGTAAGTTCTCAAAATATCAATATGTTTTAAAGTATTATGGGTGTGAAAAGGGTCTGACCGAAGCAAGGCACTTGTTCTCCCCATCATTGCGATCGTTTTTTGGTCCTGGACCATACCTGGGAACCTCTTCTCTCTTTTCGAACTCTCTTCTCTAATGTACAAAAGTGGCGATCTGTCTTAAACAAACAATAAGATTTAGTCTATCCTATTTAACTACATATAAAATTAAAATTTGTACTACCTGAAAAGGATGACATTAATATTGCTGAACAATTGTATTTAAATTCACCATTATTGACATTTAATTTTGACACAACCATAATTTATTTATTTAATTGTGCTAATATAAAAGAAAATAACTAAGTACCTAATTTATGATGATAAGGGCATACGAATGATAAATTGCAATTGCTTGTAAAAGGCTGCTAAGTCATAAGTACTAACATAACATAACACCACATTGTACACTTAGTTCGCAATAAATGTTTTGACTTTGACTTAACCTCCTAGTTACGGAGACATCGGAACTCAAATTTCCAGCTTCTTCACAATTTTTTTTTATTACAAGTTTTTAATGTAACAACAAAGACTTTAAATACCTCCATGATCTTTACCATTCAATGCTTCCATCAGTAAAATATTCTTATTTTTAACATAAATAGTGATTTTTCCCAGCAATATTTTTACGTAGAGTTACTTAGTCTCATGTACAGAATGCTTAGCTTCGTGTAGGGTCCGTTTACATCTTGTATAGATTTGTAAGAACAAAATGTTCTAGCAACTGAAGCCGTATAAGATTGCCTCGCATTCATAAAATAAGAGTTAATTATCAGATAAATGTCATATATACCATAGCAAAAAATAAATAGGTACTGGCATTCTAAGTGTAGTTATCAAAGACATAACTAGCCTTTTAATCTAAGTTCTACAATCTGTAATGTACTTACATTTTTTACAGGTACCAGGGTGCGCTTTATTTCTAAAAAGATCTCGTTATGACTGGAACTACACAACAGAAAACGATGAGTTCACAAAAAAATGCCACCAAAAGCCATACTTTGAACTAAGCTTAGGCAAGATGTTAGGAGGTACCAGCAGTCTCAACTATATGGTCCACACGAGAGGGCATCCCACGGATTACGACAATTGGGCAGAAATAACTAAAGATCCTACTTGGAAATGGGAGAACGTGCTTCCGTACTTTAAAAAAAGTGAGAGAATCGAAGACATAGACTTCCTCTTGTCAGAAGATTTGAGTAATCATGGCATCAATGGATTAGTAGGACTGACAAAACAATCACAAGAACAGCTAGATGATATTTTACGAAGCTTCAAGGAGCTTGGTAATGATATCATTAAGGATCCAGGTACTTCACTAGGCTATTCCAAACCATTTATATACATAGGGACTGGTGGTCGACAGAGCAGTGCCTTTACCTTTATAAGATCAGCTAAAGATCGTAAAAACCTTCACGTACTGAAAAATACTTTAGTCGCAAAAGTAAATTTTGACGAAAACAAGAATGCCATAGGAGTACAAGCAGTCTTAGAAAATGGCGAAACTATAAATATTAAAGCATCTAAAGAAGTCATCGTTTCTGCTGGTGCATTTAACTCTGTTAAGCTACTTTTGCTGTCAGGAATCGGGCCTAAAGAAGATTTGGAAAGCAAAAACATTGGTGTTCTATCAGATCTACCAGTAGGGAAAAATTTGCAAGACCACACAGGAGTTGTTATAATTCACGCCATGGAAAAAAGTGACCCAGTACCCACAAATCCTAACATTCTCCCAGGTTTTCCTACGCTCGGATTTACAGCACTAGACAAAAGCCAGAAATATCCAGACTATGAAACGGTATCGTTTTTAGCACATTCAAGAATGATTTTATTTTATTGTTCCTTCGGTTATAGACTGAGTTATGATATATGTGACAATACATATGTATCAACGATGGGAAGAATGGGTTTGTTCAACGAAATTATCAATTTACGCCCAAAATCTAGAGGTGAAGTTACACTAAGGAGTTCGAACCCAATGGATCCCCCAGTGATTAAATCTGGGTATTTGTCTAACGAGGCTGATCTTGACGACCTGGTGAAATATATCAAAGACCTTATTCCCATTGTCAACACAACATATTTCAAAAGTATTGATGCTGAAATGGTTGACGCGTCGGTTGGCTGCAATGAATTTGAAAAAGGCAGCGATGAGTATTGGAGATGCTATGCTTCATGCATGTTTTCTGGTATCAGTAATTTCGTTGGGACTTGTGCAATGGGCAGTGTGGTTGATAGCAGGCTGAGAGTGATCGGCGTACAGCGGCTGAGAGTGGCCGATGCCAGTGTCATGCCTGTTATCACAAGAGGAAACACCAACGGTCCCATAGTTATGATCGGTGAAAAAGTTTCTGATTTTATCAAGGAAGACAGCAAAAATCTTAGTTAATTTTTATTTCTGTTCCTGTACTTATTTTTTTGTCTTATACCCTAAAAATGCAATCGTAGATTACGTATACCTACCTACCTATTACGTGTATTGATTCTGTATTGAAATTTTACTTAGACAAAACTAGTTGCTTTTTTATATTTTGTCCTAAATCTATAAACTTATTTGTTTTTTTTAAGTAATTAAATATAAGGTTATTTCATTTAGTTTTTCTTCAAATGTTAAAATACTAGAAGTAAATCTTTGTTTTTTACTCATTCGGTTTTATTCACAAATCTCTCTCACTCTGCAAGTCTGAATATCTTGACTAAAGCCAACCTCTACAGTGTTTATTTTTTCCTCCCCTTTACTTTTCTTTAGTATAAATAGTTAATCTCCGACCACGCACGCAACGCTCGCAATAACACAGAAAATAAACCTTACAAAAAACCCTCACATACATAAACTGGATAAAACACCGTATTCGTATTTACTATTCAACAAAGGGTTAACGTTTATTGCCTCTCGACCGTTGAATACACCGCAGAACCGGATTTATCTTGATATCCACGCCGTCGCTAAACTAGTTCAAACCGCTTCATACCGGATAGGACCGGTAAACAGCTAGAAAATAGCGGAAATTATCGGGAATATAAGACGGAGCTTTGTATATATTTCGGTTTAGGTGTTTTTTGTGAAAATTTTCTCGTAGTTTTTGTAGAATTATGTATTAAAGAACAACATAGTATCACGACTGTAATCCCCGAAGTGTTAGGCAGAGTGCCTAACAGCTCATCCATATTTCGGTACTTAAGTATGTTTAAGTCAAATATAATAGAGGGCAAATGATATTGAAATATATCTACTCACACTGACTTCTAGTTAACAATTTTTCAAGAAGAACGCCAGACTTTCTGAAACGATCGATCGATTGTCCCCTAATACATCCCAACTCCAAAGCAGAGCAAACTTTTCCGTCCTCCAATCTAACGGGTAACTGATCTAACAAGACAATCGACAGACCCTCAGGGACCTCGTCGCGATCCCGTGACGTAATACATTATGAATAAAAGATCGTGCTGTGTAAAGCGACCCTAGCTAAGCTCATCGCGAATTACGTGTCGTAGTGACGGGCTTGAAATAGGGACGGGAAATTGTGCTAGCATGTTGGGATAATTTAATCGTTGTCTGGACTGGCTATTAGGTTTGAATCTGTGTTTGTAGCAATTAGGTGGATACAGAGAGGATTATTAAGCAGTAATCGAAAATGAAAAATAAAATAATAATGAGATAAAAAATAATAATAATAAATATGTGAAAAAAAATGAAATGATATGAACGAACGAATTATAATAAAAGTGTTTTTATAATAGGTATATATGTGAAATAATAAATAATAATGAGTCGACCTGTGGATGATAATGAATCGAAAATGATAGACTATTGTATAATTTTGATGACCTGGTAAAGTCCGCAGGATTTCTCTGGATGCGAGAGGCACAGAAGCAATTGACGTGACGACGCTTGGGAGGCCCTTGTGGACGTCATTCTGATAATATTACGGGGTGGAATGATGAATATAATTTTAATCGATAGTAATCTGGCGTGGTCACAGAGTATGAATAGACCACGTTAATAGTACACCCCCTCCCTAAAGGGCAAACAAAGGGCTATTTCTATCTATAATAATTATGTATGTATTTACAAAAAAAAAAAAAAAAAATGTATATATGTAGTTTATCAGCCATCTAGCTACCATAACACAAGCATTAAGTTGCTTAGCTTGGGGCTAGATGGTGCTGTGTGAAAATGTCCAGGGATATTTATTTATTATTTTTATTTTTATTGACGTGGTATATTGAACATTATAACGTGGCCACGGACTACACGCGTCTTACGAACAGCTAATGCGGAGAGAATAAAATAAATATTTTTAATGTTGTTTTGTAATTATAACATACATAGCATCACGCCTGTAATCCCTGAAGGGTACGGCAGAGGTGAATCTATTAACATGGCCTCATTTCCCACTTAACCGTACCATACCATGACCTTGGCACGGAAAGAAACATGACACAGACTACTATGCCCACAATAACGTATCAACAGCGTATCATACCCGTTTGTCACGGGTTTAGAACGGTCATGATACGCGGTTGTAACGGGTTTAGAACGGTCATCATACGCGGTTAAACCCAATATCCTTTTTATTGAAAGGTATGAGACTATGTCCACTAAAAAGCGTACGGAAATCAAGACAGAATAAATATTGGATTACATGAATCAGGAAAAAATAAAATAAACAGTACTTGGATTATAATATAAAACATCTATGGGAAATACAATAAACTCTACAAAAATATAAAAGTATGTGCGCAGGCTAGAACAAAATAACACCCTGCCTAATCCCTCAGAGTTTACAGGCGTGATGCTATGTAATGTGTAAAGAGGGATAAGTCAATTCCCACTGGCTACGAATCCTGCCTTTGGGGTGCAACTGTTTGTTTGTACGTAAGAGCGGGAGCACACAATGCGTTGCGGCGCCGCTGCAACATAACAACGGTGCGGTGCAGTAGCAGTCCTTCCTTAGTAGTAATCCTTCCTTGTGACGCATAAACAAATGAACGGTGCCGCTCCGACGTCGCAACGCATTCACCCCTCGGACCTCGTCTCGGTGGTTGCAAGTCCGGTGCGGCGCCGGAGCGCATCGTGTGACATGCCACAGATATTTCTATCTCAGACGACGCAGCGACACCGCTCCGGCGCCGCACCGCCGCTGCAACGCATCGTGTGCCCCCGCTCTAATGCCCAACAAGACCCCCAACACGCTTGACTCCCAACCCATCCCTCTGTATTCACAACAAAAATGTCGAAAGGCATCATCTAAAACGTCTGTCATTTCTGGATGCCGTCTCATTTCGCGGCTGAACGACTCTATTCCCTTTGATTCCCTTCATTATACTAAAGTGTGCGCCCCAGTAATGGAAACCATTCGGTTAAGATAATATATACTTTTGATGACAGCCTTTAAAATGTTTGTTTTGTCATTTTTTGCTGTTTCTCTTGTATGTTGAAGAATAAGATACAAACTAAGTCATTTAATGTACTTACAATAGACCGAGAAGCTCACGGCAGCCGCTCGGATCAATGTTCTGGCTAAGCCGCGCTTGCCCTTGGTCTGTGGATGGGTGACAACCTATTACATACCTAGGTAGTCACTCATTTCGTCGTTCATTTGTAGATCTTTGACAGTCGTTACAGGTAGTTAGTGGCCCGAAAGTCTGACAACCTGTCATACCAAGGGGTATCGTAATACCCAGTACTAACTGAGTTGTGGAGGTCAGATAGGCAGTCGCTTCATGTGAAATACTGGTGTTCAGCTTCATTCGAAGCTGACCTTAACAGCTGGGAAAAGGCTATGCAGAAGAGAGTCAACTGGGTGCTGTCGGTGCTAGTGCCACATGAAGTATCGCCCAGATATTATGGAATTTCATTATTTCTATGACTTCTTTTTTGATATTTATATTACAGTAAGTAGGTAAATCTCTTTGCTATTGGACGATATATAGAAAAAAATAGGTTGTGATTTTTTGTTCAAATCTTTTTTTAAATTCTGTTTTGCTATTTGAAATGCGATTCAAATAAAATAAACTAGTTAAATAGCCAAAAAAGATTAAAGATTTAAATCAAAGTAATCCTAGTTTGATTTAAATCTAAAAAAATAGCACCGAAATATATTTTTTTCTTTCTTTCTTTTTAATAAAAACGTTGCTCCACAAGGAATTTCTTTTGTATCGAGGGTGAGATTACAAACATTTAAATTCACATACACAAACATTTAAAATACCTAACATACACCAACAGCCAGACGATATCTTAACGATATCAGTGAATTATAATATGACCTTTAAAATGTCGCCGTATCGTTTTAGGAACCAAATTAAAATGTCAGAACATAACAACATAACATCACGCCGGTACTACCTGAAGGGTTAGGCAGAGGTGTACCTAATAGTACACCCACATTTCGCCAGTTATGTCTTTTTAAGTCCCATGTAATAGGGAGCGAGCCTATTTATTGCCATCGACTGGGCATAAATCCAGACTCCGAGATTGCTACTGAGAAGTTCCACATCACTTTGCCCAACCCGGGAATCAAACCCATGACCTCATGCTCAGCAGTCGCGCTTGCGATCACTCCACCAACGAGGCAACAAAATTTAAGAAACACACAAAAAAATTGTTTTAATTACTTAATCTACTGATTCACAATATTCTTCTGAACATAAATAATTATTTCTTTTAAAAATAATTGGAAATTAAATAGACAGACAAGGCAATCCTATTACAAAAATATATCTCGCGAGTCAAATTAAATAATAATAATATCCCTGGACATTTCACACAGCACCATCTAGTCCCAAGCTAAGCAACCTAATGCTTGTGTTATGGTAGCTAGATGGCTGATAAACTACATATATACATTTATTTTTTTTGTAAATATATACATTTATAGATAGAAAAACACCCAGACCCGGAACAACTACTTGTAGGTCATACAAATATTTGTTCCGTACGGGAATCGAACCCGCGACATGCAGCGCAGCAGTCAATCGCTTGACCACTGCGCCAACCGTGCCGCCTGAAATAATACCTCGTTTTATAAGAGACTCTAAGCTATGTTCAAGTGAGGAGTGCACTCCAACATCCTAGTTCCAAAGCGCGAATTGAAACTGTTAAACAATGACACAATATTTTATATTTCATTTCTAAATTGTTCTCGTAAAAGATTATTTTATATAAACTGTGTACACAGTAAGCAGTGATAGCCTGGTGGTGTGACCGTTAGACCATGTCAACTCATAGGTCTCAAGTTCGAACCCAAGTCACGCACCTCTGTCTTTTCGGATCCATGTACGTATTGTGTAATTATCACTTGCTTCGGTGACGGAAAACATCGTGAGGAAACCATGCCAGAGAGGTATTTCTCGATGGCATGTAAAGCCAAGTCAGAGGCATAAAAACGGCATAAAAACTCTGACACCAGGTTAGACACTAACCACACGAGAAAGAAAAGTGTACACAGTTATTCATCATCTGCCTAGCCCTTCCCAACTATGTTGGGGTCGGCTTTCAGTCTAATCGGCTGAAACTGAATACCAGTACTTTACATGGAGCCAATGCCTATCTTTTTTTTGTATATTAAATGGGCCTAAAAAAACAAAAACTCTTGATCTCAATCCAGTCCTGAGGACAGAGATGAGGTCGACGATGGAACGAGCTTACCCAGAAGAAGCCTATTAACTCGCGACTTAAATAGATTGGGGTCATATGAACTTGGGAACACTGACGAAGGCAGGGAATTCCACTCCTTGGCTGTGCGCATAAAAAACGATGTAGCAAAGCGCTTCGTGCGAATGTGTGTAACATCGACAAGGAATGGGTGATAACCCGCAGTACGTCTGGACTCCCGATGGAAGACGGGAGATGGTGGAATGATCTCGTGGAGCTCTTGGGCACACTCACCGAAGTACAGCCTGTAAAAGCTCTGACCGGCACGATCCAGTAACTGGGTAATAGGTACTATACCCCTTGGTAAGACTGGTTGTCAGACTTCCTGGCTTCTGACTACCTGTAACTGTCAACAATCTACTAATGACAACCGGAACCGATTAACATGCTTTCCGAGGCACGAAGGGGTATGTAATAAATAGTCACCCACGGACCGGCCTCGGCAAGTGTTACTTAACCTTGAAGATAGACCCGTACGGCAGCTATTATTTAGCAACGAGCTTACTCAGTTATTACATATTTACTTTAATTCAATACAAGAGTGGAATGACCTTATTTCTAAAAGGATAAGTCCTTGTTTAAATATTGTCTTACTTTGTACTTAAAGCCCTTTTTAATGAGGCTTGACAAGAACATTGGACAACTGGAGGTCTTTTGATATCAAAGAGGTTTTTGTCTTGTTTTATATTAATGTTAAATACTGGGAATCTTTGTATAGTCTTCTAACAAGGTTATTACTTATTAAAGGTCTGATGTTTATTGTTTAAAGGTAAACTAAGAAAAGGTTATATTAAACTAGCTTTTGCCCGCGGCTTCGCCCGCGTGGATGTCGAAACATATCCGACGGGAACGTCCTACCGGGATTAAAAAGTAACCTATAGATTAATCCAGGTTACGGTAACAAACATACTTACATACCTTCATCCCCCTTTTTAACTCTTCGGGGTTAGAATTATCAAAAACGCTGAGGCACGACAAAACTGACGGAATTTCATAGAAACTTGCATTCCCTTTAGCCAGTAGGATTACCAAAAATCCTTTCTTAGTGGATACTTTCTCTTCACAAAGAACACACCGTCCAAGTTTTATGTCTCTTGGACCAACAGTTTGGGCTGTGTGTTGATATATCACCCAGTCAGTCAGTCAGTCAGTTTACCATTTCATATACATAGATTAAGTTGTGGGTACTAGCTAGTAGCTCCTGTCTACGGTTTCACGCGTGTGAGGTCAGGTTTTATCCCAGGGGAACTTATTATCGGGAAAAAAGTATTCTTTCACTAAACCCGCTGGTCATGGTCTATCCCTGCAACAAATCGCATCGTAAAAGATGACGGATGGAGTGGCTTTCATATTTATTTGTTGAAGATTAATCTTTGGTCTAGTGGTCGCAAGCGCGACACCTGAGCATGAGGTCCTGGGTTCGATTCCCAGGTCGGTCAAATTGTTATTAGGTTTTTTCTTCAGGACTTTCTCAGCAGCAGCCACGTAGTCTGGATCCCGTGCCCGGTGATGTTAATGGGTACGCCCCCTATTACATGGGACTTACACATAACTGGGAAAATATCGGTATACTAATAGGTACACTTCTGCCTAACCTTTCGCGGATTACTGGCGTGATCAAAATCAAAATATTTTATTTCACATAGGCCTGCATGAGCACTTATAAAACGTCGACAAAAAAGTGCACGGTTCAGGTTGGTCGTTTCCTATGGAGAAGAACCGGCAAGAAACTCCATGGTTACTCTTTTAAAATGATTTGATTTTACAATATTATCATTTTACAGCATTAGTACTTAAGTATGGGAGGACAACATAGGCCTGACAATAAGTCGTTGCTTACTACACAAAAAACGTAAAACAAGATAACAGGTTAAAAAAAGTTAACACGCATCTAGGAATCTACAAGGCCTGCACTGTTCACACATTCACAAACAATTGTTTAAAAGAATCTATACAAAGGCAAGAAAATATTATAAAATACATCATTGTAGTAACTATTCTGAACAAAAGGTGTTTAAATGATTTGAGAACTATTGTAAAAAATAATCTTATTAAAAAATTAGATTGAGAATAGTTAGAGACATCCACATATTTGTGCCGTTTATGAGCTACCAGGAAAGCCGCATGCGCAAAAGGAACTAAAACCAAATGTCTTTATCTTCAACGTAGTCCTTGATTTTGTAATATGCTTTTTTTAATAAGGACACGTTTGATGTAGTTTTTGAACTTTCCATCGGTCAGTTCTATAACTGACTCTGGCAATTTGTTATAAAACGTATACTGTTTATTAGAAATTGATGTTATGAATGTCACGTAATTTTATTCAGAGGAGCTCGTGGCTAAATAAGAACAGCCGCTCGGGTCGATCTTTAGGTTAAGCCGTGCTTACCTAGGTTGGTCCGTGGATGGGTGACCACCCATTACATACCGAGTTTCCTCCGTGCCTCGGAAAGCACATTAAGCCGTTGGTTCTGTCATTTGTACATCTTTGGCAGTCGTTACAGGTAGTCAGTGTCCCGAAAGTCTGACAACCAGTCTTACCAAGGGGTATCGTATTACCTAGCACTAACTGGGTTGTGGAGGTCAGATAGGCAGTCGCTCCATGTAAAATACTGGTATTCAGCTGCATCCGGTTAGACTGGAAGCGGACCCCGACGTAGTTGGGAAAAGGCAAGGCTGATGATGATGAATGTTACGTAATTTTTTAAACTCGCGCGTTTTACTACTCGTAGCAGAAGTTTCAACTCTATCTGGAACTGACGAAATATGTATTTAATTGTACATCTACCAACTTCATTCATAAACAGGCGTATTATGTTTTATGAAAGTTTTCCGACATTTTCTGATACCTTTTTCTAAAGCTCGTCCTACAAAATCTGTCGACGAATAAGAGGCAATACACAATGGATGAGGAAAATGTTTATTTCGTATTAGTAATCGTCTTAGAAAAATAAAATGTTCACTGAAAATATAAGAACAAGAATATTTTGTTAAAGACTGCTGCTCAACTGCTGATACCCTCTTAAGAGACCGCGCGTTTCATTAAGCCTACTATTTCTAAATTTATACGAGGAGAAGTTCAAAGAGGATTTCTGGCCGCAAGAAGTGGTGTTCCGTTGCTTCCACGGGCAAGTGTCACATGAACGCAACTTATTGTGAAGTATTACTAACATAGTTTTAAGCTTCTATTTAACACAAATTGTATTTTATATACCTACTTATACTGTCCCTTACGGGATATCTTCCGTGATTGTTCATGATTTTGAGATCCCGATATTTTTCATCCACCGGCATTCTCCAGTCAACCCGCGATCATGGCGCTTGCAACAGTGTCGAAATAACGGGAACTCAAATTATGATCATTCACGGAAGATATCCCGTAAGTGATTAGGGTAATTTTTTTTTTTTGTTTTTTTTTTTTTTTTTTTTTTAAATAGTGTTTTCACTACCATAGTTTATTAGCTCCCCTTTATATCACACTCAGTGTTCTAAAAAAAAAACAATTTAATACTAAAAACAAAAAACACCCCTTTTCACCCCTACACCTTTTATCGCCAACAAAAGAATTGTCCAGCACGCTGAATATCGAAAAAAACTGCACAAATACGGCCCAAACAATAACCATAGTACGCAGCCAGTATAGTTCTTCATTTTGGCCACACCGGCTATCCTTGTCCGAGGCAGGTCGTAAAATAAATTGAAATTTTGCTATGCAGGTGTTCGGAGAACACGTAATATACAGGGTGGCTTGCCCAACTTTTACGGACGCCTTTTGTCCAAAGCTGGTACAAAAGCTGCTTATAGCCAGTATCGGTGTATCTGATGAAGGAGGCTTTTGTTATTTTATTTGTTTGGGTTAAGTTTTATATGTAGTTAACTAGCGGTTTGCTCGCGACTTCGTCGGGGTTGATTTCTGATTTTCTGATAAATACCCCTTCCCCCCACCATTAATAATAATACCCCTTGTTCTTGTCTTTTTGTTTAATACCCCTTTTCAACCCCAAGGGGGATACCTTTTTTCTAATTATTATAAGTACCTTACTAAAGACAGTAGATAATAATTAGGCATTGCTCATTACCTAGGCGACAAATCTCAAATAAGATTGTAATAACAATGTTCGTACAACTACCTCGTTGGTATAGTGGTCGTAAACGTGACTGCTAAATATGAGGTCCTGGGTTCGTTTCCCAAGTCGGACAAAGTGTTATTGGGTTTTCTTTTAAGAATTTATCCGTAGCTGCTACGGATACGCCTCTGCCTAACCGTTCGGGATTACAGGCTTCATGTTATGTAACAATGGTTTTAATTGCCTTCACGTAAAATCGGCAGTTAGTTCATAACGCGAATAAAAGGCATGCTTTTAAACTTATAGGCGATATAGTTTATGGTACCAGTGAAATACCTTTTTTTTTGGGATGGGAAATCATCAAATGACTCCTCCCGCTCTGGGCGGAGCAGAAGGGAGTGTCAGACTTTTACTGACTAAAACCCATCCATGTTCCTTCTTTTGCCCTTTATGTTCCAGGGCCGCGGTATCTCTTTCGAACAGTCCCGCAGCCCTGGCAGGCATCGGCCCTTGCAGGCCCCTCCTGTTTGCTGACATATCTGTGAGGCGCGCGTGGAACACGAACGCGCTGTCGACACAGCTTGTCGTCACAAGACGGACGGACGGCGAGCTAGCCCGTTACTCACCGTCCACAGGCCCGCGCCTACGGTGGCCGAAAGCCACCACGTGGCCCCCGACGCCCAGTGCTTCTCCCGCGGCGGCTGGGACGTGAGGTTCTCTCCCTGCCAGTGAAATACCTGAATTACAATATTCTTTATATAATTTTTATTAAGTTTAATCTTTTCTAACTAATATATATAAATCCGAAAGTAAGTTTGTTTGTTACATTTTCACCGATCATCTTGAAATTTTGCATATACGTTGTGTACGTGTAAAAAAATACTGTTCTCAAGAAAAACTAAAATATGATGATAGATGGCGCCACTCATGATTGAATTAATTATTATATATAAACTTTAGTAGCGTGTTAAGAGTTTAATTGTCAAATTCAAACGCGAGCGAAGCCGCGGGCAAAAGCTAGTGACAAATAATTACAAATGTCTTTGACAAAAGATTAAACTACCAAAAGGATAACTTAAAATCCTTTTGGTAGTTTAATCTTTTGTCAAATATCAAAGTCACCCCACGTGAAGGGATGGTCTATTAATAGTAAAGGATTATGCCTACAAAAGCCAATTTGGGAATTAGGATATATATTTATAGCTTCGTGAACGAAAAAGGGGCACAAAGGACTTTGTACGATAATGCGAGTATTTTTATGAAAGCCTTAATCTTTTTTTCAGAATGAAATGTATTATCAAGGAGAGGACATATGTACGTTTTTCATTAAAATCATTGAAGAAAAAAAAGAAAAAAAAAACTCGGATTGTTAAATGCGCGTGGTTGATTAAAAAAAACGTTCTTACGTTACGAAATGATTATTTACTTAATAAAAAACCTTTAATTTACTGACAGAACGTGGTTGAAACTTTAAATATTTTTTCAGAAGAGTCTAACATAATGCGATGAGCCCAAAACAAGGATTTTGAAAATTCAACCCCTATGGGTGTTAAATAGCGCGTTGCCCAAATTAAGGATTTTTGAATATCGATCCCCTAAAGCACGGGGACTGTCAAAGTTGCGCTTTTTAAAGCGTACTGTCAGTCCTTTTACACCTGCAGCCTGTGGGTTAACTATACGCAGCGGACATACAGCGACCTGCGCGTTCAATACAATAACGCGTTCCGGGTGCTGATGGGGCTGCCGCGCCACTGCAGCGCCTCCGCGATGTTCGCGACGGCTGCCACAGACGGCTTTGCAGCTATCATGCGCAAACGGTGCGCATCTATCATGCGCCGCACGCGCGACAGTCCCAACACCATCCTGCGCGCGCTGGCGGACCGGTGGGACTCTCCGATGCTGGCGCGCTGGATACGGTTGCATGCAGGCGTATAGTGAGTTGCCGCCACCAGCGGGAAGTCCACCCGGACCTGCCACTTTGTCGATGTGATGTCAATTAATTAATTTATTATTACTAACACTAGTTTGTAAGTTCGCAATTTCTACTAACAAATATGGATGTAATGGACTAATTACTCTGAATTAAATGATTATTATTATTATTATTATTATTATTATTAAAGGGGTCAAATAGGAGGTGTGGAAGATCATAACTTTTGCGTCATTGGGCACAAATAAATTTTGTCATTTAAGGTTATTTTCGTGCTAGGGATTTCCTGAGCCGAGATGAACTCCCATAAAAACCTAAAAATCGTATAAGTCCAGTTTCTCAGTTTGACGATTTATTTTTTTAACATCTTTTATAACACATGGAATATTATTAGTAACTAAAATGTCCCATTTTCTGTCGCCCTCGTGGTCCCAACATATAATACTAGCAACAAACAATGCTATTACTTCAGTGCTATCTATTTCACGGTATTGCACTGTCCCATTACTGCCGCGTATCGTTTATTTCTCTACAACTTATATTGTACTGTGAGCGAAAAGAGTTCCTGAACATATAATAACTTAGACAGTTTCAAACGAATGGATAGACTGTATTTATTTATTTACTACATGATATAAGTAATGGAAGACCAAAGAAACGATGGATGGACTGTGTGAAGGATGATATGGCTAGAAAGGAGGTGACTGCTGAGATGACGAGTAATAGATAAGTATGGATGAAATCAAATCAAATCAATCAATCAAAAATATTTATTTGCTAGAATATGGTACATAAGGTGTTACAATAAATTAGCTTCATCATATCCTGCATATCATGGCGTGCAAAATAAATGTTTTCACAATAAGCAATGTCAATTTTATTAGTCTAACTTACAAATTACAGATTCTATTGACTTGTCTTCTAAGTAGTCCTTAACGGTATAATATCTATTAATTAATAAGAGTTTGAAAAGTATTTTTTTAAACATTGTCAGCGGTAAGTCTTGAAAGCTATTATATGAAGAAGACATGCTGCGCCGACCCCAAGTAAATTGAGATAAGGGCAGGTAAATGATGATGACATGATATTAAGTAAAGCATTAGGCATTAACACAAAATTAAGTGAATTTTATCTCTGTATCTTCTCACAGGCTGCAAACATTCTAACAGTTATCGTCATTCATCAGCAAACAAGTCCAAACCAGCGTTCGATGAAAGGTCATCTTCTCAATTAATCATCCGTTTTCAAGCCAGGAAAATTTGAATATAAATGTGTGCCTAAGAGTAGAGGAAGAATAAAGAAACGATGGATGAACTGTGTGAAGGATGATATGGCAAGGAAGTGACTGCAAAGATGACGACGAATAGATAAGCATGGAAGAAGATGACATACTGCGCTGAGTCCAAATAAATTGGGATGCCAGCAAAAGGGTGATAGTGTGTTAGACATTTTGTTTTGTCATCATTTTAAAATTTTTGTTGGCAGTTACTAGATTGTGGAGATCAGATAGGCAGTCGCTGCATGTGAAATACTGATATTGAGCTTTGCGCTTGTCTAGGCTGGTCTGTGGGGACCACCCATAACGTACCGAGTTTCCTCCGTGCCTCGGAAAGCACTTTAAGCCGTTGGTCCCGGTTGTCTGTAGATCTTTGACCGTCGTTACAGGTAGTGGCCCGGAAGTCTGACAACCAGTCTCACCAAGGGGTATCGTATTACCTAGTACTAACTAGGTTGAGGTGGGCAGATATGTTGTCGCTCCATGTGAAATACTGATGTTTAGCTCCATCCAGTTAGACTGGAAGCCGACCCCAAAACATATTTAAGAAGCAGATACAGATTTTAACTTGTTGGCCTAGTGAATGCAAACGTGACTGTGTTTTTAGGGATATCCTTTGAGAAATCTTCAAACGGAAAATCCAAAAAAAAACAAAGGAAGATTTTTACTAAAAAAATTCTGAATTCTGTCAATTTTTTGACCGCTATTCGTTCGATCAAAATGATTATATTGTATTAACTTCGTCGAACGGACGACCATAACAATACAATGGAAAGCAAATTATAACATTATTAATGTTGTGTGCATTTGTTGACCTCTAGGCTTTGGTAAAGTCAATGTAATAAGTTGACGTTGGTTACTTTCTATTATAATTAGGTAAATACGTATGTATATTGATTTTGGCATTGCTATTGTATCAGGTGCAGCGGCACTACAAAAAGTACTACAGCGCCATCTATGACGCAGAGGATAAACTAAACATCGAAATACATCTAAATCCTGCATCGCGCAAGTAAAGTTATTCGCGACTTAAGACTAGTATAGAAGAATCCGACAACAACTGTCGAGCAGTAGCCCACCAGACAATAACACCCGTCTGGTCGGAGGATCCTCCCTTTTCTATGGTGGATGAAGAACTTTACACCCTGTTCTTCATACCCCCAAACAGGTAATAACTTCCTTTTTTGTAAGTCGGTTAAAAGGAAGCAGAAAGTGGTTGCCAAGCTGTCTCTGGCTCTAAAACTCATATTCATAAAACGTGTCGCCAGTTTCTTATTTCTTTTTGTTGTGTATGAAGAATGCCGCTATATCTTATCTATATATATAAAATTCAAAGTCCTGACTGACTGACAGAGATATCAACGCACAGCCCAAACCGCTGGTCCTAGAGCAATGAAATTTGGAGTGTGTATTCTTTGTGAAGACTAGGTATCCACTAAGAAAGGGTTTTTCGAAATTTTACCCCTAAGAGGGTAAAATGGGGTGTTGAGTTTTCTATGAAACTTTTTATTCTCGCGGTCGATGGACTTGAAAATTTGTGTACCTACTCTGCAGTTACAAATATGAGAAACGTGTATCAAAGTTTTTCCAAAATCATCCCTCAATATGAAATTCAAAGTCCTGACTGACTGACTGATATATCAACTTACAGCCTAAGCTGTTGGTGTTAAAGACATGAAATTTAAAGGGTGTATTCTTTGTGAAGAGTAGGTATCCACTAAGAAAGGGTTTTTCGAAATTCCACCCCTAAAGGGGAGAAATGGGGTGTTGAATTTTCGGTAAAACTTTTTATTCTCGGGTCGATTGACTTAAAAGTCTACATACTCTTCAGTTAAAACTATGAGAAATGTATATCACAGTTTTTCCAAAATCATCCCCCAATATAAAATTCAAAGTCCTGACTGACTGATATATCAACGCACAGCCCAAACCACTGGCCCTAGAGAAATGAAATTTGGAGGGTGTATTCTTTGTGAAAAGTAGATATCTAATAAGAAAAGGTTCTTCGAAATTCCACCCCTAAGAGGGTAAATTGGGGTGTTGAGTTTTCTATGAAACTTTTTATTCTCGCGGTCGATGGGCTTGAAAATTTGTGTACCTACTCTGCAGTTACAATTATGAGAAACGTGTATCAAAGTTTTTCCAAAATCATCCCTCAATATGAAATTCAAAGTCCTGACTGACTGACTGATATATCAACTTACAGCCTAAGCTGTTGGTGTTAAAGACATGAAATTTAAAGGGTGTATTCTTTGTGAAGAGTAGGTATCCACTAAGAAAGGGTTTTTCGAAATTCCACCCCTAAAGGGGAGAAATGGGGTGTTGAATTTTCGGTAAAACTTTTTATTCTCGGGTCGATTGACTTGAAAGTTTGTGTACATACTCTGCAGTTAAAATTGTGAGAGATGTGTATCACAGTTTTTCCAAAATCATCCCTCAATATGAAATTCAAAGTCCTGACTGACTGACTGATATATCAACTTACAGCCTAAGCTGTTGGTGTTAAAGACATGAAATTTAAAGGGTGTATTCTTTGTGAAGAGTAGGTATCCACTAAGAAAGGGTTTTTCGAAATTCCACCCCTAAAGGGGAGAAATGGGGTGTTGAATTTTCGGTAAAACTTTTTATTCTCGGGTCGATTGACTTGAAAGTTTGTGTACATACTCTGCAGTTAAAATTGTGAGAGATGTGTATCACAGTTTTTCCAAAATCATCCCCCAATATAAAATTCAAAGTCCTGGCTGAGTGATATATCAACACAGAGCCCAAACCGCTGGTCCTAGAGAAATGAAATTTGGAGGGCGTATTCTTTGTGAAGAGTAGGTATCCACTATGAAAAGGTTTTTCGAAATTCTACCCCTAAGAGGGTAAAAATGGGTGTTGAGTTTTCTATGAAACTTTTTATTCTCGAGGTCGATTGAATTGAAAATTTGTGTACATACTCTTTAGTTAAGAAGAGATTAATTATGAGAAACGTGTATCACAGTTTTTCCAAAATCATCCCCCAGTATGAAATTCAGTCCTGTTTTTTTTCGGTTTTTTCGTCATTGGTGTCATTTTCGTGGTTTTTGGGGCCGCCAATGACGAAAATGAGGTCAAACTATAAAAATTCAAGACGACCCCCATGAAGATTTTAGGTTTTTTCGTCATGGGTGTCATTTTCATGGCTTTTGGGGTCGCTGATAACGAAAATGTGGCCAAAATGTAAATCGATGATGGCGCCAGCAAAAAAATTCAGTATTTCGTCATGAGTGTCATTTTCGTGGTTTTTGGGGTCGCTGATAACGAAAATTAGGTCAAAATGAAATTCAGGATGGCGCCGATGAAAATTTTTGGTTTTTCTTCATGAATGTCATTTTCGTGGTTTTTGGGGTCGCTGACAACGAAAATGTGGTCAAAATGAAAATCCAAGATGGTGCGGACGAAAATATTTGGTTTTTTCGTCATGGATGTCATTTTCATGGTTTTCAGGGTCGCTGATATCGAAAATTAGGTCAAAATGAAAATTCTAAATGGCACCAACCATTTTTTTTTTGATTTTTCATCAGGGTTATCATTTTCATAGTTTTTGAGGTCACTGATAACGAAAATGAGGTCCAAATAAACAGGAAAAAAACCAAATTCTCAATTTTTTCTTCGGTTTCCCCTGACTCAATTTTCACTCTTCGCCACTGGTACCTACCAGTGGCAAAGGGTCCACTTAGAAAGGGTTTTTCGAAATTCCACCCCTTTTTTTTGTTTTTTTTGGAGGGTGGGAAATCATCAAATGACGGGGTCCCGCTCTGGGCGGAGCGGAAGGGAGTGTCAGACTCTTACTGACTAAAAACCACCCATGTTCCTTCTTTGGCCCTTTATGTTCCAGGGCCGCGGTATCTCTTTCGAACAGTCCCGCAGCCCTGGCAGGCATCGGCCCTTGCGGGCCCCTCCCGTTTGCTGACATCTCTTTGAGGCGCGCGTGGAACACGAACGCGCCGTCGACACGGCCTGTCGTCATACGACGGACGGACGGCGAGCTAGCCCATTACTCACCGTCCACAGGCCCGCGCCTACGGTGGCCGAGACCCATCACGGCGTGGCCCCCGACGCCCGGTGCTTCTCCTCCCGCGGCGGCTGGGACGTGAGGCTCTCTCCCTCTCACGTTCCGCCACCTCCTTCGCTAGCATGACTGCTTCGCAGGAGGAGGCGACGGCTTTCGATTCCCTCTCGCCCCGGACCATGGCTTGAACCAGGGCCGAACGCGAGAGGTCGTCGCCGCCAATCGCCGCTACGAGGACACGGCGGTGCTCCGCCCAAGCGGAGCAGACCTCCACGGTGTGCTCCACCGTGTCCTCCGGGCGATCCTCGCAATGATAGCACCGAAATTCCACCCCTAAGAGGACAAAATGGGGTGCTGAGTTTTCTGTGAAACTTTCTATTCTAGGTGTCGATAGACTTGAAAGTCTACATACTCTACTTACAGTTTTTCCAAAATCATCCCGCATCAAAGTCCTGACTGACTGACTGATATATCAACCACTGGTCTTAATGACATGAAATTTGAAGGATGTATTCTTTGTTTTGAAATGGGGGTTGAATTTTCTGTGAAACTTAATATTCTCTGGGTCGGTTGACTCAAAACTTAATGTACACATCACTCTTCAATTAAAATTATGAGACACGTGTATCACAGTTTTTGATATAACACGATGTAGTTTGGAAATATTTTTATTTTCATTTTTTAATTTACGACCCAAAAGTGGCTGTTCATGTGTTTAAAATTAATTTATACGTCCGTCTTTGAATCAATGACTTACATACATATATGTACCAAATTTCAACTCCATCGGTCCGGTAGTTTCAGAGTTAATTGGCTGTGACAGACGGACAGGCAGACAGACAGACACGCGAGTGATCCTATAAGGGTTCCGTTTTTCCCTTTGAGGTGCGGAACCCTAAATACTAATATTACATAATAATATATATCTTACATAAACTATTTATTAATGCGAAAGTTTGGATGAATGGATCTTTGTTACTCAATCACGCCAGAACGGCTGATCAGATCTGGATGAAACTTGGCACAGAGATAGATTATAGTCTGTTACAAATAGATGTAGATTACTTATTATCCCAGAAGTAGGCAAGATCCCGTGGGCAATTCCCGAACTGCACGCGGGCGAAGCCGCGGGCAAAAGCTAGTGTTGTGATAAAAAGATTAGCCAGTCAGCACGGATTACTGTTACTGACGAGGCCGTGCAAGTCTTCGCCGCCATGACTTCCATTTGTTTCGATACAGGGCCAATGTGGACCATTGGTCGCTGGCCTTGTCCCGCTCATCCCGCCATCTTCTACGAGGTCTGTTGCGACGCCTTCTGTCCGTGTCAGGGCTTCAGAGAGTATTTTAGCCCACAGCTTATTGCGCATGCGGCAGACGTGGCCAGTCCAGTCCCACTTCAGCTTAGCGCCTTTGTGAGCAACGTCAATAATTTGTGTTTTGTAGCGTAGTGTGATGTTGCGTACACGGTCGGTTAGTATGACGCCTAGTATACTGCGCTCTATTGCAAGTTGGTAGACCTAACCGACTAGGAGACCAATAAAACATGCCTTTGAAAAATATTTATTTAATCTAGAAAAGTCACAATCTCACACAACTCACATTAAAATTTACATTTTTATCCCTTCTCACTGTTTTTTACTTTCGAATAAAAACAAAAAACGAAATCTAAACTCTTTTTTCTAGTATTTATTACCACAATAAAACTTTCAAGCATTTTTTATTAAAAAATCATGCGACACGCAATTAAAATAACTTTTAACAACCCCAAAATGCCCTTAACACATGCTCTTTATTGTACCAACTTTGTTTGTGCCCTTGACCTTACTCAAGGTCGAAGTATAAAAGTGGGCGAGAAATGAGTGCAGTCCACTTTAGCTTTGTTATATTAATAAATGCCCTCTGATATAATGAGATTGCTTTAATCAATGGTTACCTTTTACCAACTTGAACGAGGAAATTGGTGAGAGTCATACAAGGTGTAAACGGACCCTACACGAAGCGGTTGACGACCAAGCATTCTGTACATCAAACGAAGTAACTCTACGCAAAAATGATTGCTGGGAAACGACTTTTTTTTGAGGTCTGAAATGTCGTGTTACGGTAGGACTCAATCTAAACACTGCCAATAGTTGCATTAAATAGTATTTTATGTAAAGTTGTAACATTAAAAACTTGTATCTAAAAAAAAGTTGTGAAGAAGTTGGAACTTTGACCTCCAAAATCTCCGTAACTAAAAGGTTCCTAGGTATGGTCTAGTCTAGAACAAAGCCTTTCGGATTCGTTAAACGTATTTTTACACCCATTAATAAATTCACGCTTATTTCCTTTAGGGTAGTTATAGAACCAGGGCTGCGGGAGTGTTCGTAAGAGATACCGCGGCCCTGGAACACAAAGGGCAAAAGAAGGAACATGGATGGATTTTAGTCAGTAAAAGTCTGACACTCCCTTCCGCTCCGCCCAGAAGTCATTTGATGACTTCCCATCCCAAAAAAAAGGGGTAATTATAGAAACTACACCTGCTCCGATCCTTGCATGGTCTTTTTGCTTTGGCCACGTTCATACATCTAGTCATATCGGCTGCGATTAGTTCCCACTTGACCTATCTAAAAGACATCAGCAGCTAGGTCTGTTAGGCAATGGATGGGTTCTATTGCCACTGACATCTGCCTTGTAAATACCTAGTTATTGGCCTTTCACTCGTTCTCTTGCCATGAGCAAACTATCTAAGCATACTACGTCTTTTAAACCGCAACGTCTTATCTGCCATCATTCCTCAATCTATCATTTCAAAGTTAAACCATACATACTTCATAACGCTGACTGCGGTAAATATTTGGGAAAAGAGCCAGTTCGTCCGGTGAACCCTGCCGCGTCTGCCGCGTTGCCACCGCCTACTATTTTTATCCAATGACTGGTTATTTTAGTCTATCATAGTCCTGCCTTTTCCCAATTTTGTTGGGGTCGGCATCCAGTCTAAATTAGCCCGTAGTAATCATAATAAACAAATCAACTACGACTATCATATTATTCATATTACACAAAGCACAAAATATCTCCATCAATATTCCTCAACATTAAAACCCGAAACATGTCTCTTATTGATTACCATAAAGAAAAGAAAAGCCATCAGTGTTGTCAGCAAAGAAAAATATCAGAACTTGTATAACTCAATTCGTGACCGGGCAACATTAAGAGTTGTCGGTGTACCACGCAGTAATAAATAAAACGAGTGCACCCGGTAGAAGCGCAAGCGTAAAGTGCGGGCTGTATACGACGAATTTGTTACTATTAAAATTAAGCCCTTCGCTAAATATACGACACAGAAAAGTGGAAGAGATTATCAAAATAATGTTGACCTTGAACAACATGTGTTTACTGAAGATTAAAGTCATACCTGTTTATTTGGTTGATTTAATACGTTTTTACGAGAAATTCTAATAAAGATTATTAACGAAATGAAAAAAATAACATTTTAAAAGTAAAGTCTCTTTTTGAGTTTGTCTGTGTGCCTGCGTGTTTCTTTTAAACTACGCAACGAATTTTGATTCAATTTTAACCATCATTTTAAGAATTTATTTTAGAAGGTTTTCTGTTTAACACAAAGATTAAACCTACATAATTATAATCAAGAAATCTTTGAAATCGTGCGAGGCAGGGTCCGGTCACTTCTCGATGTTTTGCGAAGTCGTAAAAACCGTGTGAAGCAGGAGTCAGTCGCTAGTAAATAAATATACCTAAGCACTCCGCCCGATTAGTATTCGAACCGTCAACATTGATTTCCTGCTGCATTGCCTCGGATTCAGAGCACCGCGAACAGACGTAAATATACGTCACAAGCTCACCTCAGGGATCTCTTTAGTTTTCCTTTACACGCCAATGTACTTTGAAAGTTTCCAGCGAACATTCGAGACTCAAAAACGATATAAGGCGTTTTACTTTTTGTTCATTTTCAGTGGAAGTGAAATGTCTGAACGCAAAATGAACCTAAAATGAAAATTTATTCATTAGTAAACCGCTTTAACCTCGCTTACCGAATCAATACTAAGAGATAAAGTTGTAAGTTTAAAAAATGAAATGAAAGGAACAGGTAATGTATTCCAATGTGATTTTGTCTGTGGTATGTGAAAAATCAAAATCAAAGCATTTGTTTTTTTGTAGGCCAGTTACAGGCACTTTTGAAATGTCGAAACAAAGACAACGAAATGTAGCTACAGTTCCAGGCACAAGGCATAAAAACTGTGAAAGTACTGTAGTTGCCCATTCCAAAACGTAGATCTCTATGGAGAAGAACAAGAAATTCCATGGACACTCTTTTAAATCAGAATATTGTTTCAAAACCTTGGTAACATCATTCATGTTGAGATGGTACATCATGTGAGAACGATGTAGCAATATGTGCACGTGTGTGCATAAAATGGAATGAAACGAAATGAAACGAACAGTCACTCGAGTGAACCATTCACTCAAATAAAACTTAACAGCTTTAGAGAAATGCAAAATTTGTTATTCTGAAACCGCACCTTACTTGCAACACTATGTTTTATTAAAACTATAAAAATTGTGTTGCAACGTAATAAAATAATGCCTTGTTCACAAAGAACTATTACGACTACTGATTAATTGTTCAAATTTTAGATTTAAATTAAGATAGGTACACGAATTTAGTAGTGAGTTGCATTTGATCAATTATATGGGGGTCATACACCTTGGAATTAATGAAAGTTTCTTATAAATTGAGTAATTTCTTTTTTTGGTTTAGTGAATAAAAGCGAGTATTGCTATGAATTTTAACGTTTGTAAGTTATGTTGTTTGTTTATGTAATTATAAGTAAACTTTTGGTAGTGTTTCCAAGAAGACGGGTCGTTATCCCGTACGTGGACTATTTCTAACTTACCTTAAATAATATAAACCCGAGAGGTTTTTGGCTCTTTATTTAATTGAACTTCACTGTTGACTACAGTCAAAGAATAAATCGATGCATTTACTACGTATCTTGAGCCTTTACTTAACTTCAGATAATAACAAATTAAAGTAAAAACAGATGTGGTAGGGCAAATCTAAGTATTTAATATCCAGTATTTAACTGTAAATTAAAAAATCTTCCATTGTTATATAAAAACAAACCAATGCTAATCAAAAATACTGATTGCAGAGCAAAATATATTATTTTAGAAACAATTTGAGTTCATGACGCATCGCTATTAATTGAAAAACAGAGCTTTTTTATGACCGCATAATTATCTAATATTAACTAGCGCGCAATAAACTTTGCAATTCATTTTTGTTGAAACAAAGATTCTATTTTTAACGCATAGTAATATGGTAATTTATTTAAGTGAAACCGAGTCGACGTAGCAGCAATATTTAAAATCGACGTTCCCGGGTCGTAATGTATGTATGCCTCGGTTTGAAACGAGCGGCCCGCGTAAAGAACGTTTGCGAGATGTCAATCAATCTAGCATACCTGCCAGTTCCATGCAACTTGGTAAACCTGCATTAAAATAGTAAACTACGAGTACATACTTACAAGGTGTAAACGGATCCTTTACGAAGCCGTCAAACTTACTTAGTTTGATGGCTTCTATTTAAAAATCATTCACAGCTTAGGGTAGAACTCAATGTGACGCTCTTAAAACATTGTGCTAATGGATGCATTAAATAGTACAGGGGTCATTGAAGTATTTAAAGTAAAGTTATAAAATTAAAAACGCATATTAAAAAAAAACTTGTCAAAGTTTAGTACTTTGACCTCCAATATCTAGAAGGTTTTCAGGTATGGTCTAAAAAATATTAAAATCTCGCAATGGCAGGGAGAACAAGCCTTTGGGCTTCATTAAGGGTATTTTTACACCTATTATAGTTATACATGCACAGCTGGCTTTAGGACACAAAAATCGTAAAATCACAACCCTCTTTTTTTGGGATGGGAAATCATCAAATGACTCTTCCCGCTCGGGGCGGAGCGGAAGGGAGTGTCAGGCTTTTACTGACTAAAACCCATCCATGTTCCTTCTTTTGCCCTTTGTGTTCCAGGGCCGCGGTATTTCTTTCGAACAGTCCCGCAGCCCTGGCAGGCATCGGCCCTTGCGGGGCCCTCCTGTTTGCTGACATCTCTGTGAGGCGCGCGTGGAACACGAACGCGCCGTCGACACGGCCTATCGTCATAAGACGGGTGGACGGCAAGCTAGCCCATTACTCACCGTCCACACATTAAATCAATATTAAAAGTATTGTTTTTCTAACTAACTAAGTAATTTAACTAGGCCAGAAACCCTTACACCATTCATAACCTTTCGAATTTTTACTCACTGCAGACGGGTAAAAATGTGACATCGACCAGTTCCCTTTTTTCCTTTTAGGTAATCCGTTGGTCCCAGCTGTCATTTGTACATCTTTGACAGCCGTTTCAAGTAGTCAGTGGCCCAAAAGTCTGACAACCAGTCTCATCAAGGGGGGTATTAGCCAGTACTAACTGGATTGTGGAGGTCAGATAGGCAGTCGCTCCATGTAAAATACTGGTATTCAGCTGCATCCTGTGAGACTGGACGCCAAGCCCAACATAGTTGGGAAAAGACCAGACAGATGATAATACCTAAGAGGTGCAGATGTTGTAAAGTGTCCTAAAAGTGGGGACAAGATAGGCTACTATGATCATGTTTTGAGAAATCGGCCAAAGCTAGGATGTTGAAAGTGTCCAAACATCTGCACCTCATAGGACCTAAAAACTGAGCTCAGTTTATGTAACACTAAAATGTTACTACCATCGATTCAAAAAGAAGGTGGTTATAATATGTAATAGATGAAAATCCTTTATAGATCACTATATTCGAACTTCATAACTCCGATAATAGCTCCGTCCACTCAGTCTAGACTTAATAGGTGAGTTCATAAACTAGTTGCCTATCTATCTTGATCCTATTACAGCTAAATGCACACTGTAACTACAAACAGATTACCATTAACTCAACAGTTAATTGGATGGTTATATACGGCTAGTTAATATTGTATTAACACTAGTAAAATAATCTTACTACCTACTTTTTTAAATTAATGAGAGTTTGTGAGAACGTTTGTTACTCTTTCAATTATTTACAAATTACAAATAGATCTAGAATAATAATAAAAATATGTACAAGTGTCAAAATGTGTAAAGAATTTGCTCAAATCGTTGTCAATAGGAAAAGTGCCCAGAAGGCTGGCATCATTGCCACGTTGGGTGGCAAAGGGATGGAATGGGCTGATTATCTGGGCAAGAATAGACTAGCCCTGCGTTCCGTCTACCTTTGCCCACCCAATGCTGAGTGTAGGTATGTTCCAAATCTCTCCACTTTCGGCGGTTTTGTGTCATGGCCATCCAGTTTCTTCCGGCTATTCTGTCCGCTAGTCGGTTGTCTTTCCACATTCTTCTGTTCTGTGGTCTCCATTCCAGCACTTTGCTCCTCCATCTTCCTTCAATTCTAATATAGCCTGCATATTTTCACTTTCTTTTTGAGAGTCCATCAACCGCTTGGGAAACTAGGTGGGGTACAGGGTACTCGGACCCCATAACCCACCCCCTAATGTTTGTTTCAATCCCAAACACGAATTTTCTTTTCATATTATAGTAATACTAAACTATATTTTCACTGCTGGGACACACGGCCTCCTCTCTATGAGAGGGAATGGGCTGTAATCCACCACGCGGGCCCAGTGCGGGTTGTTAGGTGTCACATGTCTTCGAATTTTTGGTTCCGTAACATGACGGCTACCTCCCGATGTTTTGGTCCGCCGTTTTGAAATCAGTGATGATAAAATAATTTACACAAAATAAAGTACATATCTGGATTGAGCTTGCGGCCTATATCTTGAGAGTTGAGGCTACCACTGCTCAAATTAATACTTCTGCTGTTAGTATTGTATTGGTCCCGTTGGTCTAGTAGTCGCAAGCGGTACTCCTGAGTACGAGGTCCTGGGTTTGTTTCCCGGGTGGGGCAAAGTGTTGCTGGGTTTTTCCACCAAGCATGTTGAACTCTCTCAGAGGGGCAGTAGGCTTGCTCCCATGGGATCGAAACATATCTGGCGAAACGTGAATACGAAATATACGAAGCCTAACCATAAGGGACTTAAAAGCATAATGTTTGTTGTATTAATATTGTATTAACAGTTGATGATTTATTCGTTTTATCGAAGAGATCTCTTACTATTGTTGTATTATGTTTTAATTGGGTTCGCACGAGTTTTAGTTGTTCCAATATATTATGATGTTATCGTGTTTTGGAAATAGGTTTCAGTAATTTTGTTTTAGGCAGTATGTTGTGTGTTATGTAATACATAACACTATTATTAGCTAAGAACTCAACCATTGGTCTACAAAACTTCAAATACATCTAAACTAAATAAATAGATTTGAACAGAAGGTATACAGACAATCACCACACACACCACTACACACTACTATAACATACTCACACACCCATTATTGCAACTCCTCAGGCACACTCCTACACACTCATACACGATGTACACTTAGCAATGTATTGTATAGCTATTAAATGTAATTCCGTAATGGGCTGTAAGATTAGTTTATGTATTTTAAAATATAATTTCAAAGAGCTGTGGATTTTGTGATTAATAAATAAATAATTACTGCGCACAAATTGCGTCATAATTCATGTCCCAATTCATTTGTGGTCGGCGCAGCATGTCTTCTTCTTCCATACTTCTCTATTACTCGTCATCTCATCAGGCACCTCTTTTCGTGCCATATCATTCTTCACACAGTCCATCCAGCGCCATGTATGGTTAAACTTACAACGTTTCGACATACAGACGGATTATCACAAAAGTTGCAAAAGCCCAAGATTTATCTTCGAAAAATCACCCCCGTAGCCTGTTCCATCGCTCCCAAACTACCCTACGACAAAACAGGGATAAACTAAAATCCCTTATATATTCAAAAACGTACATATGGGGAGAGAAAACCCCAAAAACGCCCAACGTTAGCATCGAGTGGCTATATGATGTAGAGGCGATATCCGGTCATGCTTCCTTTATACCCGGTACGGATAGCAAAACGAATAGGAACAACAAAACGAATAGTAACCAAACTGGTTTGTACCGGTTTGTAGCTGTTAAAACTGATTCGGAATAAGTTTAGCGGTTTTTTTAATGCATGTATAGATAGAAAAATAGTTTTTTTTTATTTAACCAAACACAACCTTAGTTTAGCTGCTAGTGCGCGGAGACAGTTAAGTATAACACAAATTTGCACTTTAAAGCTTAATCTTTCACAAACGAATCCCTTAATCGAAAAATTATTTGAACAAACTCGCAATATCTTTCAAAACACTTTCTCGAAATCTGGTTCTTATCGCACGATTAGGTTCAACATGAAATGTATTTCACAATTGTACGGAAAAAAAGATCCACAGATAACTAAACTTGTACTAAGTCCAAATGGATTCAATGACTATAGTCGGCGGTTGTTTAAAAATGTATAGCATGAATCATGTTCCTTATAATATTTAATTATAGGAATTCAGACACGATGTAAAAATCGTTATTGAATTGAATTGGTGATCGTTCTTTTTAAATCTCGGCAAAGAGATATGCGTCTTTACGGCGTAAATATTTTTTGAGTATTTAAATTGTGTTTATAAATAGAATATTACAGATAAACATGATTATTTAAAACAAATACTACTTTTATGAACAAATAAACATTTGTTTGTGTTCTAAATTCAAAAACATTTGAATTTTCTATTTTTCATATTAGGCTGTTTAGCGGAATTTTACCTTTGCTTCTTCTTCAACCTTGCGAAAGCAAAGCACGGAAAAAAGCAAATTCATTCAATCATAGTTTCATAATATTACCTGACAAAAATAATTTCCGTTCTAATATTATATTTCTTCGAAATTGTATTGAAAAACGTCGTTTGATATGCGTGGGGATTTGTTACTGCAGTTCTCGGCTCAATAATCCACTCGAATGAAATAACAAAGTTTCCCCACTTATTTCAAAATGTACTATTAAAGGCTTATCCAACGACATCCCACACGATTGGGTAAGCGAGAAAAAAAATCTCCACTTTAGGTGTAGGTACTGGAGATGCCCTAAAAAAAATACTTTTAGAGATTTTATTTTACTACTTTGTCGGCGTAACTAATCTGTATATCCAGGCCAAAATACAGCTTTATAGTACTAAAAATCTTTGAACTAAACTGCGGACAGCCAAACAGACAGACAGAAGGACATGGCGAAACTATAAGGGTTCCTTGTTTAATGACTACGGAACCCTAAAAACGGTAGACTAAAGTATAAAATATTTAAATTCAACCGTATCTGGTCACCCTGAAACCATAAATATTGAACAAAATAAATATTTCCAATAAATATTTTGTTATTTAATTACACTTATGTTTAACAAATAAATGATTCTGATTCTGACAAATTTTCAATTACCTTGTACTGTTAATTTACGTAACTTTTAATTTTCTTGGAAATACTGGGAAATTTATTACAATCATTGATAACTTGTAACACATAAGATACGTGAAATAAATTTTTAGTTGGCTACATTTATCCGTGTCCAATTTACACGATATAATTGGTTTAATAAGTACATTTGATAAATAATACAATCGATTTTTTTTTTTTACCACCAAATCGTCCATATTTTCGGACATCGATATCTTTCTTTCGATAATATTATCGTACATCGATACTTTTGAATCGACGTTAACATCGATGTTTTTCTACATAAACTCACGCCTTTTTCGCCATCTGCTACGATCCTTACATACTCCTTTTGCCTAGTCCACGTTCGTACATCTGGTTAGACACGCAAATCTTGTTTATAGTTATTAGTGAGTGACTGAGTGTCCGCGGCTATTTCGGAATCTGTCTATACGAATATGACCGAACTTTTGTTTTTTATTAGTTAAGACCAACGTAAAAATTAAATTCGAAGCACATTGTACTAGGTATTTTAATTTTAAGTTTGCATGCTGAAGGAAGTAAGCGAAATATGAGCAACCTTTTTATTTGTAAGACCATGTAACCACCATATCTCATGCAAATAAAGAATCGTGTCTCTTGTAACCTACATAGTTACGTTTAAAAACGATAACAACAAGACAGTACAAAACTAATATAATTGTGGTCAAAATAAAATTGTCATCTCACAATGACAATAACCCGACGAGGTTCCAATCGAAAGTTTGCGGTTCTAAATCCACCCCAATCGAACTATTGTGGTGAACGAACCCAGGCTCAAAACAGGCCTATTAAACTTAATTGCCAAAAGGGTCAGGCCACACGGGCAATTTTTTGTTGAACGACTGTCGGCTTTGATGTCGAAAATTGCACGCACATCGAAATGAACGTAGATTGGATTGACAATTTTGAACTTGACAGTTGAGTTATTTTGATTAGCCTTTCACAAAAATCATTCACACGACTAGTTCTATTCTCGAATAGCAATAGCTCGTTGTGAGTTACGGTCACTATTCGGAAATTAAAAAAAAAAACTGACATTTGCAATAGAGTCCGCACAATTACTTTTCATTTTAGTGTTTGCAGGATTCACTTAACTTTTTCATGAAACCAGAGACAAGGCAAAAGGAAATGGTAACCATAGTTGTGACATCTTCCAGCAATGCAAAATAGCTCATGGTTTAACAAAATATAGCTCTTAACTCAGTTATGTATCTAACTAAATACTCAAATTAAGTACGACGTTATGAACCAACGTTGTGGATAATCTTTTAATATAAGATCTGAAGGCTTAATATCAGACTACAAACTGACATTTTGCATAAAACTGTCTAGGATTATGCCCAAGATATTTTCTAGGCTTATAATTAAGTCACTGGTCCATGAGATACTTTAGAAAAAATCTAGTGTAAATCTGACTTAGAATTTAAGACATCTCATTTAGAAATATATTCTGAAGATATAATGAAGACATTTTTATTCTGAAGATTTTACTGGTTTGTTAGAAGTTTAATTTAAAACAATTGATTTGTTCTAGACCCATTGAACTAGAATTGTCTGTCAGTGCATAAAGTTTGTGGATTAGATTTCCATAGTTTAGATATAGGTTATTGAGAAAAATGGCGTTAGGAGAGCTTAAAGTATGAATGTGGATGGGTATAGGAGTAGAGGAAAACCAAACAAATGATGGATGGACTGTGTGAAAGATGACATGGCACAAAAGGAGGTGTCTGATGAGATGACGAGTAATAGAGAAGTATGGAAGAAGAAGATATGCTGCGCCGACCCCAAATGAATTGGGATAAAGGGAGAAGAATGATGATGAGTTTATAGGTTACAGCCAGAGTAAGATTTAGCTTATTTAGACGTAGTTTATTCATTATTGCTCATATTAAGATTTTTTACTTTGCCAGGCAGGATATAGAAAAGTTGCGTATCCGTGTTGTCAGTTTTTAGCAAGGTGTTTGAAAAAGTAATGCTTAATCAAATGCTCAATCATTTTAACACCAACAGAATCTTACACGACCAACAGTTTGGTTTCACTAAGGGACGTTGTACAACTGACGCCGGTGTAACCTTATTAAAGCACATATTTTCTGCGTGGGAAGCATCCCAAGACGCAATAGGAATATTTTGTGACCTCTCCAAAGCATTTGATTGCGTAAATCACGACACATTGCTTTTGAAACTTGAGCATTACGGACTAGGTAAACTTGCACTTTGTTTGGTAAAATCTTATTTAAGTGATAGACAACAATATGTTCAAATAAATGGTGTTAATTCACAGGGTTTAAAAGTAAAAATAGGGGTTCCGCAAGGCTCAATATTGGGTCCTTTCCTCTTTCTAGTATATATAAACGATCTACCCTATTTATTAAAAAACCAACCTCAAAATATGGTGTTATTTGCTGATGACACTTGTCTAATTTTTAAGATAAATAGACGAGCCCAAAATCTAGATGACGTAAATAATGCCCTACTTCAGGTCCATAATTGGTTCACAGCAAACAATTTAGTATTAAATGAAAAAAAAAACGAAATGCATAAGATTTGCTTTACCAAATGTTAAAAGTAACGAGTGTGATATAGTATTGAATAAAGAGAAACTTGAATTCGTAGATAAAACCGTTTTCCTGGGGCTTACGCTTGATTCAAGGCTACAATGGGGTTCTCATTTGAAATCTCTTGCGGGGCGCCTAAGTTCAGCAACATATGCTGTTAGAAAAATCCGTCAATTTTCTGATGTAGATACCGCTAGACTGGTCTATTTTAGTTACTTTCATAGTATAATGTCTTATGGCATTCTGTTATGGGGACGGGCTGCAGACATTAAGTCTATATTTATTCTGCAAAAAAGAGCCATCAGAGCCATATATAATCTTCGTAGGCGCGATTCTCTAAGGGAACTGTTTAAGGAAATCAAAATCATGACGGTACATTGTCAATACATCTACGAAAACATAATGTACGTTAGAAAAAATCTACATCTTTTTAATAAAAGAGGTGACAGACACAATTACAGTACGAGAACTAGAGACCAATTAGTTCAGCCGGGCTTCAGACTCGCTAAAGTAGACTCATCTTTCATGGGGTACTGTTTAAGATGCTATAATAAAATTCCACAAAGTATTCTTGAACTGAATGAGACGAAATTTAAATCATGCATTAAACGCACACTATGTAAGCAAGCATATTACAAGTTGGACGATTATATCTCTGATAAAAATGCTTGGCTCAATGCCGGTCCTGCTCCACATGGACAGGGGCGCATAAACTGATTAATGGATAGCATTAAATAGTATTGTTGGAGCTGCTGAAGATTGTACAACTATCTTTGCATTGTATAGATTCAATTTCTTTTGGTATTATATAACCGCATAGCCCATATTATGTGAGTACTATGTAATAGAAAGCTATCCTTCGTTGGAAACCTACGTCATTTTTTTTTTTTTTTTTTACTTGAATTTGCCCTGGCGGTTAAGTGTATGTCATGCTCACTCAAATGTCTCGCTGATGGTGGCGCGTGTGTCGGATCAGTTAGTTCCCTTCAAAATGGTTGAGTTGAATGGTGCTGATACATGCGTCATGTTCGTGAACGGGCGCTGTCAGTTGTGACTGGTCATCTCTTGGTTGCCACGGCTTATTTGAATTAATTATTTTATTTTTTGAATTGTTCTTTTCCTTGTTTTTACTATGGATACTTTTAACGTGCACATCTTGCTACATCGCTCTCACATAATGTACCATCTAAACATGAATGATGTAACCAAGGTTTTGTAAAAATATTCTGATTTAAAAGATTGTCCATGGAGTTTCTTGCCCGTTCTTCTCCATAGAGATCTACGTTAGGGAATGGGCAACTACAGTACTTTCACAGTTTTTATGCCTTGTGACTGGGACTGTAGCTAAATTTCATTGTTGTCTTTGTTTCGACAGTTCAAAAGTGCCTGTAACGGGCCTACTTGAAATAAATGCTTTGATGTTGCAATCGCTTCCAAATCGTTTCCTAGAACTCTGACCTTTGACAGGATTGTGATAGGTTTTTCGGTTGCTAGTGTCAGTTCCACATCGCTGATAGAATGAATGCCATCTTCTCCAGGCCTTTAGATCAATTTTCCAAAAACATTTGTAACAAAACTAGCACTTCGACCCGCGACTTCGTCCGCAAAAATTGTGATAACTCGACTATTATGCATGATATAAATATAATTTATAGCCTGTAGCACCCACGAATAATGTAGCTTTCTGCCAGTAAAAGAATTTTTAGAATTGGATTATTAGTTCCGGAGATTACCCCCTACATACAAACTTACAAACAACCTCTTTTTAATAGTAGTATAGATGGATTTTGTAGAAATCAGTTACACGGCAATGAGTTGATTTATTGTGTTTTCATGCGAGTCGCGTGATTCGTAATAAGTAATGATGGATTTTTATCATGATATCATGCGTTTTTGTTATCGCGTTTGAAATGTCTGTGTAGGGCATGCTATTGAAATTACATTCCCATTCCTATATTTTTTTAAATATTTCTTTATTCGCCCATAAATAGTGTTTTTTTTTTTTAATTGTGATGTATACAGCTGGACGGGGTTGCAGCAGACCAAAGTGAAAATGGCGAGACGCTTTGTATGGCAAAAATGGCGCGAAGAGGCTCAACACCGAAAGTACTGGAGCGAATGGGGGGAGGCCTGGGCTCACGAGTGGGAGAGCACAGGCTAACAAAAAAAACATTGGCAAGTCATGTCATCATATGCCTAGCCTTGGGGTCGGCTTCCAGTCTAACCGGATGCAGCTGAATACCAGTATTTTACATGGAGCGACTGCCTATCTGACCTCCATAACCCAGTTAGCACTAGTTAATACGATACCCTTTGGTAAGACTGGTTGTCAGACTTTCGGGTCACTGACTACCTGTAACGACTGTCAAAGATCTACAAATGACAGCCGGGACCAACGGCTTAACGTGCTTTCCGAGGCACGGAAGAAACTCGGCATGTAATGGGTGGTCACCCATCCACGAACCAACCTAGGTAAGCACGGTTTAACCTAAAGATCGACCCGAGCGGCTGTTCTTATTTAGCCACGAGCTCCTAGGAATAGCTCGCAATGTTTTCATAAATTAATAATATTGTATAACTGTCCTTGTCATTCTAAATCGGGCCCTTAAATCTCTACTCACTGAAAATTGTATTTATGTATTTTACAATGCGCTGTTTTGTCAACCATACAAACATCTAACGCACGCTACTGGCAGGCCAAACGCCCGCCACATGTCATACAATGTCGCACCATAATGATATCCTTCAGTATATACGATCCTATCGACGGAACACTACTGCCGAATCCCTTAGGAATCAGTCCTGATAGTACATTATGTGGATATTTGTGGTGCTTTGCATGAATGAATCTGGTTTCTATTGCCTTAATAAAGTGGCTTTACAGCCTAGGTCTGTGTGGAGAACATAGTCTTTAAATAGTTAAAATAGTCTTGTTGTAAGCGGTTTTCAAGTGCAAAGAAATAGATTTGGCGAACGAATTATTTCAAAAAGACCCTGTATTTCAAACACCATTACAATTAATGATTATTGGGTCAAATAACAATAGAAGAACCCCATTCTACCTGAACATACGAAAACCGTATCCGGAACAAGGTCTAACAAACTTAAAATCTCAAAAGTCGTTTGGGTATCCCTAAATCGGTCAATCTACACGGCTCGGGAAATTCCCTATTTTGACCCTAAAGTTTTGGGGTCAAAGGTTTATCACCACTAAATGTTATATAGTGGAAAAGAGAACGTATTTTGCGGTGTCCCGAAACTCCTTGGACCACGTCTCTTTTTTAAAGTGGATTATGAGGATGAAATAATTTGTAATGACCCAAAAATGGTTCACGGCAACGTATTTTTAAAGTAAAAATTCCGTGCTCAAACGGGACACATGAGACCCATGAGAAGTTGTTTTAATGTTATTTTTATTCAGTTTTAGTAGAACTCTAAAATTAGGCAAACTGGGTCTAGTATTAAGTCCTATGTAGGTCCAATTAAGTAGAAGTCTCTTGCTATTTTATTTCTTTAAAATATCACACCTGTGTACTGAGGGCAAATGGGTAACAAGGGTAGGTTTTATCTATCAATTCTTTGCTGTCCAGTAATGTCCGAAACTTTCACCGTCTAGCAAAAATCTTTGGGTTACAGAGATCAGGTAAAAGTCAAAAACTTTGGATAGTGTAATTTACTTTGGGCAAAGGGGCAAAATCAATAACATTAGGTGATAATGTAATCTGTGATGTAGTATTAAAGTCCTGGAATCAAAAAATCGAAGACATGATTTTGTTGCGACATCCACAAACCCTTACTATTTACCGCTCCCACTAAAAGATGGCTTATGTCCCAGCAGTGGGAATATTATAGGCCGCTGTCTGTTATGCTACCTTACAAGAGGTACAATTTTGATTAGTGCAAACAAGTAAAGCTACATTACCAGATCCGAGGAGTATGAAGATATGTCTCAAAGCAAATTAGTAACTAACAGGACAAAGGCTCGCATTGTTGTTACAGACGCGAGCGGCATTCCAAATGTACGCATATACCTATGAAGCTGCCTTCATAATAGTGTCTTGTGATGTCTATGTTTACCTACATGGGTGCAATGACCTGAAGATAATATGACGTAAGACCTAACAACGTTACGTCATTACGTGGTATCGGTCGGTGTCTTTAATAAACAAGCCAAAGAACACTACCTCTCTTCTACACTTTTTTATTGTGATTTAGTATCAAAGGAATTACTAGTTTATTTTGATAAGGGGTAGTATTGTGATTTAGTATCAAATTAAACTGTAACATACTGCCATGTAGTGACAACACTGTTTAACTTGTTTATGCTATCTCTATGGCTTTTGTCTATGGCATTGATTATAATTTTGTCTATTAAAATTAGTCGTTGTTCAAACTTAACAAGCGTTGTTTCATTATAATATTCTGTTTAAATTAATATATATACAGATTATCAAAATATTAAAATACACGTATATTTATTTTATTAGTATGTATGTTTATTATATACTGAATTCATTATGTTTATTCTTTTACACACTGTGTCTAGGTTTCTTGTCTATCAATGTCTTCGCAGGTCAGCTGGAAGGGATTCTTTGAATGAAATAAGCGGCACCTTTGTGCTCTTTTGTCTCTATAATATTTCCTGTATATATGTATGAGTTTTGTGTTTACATAAATACATAAATATACGTTTATAAGAACTGTTTGTAGACACTAAGATAGCTTTATCATTGGAATTGTGGTCGATGCAACATTCTGTCAGTCTATCTTTCACACGGTCGATCCACCTGATTTTAAACCTTAATTATTGAAATGATTAAGAAACATAATATAAAATCAAGAATTTATTTTCCCCGTAAGGTGTAGGTGTACTTGTAGCACATCCATATTTCGACAGGTTATGTTTATTACCTTGATATAGCATTCAAGCCTGTTGCCATCAACTGGACTGACATCCAGACTAAGGATTGCCGCTGGGTAATTCCAGATGGAAAAACCAAACATGTAGTTATCGACGACAAGACCTCATGTTCTCTAGCAGAGATTGTTAGACCTTATCAAACATAAAACTTAACTTTACTCGCAAGATTATAGCTGTGTGTTCAGGCAATTTTGTGTTGTATAATAATAATAGTCGGACATCAATTGCGTGAGACCAAAAGTAGATACAATTTTTGTTGACAGATATTACGAAAGTCTAACAAAAGGCATTTTGTCCCGAAATAGATATCACCTTTGTCTATTTCGAGAACCTATGTCTTCACAATCAAATCAGAAACCATTTTTTTATTTTTTTTGTTGTCGCCCTCTGAAAAAAGGGAGCAAAAATCAACAACATTTCCAAAGGAGATATTAGTCCTCCCAAACCTGATAATAAGATAAACCTCTAGTGGGCTGCGGGACTGTTCGAAAGAGATACCGCGTCCCTGGAACACAAAGGGCTAAGAAGGAACATGGATGGGTTTTAGTCTGTACAAGTCTGACACTCCCTTCCGTTTCTCCGCCAGAGCGGGAGGGGTCATTTGATGCTTTCCCATCCAAAAAGAAAAAAAAAACTAGCCCTAATCCGATTACTTGCAACCGGATCTATCCAGATAAATCTAGTTAAATCTAGTTTTATCCGTTTTCCGGGTTATCTGATACATAAACAACTAGATCCGGTTAAATAGACCAACAAATTGTATTGCAATGCTATTAAGAGAGAAAAAACCGGTCAATTGTCTGTTGGAGCGGCACTTTGGGTTCCGCAGATAACGAAGTGTTTTAGATTGAACCTTCTTGTATTAATTGATTGTTTAATGTAAATCTATTTCAGTTTAAAGTTAGTGATAATGTAAAATAAGTAAATTCATTGATAATCACTTTTTTAAATGGATTATGTGTACTTTTTTTTTTTTTTAATCTTTATTTTTTTTATTTGAAAAAGGCTTTAATCGCGAAGCGATTATGTCAGCCCCGTAGTTTTACAATATACTTAGAATCTAGATAATAATTATGATCTTAACTTAATTAATTTAACAATCAAGTGATATAACTTAATAGCTAATTTGGACGAAGGTTTAGACAAGATCGAATTACACATTCCAACATCCCTTAAACTAAGTCCCGCTTCTGATTCTAAAGCTCTCCGTTCTTTTCCAACCCGAGCACACTCCACCAAAGCGTGGTAGGTGTCTTCCCTCACGTTGCAAATCTGACAATTTGGGGTGTCAACAACCTTCATAAGATGTCCGAACGCATTCAATGGAATGTGCCCGGATCTCAGACGCATGCTTGTTACTAACAATCGTCTATTCATCTGTACCTCAGAGAACCAAGGAATTCTTGGTGGTTCAGATTGTATTGTCCTGTACCATATACCCTTCTCTTCAGATCTTTTGTCAAAGTAAGTCTTCCACATGTTATTGCAAATTATTTTGACATCTCTTAATAAATCTGTGAAGAAGGGTAGATGACTGACAGATATACCTTCATAGGTTCCTATTTTTGCCAACTTATCCACTTGCTCGTTTCCCATCAAACCAACGTGTGATGGAATCCATTGGAATTTAACGGTTTTGCCACTTTCTGTCAATCTTAAATATAATTCTAATACGGAATAAGCTACGGGCAGACCTCGTATGCCCGAGGTGCACCGAGCTATATGCTGCAAAGCGCTTTTTGAATCACAAAGTATCAATAATTTAGAATAATTGCATGACATCAAGTACGATAAACCTTCCAAAATAGCATACAATTCCGCCGCCATTATGGATACTTTGCAGTTCAATGTGAAACTTGCTCCGGTATTAGATTGAGGATCAAAAAAGGCTGCTCCTGTTCCATTATCGTCCTTGGACCCATCACTGTAAATTCGATAGAATCCGTCATAGTCTCGTGTGATAGTTTCTGTAGATTTCCTTAAAAGTGCTACAGAAGTATGAGATCTTTTAGGTCCTGTTATATCATTAATATTTAAGCTAATGTGTGACTTTATATCAATGTTTGCCATCCATGTCGACAGTGAGAACATCTCTAGAATTTTAGAACGATGTAAAGTTTGATTGGACAACTCACTATATACGATAGTTAGCAACGGTTTTTTCTTATTGCGCCAATATGTCTCCTGCTCGCATATCGATGTTAATTTTGATATCATTAAAATGGTGTCACCGTCAACAATAGACTTAGCTTTTAAGCAAAATTTTGCAGCTAAATATTTCCGTCGAATAAACAATGGCGGCAGACATAACTCCGATTCCATCGCGTGGATTGGGCAACTTTTTAAAAAACCGCCAACTACTCTCATGGCTTGGTTTTGGATTTTATCTAATTTCGAAATATTGGTCTTAGCGCTATTATCGATCAAAAAACTTGCATAATCTAACCGACTACGAATGATTGCAATATATAGTCGTCTTAAATGCAATGGATGAACTCCCCATGATGAACCTGCCAGTACCTTAATAACATTTAAAAGTCTCATACTTCTTTCACAGGTTTCATTGATCTGTTTGCGCCATCTCAGTGATGAATCTAGCCAGAGTCCTAAATATTTAACAACCGGAACGGTTTCCAAACTGACATTGTTGATATAGATGTTTGCCTGTAGTAATGTCTTTCCTTTAGAAAATAAACATATTTTACTTTTCGTGGGAGATAGTTCCAGACCCAATACTCCCAGCAAATGCGTCAAATTATCTATGGCTTCCTGAAGAGTTGTGGTCATAAATCTAATGTCTTGTCCAGAAATATAGAGGACGAAATCATCGGCGTATTGGGATATATACACATTCATAATTTCTTTGCAAATATCACCAGTAACTACGTTAAATAATATTGGAGACATAGGGTCTCCTTGGGCCAAACCCTTGCATGTCCATCTTGTAATCGAAACATTACTCCCTACTTGTGCCACAGCTAAATGTCTCTCTCTTAAGTATTCCCATATATATTTACATATAGAAGCCCCCACCCCCATCTCGTCAAGTTTAGATACCACTTCCAATATATTGACATTATTATATGCGTTGTCTATGTCAACGAAACATCCTAACGTCTTTTGATTATTGGTGAAACCTATTTGAATTTGTGAAACTAATCGTACAAGATTGTCGAGGCATGACTGTGATCTTCTAAATCCCACTGTATTCTTAGAAAAAAAACTATTATTTTCAAAAAACCATTCAAGACGTCGCGTTATTATAGTGTGCAAGGTTTTGCAAAGACAAGATATGAGTGATATAGGTCTCAAAGATGTTATGTTGCTTGGATCACGCCCAGGTTTCGGTACAGGTACTACATTAACATTCCTCCACTGTCTTGGGACCTCACCTTCAGACAAACATTTGTTAAATAAATCAACTATCAGTTGTTTGCAGGGGAAATTATAAATCATCGAATAAGAAATATCGTCCTCCCCCGGAGCGGTATCCTTCAACTTCAATACGTTAAGGAGCTCCTGTTCCGAAATCTGAGCCTCCAGCTGTAAATTAATTGAACTAAAGACAGGATCTAATGGTAGAACGTAATCTGGCGTCAACTGTCGTAAGAACTCACCAGCCCTCTCTGCATCCAAACAAATTCTACTAGTACGATATCCTTTGAGCCATCGCATTTTGTTCCACAACTCGCTACTAGATACCAGCTCACTAATACTGTCACAGAATTGATGAAAAGATTCTGCACTAGCTTTACGTATTAGTCTTTGTGCTGTAGCAACCTTCTGTTTAAGAGTGACGAAATTTTTGGGGATAGGGTTCTTCCTCATCTGTGCTAATGCTAATCTACGCTCCGCAACTGCCCTAGATAACTCGGGGGACCAATATGATCTTGGAATAAACTTACTTGTGGGATTTTCACATATCTTAATGTCTGGAATTGATGCTTGTGACGCAAAATTAATTAAATCTATAAGATCATCATAAACTTGTTGGGTGTTACCTGTTAAACTAATATTACTTATTTTACTTGTTATTATTTCCTTATATTTCTGCCAATCACCCTTTTTAAAATTACGTTTCGATTTTATAAAGTTATTACATGTTATTTCTGTGGTTATAAGGACCATTAAGTGATCACTACCTAAATTTTCATGTAAAACATTCCACTTGAACCGGAGTGCTATATCTGACGACGCAAACGTGACGTCAGGCGAACTTTCTTGAAGCTCATTTAATACTATCTTAAGTCTGGTGGCGTCTCCAGTATTAAGAGAAACATACTGCCAATCATCAGCTGCATCGTGAATTTGTAAACCCCTGCGATCGCTTTTGTATGACCAATTTGTATGATGCCCGTTGAAATCTCCCCCTATCAAAGTTTTATTTGACCATTTAGAAAATAACATTTTCCAATCTTCATCTGTAGTGTGAATATTAGGAGGACAGTACACCGCAACAATATTTTCTAAAAAGTTACAGTTAAATATTTTAATGTGGAGAACTTGGATGTTTCGATTACGTAAGCTAAAATTGGTGATCTGTGCCTTGATGGAATTATGAATTACAATTGCAATCCCGCCGTATGAATCCTCCCGGTCTTGTCTAAAAATACAATAATTACCGATTTTCAAATGACTGTCTGGTTCAAGCCAGGTCTCAGATATGATGCAAATGTGAATTTTATCTATCAATAAAAAATTCTCAAGGGCTTTAATTTTAGGTCTTAAACTTTGTGCGTTCCACTGCAACAACTTTAACTTAACAATTTTATTTATAGGGTCCATTATGTACTAAGTCCGAAAAGAACCTCTAAACACTTATTCAAAATAGGCCACTCAGACATACGATCTACCACAACTATTATTATCCACTCAATACAACACTTAATAACATTATTAAACTTTTCCTTAAAACTCAGATCTCGCATAAAAATAATATCTTTCAAACGTGTAATTAACTCGTCAAGATGTACCTGCCGGTTATTGTTTACGTTGTCACCGACGTCGTTATCAGTAGCAGCTGATTGCTTTGGAATGCAGTCCGGTGAGTCCCGCTGTCCCCACCAGTCCGTTTTACCGATGCTTTGCGAATGTAATTGCTTATTTTTATTACTTGCTTGCGGTGATTTCGGTCGTTTCTGCGTAAACAAAGGTGGGAATTGACTCGGAGTATATTTATGATTATTTCCCGTTTCTTCCAATAGTAAACCACTAAAGCTGTTGTTGGTGTCGGTCTTCAGCCTATCGTTATCTCTCACTGTTTGTAAACCAATTAGTGACTTGGGTCTAACATACATATTGCAGGCTACGTGGTATGTACAGTTGTATTCTGACATAATTTCCCTTACGCGCTTCTCCCGAGCATATATTGGACAGCTTCTATTCAGTGCCATGTGGTTACCCCGACAGTTCACGCATTTAAATATTGTAACTTCACAGTTATTGTGTTCTTCTGTGCACTTAGGACATATAGTTTTTTTGGACGTGCATCTTGCTTTTATGTGACCAAACTTCCAACAGTTTGAACACTGTGTTACCGGAAAAACATAAGGTTCAACTTTGGTACGTAGGCAGTTCACATATATAAATGCTGGTAGGTGTGAACCCCTGAAGCCCACCTTGGCTACCTCACTAGGCACCCACTGACCTTCTTCATCTCGTCTTTGAAGTCTTTTTAATGTTATGATTTGAATATCATTAGGACACTTGATCGCTTTTAATGCTTCCTCGTCAGACAGTTCGAGGTCCACATCCCGTATAATACCGTAGGAAATGTTTACGTCCATTGCACTATAAACTTTCCACTGTTTGGTTTGAAATTCCTGACAGTCCAATAACTTGCCCGCACACTCCTCAGTCGAAACCTCAATTTTTAACTTATATGGGTTAATATATTTAATATGGTTTATATCAGTTAAACCCATACTGTTAAAAAGTTTTGCGATAGCAAACTGTTTCGGTAATTTCTCTTTGCTCCAAATAAAAACCTCTTTCTTGATTTGTTTCAGTTTTTTTCCTCTACCTTCAACTTTAGTCCAGCTTTGTTCATCCTCTTCTCTTTCTCGTTTTATCGGTTTATCTACTACATCTTCCTCCATAATTTGTACTTCATAGCTGTTTGAGTCGTAAATATTATCCAACGAATCACTTTTATTTTCTTCATCCTCTATTTGTGCCATCCATCCATCTAGCTGCCTCTCTTCCGTATCAATCTGATCTAAGTTAGTTTTTTCCTGTCCACGATCATCTGTAGCCATTATTAGGTATAATCCTGCATCACTGATGAGCGAGCCAATACAATGAATTTGTTAATTCTACACCGTAATCGTTAGTCGCGTGCGTGCGATCTACACGAGTGCCGTGACAGAACTCTATGTGTACTTGTTTTGTTTAATATTTCACAGGAAAAAATAATTTACCTATTCCTTTAGGTAACATTATCAAAAATACCAACGTGTTTTTGCCATGCGTTCACGGAACCCCAAAAACAATGAAATCTCAGGAACAGATGTGGCCTAAATCAAGTTTCCCGAGCTCACCTTGGCTGAGGTGATCCAACCCTTTTTACTTAGTCCATATTATGCCTACGTTAGTTTTTTTTCAGGTATATTGGACCATCTTGCAGGGAATTAAAAACAGATGAGAAAATGTGTGTTGTTCTTTCTTTGGGTAAGATATTTTAGGTTAAGATTACTTTGACGGGGCGTACAATTTTGTCATACTTTGTAACTTTGAAAGATCGACTTTGAAAATACAGTTACAGTGCTACTGTTAGTGCACTGTAAATAAATATTTATAAGAACTAGCTGGCGGCTTTAACTCCGATTTCTGGCTCACTGCATAAATATGGGACACCGAGCTTAAGAAAAATCCTACTAATATTACAAATGGAAAGTTTGTGAGGATGTATGTCTGTATGAATGTTTGGTACTCTTTCACACAAATACTCTTTCACTACTGAACGTATTTGAATCAAATTTAGCACACAGATAGTTTATAACCTGGATTAACACATTTGATACTTTTTATCCCGGTAGTATGACCCCGTGGGACATTTATCGAACTCCACGCGGGCGTAACCACGGGCATAAGCTAGTATACAAATGAATATGAGTGACTGAAAAAGTCGTATGAATGAACACAGTAAAGACAATGATGAAGAATTTAGTAGGTCAAGAGGGAAAATACTGTCAAGATAAAGTATAAAGAGATTTTCAGGCACAATTAAAATAGATAACTATTAATCAAAAACTAAAAATTACCCCTTTTTCATGTACAATTGCGACTAGCTTTACATTTTACGAGGTGAAAAATTGGGGTCACGTGACGCCTAACACGGATTTATTGCATAGGGTCACACCATGTGCGCAGGGACGAATGAGGTCGTTACTGTCGAAGAAATAACATGGGGAAATATATGTTGACTTGCACGTGTTTTTTTTGGGGGGGAGGTTATAATGTCATGCTTGTAGAAAGCAGGGGGGTATATAGGATAGGTGATGGCATGATTCGACAACACGTTGAATGAAAATATGTAATAGACATAGGTAACATCGTAAAATAACACCGTTTTCCATTGGGGTGGACAGAAACTATAGTTATACTCCTTTTATTTGTTTAACGTTCATTTCTGGTCAAGCACGCTCACCTACGATGTTTCTGAATAACATCACCAATAGGGTTAGTATTTGATCTAGGAACTAGCGCACTCCGTCATGAAGTTATAAAAAAGTCCATCATCTGCCTAACCTTTTTTCCCAACTATGTTGGGGTCGATTTCCATGAAATTAAATTTTACATGAAGTGACTGCCTATCTAGCCTCCACAGTCCTGGGTAACACGATACCCCTTGGTAAGACTGGTTGTCAGTCTTTCGGGCCACTGACTACTTAACGACTGTCAACGATCTACAAATGACAGCCGGGACCAACGGCTTAACGTGCTTTCCGAGGCATGGAGGAAACTCGGTATGTAATAGGTGGTCACCCACGGACCAACCTAAGCAAGCGCGGCAGCAACAACCTCCTCTCAGACATTTTAAGAAAGTAAAAAAAAAAAATTACGTCTGTTTCACTAACTAAATACCTCTTCAACTACTTTTGATGTTTTAACCATCTTAATAAATACAGGGTGTAACCTACCACGAAGCCGTCAACCAAGCATTATGTATATCAAACTAAGTAACCCTATGCAAAAATTTTGTTGCAGGGAAACGACTTTTTTTTGAGGTGAAAAATCACGTTCTACGGTAAAACTCAATGTAGCACACTCAAAACATTGTGCTGATGGATACTTTGAATAGTAAACGGGTAATTGGGAGGTAATTAAAGTTTATTGCCTTAAAACCAGTGTTTAAAAAAACTTGTGGATCTTCGACCTCCATTAGCTCCGTATCTGGTTCCTAGGTATGGTGCAGTACAAAAACATTATCGCAATGACAGAGAGAACAAGTGCCTTTCGGCTTCGTTAAGGGTATTTTTACACCCATTATAACAACACCTCTTTAATTTCTATACTGACATGATTCTCTCTAAAATTTCCTATCCATACTATGTCTGCTTTAACAATGAGAATCTCACAACCATCAGTCCATCTAAAATACTATTCATACATTAAAATTACATAGCATCACGCCTGTAATCCCTGAAGGGTTAGGCAGAGGTGTACCTAATAGTCATATCACCCACATTTCGCCAGTAATGTTTACATCCCATGTAATTGCTCGTGAGAAATTCCTGATGGAAAATCCCAATAGCATTTTGCCCGACCCAGGAATTGGACCCTGGACCTCATGCTCAGCAGTAGTGCTTGCGACCACTAGATCAAAGAGGCAACAAAAATAAGTTTCACATAAGCTACACGATCAAAAGTGTTGCTATTCCTATCATGGAGTCTGAATTTGTGCTCGGTGGATGGTAATAGGCTCGCCCCCTATTACGTAGCACTTCATAAGTAGTGAAATATGTAAGCGTTATACAGGTACCATCTAACTCATCGCGGATTGCAGGCATACTGTGTATGTAATGTTCAACTATTCACTATTTGCCTGATCCAGCCTATGAAACAAGCGATACGGTAAGAAAAATAAGTGTCACATAAAAACACGATCATAACATAAATTGTGGGGGTTATTTTGTTATGCGTAACAAGTGGATCAACGCCGCTACCACAAAAAAAAATGGGCCAAAACAATGCTTGAATAATATTCTTGCAAGAACTATGGATGGTGGAAGGATAACACAATGACACAGCCCCAAAATAAACTGACAGTAGTAGTTTATCATCATTCTCTAGCTCTTATCCCAATTCTTTTGGGGTCCGCGCAGTATGTCTTCTTCTCCCATACTTCTTTATTATTCATCATCTCATCAGACACCTCCTTTCGTGCCATATCAGCCTTCACACAGTCCATCCATCATTTCTTTGGTCTTCCTCTACTCTTATACCCATCCACATTCATGCTCAAAACTTTCCTCACGACAAAATCTGACATAATCATTATAATGTGTTTTTATGGTAATTCTCTTTTATGAAGTTGCCAATAACTTGTAACCCGACAAAGAAACTATACAACGGAGTATACAGAATAAATAGGTGATCTACAAAAAAACAACCCCATTTACAAAAATGATATATCCCTCACGTCAAAAACCGATAAACCCCCCGTAAAAAGCCTCGGCATTTTTCGTAGAAAAACTACTTTTACATCAAACGGTTAATAATATTCCTTGCGTGCATAACTATTTCGTAGAATGCGTCCCTGTATTTTTTCCCAAATATAAGTCTGGAATTTTTGATGAACGAAAAATACTTTATTTTTTTATTATATATTTTTTCGTTTTTCTCTGGAACTCTGGATTACGTTCCACGAATATTTAGTGGATGTAAATTTTCGGATGCTGATTTATATTGAAAAGAAAAATATTGACAATGAAGCGAATTTGTTATTGTGAACCTTGTTTGAAGGTTAAGAAAAGATAAAGACACGGTATCGAACCTCCAATACCAGAGGGCCAACTTACTTATTCTCGACGAGGATTACACCTTTTTATTGGGGTGTGAATCAGCTTATAAAGATGTAAGTATAAACAAGCTAATATCATCTAAATGGGTAATCATTATGACATATATAATAATTGAATGAAGCAGGGGTAATCCTGAAGGAACATGGATGGTTTTTAGTCAGTAAAAGTCTGACACTCCCTTCCGCTTCGCCCAGAGTGGGAGGAGTCATTTGACGACTTCCCATCCAAAAAAAAAAGGCTTTATAATATTGCCTGTAAGCTAAAACGGAACATGACCTACTATGTATGACGAAACCAAATGTTTTATTATGTATCAAAGCTTAAATCTTCACCTGAAGGCTTACGGCCCAAACAAAGCCTTCGCGGTAAAAATATTGTTATACCTACTGTTTAGTTAGGTTTTACCGCCTAAGCTGAAATGAAATTACTTAGTATGAATTTCGGATGAAGTTAGACTGACTATCTGGTTGGTTTAGTGATAGCAAGCGCTGCTGCTGAACATTAGGTACTGAGTTCGATTAATTCAGGTCGGGTAAAATTTTATTGGGTTTACCCAGTAACAATTTTCTCATTATTAATTAGGAATTTCTTAGTCGAAGGGTCGGAATCAAGCTTTGTAAGTACCTGGTTGATGGTAATAGGCCCGTCCCCCGTTAGAGACTTTAACAATGAACGGTAAATTACTGGTGTATTTACAGATTGATACCGATAGTAGATCCGAACATTCTTAAAACCGTATTATTACCCCTCTGTTTATAAGCAAAGGGTGCAACAAGACCCTGAACGAAGCCGAAAGGCACTTGTTCTCCGCGTCATTGCGATAATTTTTTTGTTCTAGTCCATACCTGTGAACCTTCTAGTTACGGAGATATTGGGGGTTAAAGTTCCAACTTTTTCACATTTTTTTTTTTAATATATTTTTTTAATGTAAGATGGTTACTTTAAACATCTCAACGACCCCCGTACTATTCAATCCATAGTTTTTGCGTAAAGTTACTTAGTTTAATGTACAAAATGCTTCACTGACGGCTTTGTCAAGGGTCTTACACCCTGTATGTAAATATCCCAAACTAACTATAGTCTTAAACAATATTCTAACACATTGAAACTCCATACAGTTATAAATGTTTCCAAACAAAACACTCCCACTTCAGGGATTAAAACAAAAAAAAACTAAACTGTACAGGAAAGGCCAAAAAAATTAGCGCAGCCACGTGGATTTTTTAACATCCAATCCACACTGGAGGAACCACGTAAATTTTGTACGGTGCGAGCAAACTTGCCATTTATTGTGGCAGCTTGTGTAGGCACATGAATTTAGATTGGCTTTAGAAATGTATAAGTTTACTTCGTTTAGGCTGTCAATTAGTGAGTGGCTGCACTTGTTGTTTTACCGTGTGAAAGGTAACAAAAAATCAGGTTGAAAAAAAATCGAAAACAAACCATCCAAGTGCGAGTTGGATTCACGCACCGAGGTTTCGTATAAACTAATACTAGATATTTTGTTAATAAACTACATATTTACGGTTTTCATACGGTTGGCTTCCTGACAAATTTTATGGTTCTTGGTCAACGGGAAGTACCCTTTTTTTTTTTTTTTTTGGGGGGTGGGAAATCATCAAATGACTCCTCCCGCTCTGGGCGGAGCGGAAGGGAGTGTCAGACTCTTACTGACTAAAAACCACCCATGTTCCTTCATTGGCCCTTTATGTTCCAGGGCCGCGGTATCTCTTTCGAACAGTCCCGCAGCCCTGGCAGGCACCGGCCCTTGCGGGCCCCTCCCGTTTGCTGACAACTCTTTGAGGCGCGCGTGGAACACGAACGCGCCGTCGACAAGGCCTGCCCGTCGTCATACGACGGATGGACGGCGAGCTAGCCCATTACTCGCCGTCCACAGGCCCGCGCCTACGGTGGCCGAGAGCCATCACAGCGTGGACGGGAAGTACCCTTTAGGTTTTAATTCTGTTGTGAAATAACAAAATATGCGACATAAACGGTCATGTCTTTTGATCGCGTTGAGTGACAAGTTGGTTTTTTTTCACTGCTCCAAGGGGTAGCGGTCCTAAGTAAATGATATTAATTTCAGCTTGATACCTTCACGCGTTCTTGAGAAAAAGGGTCTTGACATACGGACAAAAAAGTGATCCTCTGAGGATTCCGTTTTTGCCGACTGAGGTACGGAACCCTAAAAAGTGTAACTGGTAGTGTACTGTAGTTCCAACGAAACCTCATAGGAAAATGAAGTGAGTTTTCTAAGTTTCTGTGTAAAACAAAACGGAACCAAAAATGACCCGGTTTTGGAAAAAATAATAATTTAGGTGTACAAATCTGGCTGCGGGATTGTTCGAAAGAGATACCGCGGCCCTGGAACACAAAGGGCAAAAGAAGAACATGGATGGGTTTTAGTCAGTAAAAGTCTGACACTCCCTTCCACTCCCCTCAGATCGGGAGGGGTCATTTGATGATTTGCCATCCCAAAAAAAAGGTGTACAAATCTAAAGTAATATGCTTATCTATCTCTTTTTATCTTAAAACCTACATTCTTTACAGGTGCTTCTTTTTTGTGATGTTTTACAAAGTTTTTTACATGAAAGATGTAGCACCAAAAGTGGCAAGAAAAACTTGTAAATGTGTGAACGTGTAGATATATTCTAACACATTACTGACAGGCCACTGTGGTACGCTTAAACTAAGGTAGAAAATAAAAACGGTGTAGAATATTCGTAGTGCGTAAATTATATTAAAGTTTTCCAAAGACATTTTAATAAACTTGAGATAGATAGAAGGAGTTTGTGGCTTAATAATGACGATCTTTACGTTAAGCCGTGCTTACCTAGGTTGTTATGTGGATGGTTGACCACTCATTACATACCGAGTATCCTCCGGGTCTCAGAAAGCACGTTAAGCCGTTGGTTCCGGCTGTCATTTGTAGATCTTTGACAGTCTTTACAGGTAGTGGCCCGAAAGTCTTTCCAAAGGGTATCTTATTACTCAATACTAACAGGGTTGTGGAGGTCAGATAAGCAGTCGCTTCATGTAAAATGCTGATATTTAGCTGCATAGGTTGCATGAAAAAAATGTAATCCACTTTCAAGAGTCAACACAAATTATGTCATTTTGGATTTAAGGCAACACTGAGACAGGTGATATCACATTTTTAAAGACTTTTCTTGGAATAGCTTCTCATACTTATACTTTTTAATCTTATTTAATTCTATCTTAAAAAAAAACATCTTTAAATAAATGTTGGTTCATTTTAACACAATTTTATGCTCAAAAAATAAATCATAATTATAAAATTTATATGCAGATAATTGCGTATAAAAATGCAAAGTTGGAATTATTATCGCTTGCTGTGCAGTTCAGAAAATTGGACACCAGAGTGACGGCCCGCCGCGCCGAGGCGGTTTATTCCCATAACCAACGATGCAATTTTAAACTTATTTTATTTATAATAAAACTACCTACTGATAAAAATACTACAATAATTTTAAAAAAACCATGTTGAAGAGTTTCTTACTGGTTTTTCTCCATAGAAACCGACCAATCCCAACTGTGCACCAACCTTTGACGCTTCATAAGAGCCCAAGTGGGTTTATGTGAAATAAAATATTTTCAATTTGATTACCTAACATAATTACGTAAAAGTTGTGGGTATCAATCAGCTCGGACTCACGACGTGTATATCCGCGGTCATGGACTCGAACCAGACACATTTTTTTCTAGCCCATGCTATCCCACCGCTAGGCCAAATCTTTTCATGAACTCTTGTGAAACCCTTTGACCGACCTGGGAATCGAACCCAGGACCTCATGCTCAGCAGTGGCGCTTGCGACCACTAGACGCACGAGGCAACAAAAATAGGTGTCATGTAAGATACACAGTACCAGCTCCAAAAAAAATATTTTTTCTTTCTTTCTTTCTGTCACCTTACCACCAGTATCCCAGTATCTTTGTGCTCTTCTATATTAATATATTGTTCTGTTAAGTATTTGTGTGTACATAAATAAATCATTAAATACACGAACAAAACATGAATTGTGTCGACACTCGACCAACGAGGCAGTCTATATGTCCTTTCCTTACTAATATTATAAATGTGAAAGTAAGTTTGTTTGTTACCTTTTCACACCTAAACCACTGAACCGATCATCCTGAGATTATACAATATACGTTGTCAAGTGTACAGAAACGGACATAGGGTACCTTTCACCCCGAAAAAAAGTACAGTTCCCAAGGATAACAACAGTAACGTTCTTATGATCGAATTACAAGCAGAGTGCAACCCGAATCGATTGTCAAATTTTAAATGAACGCGAGCGAGGCCGCGGGCAAAAGCTAGTTTAAAATATTAATAATCTAGATTTAGTAACAAAGACATCATTTTAATGATCGTGGATTTGTGTTATTAATAAATCTGTAAGTGAAGCCAAGAAACAGTTGAAGGCTTTCAGTTGCAACAGTTAAATTATTTGCTTCTAAAACAATGAAAGGCACCTAACAAAAGAAAATTCAAATTAGTGATCTTTTCTTTTATTGATTTTCTTGATACAGTCATTTCTTTTGTATGTACGTAAGATTTTGATCACGGATTTACTATGTACCTATAATTTTTGTTGGTTTTGCTCTTTTTAAAGATATTGGATCAATAAACAATTATTTATAACTAGTTTTCCGCCCGCGGCTTCGCCCGCGTCGAGTTCGGTTATATCGCGTTTCCAAGAGAACTCTTCAAAAGTCCGGGATAAAAACTATCCTATGTTCTTTCTCAAGGTCAACTCTATCTCTGTACCAAATTTCATTAAAATCAGTTCAGTGGTTTAGACGTGAAAGCGTAACAGACAGACAGACAGACAGACAGAGTTACTTTCGCATTTATAATATTAGTAATAGTAGGGAAAGGGATAGTAGGGATTTGTTTCGTTTGAAAGAGTTTTTTTTTTTAATAAATTTGATGGCTCTACTCTTGACCTCAATCTAGTCCTGAGGACAGAGATGAGGTCGACGATGGAACGAGCTTACCCAGAAGAAGCCTATTAACTCGCGACTTAAATAGATTGGGGTCATATGAACTTGGGAACACTGACGAAGGCAGGGAATTCCACTACTTGGCTGTGCGCATGATATACGATGTAGCAAAGCGCTTCGTGCGAATATGTGGAACATCGACAATGAATGGGTGATAACCCGCAGTACGTCTGGACTCCCGATGGAAGAATGGAGATGGTGGAATTATCCAAGATGAGAAACATTAATTTCTTTGCTGTTAACTAACGTTAAGGCACTTCAAAGAGTCTTTGAAATACTTCAAATCATAGCAAGTATTCTTTTATCTTTTTAATAAAAAAAAAAAAATTAAAACTAAAACTTGCAACACCTGCTTTAAAATTAATATTTTAACTCTTTTGTTCTTCAATGAATTCACTGAAGACTATTACCTAAGTCTAACCATATTAAACAGACTCTGACGAGCTTTCGCAACTCACCTTTGTTGAGCTTATTAAAGGCGGTTTAAGTTATTTATAAGATAAGATTATCTTTTATGAAAATATTTAACGTTATATCTATTGTGTGATTGTCTGGCCAACAAAGTGCCAACCTACCTGAGAGTCTAGGGTCTCAGGTGGGTTGCCACAATCAATTTCATCATTCAATCAGTTTCATTCAATTGAACTTCTAGGAGTTCCATTTTATCAGCGATAGTGATGATGGAAGAGTAGTATATTAAATATATTGGATTAACATCATTATCATTCTCCTCTTACCCTTATCCCAATTTTTTTGGGGTCAGCGCAGCATGTCTTCTTCCATACTTCTCTATTACTCGTCATCTCATCAGACATCTCCTTTCTAGCCATATCATCCTTTACATCGTTTCATTGGTCTTCCTTTACTACAGCTATCCACATTCATACTCAAAACTTTCCTGACGACTTTTTCTTATTCCTCCGCATCACATGTCCATACCAAAACAGCCGTTGACCACAAAACTTTTCAGTCACCGCCACTTTCAGACTTCTCCTTGTGTCTTAAGCTACCGATATACAGTCCTGTCGGAGGTCGTTGTGGAAATACGAAACGCTTTTAAAGCAATTACCACGTATCTAGGCCCTCTGTTGGTCCCCGCTGTCTACAGATGCCTGCAAGATCAGATACAGGTGCTTTGCGATCCCAGACACAAAACTGAAATGATTATGTGCCTGTAATTATACCGGCACTAAAACATAAGAACACAGGAATGCTGCTTGACGGTTAAAATAAGTATGGTGGTAGCAGGCGTAGCAGTACTCCAGACGACGTCCTTCATTGAGTGTAGAAGAGAGTAATGTACTAGCTCCTTGTGTCTACTAGTTCAGGGTCAAATTAAATTTGCTAGCAAAACTCCTCAGACTTGATGGACACCGACATCAAAACACCATAAAGCATTAAAAATGGTTTGTTTTATTTTTAAATTGATCATCATCATCTACCTAGCCTTTTCCCAATATTGTATGGCGCGACTGCCTATCTGACCTCCACAACTGGGTTGTTGTGACTGGTTTTCAGACTTTCGGGCCACATACTACCGCTAACGACTGTCAAAGATCTAGAAATACAGCTGAGACCAACGGCTTGACGTACTTACCGAGGCACGGAGGAAACTCGATATGTAATGGATGAGCACCCATCCACAGACCAACTTAGGCAAGCGCGACTTAACCTGAAGATCGACCCGAGCGGCTGTTATTGTTTAGCCGCAAAGTCCTCTGTGTCAAAAAAAAATCATCAGCTTAATTTAATTTAATTTTTTAGTTTATCATAAACTAAAAAATATGTTAAGCTGATGATTTTTTTTAACTGGTACTTCAAGTAACTTTCGCCGTTCGTTTCATTTAAAACCTTTAGGGTTCCGTAGTCAAGGAACCCTTATAGTTTCGCCATGTCCGTCCGTCAGTCTGTCCGCCGCTTAGCTCAAAGACTCTTAGTACTAGAAAGCTGTAATTGGTCATGAATATACAGATTAGTTACGCCGACAAAGTGGTAAAATAAGGTAAAATTAAATCTAAACAAGTATTTTTTTAGGGTATCTCTAGTACCTACACATAAAGTGGGGATTTTTTTTTAGCGTACCCATGTCTTTGGATAGGTCTTTAAAAATATTGCGAGATTTTTCAAATAATTTTTCGACTAAGAGATTCGTTTGTGAAATATTAAGCTTTAAAGTGCTAATTTTTGTTAGACTCGAGTGTCCCCCCCCTCTACTAGCTAAATGTTGTGTTGTAGTGTTTGGGTAGGTGAAAAAATATTCACGGTGTTAGTTTATATAACGAAATTAAAAGGAAAACTATCACAGCTAAGTAGGCTTTACAAGTTTACGAGTAATAGTCGACCAACTTATAAAATGTACTTGGATAACATATTTTCCTAAAAAAAATGTATGGGAGCACAGGTTTTTCAACTGCAAATGTAAATTTAATTTTTATTAAAACAATAAAAATCATCGTTCGGAGGCAAATCGGACCGTAGGAAGTGTAAGCATATTTTGATGGACAACTAGGGACATTGTGCGTGGCCGGATTTTGGACATCCATTTCTATCTCATTTGTGCAGTTTCTCTAGCTAAATTAACCCTGTACAACAGCATTAATTCCAGTCCGGATCTTATAAATCTCAGCTACGTTATTCTAGCGTCGACCACAAGACCTCGTAAATAGTTTATTAAGCAGAATATACGCTGCGTCAGACTATCTGGTGCCTTATGAGCTCCGAACTGGAATCAAAGATTGGATCGTTAGAAGGAATCTTGTTTGAGTAATTTTGGCAGGATTTTGGTTTTGTTGAGAGAGAGGTAAAGGAGATAAAGGAGTGACTACCTTATTGGTGAAGTGATCGCAAGCGCGACTGCTGAGCATGAGGTCCTGGGTTCGATTCCCGGGTTGGGTAAGGTGTTAGGTTTGGTTAGGTTAGGTTAGAATTAATATTTGATTTAAATACTGGTAACAGCTTGGAGTTAGCCTTGGTTCAACTCAACAGGCTTACCCGTATTAAATGGGATAGATTGAGACTTGTAAAATACTACATCAGGAATTTGTTAGCAGTATTCACGGTGTCTGAATTTATGCCCGGTTGATGGCAATCGTCAAAATGGCTCGTCGTCTATTACATGGGGCTTAAACATAACTGGCGAAATGTGGGTGTACTATTAGGTACACCTCTGCCTAACCCTTTGGGGACTCCAGGCTTGATAAAAAAGGAGTTTGAAAATCTTGTGCTACAGCATCTACGCGATGGGTTACGAATGATGTATTGATGGTGTGAGTGTGGGTAGATTTTAATAAAGTACTAAAAGCCGCACGGGTCGAATAAATAAATAAAGGTTAAGCTACTCTTGCAACTGTCGCTCTGTAGATGGGTGACCATTACTTTTTTTTTAAACCTTGCCCCACACTAGGAATTTCTCCTATAACGTGGGTGCGTTTACTAACATTTAAACTCACTTATACAAACAGCCATTACATATACAAACAGCATTACATATCGAGTCAGATAGTTACCCATGAAAATACTGGTAGGTATTCAGCTTCAAACTAACTGGATGCAGACGAAAATAAAACTAGAATACGACCCTCATAGCTGGATAACGGCAATCGTTGCAATTGAAGTGTGTATGAAATAATGACTGCTAAAATTACTAACATAAGGTTCAAAATACAAACTGAAGAACTCTTAAAATACAACAAGTATCCACAACTTTCGTAAAACTGTATTTATACACTACAGCTAAACCCTAACTCTCGCAATACGAAACATGTCTAGCTAAACTAAAACTGAGATTTATCTAGACTAGCTTTCACAAGCTTCTTAATATTTTCTGAAGTAACTCGAACAGATATATTTTATGACCACTAAAATTGGCTATTATTATGGACTGACTCTCACAGCTTGCGTGGAATGGCTACTAGTGATACTTTGTCTGGTTTAGTGCCTAAATCAAGGGCTAGTTTTGTGGTGTTCCTCTAGTGGAGATTAACATTAAGAAATATTGGCGGCCATTTTGTGAGTGTGGCTACATCTGGCTATGTTTTCTTTTTTACCGACCGTAGTGAATGTAGTAGGAATCGTTATAAAGGATGTAAATGACTTAAGAATGCCGATAGGTACTTGTTCTCCCTGCCATTACGATATTTTTTTTTGTTCTGGACCAAACCTGGGAACCAATTAGTTAAAAAAAAGCATTATTGGAGGTCAAACTTTCAACATTTTCACAAGTTTTACTTTAAGTACTAGTTTTTAAGTCAAAAAAGTCAAAAGTCAAAAGCATTTATTTCAATTAGACCACTACAGGCACTTTTGAAAGTCAAAACCAAAATAGCTAAGCTACAGTCACAGTCACAAGGCATAATAACTTGCGAAAGTACTGTAGTTGCACATTCCAAATCGTAGATCTCTATGGAGAAGGAAGAATGGGCAAGAAACTCCATGGACACTCTTTTATATCAAAATATTGTTACAAATTCTTGGTTACATCATTCATGTTGAGATTATTATACATATTATGTAAGAACGATGTAGCTAGATAAGGTTGGAAATGCTGGTATTCAGCTACTTTCGGTAAGACTAAAAGCCGACCCTAATAACGTTGGTAAAAGGCTAGGCAGATGACGATGATGACTAGTTTCTAAAGTTATAGATTTACTTTAAATACCTCCATGACCCGTATACCTACTATTAAATGCACTATGTTTTATTTATTTAGACCTTGTATAATCACATACTAGTATTTTTGTATGTATGTTTGCTACCCCGTATGGCTTATTCTGCTGAGCCGATTTTATCACAACAACTGTCATTGATTTGTCGGATTATCAAAACAAATATTTTCAATACTTTGAACTTATCCATGCGAATCACGCATTTATTAAAAAAACTTCAGAGTGACTTTCAACAGATTAACGTTTCATTTGAACCTTTTGATTTTACTTTAGCTGCTTGTAACGCTTAACATAATATCACGCCTCTAACCCCCAAAGGGTTTGGCAGAGATGTACCGATGACCTCATCTCTATCCTCAGGACTAGATTGAGGTCAAGAGTAGGCCCATTTAGTATAACAAAAAAAACCTATAGAACACCAACTTTTCGTTTTTTAGGGTTCCGTACCCAAAGGGTAAAACGGGACCCTATTACTAAGCCTCCGCTGTCTGTCTGTCTGTCTGTCTCCAGGCTGTATCTCATAAACCATGATAGTTAGAAAGCTGAAATTTTCACAAATGATGTATTTCCGTTGCCGCTATAACAACAAATACTAAAAATTAAAAAAAAAAAATATTAAGGGGGGTCTCCATACAATAAACGTGTTTTTTTCGTATTTTTTATAGATAATGGTACGGAACCCTTCGTGCGCGAGCCCGACTCGCACTTAGCCGGTTTTTAGTGATTCTCATCGTTAGATTTCAGCAAATATGAAGAAATCTTAACATAAATATGTCGAACAGTTAATTTTACAAGACCACACATTCAAATTCCTCGAAATACCCTCACAATCTGCTCGTTCCAACACAATAGCCGTGAACGTCTTTATCAGGTTCTGACGTCAGGTCACTGTCACGTTTGGCAGCGCTCACAGACAGTTCAACTTCGCTGTCTATTTGAGCTCGCAAAGACGAGAATTAAATCATTTTTGAGGCATTGTTTATTGTTTGTTGATTTCAATGGTGCGACAATTTTGTCGTGTTATTGATGGAAACAATTTATTTACATTGAGTCGCTGTTATTATTTAGCGGCATTGTTCGATCGAAGGGTAAGCTGCGCCTGACGAGGTTGATCCATGGATGGGTGCCGTGGGTGGGGCCTCGGTGTTGATAAAATAAAAAGTAACCTGGCGTGACCTACCACAGAGGTATTTCAAAGAAATTACAACAAAAATGAGTGATTTTCGATTTTATCTAAAGTCACCATAAAATATTTTCTAAATTTGTTACCAACCATGGCAAAAGAGCTTAGTAACATTAGATATTTCTACACATTTAATTTATTAGTCTAGTCTAACACAACAGTAATTAGCGGATGAAAAAACCTGTCAATTAAGACCAGCCGATCAACAAAGGCGTGCCGCTATTAGGCTGAGCCAATTATTCTGGCAACACCGTCTTTTGCCTAGTTAAGTCGGTTGTGTTTGTTAATAGAGTAACAAAGTCTATTTTAATGTAATCGTTAATTAAGTATTGTAGTTAGATAAAATTAAATAGAATACTCTTTTCATGTAAACAATACAAAAGACTGCTATAAAAACTAGCCATGTTACAGATGGTGACACAATGGGTGGGCTTTATTTATTTTTAGGGTTCCGTACCTCAAAACGAAAAAACGGAACCCTTATAGGATCACTCGCGTGTCTGTCTGTCTGTCTCTCCGCCTGTCACAGCCAATTTACTCCGAAACTACTGGAACGATTGACTTGAAATTTGGTACACGTATGTAAGTCGGTGACCCTAATACGGACTTGTAACGTAAATTAATGAATTTTAAACATGGGGGCCATTTTTGGGGGTGAATTAGAAAATGAAAAAAAAACGTTTAGAAACATATCAAATGAAAGGGCTACTGAGAATCTCCATTTTTTTTAATAACTTTAAGATAGAAGATAGATAAAGGTAGGAAGGTAGATTTTTTGAGTTTGAAGTTTTTTAAGAAAATAGGCTAAAATTGACCATTCCCCCCCCCCCCTTATCTCCCGAACTACAGGGACGAAAGTTTTGAAAAAAATACAAAAATAGTACTTTGCCTATAGATTACAGGAAAACCTATAAGAAATCTTAGATTTAAAACAACTTACGGAATTTGGATAATAAACGAACGGAACCCTCTCCACGCGAGTCTAACTCGCACTTGTCCGTTTTTTTTTAATATGGAACAAGCCGCCACACTATTCCAAAACCTCTGCAACTCCTGAAAGCCAGAATCAACAGACTACGAAGTCCCAGAGAAACAATTTAACTGTCTTGAATCACGCAACGAAATTAATCAGAAAAGAATAGCGGAGGAGTGGGAGAAACATACATAATCTCCACTTCAATGGATGGCCACATCACTAGGCGATGTTTTTTCAAGACAACCTTGGAATGGATTACAAGGTGAAGGAGACAATACTGCAGGTATTCCGTGGTGTACCATTTACATAATACCATACTGTAAATACATTACTATACATGCAATTACATAGTATTGTATGAATAGTATACTACAGTCTCAAAAGATACAGAACACAAACAAACGAAAGATACAGAAGAGAGACGGACAAGAAACCATTTTATTGTCTATGTCTACAACCATTCATCCATAATCGTGTATCCAATATAAAGCTACAAAACATAGTAAACAAATCATTTCACCAAAACCTCTTACACAGTCCTGATACATAATAATATACAACACAATAAAATGACTCCTTGTCCGTGTTTACACATTTTTGAGGCTGACTGTAGTAGTAGTAGTAACCCACACTGGGCCCGCGTGGTGGTGGCCCACTCCCTCTCGCAGCTAGGAAGCTTGTATCCCAACTATACTTTTATGCTGATAATGCAATCTATAAGTATACTATGTATGTATATAAATAAATAAAATTGAAGTATCTGTTTGAAATTTCAAAATAACAGCTATTTACTGAACGTAAATACGGTACTTATAACAAAAATTTTTTTTTTTCATTTCTTCTGTCTGTCGGTCTGTCTGTCTATTTGTTCCGGGCAATGTCCGAAACAGCTGAACCCATTCCGACAGGACTTTTACAGGCAGATTGCTGATGTTGTAAGGTGTAACTTCGGCTACTTTTATTTTACAAAAAGGATTGGGTTCCGTGCAAAAAAATAAAACCTTTTAAATTCAAATAGGGAACTAATATTTTGTTATCATTTTACGCCGATGAAGGTCGTGGGGCACAGCTAGTAATAAAAAAAAACCGGCCAAGTGCGAGTCGGACTCGCGCACGAAGGGTTCCGTACCATTATCTATAAAAACGGCAAAAAATCATATCTGTTGTATGGGAGCCCCCCTTAATATTTTTTTTTAATTTTTATTATTTGTTGTTATAGCGGCAATAGTAATACATCATTTGTGAAAATTTCAGCTTTCTAGCTATCACGGTTTATGAGATACAGCCTGGAGACAGACAGACAGACAGACAGCGAAGTCTTAGTAATAGGGTCCCGTTTTACCCTTTGGGTACGGAACCCTAATAACTGTTGTCCAGGGTAACTGATAACATGTAACAGGACTGTTTGTCAACTTTTCAAGCCAAAGGCTGAACGAATTCTGATGATAATTCGGGCAGACATAAGTGATGGAGGTGCCATGATCATGACCAGGGTAATTACATAGGACACCCAAACTCAAACTCAAATCATTTATTTCAACTAGACCATTACAGGCACTTTTGAAAGTCAAAAAAAAGCTAAGCTGCAGTCACAGCCACAAGGCATGATAACTCGCGAAAGTACTGTAGTTGCACATTCCAAAAGCGTAGATCTCTATGGAGAAGAATGGGCAAGAAACTCCAATCTCCATGGACACTCTTTTAAATCAAAATATTGTTACAAAATCTTGGTTACATCATTCATGATGAGATTATACATATAATTATGTAAGAACGATGTACAAAGACGTACACATTAAGAGCGTCCAGAGTAAAAGATTAAACCAACAATAAAAAAAAGTATTTAAAATAATCCGTGGCAGCTAAGAGATGACCAGTCCCAACTGACAGCGCCCGTTCACGAACATGACGCATGGATCAGCGCCATTCAACTCAACCATATTGAAGGGAACTAACTGACCCGACACACCCGCCACCATCAGCGAGACATTTGAGTGAGCATGACATTCTCTCAGCCACCAGGACACATTCAAGTCAATGAAAGATAACAATATATTTTGTTATCCTAAATGGTAGCTTTACAGTACAAGTACTCACACATGTGTGTTATGCAATTATATAATTCTAGGAGATGACCCTTTTATACTTGTAGCACGTTCCAGTGGGATAACTTTGAACCTCCACGTGGGCGAAACCGCGGGCAAAACTAGTACTGTATTGTACTTTATTTGAATATTTCATTACAAATCAAATTATCATTAATTTCTTTATCCCTCTTACAATAATTGAACGAAAATAAACCCCCAATTGTTTCTAAGTATCAGTACTTAAAAAAAAACAAGTCCCTTAGGAATGTCATAAGTAATTTCAGTATATTTGTTCTGCCAGAAAGCAATTTCTTAAGTTTAGTGCCTACCTGAAGTAGTAATTGAAGAAATAATAAACTGACTAGGTATTCTTGGGGTCAATAAAAATTGTTTCAATAATTTTATGAGCATGATTCCAAGTAAAATCTTCATAATAAACAGGTGAGGTACCTCCAAGTACTCTTTATAGGATTTATTACAATTTGCTTAGGTTATGTGAATGTAAAAAAGTTGGCCAAGTGCGAGTCGCACTCGCGCATGAAGTACCGTACCATCATAATAGGGGAACCCCCTTTAATTTTTAATTTATTTTTATTATTTGTTGTTATAGCGGCAACAGAAATACATATTTTGTGAAAATTTCAACTGTCTGCCTATTACGGATCTTGAGATACAGCCCGCTGATAGACAGACGGATGGACGAACGGACGGACGGACGTAGTGGAGGCTTAGTAATAGGGTCCCGTTGGTTAGGTACCCTTCATGTAGAGAACCCTAAAAAAAGCCAATTATTTTTTACTGTTAGAACTCAGACTTAACTTTATTTCAGACTTTAGAGATAATATCCTTATCCTTACTTTCTTACTAATATTATAAATGCGAAAGTAAGTTTGTTTGTTTGTTTGTTACCTCCGGAAATTTTGGTGTATAGAAATGGACATACGGTATCTTTCATCCCGAAAAAAAATGCTAAATAATGCCAAGGAAATAACAATAACGTTCTTATGGTAATAGATGGCGCCGTGTCTTTCGAATCATTATTGAATTATATTATTACAAGCAGAGTACAACCCAAATTGATTGTGAAATTCTTCGCGGGAAAAGCTAGTAAAATATATATTTAAAATTAAATGTTTCTGAAAACTTACTCTTGTGCACGTTCAGTAATTTCTCTGAATCTGAAACAAAAATGAAAATGGAATTAATTTCATGTCAGTCAATAAAAATATGAAACAGCTAACGAAATAACCTACAAATAACCTGGATCCGTCTACATTATTACGATAACATGAAAAAGAAAAAATCAAAAAAACATTTTCCGAAATCGAATTTTACTTTATTGTGCAACAAAATTACTTTATTACACAACTCTTTTATTACGGGCACAATGGCAGTATTAACGCTGACAGAGATATCTACGAAAATAGGTAAACTTGGACTCGATTAAAATCATTGTAAATCTGAAATTAAGAGTTAATTTCAGATTTATAATTATTTTAATCAAAAAAAAAAAAAAAAAATCAAATCAAAAAAAAAAAAATAAAAAAATTAAAATCATTGTAAATCTGAAATTAAGAGTTAATTTCAGATTTATAATTATTTTAATCGAGTCTGTTCGTCCGCTATCTTTGCACACCTTAACTGCTGAACTGATTTTGATGAAAGGCACACGGGTAGACCATGACCTAATTTAGCATGTAGTATACTTTTAATCTTGGTAGTAAATTCCGGTGGGATACTTTTCGACTTCCATGCGCCCATGCGGGCGACACGGTTGGCAAAACCTGGCATATAAGTCTTCTACAAGGAGGGACATCGACACCAACGCTTACCACGTACTTATTAGTACCTAGTCAAAAATTAGCTGTTTCCTACAAAAGTGCATTACCGTCAAAATGTATGGAACAGCTGTTTTTTTTAAATTATCAATGACAAAATTATATGTGAGGGGTTCAGAATGAGGGCCTGTGGACGGTGAGTAATGGGCTAGCTCGCCGTCCGTCCGTCTTATGACGACAGGCCGTGTCGACGGCGCGTTCGTGTTCCACGCGCGCTTCAAAGAGATGTCAGCAAACCGGAGGGCCGATGCCTGCCAGGGCTGCGGGACTGTTCGGAAAAGATACCGCGGCCCTGGAACACAAAGGGCAGAGAAGGAATATGATATGGATGGGTTTTAGTCAGTACAAGTCGGACATTCCCTTCCCGTTCAGAGCGGGAGGGGTCATTTGATGATTTCCCATCCGAAAAAAGGGGGTTCAGAATGATGTACCGAACATATGGTATGCGTTTTAAATGCATTGGTGTCCCTTCCATCCAGTATAATAGATTCCTGCTTAATGGAACCGTCTTACATAGAAGCGTAGCACTCAAAGTTAAAGTACCTATTTACCTATAAGTCAAAAAGTAATAACTTATCAACTACGTACATATGTACCAAGTCTGATTGCTTTTGAATCTCATCAAGCAACCCGTTACGAGTCATAGCACAAAAAATAACGAGACGGTATTATCTTCAGTTCTTTAAAAAATATAAATCAGAGCATGGACGGGGATATATTTTCGGATATCGGTTGCCTATTTTCGTATTCGAATAGTTATAGTTTGTCGAATCAATGTGTCGGTTCATTGAAACATGAATGGCAAAAGGCAACTTTGATATAGTTAAATAACTTCCACGAATGACTAAACTGAAAACATTTTGTAATTACTTTATTACGCTAAGGTTGAATGTCACTAGCACGCCATAAAACAACAAGATCTATAAGTCGACAGTTGGATAGTTTACCCAAGTCAAATTGCAATTTCTACCCGACTACGAAGCAAAAAAATTAGGGTTATGATTTTGAGCGGTATGTATTTATATGTTCATCTGTTCCCCCAGAGAGCAGCGGTGGCCCAGTGAGAGCAGTGGTGGCCCAGTGAGAGCAGCGGTGGCCCAGTAAGTCGTGGGTTCGAACCCAATCAAGCGCATTCATTTGTGTAATTTATTTCAGCACCACTACTCTCTAAAACGGTGAAGGAAAACATCGTGAGGAAACCGGCATGTCCTAGAACTAAAAAATCGAACACATGTGACATCCTACCAACACGCACTGGGCCCGCGTGGTGGATTATAGCCCATTCCCTCTCTAGAGAGGAGGTCGTGTGTCCCAGCAGTGGGAACCTTATAGGTTGACTTTGCGTATGCTGTTCCCCCATAACTTCTGAACTACTTAAATATCATAATTTGACAAATGAGGTATCGTTGTAAACGACCACGGCTGTCCTCTGAACCTCACTATGAATATTTATTAAATACATTCAAATATATAACGTTTAAGTTGTTTAATTAATAGACAATAAATATTTAAGGGTTTATAGGTACATAACAATGTCAGATGAGAATATTTTTTTGTTTCATACTTTTCAGACCGTGATTTTTCAGTAGTCGGGTTTTAGTTTTGGAACTTATTTTTCTGGATTGTTGTCAAAAGCGGTAATGCAATTAGGAGGCCAACGATATAGTCTAGCGCGTCTATATTATTATAGTGTACGTACTTGCCAAAGTGGGAAATCGAATCTAAAATTACTATAATTGACGAAAAAAAATTACGGCCATTGAAATCATGTTTAAAACTGATGTTTTATGTGCCAACTCGGCCTAAGAGACTCGTCATTCCGGCGGGTCACATTTCATTTTATTTCGTTCAAAAAATGCCCATGCGAGCAAGAAAACTGACACAGCTAATTTTATTTTTTTAATTCAAATCCACCGTCTGTAAAGACACGCTACGTCGGGAGCGTGGATGTAAATGCGTGATGACTTTGTTTTAAGTTATCTACACTAATTTATAAAGAGGTAACGTTTGTAAGTTTGAATATAGAATGTAATTTTCGGAACTACTAATCAGATTCCGAAAATCCTTTCATTAATAGGGTGCATACATAATTCCCGAGTGTCATAGGCTACAACAACCCAAGCGATGCCGCAGGCAAAAGCAACGTTGAGAGCGTGAATTTTTTTTAAAAGGATTAATCATAGTGAGAAAAGTAGTATAAAAAGTGTACAAGCAAAGCAGCAATAAATAGTATTTCCTTATATGCACAAAATGACGTGTATTGATTGCAAAACTAGTAAGGTTGTTTATTTAGGTCGTTTTATAATAAGGTGGTATGGAAAAAGAAGACATGGCCACCCCAAATAAATACCGTTAAGAACAGGAGAATAGTGATTGTTCCTGATACTTATTGACATCAAATATAAGATAAATTGAGCCAACCATGCCCAAAAATTGTAAAAGTCAAACTCAAAATATATTTCTGAAAACGCTTTATTACACCCGTTCTCCGCTCTCAATCAGGCAAAGCCTTACTTATAAAGGGGAGCATTTACATCAGGCAAGGGATTAATAAAATATGATGGTGAGAAGTCTGTTCACTCTCAAGATAAAGTGTTTCCCTTACAAATACAATTTAGCTTGTTTCCCCAAACGCTCCCCTCGGGTAACTAACTATAAACATGTTTTTGATTGCATTTATTATTTACTCAGGAAAAGAGTATTGTCTATGGTAATGGAGCGAATGGAATCAAGAATAATGCTTTTTTGTTTGATAATGTTAAGTGGTGTGAGTAATGTAAATGACCCTGTTGCTTATAGTTAGTATTTCACATAAGGTCGACCTAATTCCAATATGGCCTATATAAGGTCCCATTAACTATTTATCGGACGTTATGGTGGTTTTAGTCTTAGTTGTCCAGGATGAGGTTAAAAAAGGTTGTTCGCCTTTTGATTCCTTAGAGTTCTTAGAATATTTGAAATTAATGTTCTAAAAAATATTATTTATTTGCTTTTCGTTTTGTTAGATATGTCGGATCCGGTCATTGGTACGGACTTAAAATTAATCTCAAGTACGCCAGCGATGACATCACCTAGTTACAAGTCTGCCCCCACTACTGTGTGCTTTTACAAAGCCCTGATGTTTTCAGCTCGAGGTGACAATAGACATGGAGTGTGAGATCGCAGCGGAGTTGAGACGTCTTGGAACTGTACCCCGATTCATTGTGTCCCGTGTTATTGTGTTAAGTTGTAATTTGTTAGTTTAATAGAAGCAGTGTATCAGACCCAGTGTGTTTTCATTGCACGAAACCCATCGTCTGCCCACATGATGTGAGAGCCTAATGGAATAAATCCTGAGAATCCGACAGATATAACACTTTCAGATCACTCCACCTAAATAGCAAAAAATTGTGTGGTTCGCCAAATTTTTACTTACGTCATATTAGAATTAGGTCTACGTTATTTAAGGATATATTTATTTATATTTACTCTCGAAATAAATAGTAGAATAGGTTCTTCTTATCGTTTCTGATCGATGACTAAATAGTCATCGATCAGAAACGACACGATTCGTATTTATGAAAATCACATGACGACCATATGATGATGGCTTCACGTGATAACTTTATTTGAACGTCAATGCACAAAATCAAAAAGTAAATTGTATAAACTGCCATATAACTACTATGTATTCACACCATAACAATCAGTTACATTTTTGAAAACCAGAATTAATTTTATGATTATTATTTACACGGAAAAAACAACAACCTTCCTTTTCAGCTTTAAGTCTCATGTAACAAGGGATGAGCGGACATGAGAATGTTGAAATGTTGAATGTATGTAACCTAACCTAACTTAAAGATCGACCCGAGCGGCTGTTCTTATTTAGCCACGAGCTCCTCAAATGCTCGAGTGACAAAAATGGATAAAGTAAGGAACGCGTATATTAGAGGAAGTTTGAAAGTGGCGCCTGTTACAGAAAAATTGAAAGGAAGCCGTTTGTCTTAGTATGGACATGTAATGAGGAGGGATGAAACGCATGTGAATAAAAGAGTGATGGACATGATGGATGGAGAGGGAAAGGAAGGCTAAAGAAAAGATGGATGGATTATGTGAGGACTGATATGAAAGAGAAAGGAGTAAATGATGCCGTGACGTCTGACAGGGGAGAATGGAAGAAGAAAACGTGTTGCGCCGACCCCAAGTAGAATGGGACAAGGGCAGGAAGATGATGTAACAAGAGGTAAGCCCTTTTTTTTCGGGTGGGAATTCATCAAATGACTCCTCCCGCTCTGGGGGGAGCGGAAGGGAGTGTCAGACTTTTACTGACTAAAAACCACCCATGTTCCTTCTTTTGCCCTTTATGTTCCAGGGCCGCGGTATCTTCTTTCGAACAGTCCCGCAGCCCTGGCAGGCATCGGCCCTTGCGGGCCCCTCCTGTTTGCTGACATCTCTTTGAGGCGCGCGTCTGTCGTCATAAGACGGACGGACGGCGAGCTTACCCATTACTCACCGTCCACAGGCCCGCAACAAAGTTGCCCTTGTGTTATAATAAAATATTCAATTATTTGGGGAGTATTCAATATGTAACATGAAATACATGTGTAAATAAGACAGAAGATCTTCTTACCCATCTCGTAGGAAATAGAAGTATAGCTTATAAAGCTGCGAGACTAAAACGGGACTGGGCAGGCTATGTCTGCCGACTGGAGTCCTGAGACAGCTAGACAAAGAGAAAATGGCAGGACGCCTTGGATAGCTTCCTCGCGAATTGGCGAGAAGAAGCACACCATCGAGAGAGGGCGAGTCCGACTCAAGGCTTTTGCCCATGAGTGGGACTCGCCTTCGACTTCATCAAGGGAAAATTATTCATGAAGCCGAAACCATAATGCTATTAACTGAGAATTTCATACGAGTACCCACTAAATTATTTATTTGAACAGCAGAAATTTTATTTCAAAGATAATTAAATTATTTACAAACTACAAAACTATAATAGTAAGAAATATGTACACTTAAAAGGGTTACAGGGCGTCCAAAAATTCGTCCGCATCGCTGTCAACAGGAAAAGTGCCCAGTAGGCTGGCAGCATGATTTATTTGAATAAATAATGTTGGAGTTATTTCTACAATACTGTCAAAAATACTTTAATTTCGTCTCCAAATCTCCAAACCACAGTTCCAAACAAGGTTTAAATACAAAACCTTATTAACTTGTTTCCTATCAACTTACCCGGAGATTAAGTTAAGAAATTCAGTACCAGGAACATAATACGATCATTAAACTAAATCAAAGCGTATAATTAACGTTTAACGAGTTTATTCCGAAAACCATCAAATTAATCTTGTAACTTAATCAACTTGCTCAAGAATACGAATAAGTAATGGGATCTCTTTCATCATTGTCCTGTCGTATTTACGGTACCCGTCTGGTCGTGGTTGTGGTCCCTCCGCGGGGCTAAGCCCTCTTGCATAGAGAGGTCACAAGTATTGGTAAATTATTATGAACAATGTGCTTTTGTATTAAACACTAGCTGTTATCCGTGACCTTTACCCGCCTGATATTATCTATACAAATAAATAAAATTGAAGTGTCTGTTTGTAATATTAAAATATCCGCTTTTTACTACATGCATTATGAATGTATATGTTACGGCTAATACCCGAAGTGCGGCTACACCTAGTTTTAGCCGGTTAGAACTAGGTGTAGCCACTTACTCTTGGTTAAACCTAGTACGAGCCGATTGTTTTCGGGTAAAACTAGGTCTAGCCTTCATCATGCCGGCTACAACTAGGTCCAGCCATTCCCTGTTGGATAAAACTTAGATGCGTGTCCCGCCAAGCCTTCCGCCCCACGTCACACTCATGCATGACTCACAGCATCTGCAGCAGCGGCGCGGGGTGGAGGGCATAGCGAGGCACGCGCCTCTGCAGGTTGTGAGCGCCAGTTGCTGCTGATCTACTGCAGGTCTACTAGCGAGTGTGACTCACAGCGTCTGCAGCTATTTTCAAGAAATCAGTTCACTGTGTGTGACTCAAAATTTTTAGATATTGACATGGTTTCACCCGAAAAGAAATCACTACGCCAAATAGCCAATGCACAATCGACCTCTGGTGGGCAAGGCTATAAAAGATGCCACTGCAAAACCAAATGTGGCAACAAAAAGTGCCTCTGCAAAGCTGCTGGTATTTTGTGCAACTCAAAATGTCAGTCAAGTTTAAGTTGTTCTAATAAATATGTAGTTTATGTTACTTTATAAAAGTGTGATTTATAATAATAATAACATTCTTTAAATTATAATATGCAACTACTTATTGTCTGTTGTTAAAAAAATGTTCCTGATTGTTCCTATTATATTAAAAATTGTACTCCTAATAATTTGTGTTAATTATTACAATGTGATTTATAAGAATAAAAAAACTCTCTACGTTTCTTTTTATTGGATGTTTTTTTAATATCTAAAAAAGCTCTGCCGATAGCATGCCAACTACAACTATGTACAGCCAATCCCTGTTAGATAAAACTAAGACACGCGCTGCTGCTGCAGATGCTGTGAGTCACACTCGCTAGTAGACCTGCAGTAGATCAGCAGCAACTGGCGCTCACAACCTGCAGAGGCGCGTGCCTCGCTATGCCCTCCACCCCGCGCCGCTGCTGCAGATGCTGTGAGTCATGCATGAGTGTGACGCGGGGCGGAAGGCTTGGCGGGACACGCATCTAAGTTTTATCCAACAGGGAATGGCTGGACCTAGTTGTAGCCGGCATGATGAAGGCTAGACCTAGTTTTACCCGAAAACAATCGGCTCGTACTAGGTTTAACCAAGAGTAAGTGGCTACACCTAGTTCTAACCGGCTAAAACTAGGTGTAGCCGCACTTCGGGTATTAGCCGTAACATATATACGGAACATGTAACAAAATAACATTTTTACAATTTTTGCCTGTCTGTTTGTTCCGGCTAATCTCTGGACCGGCTGGATTTTGACGGGACTTTCACTGGCAGATAGCTGATATAATGATGAAGGAGTAACTTAGGCTACTTTTATTTTACGAAAAATAATTAGGGTTCCGTGCAAAAAAATTAAAACTTTTGAAATGGTAATAAAATCCGATTAACAAAGGGGAGTTATAATTTTTAATTATATACTATAATTTCACGCGAACGAAGGTCGCGGTCAACAGCTAGTTATAAAAATAATACTTCCCTTTTCTGATTTTGTTAACACGTTTTTTTTCTAATTTAAAGGTAGCCTAAGTTACTTCTTATAACATTAGTTATCAACAGTAACAATCCCGTCAAAAACGGTTCAGCCGTTTCGGAGATTAGCCGGAACAAAAAAACTGACAGACAGACCGACGGACAAAAATTTAAAAAAAAACCTTTTTTTTTGTTAAACTTTACTTACTTTCATATAAATTCAATTTTTTTAATAAATTATTAGCATACACTTTAATTTTATTTATTTGACCTAAACTGTCGCTTACGCGACCTCTTCCGAGATTGGGTATTCGTTATTTTGAGCTCCCGATATTTCGACGCTGTTGCAAGCGCCATGATCGCGTGTTGATTTATGAGAATGCGTGTGGATAGTAAAAAATTGTTAGGTGCAGACAAATCTGTCTACCCTCTTTCTTAGTCCTTTGTTACGCACACTACTGGAACTCGACACTAAGATACAGGATAAAACCCCAAATAAATAAATAAAATAAAATAAAAACTTTGTCCCAAATAAATAAATAAAATAAAAATCGTGGTAGCTTAAAACAGTTTTTATTTATTTGTATAGGTGTATAAATGTATGGATTCGTGTTTAAAAACGTAATTATTTGACTTTCGTATCTAAAATTTCCAACACAAATATCAAAACCACTAATCGGCTAACCCGTTTTTGAGAAATGCGGGTTTGGGGTAATACGTCATGAGATAACACGTAGTGAAATCAAATGATGTGACGACCACGATTTACAAAATACATTTATCACTGTGTTTAGCGATAATTATATCCCTGTCAACTTTAAACTATTGACAAAACAGTGAAAAATCACTTACACTAAGCGCCTACGTCTATTTTTAAAGTAATGTGTTGCTAAGTTCGATAATTACAACATTAAAAGCAACTCAGTAGGCTCAAAAACAGAACTACCAACATAAAAATCTTTTCTTCTACGGAAAAACCGCAAGAGACACAAAAGGCACCATTATGTACTCGTAACTTTATCCCGGGACGTGATAGCACTGGTTATTGGTCGTAAACGACTTGCAACATGTTACAGTCGGTTATTGTCTTCAACATTTAGTGCTACACGCTATCTTGAGCCAACACTGTGGGGCTTGGAGCTCTGCCCATCCGTTAAGAGTGACGGGTATGGCATAATAATATGATTGAATTTTATGTGTTTACTAGGAACCCGCCCCGGCTTCGCACGGGTAGCAGTTTTTATGCCTACATTTCTGCCGTTTTCATTAAAAAGGGCACAACTAACATTTTTCATGAAATTGAGTTATATAATTATGTATATCCGGAATCAGGAAAAACAGACCTATCTGCCTAATTTTTTTGTGATTTTTAGCAACAAAATTAACTGGAAACAGCATAAGCTTAAAGGGCACAACTGCAACATTTTTTAAGTTTTAGTAATTTGAACATCTATTTTCGCAATATTTACAAAATGTTAGTTGTGCCCTTTTTAATAATGACGGCAGATTTGTTTTAGACATGTAAGTCTAAAAAAAACTAAAAAGCTACAGTTTAATTTTTAAGAGAAATAATTCCGTAATACCTTTTTTTTATGTAAATCTTTTAGTTAACGAGGCGCACGCGCGTAAATCTTTCAGTCGGCTATATATGTAAAGTCATATTCCAAGGTTTGGGCTGTTAATTGAACACCAGCAGACATGAGACTGTTTGTTATAATTACTATTGGGCATCATTCTCACCATCACTCTTGTCTCGAAAGATAAGGCAGACATGATATGAATGAAATAATATGAATTGTGATGATATTATTTGAATTATGAATGTTATATTATCTAATGTGTCCAAAGTGTATGTATGTAGTGTGTGTGTGTGTATGTGTTGTAGTGTGATTGTGTGTGTGTGTGTGTATGTAGTGTAGTGTGTGTGTAGTGTAGTGTAGTTGTGTGTTAGTTGTTGTTTATTTTTATTTATTTATTATATGGTCTATACCAAAATCTTAGAATATGACCACACCTTTCTGGTACACGCTGTATAATATGAGCAGCTTTTACTATGATAAAGCGTGGTTAAACCAGGTGTTCTCTATCTCTACATTTTATTAAATCATGTGAACATTAATGTGTTTTTACCATACTAGTTGACACTTGTACAGATGGATGAAAATATTATAATATCACTCCATAAGCCCTTAATGAATTGATTTTACTTTGTAGGAAGCTATAAAAGTATGATAAGCTATAATTAATTGAATCCATTCATATTTCTTTGATCCCATATTAATTTTTAATTTACATGTTGGATTCATGAATTTATTTTTTAACTTTCCGCATTTTAATTTAAAATTACTGTTTTCTTAAAGAAAAAAATACATGGAACAAAAGAAATCTTCAACCACAAACTCATAAATATATTATCATCCTATGTGCTTAACAAAATTAAAAGCATAGTAAAAATACACACGAATACATCCCTTAGTAACATTACACATCCGGCCAACACACTCCGTGAGCGGAATACACGTTTAAGCCAAGATTTTCAGCATTACAACACTTTATCCTTCAAATTATAATGTTAACAGCGCGCAGTTTATTTTGGGCTGACGTGTAATTCGTTGAACTCGAGACGGAATTTAATAAAAATAATTATTTGTGTTTGCGTGAGCTTTGCTCGACGGGATATGTATTACTATAGTATGACTGTGACTGTATGTTGGATTGGCTATGTAGGTATAAATAAATACTTAAGGTGTATTCTCTTTCTGGTTGAACTAAATTACAGCAAACTATCTTTTTCCCTGCAACTTCGTCACGTGAAGGTCTAAAATTATCATTATATCACCGGAACATCCTCCCGGGATAAAATTTCTCCTATGTCTGCAAGCTTTCATCTAAATCGGTTCAGCTATTACGTCATGAAAAGAGGACACACAGAATTATATAGATGCTGATATAGTTTGTCAACCAACTCTCAGTTGAAGTTCTTTAAACGAACTAGCTAAAACATCTGCCAATGCACTAGTCAAACTTGAGCTTCTTAAGAACGGTACATTACTATTATAGATACACCAACATATCTTCACCATAGATTCACAGAAAAATGAAATCTTACATCTTCCATATTCGATCTTACGCCTTTCTTTAAACCACACTTCCTTATGTCTGTCTCTATTTTGGGCCAGCAACCCCTTCTCAAAAAAACACCCTGTATATTCAAAGTAACTTTAGGGATGCCTCACAGTTCGGGCCCCCACTTATCCTTGAAAGGGTTACCTTATACCTACAGCATAAATTATTTCATAGAGATGCTGTAGTTGATATACGAAATCATAAAGATCGCGGAATTACTAACCGAAAATAATTCTACGCGAATTTTTATTATTTAAGCCACGATACGATACAAAATGTTTAATTAGATTTTACCTGCGGAGTAATTGATCAATTTAAAAGAAATCCTTACATCGTTAAGCTTACGAATCTTTTCAACACACATGAATGGATGAACAAAAATCAAAATCAAAATATTTTTATTTCACATAGGCCTACATGGACACTTATGAAACGTCGACAAAAAGGTGCACGGTTCGGGTTGGTCGTTTCCTATGGAGAAGAACCGGCAAGAAACTCCATGGTTACTCTTTTAAAATGATTAGATTTTACAATATTATCATGTTAAAGTATGAACTATGTATGTATTGGCTAAAATCTTTCGATTGTGACAGGAAGTGTGTACTGGGATACAGTTTCGTCGTTGAAGTCCCAACTGATTTTTTACAACTTTTTTTAACCCAACTTATTTTTTAATTACGAATAAAATAAAAACTTTCCAAGGCAAAGCCACGGGCTCAACTAACCTTCCACCAAGTAGGTATTCCTCATCAACTTGCTACCTTGATACAGTCTCATTGTGTCAGCTTCCTAATGAAATGCGGTAATGACTGAGAGCCCGGAAGGCGTGTCGAGTTCTTAGTAATTTAGATAGAGAGGAACAAGTAGGTATTGTGTTCCCCGCACGTAGTTACATTAATATATGAGGAACTGTCTACATACAACGCGCGTTTGTATGTGTAAGAAAATTATTTTCAAAGAAATTGGATTTTTGTTTACTTGCTTCAAGTTTCTTGAAATAATGTTTCAGTTTAGGTTATAAAAATAACATGGCTTTAAACTTTATAATTATTTATAAAAAAAAAATAGCGCAGCGTGCTGAAACCGCAAACAAATACGGATGTACTTAAAAATAAAGGCATAAATAGAAGTAACGTCTCTTGTATCTAATTTAATGTGAAAACAAATCCATCGAGATTCAGTTAAACCGGCTAGGTTGGCGCGATTGGCTGGTACGATACAGGAGAAATTCTAGTGGTTTCAGGTTTGTAACCAGAATGGACAGGCTGCGGACATCGGAGTTTGACAGATACTTCAATTAATGATCAGTCGCGAGTCCGCAATCTGTCCGCAACGGTTTAATTCTACCTTTAACCTGCTACCTGTCGTCGTGACAACTGAATCCAAATAAAAAACAGTTAACTTTATCGGCACGCCCAAATAAACGGTTCAGAAGAAAAATGTAATAGTCATAACGATACACGTGCCGAATTTCAATACCTGAGGTTGTCCTAAAAAGACTTTAATTCGACGATTTTTCATGTCCAAAACAATTATATAAATACGGTAGGTATAATGAATCATACAATAAATTTACTGAACGTAGAAAAATAAATAAGCACACTTTAAAATCATAAATTTTTTGACGTTTAACTTCTGATTTTTAAAAGTAATTACTAACATGACGCTACACTTTCTAATTTCTCCTTAAAATCAAAAAACTCTATAAGTTGTTTAGCTTACACAGTTTTTAGTCTCAAATAAGCAAAAAGTTGCTTCTACATGCTTCAAACTCAGCCTTAATCAATGATTAATAACGTCCCCGTTTAACACACAGTTGATTAATTAATCACTCCCGCTACTTCGGGACTAGAAAGTTTGCGAAATCACTTAAAAACATAATCTAACTGCTACACACCCGCGTGGGTGGTTGCCCGAATAGTTGGAACTTGCGGTATACCGTAGCCGACGGGAAACCTCGCTTACAACCTAGTACCTGGATATGTTCGGGCATTTATAAAGGTGTGTATGGATATTTAACTGGTTAAAATTAATTGTATGAGCTTCGCGTCAATTGTGAATGTATGATGAAATTCGGGATCGGTACGAGTTATTTTGGGCATTAAAGTTTGGGATAGTTATGAGCTCGTGGCTGAATTATAATACAATTAATTTATTGTTCTGTAGGGTTACCTTGCTTGTCTGTGTAAAAGGTGATAGTTTTTTATATTATTTTGATTTGATAGCAAAATATTATGTTCTTTCAGGGATAATAAACGTTAAGCTTTACAGCCTATGTCAATTTGACATAGCCATTTCATTCACACAAGTGTCAAAGAATGACTGTTCTGATTTAATTATACGGACAATCTAAGTAGAAAGTCATTGACCTTAATAAATAATTTTTACTTTACATACATGACCTTAATGTGAAAAAGTATATAGGGTGACTGATAATTAGTGAGCAATACTTATACACGTGATTGTACTCATGATAACAAACAACTTTCCCAAAGTAACATTTTTTTAATACTCATTTACTTTTAATACAATAATACAACTTTAACGGCATATGGCGGCCGGACTGTGGCGCGTTGTTTGTTCGCATGAGTACAATGACGTGTTTAAGTATCGTTCAATAATAACCAGTCACCCTATATAACCGAATTTTTATTTGTTTACTTATTTTCAAGGTAGCTCTAAACCTAATGTTTGTTTACGCCCATATTGGGATCCTAAAAAGGGTTTTACTTTTGTATTTCAAAGTAGGTTACTCTTAAAATTAAATTTAGGTCAAATCAGAAACATATTTATACAGTTTGAATTATTGCTGAACAATTGGAAGCATATAAATAATACAGCAGCAATGAAGTTGAACATATTGTTATAAGTAAGAAAGCTTATTTACTAAGTTCTGATTGGTACTAGAAGTTTATGAAAACAGTTCATTATATCAAATCATAGGTCTCATTTCAGATACAATATTGGGAGTTATTGAGGAGCTTCATAAATTGATATTTGCTTTCTGCAATATGGGTTTGTTTGGGTAAATGGGTAGTATTGGTATAGGTCTATTGTGCCTATATTATGTGCGTTTTAACTATCGGAAACAGTACTATTCTTAAAGCAAACGTTATCAATAGTATTGTGTGTCGTGTATTTGTCTCTGATTATTTAACATTATTTTTATGTACAGACGCCAGCAGGTCAACCTACCCGAAACTGTCAGATTTTCCCAACCAACCGTGAACCTAATGCTTTAGAAATAAAGTTTAAAATCTATTAAAGAAATTTGACAGATTGTAGTAGCTTGATGTACACGGGGCAAAGTAGATCGGTTTGCAGGGCACACCACAAAGATGTTGGTGTGCGTAAAATCAACTGGTGTATTACTTCGCCTATTTGTTAGTGTTTGCTTCACTATAGTATATGTATAATATGAGGTAAAGAATATGAAGCATCAATTTAACCCTATGACTAACCGGTGTCGTGGCATAGATGTGTAATCATTCGGCTGGTAAATCAAGTGTCGTAGGATCGAATCTGCGCCGCTGGCGTCAACTTTTTGCATTATTAAAAAACTTTTATTTTCATTTTGTTGAATTTTTATTGTAATTTACCTGATAATAAGAACATTATTCGAAAAAAAATATGGAAGTAAAAATTAAACAATTTGTATTAAGAAATCAACAACATTTATTGACTAGGTTTTTTTTTTATATTATAATTACAAATTAAAAAGTTTTGTGCATGACAAATATTCTAAGTCGGACAAGAAATAACGTTACTTTTCTTATTCAAGTGGGTAATTTATTTATTAGTGAAATGAATAAACATGTTAATAAGATAGATATTAAGATACAGGTATCCTAAATTGTTATCTCACTAACAATAACATCACTCACATAAAACAAATCGAATTACCCCCTGATATTTTTATTAATATCCTATTGGTGCGCCTTCGCTATCTATGACTTATTCATGCACGAAGTAAATGTCTCCACTAGACCTGCATGGAAGAATATTTTTTTTTATGATAGCGCTCACCATCTTTTCGCCACAATATTTTGCGACCGTCCTTGTCTGATTTAAAACATTTTTCATCTCTAAATATAACTATATTATTGCACCAATCAAAATCCAAATATTCTCTTGCGAAGCGTACCCGGTTTTGCCTGTGAATATCTGACATTCAAATTTTCTTGGCTGGCCTACAATATTTCACACCAGCTGCTCGCAAGTGGTTTCGTACAGTTTGTAATGTCACGTCATGTTTAGTTGCCGTGGAACGAGTAGTGAGGAAGGGCTCAGCGGTATGCGTAGCAACTATATCAGATGCCAATCTGTGAATGCAAATCCAGCCTTTGGTCCCGGTCGGCAAGGATCAATGCTTCCCGAATCTGCATAACGATGGACCCACAATTGCACAGTCCTTCTCTGTGAACAATAATAAAATATTGTTACAAAAAACAACAATCAATAACATGTGGATTATTTAAACATATTAAACTTCTAAACATCATAATAACATTTTGTTACTCACCGATATCTTTAAACGTCTCGCAATTTCACTAATTGAAACATTTTGCTCATGCAAAAGAATTATTTCAGCTCATAAAAGTGTGGTTCAATGATTCATATTGATTCACAAATAAAAGCACTTCTCAAAAAACGCAGGGTATAATGTCTAAAAACGTAACGAAAGCCCGATAGTCAATAGCATTATGACGATGAACTTAAACTACTAACTTAAACATGATTTGTCATTTTTAGAGGGTAGACAACTAATACATTCTAACCCAAATATAAAGAGACTTGCTAATAGTTAAGCAATGAATTGAACAAACAAATGTAAAATATTTTATTAAAACATACAAAAACATTAAGCTGTTGGCAGTCGGATTCGATCCTACGGCGCCGGCGCAGTAAGTAATTATTTATCGCACGCTCGACTAATGCGCCACGGAGACGATTGTATGACAAGCTAAATTTATGCGTCATATTCCCTGCAACATTAGTGACAAGAAATTTTATTGTGTGTGCGTGGACAACGGGTTATTGTGAAGCAAACACTAATAAATAGGCGAAGTCAGACGGCCGTTGATTTTACGCACACCAACATCTTTGTGGTGTGCCCTGCAAACCGATCTACTTTGCCCCGTGTACTGGCGTCTGTACCTTAATTATATTTAAATAAATTAATAATTAACAGATCAAGATTTTCACGATTTACACAATACATGATTCTCCCAAAACAGTTTATGTTGCTTTTTATGTAATTTGGGAACTACGATCAACGATTGATGACTTTGATGATTGTTACAAAGTTCTCATTTCATAAAATTACGCTTATAATTCATGAAGGGTTCGGCACGGAAATATTAAAAAAAAAAAAACAATTATAACCTACCTAGCGATCCGCCCATGGTTTGCACGGTCCTTACTCTGTAACGAAACATTAGAATTTCTAAATAATGTTGAAAACTTTTGCGAATTATACTGTTGAAGCTTTTGGAATAAAATCTCTATCTGATAGTGTAAAACACATCAAAATGAAATCTACCTTGATTTGAAGTGGAGTTACCATGCAGTTTCTTGCTTTGGAATGGGCAACTAAAGTCCATTCGAGTTATTATGCCTGTGGCTGGATTGCAGGTAGCTTCTTGTCTATTCAAAAGTGCCTGTCACGAGTGTATTTGAAATAAATGCTTTGAGTTTGAGTTTGAAACATGGTCAACAAAGATCAAAACAATAGTGTAAATTGTCATACTAACGAACAGACAAAGTCATGTTGCATTTTATAATAACAAGCTTAAATAGACTTCTCGCGGACGAACTCGCGGGTACAGCTAGTCTGTAATAAAATGTACAATTATAATGTGCTAAAAAGTATTTAATTAATTCTATCAGCCAGAACACGCCTCCCAGCTTACGTGACACAATTCCTCTTAAAATAAGTATGTCATACATAATCGAAAGCCCAAAGCACATAAGAGTGATCGCCTGAAACATTATTCAGTTCACGACCGAAGACTAAACTGTCTACATTGGGTTAAAACGTCGCTTTTGGCCTGAAACGTCGTTCTCGACGAGAATGTATCAAATTTTACGAGTCTACATTGATACCCGACGTTTGTCGTCCTCCCACGAATCGAATTGAAAAATAACGAGACATATAAAAAAGAACATTTTTCGTACATACGACGGCATTTTTAGATAGTCTAGTTAGAACTTGACCTGGCATTGTGTATGCTCTCCGTACAGTACGAGGTCAGACTATACTGGATATCTGTAAGTTGATAACGTCCAGTTTAATCTGATCTATCGTTGTATAAACTCTCTACCCAATGAAAGGTTAGGTTATACTGGATATCTACAAGTTGATAGGTGTTGTGCGTACATTCGTTGTGAAGGAAATACGTTTAGTTGATAACATTTCGTATTCAAAGGATTATAATGTCTGTTTTGTGTGACGACTCCATAACGTTGCGTTGGTGTTTTTGTATGAGGAACCCTTTATATTTCTTTACCCTTGCATGTGTTTTTTAGGAATGTGTCTCTCACACTTTTTTACTTGAGCACAGATGTTCCTACAGACCACTATAACCTCCAGTAAGTAGAAGGGATTCCTAATGATTTTGTAAGTACTACCGAGTTCACTGAGGGTCGACCACTTTTCAACCTTACTACTTAGGGTTTAAGGGTGAAAAGTGGCAGGCCGTTTCGTCAAATGAACTTGAAATAGATTTTTACAATTATGCTGTTTTTGGATTTACCTACGATTATTGTTTTTGGGATTTTTCCTCAGGAATTTCTCAGTAGGTTGATGACAATAGGCTCGCTTTAATTCATGGGACTCAACATAATGGCGAAATGTGGGTGTACTATTACACCTCTGCCTAACACTGGGGTATTATTACAGCTGTGATGTTTATTTCATTAATGCTATCATGAGTTATTGTAGGAAAAGCGTTGGATACGACTAAGAATACGTACCTACGTACTGGAGAACAAACATCATATGCAAAAAAACTAAACACTATTACCCAATGAATATAACATAGAACCTCTAGAAGAAATTTAACCTCCCTAAGTTAAACCAACAAAAAAACACTCGTTTCCTCCTAGCCTAGCCTTTTCCCAGTTATGTTGGGGTCGGCTTCCAGTCTAACCGGACAAAACCCGTATCTTAAATTGACTGACTGCCTGTCTGAACTCCACAACCCAGTTAGTACTGGGTAATACGCTACCCGTTGGTAAGACTGGTTGTCAGACTGTCGGACTACTACCGACTACCTATAAAGACACTTCTAAAAAACACTTCTTTTAAAGATCAAAATAGAACACACGCACGATTCAAGAAGAAGCCCCGAAAATTACGAAAATACGTTCAACAAATTGCCTGTCAAGGAGTTTCCCTTACCGCATTAAATATCCCGCGAAGGCAGTCCCTTAGCAATTTAAATGGAATCAATGATGAATAATTTCAAAATCCTAAAACCTAGTTAACTATGTCGAGTCTTGGAATTGAGCCAAAGCATTCGAACTCGCTCGGAGTATCCATAAATTTTGGTGCTACATGAATTATTAAGAGAAGAAAGTTTGTGCTAAGTATTTTAATACTTTTTTTTGTTCAGAGGGCGTCAGGAAATTCATCTACATTGCTGTCAAAGGGAAACGTGCCCAGAAAGCTGGCAGCATTGCCACATTGGATGCTGATTCTTTGACGACCAAAAAAAGACCAGCTGTCTGGTAACGTGAAGAGTCAACCACGACACCGAAAACATGACACGCAGGTGACAGGACATGCTAGTTTTTCTGCTGCCCTTATCACCATTTATTCGGGTCGATAAATCATGGTCGCCATCTTAGTAGTCATCCACTATAACACAGCTTATCTTATCACTATTTTTCACTAAGACTTCGAACCCAGGCTGGTCGGAGCAAAGACAATCTCTACAGATGGGCGGTTCAGATCTCAAGTGCGTATGCCGTGTCTCCCCACAGACAATGGCCGACCTTCTATCTTTCGCTGCATGCCCTGTCACCTACGCACTTAATGATCTATGAACTGCATCAGTGAGCAGAGTCCGCGTATCTGAATTTAGGGACAAAAACATTTAGAACTTTTTGTCCTCGTGTAGACACAGTTCCGTCAGTGTGTCTATTAATCTATGAAGATCAGAAATCAAATTAAACGATAGCAAATATCTAAAATATTGATTTTGTAGCAACTCATTTTTGTTACCATTACAACGTAGAATTTTTGACAAATTGACCGTGAAGAGGTACACCCGAGTTCACTGAGGGTTGACCACTCGTCAACTTTATTACTTAGAGCATAAAGCTTTTCCACCAGAGATGAACGAAGATGCCTAGCGAAGGATGTGTGTGAAACTAACCAATAATATCGCTTCTTTATCACAGCTTGAGGTGTTCTAGCACTTCTAGCTATGTGATTGGTTAGTTCCACACACATGCCTCGCTACGCAACCTCGCTCATCTCTGGTGGAAACACAGCCTTTTTTTTTTGTTTTTGGAGGGTGGGAAATCATCAAATGACTCCTCCCGCTCTGGACGGAGTGGAAGGAAGTGTCAGACTCTTACTGACTAAAATCCACCCATGTTCCTTCTTTGGCCCTTTATGTTCCAGGGCCGCGGTATCTCTTTCGAACAGTCCCGCAGCCCTGGCAGGAGTCCCGCAGCCCTGGCAGGGTGGAAACACAGCCTAAGGTTGAAAAATGCCAGACCGTCTGTGAATTCGGTAATACCATACCATTTCAATTCTCAGCAGACTATGACTTACCATAGCGTTTCTTTAAATACAAATCACTGTAACTACATAGCAATATTCGATATCATTTATTCAAAACAATACGAATTGAATGTAACAATAATTATCTCCACCGTGAGACACAAACATGTGTGAACTATTTTCGAAAATTCCATGTCACGTATTAGCCATCGGCTTCAGCTATTAGTTAGATACTATCGTCATACTATCTGCCTCACCACTAATTATGTAAATGTATTAATTAGGGACAGGATACCGTTAGTGGACGGTCGTACTTGTGGTAAACATTACATTAGACAAAGTTTACATATTTGATGATCTGTTTAGCTTTCCTTTGAAGAAAGGTCGAGAAAATGTATCTATTTAAATATTATTAATTTCAGAATTAGCTTTAATCTGTAACTTTGCACGTGTAGAGGTCGTAATGCTATCCCACGAGAATGTTCTAACGAGACAAAATGTATTCTATGGTACAGCTCTAGCCAATGTCTACGTTTGTGCAAATTAAAAAAATTAAATTAAAATTATTTATTAATAATCAAGTATAATAACATAGCAATTTGAACGGTGATCCCCAAACTAGACGTTAGTCTGTATCTTGGGGATCAGAGTTGTACATTTTCGTTATTATCAAAAGTGGACGTTTATGGTGATTATTAACAAAATTAAAAGTAAAATTAAATTTAAGTAAAACAAGGAGCATATAATTAAGAGTAGGCAAATAAAAAATAAAATTTGGTAACAAATAAAAGAAAAAAATCATACAAATAAAATTCAAGTTAAATGTGTGTATGCGAGTGCGTGTGTGCGTGTGTGTGTGTGTTTGTGTGTGTGTGTGTATCTGAATGAGATTAGGAGTGATAGAGTGCTATTGGTTTGTGTAGTCTTAGTTCTTATGAAGCTACTTGTAGATAATCCTTTCTGTTTCGTCGTAGGAGAGTGTAAGGAGCCAGTTCTTTATAATCTTTTTACACAAGGATATTTTGAGGTCTTTTATGTTACAGATTTTTACAGCTTCGTTGTAAATGCGTGGATATAAATAGTTTGGAGAGCGTCTTGCCATAAGAGAGTTTGCTTCGGGGATGGGTATCCTAAATGTTCGTTTTGAGATTATCTCTGTGTAGTCTGGTCTGGATTTTAATTGTCTGTGTGTTTGTAGTACTGCATTTAGGATAAAAAGCTGTCGGACACGGAGGACCGGGAAGTCCTTATAGAGATTGTCAGTTGAATACAATAAAGGTTTCTTGAGCATTACTTTAATGACCGCTCTTTGTGCTCTCTCGGCTTCAATTAATGTGGCCTTACCTGCGCCACCCCAGACAGAGATCCCATATTGGAGGACGGACTGGCAGAGACCAAAGTAAACAGTACGCAGAATAGGAGTGGGTGTGCAGTCACGTAGTTTTTTCATGATGTATATAAGTTTCCTGACTCTGCCGGATAGTGCGTGTATTTGTGGTTTAAAAGATAAGTTCTCATCTAGAGTAATGCCTAAATATTTCATAGAATGTATACGCTCGATCACAGTGCATGAACAGCCCGCAGTTCGAGAGTTAGGGTTATCGGAGCAAGAATGAAATGTGAGAGTTAGGTGTTGGGGGGGTCTTGATGTCATGGTCTTATAGAAAGTAATGATTTTAGTCTTTTTAACGTTTAAGGTTAGCAAATTCCTATCAAGAGCATTAGCTATTGTGAGTAGTCCCTCTTCGGCAATGCGGTACACCTGGTCCCAATTTTTACCATGAAATATGACCGCTGTATCGTCTGCATAAGCTATTATTTCAGCGCTGGCGAGAGAAATATTCAAGATGTCATTCACATAGAGTAAGAAAAGCGTCGGACCAAGCGTACTACCTTGCGGGATTCCATAGTTGATAGGAAGTAGGCTGCTAGAGATATCACCGAGCTTAACAAATTGCTTTCTATTAGACAGGTAGCTTTTAAGCCAATCTAGGGGAGTACCACGTATACCTGATGCTTCCAGCTTCTTTAGAAGGAGATCTATTGAAATAGTGTCGAAAGCTTTAGCCAGGTCTAGGAAAGCGCACATAGTGTGTTCTCCTTTATCGACATTTGACGACACAATATTTGTTAGGAGCCTAGCTGCATCTTCAGTTGACCTACCCCTCCTAAATCCGAACTGTCTATTGGAAATGATATGGTGTTTCTCGAAAAAATTCGCAAGTCGTTTGTTTACGACTTTTTCGAGCAGCTTAGACAGTATGGGCAATAGGGCGATGGGTCGATAGTTATCAGGGATATCTGTTGCACCACTTTTGTGTATTGGGCTGACAGCTGCAACTTTCCATCTGTCCGGGAATACTCCAGATTCCAAGCTAAGGTTAAATATAAGTGTTAGTGGTTGAATAATGGCGGTTTTGATTTTTTTAATTAGCCTTACGTTGAGATTATCGGGCCCAGGAGCGCTGTCGTTGTTGAGTTGAGTTATAAGACTTTCTATTTCAGTTTCGTCTGTGGGGTGTAAGAAGAATGTGTGTGGACAGGTTGTATTTGGGATATATTTATCAGCAAGAGAGGCTTGTGTTTCCGAGAGTCTTGAGAGGATTAAGTCAGACAGTTTGTTTCCCAGTGTAGTGAAGTAAGTATTGCATTTGTTGAGCGATTCGGTTGGATTATTATTGGTAACTAATTTATCGGACTCATTTGACGTCTTTTTGTTGTCACTGTATATAGTTTTTATTGTCTTCCAAAGTTTTTTCGGGTCAGCTTGGCTATTTTCGATTAGGTTACTGTGGTAGTTGGTTTTTAACTTATGTAGCAGGCTGTTACAAAAGTTTCTGTATCGGGTGTAAATTAGTCTTTTCATTTGATCATCTTGGTGAGCGCGTGACGCTAGATGCAGTTTGTCGCGGTGACGCATGCATCTTATTAAGCCTGGGGTAATCCAGGGCTTGATGTTATAATTATTTCTGAATACTTTGACTTTACTCGAGTGTTTTTTTAGTGATGTCGTGATGATTTCAATAAAAATATTAACGGCAGAGTTGGTGCAGTGTTGGTTCAGGACTTCAGTCCATGAAATACTATTCAACTCGGCGACAACGGCTTCCTCATCTATTTTAATTTTCCATTTTGGTCTGATGGAGCGGGAATTATTATTTTTTAGGCAGGTTGTAGACATCACTATGTCATGATCAGTGACAGAACATTTGGAAACTACACCCGTAGATTTATTTCTAGATTTAATAAAAATATGGTCCAGACAAGTATTGTTTCTCGTTGGCATGGTAATTGCTGGAAGAAGACCGTGTGTGGCCTTCATCCGTAGGTAGTCCGCATTTTTGTTGTTGATTTCATTGCATAAATCGATATTTATATCTCCGGTTACAAATATTTTATCATAGTTATTTAACTGGTTCAGTGTGGCATCTAAAGATGTGGTAAAGTTGTCCGGATTAGTATAGGATGGGGATCGATAGATACCTAGAATAGCAATATCATTGTTAATTTTGATTAAGAGACTGTCTGCGTCTGCTATTGTTGGTTCACTAACGGTAAAATTGATATTGATATTGTAGTAAAAATCGTTTTATGGAGTGTCACTGATCGACTGTTGGAGATTGCTGGCAGGAAAATAGTAGGGGTGTACATGAGTGTGCGTGTGGGGTGTGTGTTTAATTTTTGTTTGGTCATCGAAAAAGGCGTAATATGATGGTATGAAAGTATGAGTGAGTTGTTATGTGTTATTTGTGTGTAAGGGGTTAGAGCTAACGTGACGAGATTATTTAAACTAATTAAAGATAAAGAAACAATCAATAAATGCTTAGCTAAGGAAATAATATCATGACAATAAATCGTTAGGTAAAAGAAATTGAAATAATATTTGTTCTGATCTGCCGATGTTTTAGACGTTGAAGCCCCGATGCAGCAGCCCTTTAGGAGAGCGTTCCTAGGCGGTAGTTGAGGTCGACAAAACATCCGCGGTGTAGTCTGATAGTTGCACAGATTCAATGAAGCGATTATTGTCGTAAATAGAGGCGAATGAGTAAGTGCAAGTTCTTGTATGTTTTTTAAGGTGTGACACAGTGTGAGTATGAGTTGAAAAATTACAGTAAAAAAGTCCAATGTAGAAGAGATATAAAACCTTGAAATAGGGTAAAATCTAAAATTATAATGAGATCTAGAATTATAGTTAAATCTAAAATTATAGTTAAATCTAAAATTATAGTTAAATCTAAAATTATAGTGAGATCTAAAAATAAGAAATATAAGAAGAATATAAATTTTGTACTTTTTGTTGTTTGCCAATGTTGTCGTTTCTTCCAGGATCTGTTGACGCGAACACGGGTCGTCACACAGGGGTCGCTGAACCCAAGTGTCTTCCCAAGCATTCGGTGTTGCGTATGTGGATGGGAGGGTTACCCTCCTGTTTACGGATGAGAACTGCACCATTTTTAATCCAGCAAAACTTGTATCCGCGTTCCTTCGCAGACAGTTTCGTCGCACGAAATAACTGCCTATTTTCGTAGGTGAGGCGCTCGTTTACGTAGATATTTCTCATTGCACCAGCTATCTCGATGTCAGTTGAAGTGATCGTCCTTCTGATTTTCGCGGCCTTCAAGAATTCGTCTCGCTTGTACCGCCGCACAAAGCGGACAGCAAGTATGCGCGGTGGAGTATCAGCTGAATCTTTGGGTTGTTGTCGGCGTGGTCCCGTTCTGGTCACGTAGTCTAAATCTTGTTCATCAATGGAGACACCAATTTTGTGAGCCAGCACGCGCACGATATGCAGTGGGTTTTCATTTTTGAACTCGTTGATGCCAGTTATTTCTAGCTCATTCTTCAGTGACGATTGTGCTTGTGTATTCTATCTTATCTTATCTTACTTCTTCCCTTACTAATATTATAAATGCGTGGATGTTTGTTACTCTTTCACGCCAAGCTACAGAACGAATTTGGATGAAATTTGGAACATAGATAATTTATAGCCTGAATCTTGGTAGTAAGATCCCGTGGGACAGTTACCTTCACGCGGGCGAAGCCTTGGGCATAAGCTAGTCATAATAATAATTTCATCGGCATTCGTTCAGCTTGGCTAAGGCTTGAAAAGGTAACGGTCAGACAAAGGTACTTTCCTATAAAGGAAGTTAAATAGAGGATGTAATTGACTCTAATGGCTTGCTAACTTTGAGCAAATAAATATCTCAGTTTTCACGACCAATTAGACAATGAGATATCTTATAAAAGTTTTCATTTTAAAACGAATAAGTGCGTTTTGGTGAATTCTCTTTAAAAAAATTATAAATCGCGAATAACCAGATTACAAAGGATTTAAAAAACGATAACAAATAGATCGTTTGCGAAAACCCTTTCTAAAACTCTTTACTACTTTAATGATTTCGTTTAAACGCGTCCAACTCTTTGAACCAAAAACGGTTACCTTAAAAACATTTTTTCACAGTCCAATCTGACTCTTTTTGGTCCAAATCACTGGGGCAGTGATCACTTTGACAAAAAATCCCAAAAATATAATTGCAAAAGTCCTTATTTACATAATAAATTGTTATCGGATTCACAAAGGGTGGCTTGTCAAAAAATTTGCCAACAATTTGGACATCAAAGTGTTCGCAAATGGACGGCGTGAAAAGCTAGAGGTGTGTTTAACCGAAGCCCGTACAGGCGTATACGGCAAATTTGCCATTACGCTGTTTGTACGAATCGAGACTTTGTGATGTGGTCCAGAATATGGAATGAAGCGATTTGAGTCCATTTGACATTTGACAATTACATTCACAAATAATTCGACGTCTACAATGTAAACATGCAGTCGTTACAAGTAGTCAGTGGCCCAAAAGTCTGACAACCAGTCTTTCCAAAGGGTATCGCATTACCCAGTACTAATTAGGTTGTGGAGGTCAGATAGGCAGTCGCTCCGTACAAAATACTGGTATTCAGCTGCACCTGGTTAGACTGGAAGCCGACCCCAATATAGTTGGGATAAAGCTAAGCTAAAAAATGCTAGGCAGATGATGATGAATGTAAACATGCGTATTTAAATAACCGGTTGTGCTGGTCTCCATTCTCAGATCGGGCTAAATAAGTTTAATAAGTTTATTTAATAATAATAAGTTTATTAATTGCTCCTTAAAAATATAACATGTTGAACAGTATTTAAATGCAGTTCGAATTAAGCACAAAGAATGAATATGAGCAACTGCGCGTGAGCTAGGCCGAGCCTGTATTTCAGGTTATAGCCTGGATCCTGGTAGTAAGATCCCGTGGGACAGTTACCAAACTTCACACGGTCGAAACCGCGGGCATAAGCTAGTCATAATAATCTTCCCAGAGTCATAATCGGTATTAACAATGGTTGGATATTTCAGTTAATCGCTTTTTAAATACAGAAATAATAAATCAAAATCAAATCAAATTATTTTATAAAATAAACTTCCAAAAAGTTGATTTGTGTGTGTATTTTGAATGCCATTGTGTTTATCATTAGGAATATCTCAGTAGCAGCCTAAACCATGGAAGTTAGTGTTATCATATCACACTCCAGTCCCGCATACCTCGGAAAGCATGTTGAGCTGCCGATCTTATGCCTGCTCTTTCCAGCCATATTGGATAAACGTCCCATCAGACTACACGAGTGAGGGAAGTATGTGCGCGCACAGATGCACCGTGCACTTGTGTTTGTGCACACACTTGTGCACTACAATATCTATCACGTCGTTGGCTAGTCTCTGCTAAGATTAGTAACTGTGACCGTAAACAACCATGAAGACTATTAATGTTCATAGTTCATAACTTGCCCCATGCAGAAAATCCCTTTTTTTAGGGGACATTGAAAGACCCAGGTAGGTATACAGTGTTCATACGAAAAAATACCACCGATTTATACAAAATCCTCTCCTTAATAAAGTGTAGGATATAAATTGACCTCTCCAGTGCTTAGCGTTTATTTTCTTCTCTGGCAACATTCACATAAAAAAATAAATCGGGCCGAAGGTATTTCGGGGTCGCCAACATTTTGTGGCTCAGGTATACGTCTGAGAAACTTAATTTTCCTCTATGATCACTCAATGGGATATACATTTATTATCTTTTTTTATATAAAGTAATGTTGGTTTTTATGTTTTATGAAGATGAGTGTGTTGTAAGAGATTGTTTTTGAATATCAAAGGAGGTTTAGAGAAAAAAGGTGGCTTTGTAATGTGTGTTTATCCAACTCTGTAATAACAGTAGGTATTGTAGTTTTTTCAACTTTTTTTTGGGCCGAAAACAAACATAATAGAAGAAACAGGTAATGTCTTTGTTCGAAATGTTTTCCTTAAGAAAATATTCATTGGTATTGTGGAAAATCTTTTCTTCAATAAAAACTGTAAACACACCAATGAAACACTGTCGAGATCATCTTATTCATGTTGGCAATGAATGAGATGAACTAGAGAGTTTTTCATAACCTTTCATTCATCTCGAAGCGTAATTGTAACATTTGATCAATAGGGACATGTGTAGAGAGATCTGACCGCTGGTTCGACTGTTACCCTGGTACCTATTAGGCATTTTGCGTACTTAGACATACGTCGTATGTACGGAGCAACTACAAATAGTCGAAGTCTGGATAATTGACGGAAGCCACATACTCGTGTACAACAGTCCTTGTCCGGCGGTCTGACTCCTCCATTTAGTAGTAGCTAAAGTCTGGAATAGCACTATTCCAGACCAGATGTTGCTTTCAGCATCATCATCGTCATTTCAGCTGGAAGGCGTCTACTTCAGGAAGTAGGCCTCTCCAGCTCCCCTAGGCGCTTCTCACATCTAGCGGGTACCTGCAGCTGTTAGCTTTACGTTGTTTAGTTAACCAGTTATATGTATCACCTTTAAAGAAAACGTGTTTTATGCTTTTTATATTTTTTAGGGTTCCGTAGTCAACAAAAAAGGAACCCTTATAAAATAAAATAATAAAACACATCACATTATTTTGTATGTCTGAACTATCCCTGGAAGTCTGCCCTTTCCTTTCAATTCTAATTTAAATTTTATTAATAGTTATTATCACAAAAAACCTACGTAAAATGAGTGGGAGGTTCGCTTCTAAATAATTCCAGCTCCTTAACAATACCGCTGAAGAAAATAATATTTTTGAATAAAGATTAATTAATTATAACTCCCCGTCTACTTAAATGTATTAATAGAACGTTCTACTAAATAACATAATTATAAATAACGATTTAAAATTAAACTCAGATGATGAGTTAATTTAGTGAGATGGCAGTTATATCATATAGATACTTTATAAAATAACATTTTAACCCGTCGACTGCCATTGAAGCCTGTTCGGCGAACAATTGGGATGTGTCAATACGATCCGTTAGGCTTACTCGAGCGTCAGTCCGAGGGTTGAACGATTAAACCTTTTAATCTAAGGGTCTTTGTGGCCGCCATCTTGTAAAAGTGACGCAGAAGGTTCATAATATAGCTTTTAAAGTGGTCTAATGGGCAAAGATTTCATTCACTTCTTCACTTAAGAAAAAGAAGGTTTATATGTTCTGTGTAGATATTTATGGTAGAATTAAAGGCTTTTTTATTTCTTATTGTATTTATTTATTATTTATAATTGGCAAAGATTTCATACGGAGAAATAACGAGTATTGACCCTATTTGGTTGGTCATGGAACTTGTTTTCTTTTGTTGAGATGATTCTTCCGTCTCAAAATAAGTGAGTGTTTTTAAAAATCAATTTGATTTCTATCTGGTTACTGAACAACCTTAAACAACTCTGCAAATCAGCCAAAAATGTGCCTCAATGTACTGCAAATATTACGATTATGTATAATTGAAGTCCAGCATTCCATTTGGCCAAAATAAAAAATAAAAATGACAAAATGACATTTTAACATGGAACTCCAACACAATAGGTGAAATGTCGGTGTACTATAAACATCTGACTATATCTTCGAAACAAAATGGATCTTTATCGGCTTAAGCGAATGTTGTGTGCACCTGTAATTGGTACCTACATGAGAACCCAACCAATATACTTTTATTATGAAATGTAAAATGTATGTACTGTAGGCGTACCTATTCGAAATAAATAAATACAGTGATACACTGAAATGAGTGATCCTTCTTATGTTTCTGTTTCGTGGTTATTACAGGGATTATGTTTTTATATACGACTTACGGAAAAAGGCAATTATGTATGTTTTTGCGTGCAGTCCATTGCGGGAGTCGAGACCATTGCGGCCTTCCGCCAAGGGCTTAATAATACAAATTGATAGAGATAAATGATTCGATTTCATTTATTTAGTTTTATGGGTTACGCCCTTTGACCTGTATTCTGCTGATTTTCAAAAATCTCACCGAAGAAAATATGGTATCCGCTTCATAACAACGATTTTGGTTGTTGTATTTAAATATGTTGTATGTAATTCGACACGGTTGGCGCAGTGGTTAAGCGATTGACTGCTGCGCTGCATGTCGCGGGTTCGATTCCCGTACGGAACAAATATTTGTATGACCTACAAGTAGTTGTTCCGGGTCTGGGTGTTTTTCTATCTATAATATGTATGTATTTACAAAAAAAAAATGTATATATGTAGTTTATCAGCCATCTAGTTACCATAACACAAGCATTAGGTTGCTTAGCTTGGGACTAGATGGTGCTGTGTGAAATGTCCAGGGATATTTATTTATTTATTTATTTATTTATTTAATATCTTTGTATTTTTTGTAAACTTTATGTTTCGACACAAATTCTTATTCTTATTCTTTATTGCAGACAAAACAAAAAAATATAAACAAAACTTGCAATATATGTATGGCATAAGCACAGACGCCAGAAAATCAAACTACTACAATCTATCAAATTTCTTTAATAGATTTTCAACCATATTGCTAAAGCATTAGGTTCAAGATTGATTGGGAAAATTTGTCAGTTTCGGGTAGCTTGACCTGCTGGCGTCTGTACATACAATGACGAGATTAACCAAGAATTAGATTTTCTTACACAAATCTTTGTTTATGAAATAAATAAAAACTTGAACTAGGTCGACATTTCAGTCTTGACTATCATGTGTTTGAAGCCACTGGCATCAAACCTCTACATACCATAAAATCCATCACTAGTCCGAACCGACTTGACATTCAAAAGATTTCACTAATGCAAATCGATACGTCAGAAAAAAAAACTCAGAGACACGATACAATCCTATATATCACCATGGTAACCCACTGCCGATTGACCGCGGCTATCGCTGCTTTACCCCGAAAATCTGGCTGGAAACTCATTTTGGAAAAACTATAAACCAACTCAAGATTCAGGTTGAACACATTAAAACACCACACATACATATCGAACAGTAACACAAATTACATTAACGTACAATGGCCGACTCAAAGCAACTCATGAAATTTAAATCGCTCGTTACGTTTCAGTGCGGATCACTGGTATACCTCTAGAGCTGATGTGTATACCTAGTATTACAGGTATACCTGACTGTGAATGATGTTCCACATAATGTTCATATATAGGTACGTAATGTCTTGTGCACTGTTAATGCATCAATGATATCTGTGGGATGTTGACGGAAAATTGTGTGGTAAATGGTTGTGGTGGTCTGGGCATGTGATGCAAAGGAATAAAGAAAATATTGAAAGGAAAGTTTTGAGTACGAAAACGGATGGGTATAAGAGTAGAGGAAGACCAAAGAAACGATGGATGGACTGTGTGAAGGATGATATGGCACTTAAGGAGGTGTCTGCTGAGTTGACGAGTACTAGTAATAGAGTGTACAGTCCAAGCACAGCACAGTTTTCATGATCAATATATCAGCATTTTACCTGCGCCGGGCCGGCTAATTTAGTACACGAATAGCATTCATACCGCGTGCACTCATCTATCATACAGTCATACTTTTATCAATAAATATCAATCAATCAGTAATCAGTGTATCAATCAACATCAACTCAAGGTGTAAGGTCCCTAACCATACATAGAGAAGTATGGAAGAAGAAGATATGCTGAGCTGACCCCAAATGAACTGAGATAAGGGCAAGAGAATGATGATCTAGAAGGAAACTTGTTTTTGCAAATTGACAACATATTCATCTGCCTAACCTCTTCTTAACTAAGTTGAAGTAGGTTTTCTGTCTCACTGAATATATGTACTACTGTATACCTGTATTTTGCGTAGAGCTACTCCCAAAAACCAACCACAAATTGCGGTTTTTTATTACCCAGTATCAACACAGACCTAAAAAATAATAAAAAGCAAATCCGCACACAAAATACGATCCACCTCAGGCGCTTCCAGTAACACAGATACGTATGTCAACATTAAAATGCTTCAAAGGCCCAAAAAAATATGTTTTTATTTATTCGGTACCGTAAACAGGGACCGTAATCATTCGGTACTGACCTCGCCCCTCCTGAATTCATAATGTTGGGACTTTGGGTCCAGAGACAATAGATGAAGATTACAAATTACGTCACACTTTCTCTTTGGATCTGCACGGTCATTTCCTGTGAGTCTATGGTCGAGAAAAGAAAAGGTGGCCTGTCTCATTGTTTTGGTAATTTTGTGAGTGATTTATGATTCGGGAGGACTATGTAAGGGAGGATTTTGTTACCTTTAAATGGAGGGATAAGCGTAATGTATGGATCAAGATGAGTTGAGGAATTTACACTCTATTTAATTATTCTACACACAGATACTTATAGACTGGAAGCCAACCACATGATTTCCAGTCTAACGATTGGCCTGTTGGTCTAGTGGTTAGTGACCCTGACTGCTAGGACGGAGGTCGTAGGTTCGATTCCCACACAGGACAAATCTTTGTGCGATGAGTACGATTATTTGTTCTGTATCTGGGTGTGTAATTTATCTATAATATGTATGTATTTAGAAATATATAAGTACGTTTATCAGTTGTCTGGTTGCCATAGTACAAGCTCTGCCTAGTTTGGGCGGTGTGTTGATTGTCCCAAGATATTATGTATATATTATATAACTAGATGCAGCGGAGTACCAGTATTTCAGAAAAGGTCATGCAGAAGAATTAAGCTACCTATTTCATCATGAGATTATCAGAAGCAGTCTCGAGGGCTTTGGGACTTTCATTTCATATCGTACACCATATAACTCGATCCTCGATAACTGTCATCCGACTGTACCAGTAATTGGAGGTTTCGAGTTGACTGTGAACTTCATAAGGAGTCTTCAAGTTTCGAGTGTTGCTAGGTACAAATGCCTACATCACGTCTGTTATTCCCGAAAGATTTAGCAGAAAAAAGGGGATGTACTATGTATATAGGTTCTGCTTTAACCTCCAAGGGATAACAGGCATGCAGGTCTGCAGGTACCCCTTTACCTAATAGTACACCCACATTTAGCCACTTATGTTTTAAGTCCCATTTAACAGGGGGCGAGTCTATTGCCATAATCACAAATCCAGACTCCATGGCTGCTAATGAGAAATTCACAATGGAAAAACCCAATAACACTTTGCCCGACCCCAGCATCGAACCCGGGACCTTATGCTCAGCAGTCGCGCTTGTGGGCACTACACCAAGGAGGTAGTACCTACTTTTATTATATTAATTAATTATACTTTATTGTGAAACTTAAATAGTAACACAGCAAAGATCGAATCGTACCTAAATGCTGACCGCTTGGGCATATAGAATCATCTGTAGTGCAGCAGACGCACACAAATCTTATAGGGGGTACAAAAGTGCAATACCAACACAGCCAAAATGTATGGAACAGCTGATTTTATTTTAAAATTACGTATGAAAAATGTCTATGGTACGTAGGTATCGTTTTAGCGTTGGTGTTCCTTCCACCTTGCTTAGTCCACAGTGGTAAGATACCTCATTTTACGAAGCCTATGAGAGTGGGACTCTAACAAAGGCTTCGTAAAATGAAATATCTTTACCGTCGATTCTAAGAAATCAAACCAAGCAATTCCAGAACGAAAAAATACCAACCATGTAATACACCTTTTTCCATACTCGCGACATTTTAATATGCCGCGTAAAATGTTTTCCGTACAAATATAAAACGGTACCTTTTCCAAACGTGTTCGTTTTTTTCTAATTTGATATGTATCTGCTACAATGTCGCCGCGGGCTTGAGTAAACATTGAATAAAAATATATGTTTTAAAGGGTGCTTTATAGGTAATTTGTGGGGTTATTTTGTGACCGAATGGTCTGGGTTTTGGTACTTACTTGACGTAGGATGTGAGGTAACCTTGTTAGGATATATGGTTGTCTCGTTGTTTTGTCTGAATATTTTATTTCATAGCATTATTTAACATCACCGGAGGAGCTCGTGGTTTAATATTAACAGGCGCTCGGGTCGATCGAGGTTAAGCCGTGCTTGCCTAGGTTGGTCTGTGGATGGGTGACCGTATTACGTACCGAATTTTCTCCGTGCCTCGGAAAGCACGTTAAGCACGGTCCCGGCTGTCATTTGTAAATCTTTGACAGTCGTTACGGGTAGTCAGTGGCCCGAAAGTCTGACAACCAGTCTTACCAAGGATATCGTATTACCCAGTGGACCAACTGGGTTGTGGAGGTCAGATAAGCCAGTCGCTCCATGTATGATATTGGTATTCAGCTGCATCCGGTTAGACAGGGAGCCGACCCCAAGATAGTTGGGAAAAGGCTAGGCAGATGAAAATGAGCATTATTTAACATCAGCTGCATTTTCCACATTTCGTAATTTTTTCTCAGTCCCAAGCGAAATGGGTGAGTTTCCCAAAGTCTGACAACTAGCTTTAACATGGGCTAGTTTAGCAGTGATAGCCTAGTGGTGTGACCGTCGGATTGCCAAGTCATAGGTCTAGAATTCGAACCCAAGACACGAACCTCTGATTACTCAAATTCATGTGCGTATTGTATAATTATCACTTGCTTCGGTGAAGGAAAACATCGTGAGGAAACCAAACCAGCATCCCTGAGAGATATTACTCGACGGCATGTAAAGCCAAGTCAGAGGGCCAAAAACTTTGACACCAGGTTAGGCACTAACCACACGAAAGAGAAGGCAGACCATGGACTGCCCAGTAACTGGGTTTTAGGCCAGATAGGCAGTACCTACATGTAAAACGATGTTTCATTTTTCAATTCAACTACATAATAGGTTAGACTGAAAGCCGACCCCAACAGAGCTAGGCAAAGGGTAGGACCATGGTGATCAGGGTGGACCAAAAGTAATCTACTCACATGAAAACATCACTAGATAACAAAACATCACACCTGTAATCCCCGAACGGTTAGACAGAGATGTACCTAATAGTATGTTTTACAACTCCAGACTTCGTGGCTGCTACTGAGAAATTCCTGACTAAGAAACCCAATAACACTTTGCCTGACCTGGGAATCGAACCCAGGACCTCATGCTCAGCAGTCGCGCTTCCTTCCACTCGACCAACGGAAGCAGACACATCACTAACATTTTTTAAATGGCGTTTTCTGTCATATCAATTTTGAAATATGAAGTAATTATACTCTGACTAGAAAACTACAAAGGACGTCAAGAAATATCACAGGAACACACAGTGCCTAACTAACAATTGTACCCAACTCTCTGAAAGATCTCTTTGCTTAAGCCGAAACTAAGTTAGTGCTGAAGAAACGTTGGTAATAACTGAGAACTTATCGTTCTGCATTCAGGGCTTTTGTTACTCTATTGTCTTAGTTGTCAGGGTGGGATGATGTACAGGGTAGCAGAAATAATATTACTTTAATACTACTACTAGTTGTCTTTGCAACTTTAAAGTAAACCAACTGGTGAAATATGAGTGTTTTATAAGTATACCATGTCTTTGTCCTTTGGCGATAAACATGCGTAATGTTATGTTTTAATTTACTAAAATTATAGCCATGACATTTTCTATTTTTAATTCGTTGAGATTAATAAGAAATAATATTTTATTTTTGTTTTTTAAATTAGAGTTTTTATTTTTTTGGTTTTCTTTTACTTAATTTATTTTCATACTGTGGGCACTAATTGTGGCATGTGCCAAATAAATCTATTTTTTTTCTCCTTTCTTTCATTCCAGACTATATATATTCATCATCGTCAATATGGCCTCCTCAATAGCACGCCACTCAACTCGATTCTCAGCAACTCTCATCCAGTACCTACCAGCCACCCCACGAAGCTATATTAGTACCACGCCACGCAGTTCTATGCATTTATGTAATAGACGCCATCTTTAAACGTTATGAAATCGTATATCTTGTTCAGGCAGCCCAGCGATGCCAAGAATACGTTGTTAAGAATGCGACCTTATACGTCTTGAAGTAGTTAGTATGCAGTGCGTGCACACTGCCGACCCCTGCTTTTCAACATTGAAATATGATGTCATTTTAAAAGGAATTGCAAGTTTCTGAGGCCATCTATGTTGAGTGTCCTATTTGATATCTACAAACGTACATAATGTAAAGTTGTTTTTCGAGTCTAACTATAAACCCGTGTAGTTCTTTTAATCTATGGAAGGGATTTAGCTGCGTGCCAGAGCTGTGGGACTGTTCGAAAGTGATACCGCGGCCCTGGAACAAAAACGGTAAAAGAAGAAATATGGATGGGTTTTAGTCAGTAAAAGTATGACACTCCCTTCCGCTCCGCCCGGAGTGGGAGCGGTCACTTGATGACTTCCCATACGAAAAAAAACAAAGGAATTTAGCTGCATTTTTCACAATCATTTAGATAATTTATCTCGAAACCTTTGTGTGAATAAAAATTTATGTACATTAATATTTATTTATTAAACTTTATGCACATAATGTACAAAGGCGGACTTAATGCCTTGGGCATTTTCTACCAGTCTACCTTAGGGTGATGCAGAGACAAAACAGTAGGTGCAATAATAATACAGAAAATTACCAAGAATAAAATATAATAATAAATACATATATACATACATACAAATAAAATATACAAGGTAAAGAGAGTTAAAATTCATACATAGATAAAGAAAAACAACAAATTAATTGTAGGACGAGTCTGCCAACTTCTTACGTAGGTGTTCGCGAGCTTTTACTTTAAATGTGAACCGACTGGGTGCCATCCTGATATTAACTGACATACAACAACGAACGGGTCCGGGATTCGATTGCCGGGCCGGGAAAAGTGTTATTGGGTTTTTCCATCAGGAATTCCATAGTAGCAGCCATAGAGCGTGGATTTGTGCCCAGTTAATGGCAATGTGCTCGCCCCCTATTACATGGGACTTAAATATAACTGGCAAAATGTGGGTGTACCATTAGGTATACCTCTGCCGAACCCTTCGCCCTTCGGGGATACAGGCGTGATGTTATGTTGCAATAAAGGAAATTCCATGTTTTGTCAAGAGATAAAAACTCCATAAAATTGTAAATTTTTGCTAATCTAGAGCAAAATTATAATATGACAAGTGTCGTTTGGTCACTGCGTGTTAGTTAATACAGAAATTGTACTAAACACGGCTTCCTCAAGATCTTTTCCTTTAACTTACTTGAGAGGTATGCCACATTAATTCAAATAGTACGTATAAATACAAAAACCCACATACTTTTCCCAGCGTAATATACCTAAGTATGAAAAAAACTCTATAGTCATCACCGGTATTGAGCAATCGCTTTTCATTGTTATTCGCTCATTTATTATCTTTCAGAAAATCTTTTGAAGCTCCTACGAAATCCACAGGTGGAGCGTGGAGCGATTGAGAAAAATATACACTCTACCATTTACCACGATAAACAATGCGTTCAAACCGCCCCACAAGGCAACCCCTTCAAAAACAATGCAAAATGAGACATAGAAGACTCCATAAAAATGGAAAATGTATGTCTCCCCTCGTATTTAAGACACATTGGTTCAATGTTCACAAGACAAAATGACGTCACAAATGATGAGTAGTCATAACCCATGAATGTTTTATTACTATATCCCCCTTTACATAAAAGGTAACTGGGGAATTGATATACAAGAGCCAAAATGTTTGCTTTAGGAAACTTGTGTTAAGATATGTTTCGACCATTTTTCAGAGTAAGAAAATTGAGGTATTTTCATATTAAAATCTACTTGGAAGTGGAGGGAGGTTTTTGCTTAGCAGTGGAACAAAAGAGGCTAGGTTTATTAATTTACTGAAAGACAATGCACAAACTAAACGGCTGGATCTGGAAGCGTAACATTTTGTTCAAGAATTCTCTATGTCTTATAAGTTACACAAGGTAGTATTAATAAAAAAAAACTTGATTTAATTAAATAGGGGATAGACTTTCTGTTACCTCCTACATCCAAACTTACAAAATTTACACATTAGTTAGTAGAACTTATAAATTCTGCCTCATTGTTCTAGTGGTCGCAATTGGGTTCGATTCCCGGATCGAACAAATTGGTTTTGGGTTTTTCTATCAAGAATTTCTCAGTAGCAGCCACGGAGTCTATATTTGAGCCCGTTTGGTGGTAATAGAGTCGCCGTGTATTACATGGGACTTAATCAATCCTGGCGAAATGTGGGTGTACGATTAGGTACACCTCTGCCTAACCCTTCGGGGATTACAGGCGAGATGTTATATTATGAAGTATATAAGTTCTTAGATAGCTTCTTATTTTCTCGTTGTGTGCATATTTTAAATTGTCCAGGGATAATTTGAACTGTCCTTGTGAATAAATAATTTGTGCTCATGCAAGGGGCAGGGATGAAGTCACACTGCTCTAAGCCTAAACTTACGGCTGTAGCCGTTTTCCTTCACAAAATACAAAGGTTTAGTTTCATCCCACCCACTTTACGTAATCCTTGTCCTCTGTCCCTTCTGCATAACTAATCTTTGGCAGAAACCTTTTTTGTCTTACCGTCTTAAGGTACGGTTACACCAAACGGACTGCACAGCGGGCCGGACCTTGGACACTAGAATTTGACAGGCTAGGCTCTTCTTTCGTTAATGTGTAAACATTGTAGGCCTTGTAGATTCCTAGATGCTTGTTGAGTTTTCATCTTGTTTTACTTTTTTTGTGTAGTAAGCAACGACTTGTTGTCGGGCCTAAGCTGTCCCCCCATACTGAAGTACTAATGCTGTAACATGATAATATTGTAAAACCAAATCATTTTAAAAGAGTAACCATGGAGTTTCTTGCCGGTTCTTCTCCATAGGAACCCGAACCGTGCACCTTTTCTCGATAATATTTTTTTTTAATTTCCCAACCTGTTTCGGGTTTTCTTCCATTGAAACCGAACGCAGCTGAATACCGGACTAGTAGTAGTAGAGAATAGTTCACTGAAACATCTGTAAAAGTCCGGTGTCCGCAGCTAGTCCGCTGTGACCGCCGATTTGACCGCAACTTTAAGGACTATTTAAACTTGGCCTGGGCCTCGGCAGCGCTCGTATAAAAAGTCACGCGACTCAAGTTTGAACCTCCATGCAATTGACACAATCGGAGCGACTGAATTTTCTACCGCATCCCGAGCGGGATTTGCCGCAGTCTGACCAGAGCTTTATACTAAAGACAGGTCTTCAGCGTTCGTCTTAATTTTGCTTTTTGGATTAATCACGCTTAGTTATGTGACATTTTGTTTTTTTTTTTTTGTAAGTAGGTACTGGATTTTCTTTTGGACCAATTTCTGTGATAATGAGGTTTAGGAATTTAAATACTTTTTGCGTTAAGCAAATAGTATTTAAAGGCTGTAACCTGCTAAAATTGGGGCGTTTTCTGCCAGCTAAAGAACTGGGTGGCAACGACGAGCAGAATTTTTGTGTACCATTCAAATAATGTTAATTTTTAAAAGTGGCCCGTTTTCTCTGTATTAAGAAAATGATTAACTAACTAGGGTTTGCTTATTATCCAAAGACAAAAAAAAAACTTGTGGATTATGATTTTATCTTTCACTAGCACTTCAGCCGCGACTTCGTCTGCAAAAATGGTGACAGCTCGGCTAATATGAACGATATAAATATAATTTATAGCCTTAGCACTCACGACTAATGTACCTTTCTATCAGTGAAAAATAAAAATAGAATTGGATCATTAGTTCCGAAGATTACCGCCTACATACAAACTTACAAACAAATACATCTTTATAATATTAGTATAGATTTGATCGTGGTTTAATATTAACAGCCGCTCAGGTCGATCGAGGTTAAGCCGTGCTTGCCTAGGTTGGTCTGTGGATGGGTGACCGTATTACGTACCGAGTTTTCTCCGTGCCTCGGAAAGCACGTTCAGCCGTTGGTTCCGGCTGTCATTTGTAAATCTTTGATAGTCGTTACGGGTAGTCAGTGGCCCGAAAGTCTGACAACCAGTCTTACCAAGGATATCGTATTACCCAGTGGGTTGTGGAGGTCAGATAAGGCAGTCGCTCCATTTAAAATATTGATATTCAGATACATCCGGTTAGACAGGGAGCCGACCCCAAGATAGTTGGGAAAAGGCTGGGTAAATGATGAGATTTGATCAGTCATGATTATCTTTTGGCTAAGCAATCAAGCTATTTGTCACATGGTTGTTTAAATAGTTAAAGATCTACAAAAGTTTATCGGGCATTTAACTACATGTAACGACTGACGCCTGAAAGTCTGGCAACCAGCCTTATCAAGAGTTATCGCTTTACCCAGTAACTGGGCTGTAAAGGTGAATTACACAGTCGTTTAATGTAAATGACTGGTATTCAGTTGCATCCAGATAGACTGGTTCCGACTCTAAGATTATCTGCCTAGCCTTTTCCCAATTATTTTGAAGTCGCATGGCTACTTCCGGCCACTGACCTGTAACGCATTTACAATATTGGTTAGGGTTTTCTATCAACGACAAACCTTTTTGTGTACCCTGTCATCATCATCTGCCTAGCCTTTTCCCAACTATGTTGGGGTCAGCTTCCAGCCTAACCGGATGCAGCTGAATACCAGCCAGTATTTTACATGGCGCGACTGCCTATCTGACCTCCGCAATCCAGCTAGCACTGGGTAACACGATACCCTTTGGTAAGTCTGGTTGTCGGACTTTCGAGCCACTGACTACTTGTAACGACTGTTTAAAATCTACAAACGACAGCCGGGACCAACGGCTTAATATGCTTTCCGTGGCACGGAAGAAAATCGGTATGTAATGGATGGGCACCAAGCCATGGATCGACCTTGGCAAAAGCTGCTTAACCCAGCCACAGCTCCTTTTCGATGATTATCTATCAAGCTATTCTGGAACAGGTAACCCACTAAAACGTTGTGTTGGTATTCAGATTTCATCCAAAAGTGTGAACGCTATCGCTCGAAAACAATTTAGTTTGTCGATATTCGTTTTGCAGCGGATTGGAGGTACAAGTGCAGAGAAAATACATTTATCTAGCATCCACAGAGATTTCGTTTCAGTTTCGATATCCCAGATAATCCTAATCTATCGGATTTTTATTGAAACTGTTCTGAGGCGAAGTTGTGAACCATTTTCTTCGCGAAAGGCGACTATATTCTGTTTATATGTTCTGCTGAGCAACGAGGTCCTGAGTTCGATTCCCAGGTTGGGCAAAGTATTAGGTAATTGTGTTTTCCATCAGAAATATCTCAGTAGCAGCCACGAAGTGTGATCTGCGCCCGGTTGATGGCAATAAGCTCGCCCTCTATTACATGGAACTTAAACATAACTGGCGAAACTTGGGTGTACTATCAGGTACACCTCTACCTAACCCCTCGGTGATTACAGGCGTCATGTTATGTTGTGTTATTACGTTCACTGCCTCGTTGGTCTAGTGGTCGCAAGCGCTACTGATGTGTGTTAGGTCTTGGGTTCGATTCCTAGGTTAGGAAGTGTTATTGGGTTTTTCAATCAAGGATTTCTTAAAAGCAACCCGCAATTTGGAGTTGTGCCGGGCAAGTCTGATGTAATAGAGATCACACGTGACTTAAACATAACTTGCGAAATATTGTACTCTGTACTCGCAGATACATGATACACCACATTATAGATCGCGTTAGAAACACCACTCTGCGTTCCATAACCCAGGTTGCAGATGTCTAATGGGCTAGCTCGCCGTCCGTCCGTCTTATGACGACAGGCCGTGTCGACGGCGCGTTCGTGTTCCACGCGCGCCTCAAAGAGATGTCAGCAAACATGAGGGGCCCGCAAGGGCCGATGCCTGCCAGGGCTGCGGGACAGTTCGAGAGATAACGCGGCCCTGGAACATAAAAGGCGAAAGAAGGAACATGGATGGGTTTTAGTCAGTAAAAGTCTGACATTCCCTTCCGCTCCGCCCAGAGCGGGAGGAGTCATTTGATGATTCCCCATCCGAAAAAAAAAAAAAGATTGCAGATGTCGGAGAATAAATAGCCAAGCCAAAGTGGGAGTGGGCTGGCCTCGTAGCGCGAAAGTACCCGTAGAGGTGGGCAAAGATCGTCACTCATTAGACACCTGACGGAAGTAATCGCCGCCGAGGTAGACCGCGGAGAAGGTGGTGTGACGATCTGATCCTGTTTGCGGGGCGAACATGGCCAGATATCGCACAAAATAGCGAGGATTGGGAAGAAAGGCCTTTGCCAAGTGGGACACATGACAGGCTGAGAAAAAAAAAATAGATACACCTCTGCCTAACCCTTCGGGCAGATACAGGCGAGATGTTGCCCGATAAGTCTTTTACAAAGTCGAGAACAAGTATCGGGACAAATCTCGCCAAATATTGTATTGTGGGACAAAGTTTATTTAATATAAGTTTATAGTTACCAAATACAAATATATCAACAGGTCTCCGTAACAAGAGACCGCTGAACTAATAAATGGGTTTAGTTAATACCTCACTTCTCTCAATTAACTATTAATTGCAGGTTGGTAAGCAACGTTGCGAAGCACGGACCGTTTACTTGCTTTGAAATGTTTTTACCTTTAAATTCTTTTACTAGGATGTAGGACAAAGATTGAACGAAAGGGTGGCAGCATCCAATCCAATTCATGCTAATATTACAAATGAAAGTAACTCTGTGTGTCTGTCAGTCTGTATTTCTCCGTGTTACCTTTCACATTTTTTTAGAATTTAGTTTAGCGTATTATCAACGCATATAAGCTCGTATAAGTAAGCGCGTGGACGCGCGTATTCTCGCTCCTCGTTTCATGCGTGACTTGTACAAGCTTCAACGCACTTGTAAGTGCGTATAAGCGAGAGGTGCTTCCTCGCGCGCCACCTGAGCCCACGCGAACACACTAGAACACGCGCGTGTACGCGTGTTCGTTTTTTTTGAAGTGCGTAATGAGCAGTGCATGCTCTCAGCAGTGGGAATATTGATTATCTTATGGTTGGATCGTAGAAGCTCTTTTGTAGAACCCCTTTCTTATAAAAAAACAGTATCTCAATGAACCGTGCACAATGCGATTCAAACAAACACAACGCAATTCCGTCCAACTCGATACAAGCTCAACATTGCATCGAAAGCAAATTAAATTTACTTTAAAAATGTTGAACTTTAATTCCTTTGTATTCTGTTGCTCCAGGATTTCTTGGAAACTCCTGGAAGTGGATTCAGTAGGGCGTGTTTACATAATGAGTGCTTCCTTTGGAAAGTTTTCACAGATACAAATAAAAATATTTGTATAGCAACTCGCTGGCTTTTCGAAACTTCGGTGTTCGTTCTGTTTTTTTTTAGGTTTCGTTGATTATGTGCTAAGATGTCTGTGCTTTTGAAAAGCGAGAGAATACGGTGTTTAATTGATGTTTTTATTTTGATGGTATTAAAATATTACGGTGTTAAAATCAATTGACACTAAGCACCCTGTTCTCTTGATACCGTTCCAGGAATAATTCACAAAACAACTATCTATTACATTAGCTAATGAATACTTTTTAATAAGAATTCGTTTTAGAAATTTGCTGTTGTAGACTATACTTTTTAAACGACTTAAAAAAAAGAAGGAAGTTCTATTTTCGACTGTACGTTTTTTCAGTATGTTTACCTATTTTTCCGCCAATTGTGGACCAATTTTCAAATTTCTTTTTTTTCTCACAAAATTTCATGTGTGCTTTTTCTGTTATTTTGTGTTTTTCACCTTCGCAAGGTCTTCGCTTCGGCAGTCTGTCGAGTTATGTAAAATATATTATATATTAGATATTATGTAGGTACTGCAAAAGAAAAACGAAAAAGGAAAGATGAGTAACTAAAGTACAGCAACAACTTGTGTTTAAACCATTTCGTGCATTTGCTGAATACTCAAATCTTTGACACACTTCATCTGAATGTTCTATCACATGATTAAAAGTTGTTACCAACGAACATTTCTTACGGAAGACTACGAACGCACTGGCCTAGAAGCTAGCGAGTCACCGAGTGAGCAACAAAGTGAAACGAACGAACATTTTAAAATCATCGCAACCGGCCGCACTGCTCGCTTGGCGCCTACCGTGTACCAAAGTACTACTGCTTCTACGCGCTAAGCAAGCCACCTGTCAATGCGTTCGTAGCCTAAGAGTTTAGTCATACCGGACACCTCCAAATACTAACTGAAATATCGGTCAATATCCGAAACCAGGGCCGGCAAACTGGTACCGATAATTTGCAGACTGGGCCGGCAGTCTCGATATAGATACCGACAATGTCGCAAACTTTCGATCGCTTAATAATAACAGAAACAATCGGTTGCAATAACGTTGCTTGCGAGAAACGCATCTTGGATGTTAAGACTTGTATTTCTCGCAAGCAACGTTATGTACAGACGCCAGCAGGTCAACCTACCCGAAACTTTCAGATTTTCCCAACCAACCTTGAACTTAATGCTTTAGAGATAAAGTTGAAAATCTATTAAAGAAATTTGACAGATTGTAGTAGCTTGATGTGCTGGCGTCTGTACGTTGTTTTTTTTCTATTATTATTAAGCGATCGAAAGTTTGCGACATTGTCGGTATCTGTCCAGTCTGCAAATTATCGGTACCAGTTTGCAATCAAACTCCTTAAAACAAAGTTCGAACTGCTGCACAAAATAATCTACCTCGTTTTTGTTTATAAATATAAGACATCATACGAACATCGTAATACTAGCGAATTCTGGAAAGTTTGTTCGCAATCAAAAGACGCCCACGCGAAACTTGTTCAAAGCATCTGCGAAGCCGTGAAGGGATGATAACATCTTCTATTTTGGACGCAAGATACCGGTAAATGTCAGCATACCTCTAAGCTAACAGAAAATAGACTGTTTTCTATTTGTATGAGCAGTTCATCCTGTATATGGAAATATACAGAATCCACAAAAAGGTTTGTCGTTGATAGAAAATCCTAACTAATATTACAAATGCGAAAGAAAATTTGTTACCTTTTCACGCCTAAACCACTGAACCGATTATCCTGAAATTTTGCATAATATACGTTGTCAGGTGTACAGAAACGGACATAGGATACAAAGTATTGTTCCCGAGGTAAACAACAATAACGTTCTTATGATAATAGATGGCGACACGTGGCTTTCGAATCATGATTATAATCACCCTTTAATGTTCCCACTGCTGGGAGTTTGTAGGATGTCACATGTCTTATTTTTTTTGGTTCTAGGACATACCGGTTTCCTCACGATGTTTTTGAGAGCAGTGGTGATGAAATAAAATTACACAAAGTAATGCGCCTGCCTGGGTTCGAACCCACGACTTAAAAACACCATAATTTGTTAGGATAGTTAACAAGGTAAGTAAATAATGAGAAATACACTTTTATAAAAAAACAAAATGATATTACAATAATTAACAATTAAAAGAATTCTTATATTTAATAATGTCGTGTGAGAGTGTGTGTGTGCGTGTGTGTGTGCAGATGTGTGGGTTATTTGCAGTTATTTTATGTTTAATAGTTTAATTACCTCTTTCATCTCTTCATGTAACGGCGGTATAGGTTCTGCTTGAAGGGAGCAGGCAGTTTATAAATGAGTATGTATACCCAAGCGAAAATACAGGCTACATGTCCCTTATGTAAAAAAATCGTAAATTACTGCATTCAAAGTATAAACAACAAGTAACAAGGCCATAATTGATTTTTTTTTTTTGTTCTAGACCATACCTGGGAACCTTTTAGTTACGGAGATATTGGGGGTCGTTTTTAGGTAAAATAAAACTTCTTCACAAGTTTTATTTTAAATACATGTTTTAAACAATGTAAGAACTTTACTTTAAACTGGAGGTGTTCAAAGAAAAGTTCTTAACCACCGTACTATTCAATCCATCCATCAGCACAATGTTTTGAGTGCGTTACATTGAGTCCTACCGTAAAACGTGATTTTTTACCCGAAAAAAGAAAGTCGTTTGCCAGCAATAATTTTTGAGTAAAGTTACTTAGTTTGATGTACAGAACGCTTGGTTGACGCTTCGTGAAGGGTCCGTTTACACCCTGTAGTTTTGCTTGTTTTTTTTTTAACAATTGAAAAGTTGCGGAACTGCCAATCTATATTCGTTTTCAATAATCATACAGTTAATCTGGAATACATAAATAACTTTTACAAATCTATCTCAACATGGAAAAGGTACAGCAATATCTGGCAGCAGTAGATTGAACGGATGCACCATCAATTTGTTTCTAGTTTCCTCCAGTCGATTCCGTCTCGCGAAGAATTTTAACCAGACAGTCTTGTAGCGAATAAAGCGATATCTTATGTTACGATTTTATTCGTGAATGACAATTTTATTGTAAAACTTTTTGGGTTTAACATGCGAGTGGAATGGGCGCATGGCTAAATAAGAATAAGAACAGCCGCTCGGAACCATCTTTAGGTTAAGCCGTGCTTGCCTAGGTTAGTCCGTGGATGGTTGACCACCCACTACATATCAAATCATGTAATTTGTAGATCTTTGACAGACGTTACAGGTAGTCAGTGGCCTTACTAAGAGGAGGGCAGTCTTACCAAAGGGTATCGTATTACCCAGTCTAACTTGTTGAGTTTGGAGGTCAGATAGGCAGTCGGTCCATGTAAAATACTGGTGCTGAACTGCATCCGGTAAGAGTGGAAGCCGACCCCAACATGCCCGCGGCTCCGCCTTCGTTAAATTCGATTTTGTGTAGCCTATGTGTTATTCCAGGTCATAATCTATCTGTGTATTAATTTCATCCAAATCCGTCCAGCCATTTCAGTGTGAAGGAGTAACATACATATACACACACATAACCCATGAACCGTACACCAAATTACTGTTCTAAACTGACAATCAGATAAAAAAATAACACTAACTAGGTCGACCATTCAAAAATAAATAATTAAATGATAAATAAGAATTTTCAAGAAACAGAAAAACATCTCCTAAGTCGAATTTCAAGCAGTTGAAGTCACTGAAGCGTGAAATGTACAAATTACAGAAGAATAAAAAGAGACAAGGTAGAGCTTTTTATTTTCCCACGACGGGGATTAAAGAAAACCTCTCAAGTGGATGATTACGCACTAGGCTTGAAAAATGTGAAGGAATTCGGACAGTTTATTTTTTATTGACACATGAAGCTTTACTAAACCAGTATAGTCAGTCTCTCGTCGTACGGGAAATCTATACAAAGCGAGACCATCTTATGCTGGAATGCATAGCTTGATGTGCACCCCTACCCTGAAAAGCTATTAAAAGAAAACTAAAGTCAACCACAGCTCGTAATATGTCCTATCGAAAGCGATCGGTCTTGTGATTACGCGATCATTACGTTTAAATACACTCATTGTTTCAAAAAACTTGAAGGCGCCCTTGTTTGTGCCATGCGAACAAAATAAACGCAACGATCGCTTTGGTTAGGAAGTGGCATTACAGTCATATTATATCAGCTTGTAGCTGTGGCTAACCATACATGTCCATAGATGGCAAAATGACATGCAAATGTAAAAATTTGCAAGCCCAAAATAACTTTAAAATACCTTGCTGCAGTTAATCCCAGCTACAATTCAGCAATAAATAACGAAATTAATCATAAAATATTCAGTTAGGGCTAGTAAACTGTATTTTTAATGTGCATGTCACGTTGTTCGAAAGTAATAAAAACTAAAACTATAACTGCTAACAACTACCGTAAAACTAAGGCACGCGATTTTCGAATCATAAACAGTAGCATTGCAGTGACTTTAAAGCTGAATTTTCTGTTTTTATCTTCATTGTTGCTATGTTGCAAGCACAAAATTCTTCCTATTCTTCCTCAGAAGGGAATAAACCAGTCTTAGGTATCGTAAAATGCGAAGATTTTTTTATTACGGTGCAGCTGTGTCATTCTTGCACTGGAACAGTTTGTGAATAATTAATGCCATCATGATTTAAAAAATAAAATAAATTCATTTGGCACAAGAATGTGGAGCTTGGCACAATCAAAGAGAGGACTATACCCAGCAGTGGGCGAAGTTGGGCTGTGGATGATAATGATGATGATTTCAGAAGGAAAAAGAGATGATGCAATCGGTAATGTACAGATGCCAGCAGGTCAACCTACCCGAATTTTTTTCCCAACCAACCTTGAACCTAATGCTTTACAGATAAAGTTGAAAATCTATTAAAGAAATTTGACAGATTGTAGTAGCTTGATGTGCTGCCGTCTGTCCATAAGCGCAACAAATCTCAGGGAAGTTGAATTTGAAATTGTTACAATTCGATAATGATTCACCTACTTTCCATGAAAAATTTTACCAACACCAGTGTATGTATGGAAAATTCAAGTTTACACTTTTCGCGCGACCACAGCGTTTAAAACCGCCAGTGCGTTTATAGGAAAATCCGAAACGCAAAACATATCCGAAATTCCAAAGAACTCGCGATTATTTCTTTCTTGGTCACTTAACTGAATATCAAAAGATTTGTTGGGGATTTTTAGCTGAAATTTCAAATTCATGCGGCGTCGAGCCAAACGACGAATTTAATATTTCAGTGTACTACTGAAATATGTCCGCCTTTTAGTTCAATCGAATTATATCTACGAGTGCAAGAGAAATCTTATTTGATTTAAAAAGTTTAGGGGAATTATTTTGTAGAATTTAGTTAGATTTTATGAGGAGCTCGTGGTTTAATAATAACAGCCGCTCGGATCGATCTTCACGTTAAGCCGCACTTGCCTAGGTTGGTCCGTGGGTGGGTGACCACCCATTACATACCGAGTTTCCTCCGTGCCTCGGAAAGCACGTTAAGTTGTTGGTCTCGGCTGTAATTTAAAGATCTTTTAACAGTTGGTACTGCAGGTAGTCAGACTTGAAAATCTATCAACCAGTCTTGCCAAGGGGTATCGTATTACCCAGTACTAACTGGGTTGTGGAGGTCAGATAGCCAGTCGCTAGATGTAAAATACTGGTGTTAAGCTGCATCCGGTTAGACTGGAAGTCGACTACAACATAGTTGGGAAAAGGTTACGCAGATGATGAGTAACATTTTATGATAATTAGATCGTTTCATTTGATAAAAATTTCAAATTACAGTACTTTGGCGTAATCTAAACGCTTTTGGACTTTTCCATAAGGATTTCTTCAGCAGGAGTCTACATGTGCCCTGGCTAATGGCAATAGGATGGCCCCCTATTACATGTGACTTAAACATAACTGATGTGGGTGTACTAGGTACACCTCTGAATAACCATTCGGGGAAATACTAGGCGTGAAGATACGATTGTATTAATTAACATCACCCACACCACTGAATAATAATTATGTTAACTGTAAATAACATTAAACAATGAATTTCACGAAAATTGACTATTGCATGATTTCAATTGTGAATAACCTGATTTTTTACGAAACATAACATCATAGGGCGACAGATGGTCCACAATCGGCCAGCACAACTGTGTTCAAAATATTATGTCAACCCCACATATAAACCATCCCCAACCAACAAAATTTTACTTCACCGAAAGAAACTAAAAAAGCAGAAATACAAAATTAATTTATTCTTCGTAACATTTTTCCACGAAAAGAAAATTATAACCCGCATCCCCATTTTACATTTTACTGTTATATCGCTCTGTACTTTAAACTATGCAAAGAAGCAAAAAGTAGAATTTAAGCTGTACACTTTATGATGCCATTCTAGTCACATATTTGCATGAAAGTGTTGCTGTAGACAGTTACAAAATCAGACTGCTGAAAAAGTGTTTTTCAAAAGGGGTGAACAGAACGACGGGGGAACTGTCTCGTTGGCAGGTCGGGCAAGTGTTATTGGCTTTTTCCATCAAGGATTTCTCAGTAGCAGCCACGGAGTATGGATTTTTGACCGTTTGATGGCAATAGACTCTCCCTCTATTACATGGGGCTTAAACATATCTGGCGAAATGTGGGTATACAAACACCGACGTCGAACGTCGAATACGTGGGTAGACAAATGGCTTATCTCCTACTACCCAAAGTTTATTAGGCTTATAATCAGCACTATTTGAATATCAAAATTACATAAGACATTTTAATTTTTATTGTAATCTAATAACAATTTAATTTATATTGGCCTCGTTGGTCTAGTGTTCAGCCAGGGAGTCTGGATTTGTGCCCGGTTGATGACAATAGGCTCAATAGGCTCGAACCTATTACATGGGACTTAAACATAACTGTCGAAATCCTCCACCTGCCTTTACCCAATTTATTTGGGGTCGGCGCAGCATGTCTTCTTCTTCCATACTACTCTATTACTCGTCATCTCAGCAATAACACCTCCTTTCTTGCCATATCATCCTTGACACAGTCCATCTCACATAACCATTCATTTTCATACTCAAAACTTTCCTCACGACATTTTCCTCATTCCTCCGCATCACATACCACGACAACCGACTGTACCGATATGGGACTTAAACATAACTGGCGAACTGTGGATGTACTAATATGTAGGTACACCTCTGCCTAACCCTTCGGGGATTACAGGCGTGTTGTTATCCCCGAAGAGTTAGGACTCCTAAGCTGTCCCCCCATACTTAAGTACTAATGCTGTAACGTGATAATATTGTAAAACCAAATCATTTTAAAAGAGTAACCATAGAGTTTCTTGCCGGTTCTTCTCCATAGGAAACGACCAACCCGGACCCTTCACCTTTTTGTCGACGTTTTATAAGTGCCCATGTAGGCCTATGTGAAATAAAATATTATGATTTTGTTAAAAGTAACATACCTATTATGTGTACCTACCTATTTTATAAAAACCTCTGTTTTGCGTTCGGTTAATATTTCTGCAATTTGAAACAGTCGAGTCAGGAGAGAGCCTCCGCTATATTTACTCGTATGTCACTGAATTTCTAGTTCTACCTGAAGCCCGTTACCCAGAGAGGCGAAACTAGTTCGCAACAATAAAGTTACGTCGCAACGCTGGTAACATATTTGTATGAAAGTGTAACGAAAGGGAAGCTAGTTCTGCCATACTAAGTAGCTGGCTGGAGTGACGAGGAAGACAGTAAGACAAGTCTGGTTGTGAAATGGTTTTATTCTGTTCGAGAAGGCAAATAGAATTTCGAGGTCGATTTTCCAGACGTTTTGTATGATTTGATTGTGTTAAGGTTTTGCAAGACTTTGCTATAGGTTGACCTGTGGATGGATGACCACCCATTATAGAAAGGTTTTCATTGGTAATTAAAAAAAAACAGCCAGGTCATTTTCATCGGTAATTAAAAAAAAACAGCTGTTTTCTTTAAAACTGAAATATCAGTTATTAGTAGCAATATAAGTTCAATATGTATGAAACAGCTGTTCGACGAAAAATTTTCTATGTTGGGGGGGGGGGGGTTCAGAATGGTGTACTGAATACGCGGTAACCGTTTATACGTCAGTGTCCCATCCATCTTGTACATCGAAATTTCTCCGTGCCTCGGAAAGCACGCTAAGCCATTGGTCCCGGCTGTCATTAGTAAATCTTTGACGGCCGTTACGGGTTGCCCGACAGTCTCACAATTAATAATTTTACCGAGGAGTTTCGTATTGCCCGATAACATAGTGGTAAACTTCAGATTAAAGGTTAGGTTTTCGGTTAGATTAGACCCCACTCTTATGTAGTTGGGAAGAGGTAAGGCAGAGGTGTTGTGTGTTTCACAAAAATGTGTATTTAATATGACCTATATCTGCCGATTCTATTTGATCTAAGTTTATGATAGGCACTTTAATAATGTTGAGTATTCCGTACTGCCTCGTTGGACTAGTGGTCGCAAGCGCGACTGCTGACCATGAGGTACTCGGTTCGATTCCCAGGTCGTGCAAAGTGTTATTGGGTTTTTCCATCAGGAATTTCTCAGTAGCAACCACGAAGTCTGTATTTGTGCCCGGTTGATGGCAATAGACTCGCCCCCTATTACATGGGACTTAAAGATAACTGGCGAAATGTGGGTGTACTATTAGGTACACCTCTGCCTAACCCTTTGGGGATTACAAGCGTGATGTTATGAGCATCCCCTCGTGCATTTATCTATATTGTAATACGAAACACTCATCATACACTGAAAGGAAGTACCTACATCAGAACCAACACTCATTTCTTTACATTTTATCTCCACTTTGAAAGAGATATCTGATTATTCTCTCTCAGAGTGACTTATCTCGACAGCGGCCCTCCTATAACAGGAGTGGTCGTACTCACCGTACCGATAAAATTGCTTAACCATCCCTTTTGTCACCCCTGAAACCTGATCAGGATCCTTGGCTCAAGGATGTTCATTTTCAAGTACAGCTTTATTATGCATCTTTAGAATATTTAGACAGGGTATATCGAGTCAAACAGCTACTTGGGAAATTGTTGTCAAGTATTTATTCTTCTGCTCTTGTACTCAGTTACGAAGTAATACTAAGGCTGTTATAAAAATACATTTTGGTACTTCCTGCGTGTCATGGGTTGCTGGCTTATATTTATACCATGACTTTTTTTTTTTACTTTTACTGACTAAAACACATCCATGTTCCTTCTTTTGCCCTTTGTGTTCCAGGGCCACAGTATCTCTTTCGAACAGTTCCGCAGCCCTGCCAGGCATCGGCCCTTGAGGGCCCCTCCTGTTGCTGATCTCTTTGAGGCGCGCGTGGAACACGAACGCACCGTCGACACTGCCTGTCGTCATAAGACGGACGGACGGCGAGCTAGCCCATTACTCACCGTCCACAGGCCCGCGTGAGAAAACGACCTGGAGTAGTATACGCTGTTGTATTCCAGATTCAAAGGTGCTACTTATAGAGACAGTTTTACATTTCAATTTATCATTAAGTAACGATTTTACTTAGATACCAATTAAATAAACTAAACTAGAATTGAACATTGTTATGGTAGTTTATTTATTTATTTAAACTTCATGTACAATAGTGGTACATAGGCGGACTTAATGCCACAAGGCATTCTCTACCAGTCAACCTATGGGTTAAATAGGAAACATTGTGATAGGTACAATAAATATCTAAAAAATAACTAATAAATAAATAATAAGTTAGCTTACTACTTAACTGACGAACAATTATAAGGGCCTAATTTGCGACTTGCACAAGAATTTGTCTTTAAGTAGTGAACTGTGGTCTACTGCTAGACGTATGCGGAGTCTGAGGGTCTTCTCGAGTAATTATAGTCATGTTTTAGGTCCATAGTCCTCAAGAGACTCTTCCCAAGTCCCTTGCTCACAACAAGGCATGACTTATGCTAAAGTATAACTCGTGGCCCATGCGAGAAAAACAGATGATCCCTATGACAAGCTATTTTAACATCCACCTGAGCTTCTGGCTTTACCTTTGAGTCGAGAATCACATCACGTGAGGAATGACAAATATGCGCACCTCGCAGAATAATATGTAAATGTAAACATATATTTATTTACACCTTGATCTTGCGAAATACATGAACAATTTATGTAACGTATCTCACTATTCACGTATTGACGTAACACGATTTGTTGACGGAGAAGTATTCCATCTTTTTTTTTGCACATATTTTCATCTTATTCGTTGCATCGGTGATCGCAAGTGCGACTTTTGAACGTTCGGTTCTGGGTTTGATCAAAGCTAGGTAAAAGTATCATTGGATTTTTTCAATAGGAAGTTCCTAAAAGCAGCTAGAAGCCTGGTCTGTGCCCTAAGCTCGCTCGCTACCGTGTACTCTTAGGGACGAGGATGTGGGGCTACTCTACGGGTATTACGTATAGGCGTGATATCGTTGTTCGGGTATGTTTCTTCATTCTACGATACCTGGACTTCTGGCTTGTAAATATGAGGTATGAGGTAGTAGCGATTGTGACAATTCTTATTAATATTGTAAATGTGAAAGTGAGTTTATTTTTTGTCACGCTTCACGTCTGAACGGATTTGAATTTAATTCATCCCACAGATAGGTCACGTTCTAGTTTAGGACCTTCGACATCCATGCGGGCTAAACCACGTTGAAAATCTAGTGTGCTGTAATTATGTATTCATCAAATAATCATCTGCCTAGCTTTTTCCCAACCATGTTAGGGTCGGCTTCCAGTCTTGCCGGATGCAACTGAATAACAGTATTTTACATGGAGCGACTGCCTATCTGATCTCCACAACCCAGTTAGTACTTGTTAATACGATACCCCTTGGTAAGACTGGCTGTATTATGTATTATTCCTTATTCCATATAAACAACTCCAATACTCATTACATTTCTTTCTCTAAACGTTACCAACGTCATATTTTCGGTGGGAAATTTATTTTTTATCATGGAGCTTGTTGGAATTCCTGTTACCTCGCGTAAACACTTTAATATTCCGGACGCAACATTGAGCATTCTGATTTCAGCCTCGTAAATGTTGGACCCTTTGTGTTCCTGGATCCATTAGACAGGTACGCACGACTTTTTTTATCAAATTATATTATAAAATGTGGGGGAGTGGTGACCCTGTGGTGATAGCCTCGACTTACTTGGCACAGGACGTGGGTTCGAACCAGGGCCAGCACTTTTTCTTTAGTTAGCCTAGCTGTTCCAATCCAGGTCACAGGCCTATTCCACTGATTTCAATACTGTTATTTTGACTGCCTCGTTTGTCGAGTGGTCACAAGCGCGACTGATGAGCATGAGGTCCTGGGTTCTTCTTTCTTTCTTTCTCGTGTGGTTAGTGCCTAACCTGGTGTCAGAGTTTTTATGCCACCCATGGGCTTCTAACTTTGCTTTACATGCCGTCGAGAAATATCACTCGGGCATCCAGCATGCCTGAGAGATATTTCTCGACGTAATAATTATACAATACGCACATGAATCCGAAAAATCAGAGGTGCGTGCAGGGTTCGAACTCGAGACTTATGAATCTTAGGAATTTTCACTAAAACGAATCTAACTTAAATCATGTATTAGAATAATTTGATACAACGGTTAGTTTGAGGATCGTAAAAATAATTCGAATTCATGAATTAAAGTTAGATTATTAATTTCGGGATTTTACGTGAAAATCCCGAAATTTGGTAATTGCAAGTTTAGTTACATATAGCCTTTACACATCTTAAATAATACTTATTTTCAACTTATTGAAGATTTTTCCCGAATCCCGGGAAAAAAAAAATGAAGTCGTAAGGAAGTCTCCACTTTCTGTCTCTGTTCTCCGAAGTTTAGGCAAATATAGTCAGCCTATTCCGATCACTGCTTATGACTTAGCAGATAGTAACAGAAATGACAACAGTGAGACATGACTTGACTTTTTTTGCAAGGCAGTGTACACCTCCGACTAATGACCAAAAGAATAAAGCTATCCAAACAAATTACCAGGTACAACACTTTCGTTTTACAGGAAGCGAATAATTTTACATCAGCCTAAGCACCTGACCTATTTCTGGGGGTAAAATAAATGTTTCCGAGCCAAAAGAGGGGTGAGGGAGGGGAGGAAATTCTTCGTTACGTATTCATGGAGTTTATATTTTCATGCAGCGAGTTAAGTGAGTGGCAATTTTTTTGACACTAAGTGTAAGTACACGTCCGCGCAAATAATTTTTTTATTCAGTAAATGTTAAACTCGAATATAATCTTTGCTTGTGACAGTTTTTTTACCAAACTTTTACATGAATTGTTGCCAAAGGCATTTAAACATACTTATGATGTTAATTACTTTGTTTATTTATTTAACTCTTCAAGAACAGAGAGAGGCGAACTTAATGCCACTTTGTTTGTCTCTGAGATGACATTTTGAATAAACTTTAAACGATTTTAATAACGGAAATTAGCATTTTAAACCCAGAATATTATCCTACAGTCGACTCACTCATGACGGAGCTCGTGGCTAAATAATAACATCCGCTCGTGTCGATCTTTAGGTTAACCTTTAGCTGCCGACCTGGTCTAAACGTAGCACTTACGCCGACGTGACGACTGCGAGACGTCAAACTTTAAGTACTGAAATAAAATGTGTATTTGCATGCTACATTTTTCTATTTTATACATTAAAAAGATTGGTGTTTGAGGTAACAAACCACAGAATAAAAAAAAATACACGCTATTTTTCAGGTAAAATCAACATTTATGCGAGAGATCACAATTATTTGGCACTAAATTTTAAGGACTTACTTCAGTCTCGTTTTTCTCTAAAACTGAGTAATTAACAACAAATGAACTTAAAATATGTTATCTTCTATAAACTATTATCAAAATAAAACATAAATCTTACTTCTTAGTTAAAAAATAAAAATAATGACAGCACTCGAATATTTGGTACATTCACTACGTACGTTTGCAGTCAATGCATATTTGTAGGCAGCAAGTAAGGCACATTGGTTCAGTACTTCGTTCGCCTTTTCAACCTATTTGTACCTATTCTTCCCGTAAAAGTAGCGCGGCAGCTCTCCTGTTGATTCTTCATTTGGCTCCTGGTCTGTTCTGAGATCTTCACTACCCTGGTCATTTCACGTCTCTACTTCGCTATACTGCTCCTCTCCGATCTCTTCAATTCTAGTCTCTGCTGCGCCATGCTGTTCCTCTCTGACCATTGTCTCTTCTTCGATCTGTTCTGTAATGTCCTGGCTTCCATGAGCTACTTCTCTTTCTTGTTCTTCATTGTCGTGATTATGGTTGACTTCTCCGTGGTAAACTTCCTGAACATGGGGATACGCGACCTCAACATCATCCTCATCGGATTGTTCGGATTCCGTGTTGTGATCGCTCTCTAAAATAAAATTACATCGTTGTCAAAAACACTACAGTTGTCGTCACTCTCGTTTATGAGATTTTCCCATATCTCTTTATCTTCTAAACGCCTATTCTGTTTTCGGAGGCTTCTCGGGAACTGAACCGTCATCATTTGCAGGTTATTTCCGCTCACTAGACGTGATGTTTCTTCTTTTAGGCATTCTGCAATTAAAAGTATAATTTTAAAGCCGATGTGACGTCAATCAGACACTATAAGCTACGACCAAGAGACGTACGAAATTTAGTACATAAACACCGTACTTACGTCTGTGAGACGTCGATCGCTTCAATACGGAGACTTGTGCACTCGCCACGGGCGCAGCGTCGACTGATGGCTTGTGACGCGGAGGGAGGAAGGTAGCGGGAAGGGCGACGCTGAAGGTGGCGTGATTTTATAAATATTTCAAAATTAAAAGTTATGACGTCTGTGAGACGTATAGGTCGGTAGTTAAAGGTTAAGCCGTACTTGAGTAGGTTGATCCGTGGATGGGTGACCACCCATTACATAACCAGTTTCCTCCGTGCCTCGGAAAGCACGTTAAGCCGTTGGTCCCAGCTGTCATTTGTAGATCTTTGACAGTCGTTACAGTAGTAACTTACCAAGGTGTATCATATTACCTAATACTAACTAACGATCTACACCTGCTGTACAAAGATTTGCAGAGGTAGCGCTATTCCACACTGTCTCCGTCGAAGATGTGCACTCGACTCCTCGATTTTTGTCTCTTCCGCGCCGTTTTGTGGGAATAAACTACTATCTATATACATATAATAAAACAGTAAAAAAACTGTGTCTGTACATTGAATATATTAAAAAAATAATAATTGAGGGGGGTTTAGAAACAGTAATAGAGCACGAAACCAAAAAAAAAATTCTGTCTGTTTGTCTGTTTGTCTGTTTGTTTGTACACGCTAATCTTCGGAACTACTTGACGGATTTGAATGATTTTTGTTTTGTTGTATAGGTATAAAGTCTGAGCAACACATAGGCTATAATTTATCTTGGAAACTTGAACACCTGATGCAGAACCGCAACAGACCAGCTAAACTATAAGAGATACAAAAATGGTACCATAGCAAAAATTGTTTCACGTGATGAGCATTTTCTGCTAAGAGAATAAATTTGAAGATCTGGAACAGCTGATATGGAACTCCAAGAGTCCAGCTACACTATAACCTATATAGGAATGACGTCTTAGCAAGAGTTGTTCAGCCTGATGAGCACTCTCTGTTGACGTATAAAGATTGTAGATCTGGAACACCTGTTGTGGAACTCCAAGAGTTCACTGTGTAATTATAAAATAACATAAGCTGGGAGTACCTCCACGCGGTGAGGCGGTAACAGTTTAGGACTGATTTTCGATGAAAATTCTATGAATCATTGAAAATTTTACTCTACTGGCTAAAACTCCCATTTATTTCCTTTTCCATTTATCTTCGCGACACGGTAGCCTACCCGGTAACGCAGGGGAGCAGTCACTTAGATTTTAATTGATCAGGTTTTTTCAGAATAAAACTATAACCATGGCTAGAAAGAGGTCAAATCTTTCCCAACGTTCCAAAGGAGCTAAAAGATTGAGGATCATAAGATCCCAAGAATCTAACGAAGAGCGTTAGGATAGACTTGATGCTGTTCGAGAACATCAGGCTGCAACTCGCTCTGTAGAAACCTCTTCGGGTCGCGAAGCTCGCTTGCGTTCTCAGCGTATTTATGCATCTACATCCAGGTCTCTAGAGACCAGTGAAGAATATGATGCGCGACTCTCCGCTGATCGTGAACGTCATGCATTGTCTCGCGAGTCGGAGACATTCACGGATAGAGAATTGCGCTTGAGTTCTCAGCGTATCTACGCATCTGCTTCAAGGTCTCTAGAGACAAGTAAGGAACATGATGCGCAACTGTCCGCTGATCGTAAACGTCACGCATTGTCTCGCGAGTCGGAGACGTTCACGGATAGAGAATGGCGCTTGAGTTCTCAACGTATCTACGCATCTGCTTCAAGGTCTCTAGAGACAAGTAAGGAACATGATGCGCGACTGTCCGCTGATCGTGAACGTCACGCATTGTCTCGCGAGTCGGAGACGTTCACGGATAGAGAATTGCGCTTGAGTTCTCAGCGTATCTACGCATCTGCTTATAGGTCTCTAGAGACAAGTGCGGAACATGATGCGCGACTGTCCGCTGATCGTGAACGTCATGCATTGTCTCGCGAGTCGGAGACATTCACGGATAGAGAATTGCGCTTGAGTTCTCAGCGTATCTACGCATCTGCTTCAAGGTCTCTAGAGACAAGTAAGGAACATGATGCGCGACTGTCCGCTGATCGTAAACGTCACGCATTGTCTCGCGAGTCGGAGACGTTCACGGATAGAGAATGGCGCTTGAGTTCTCAACGTATCTACGCATCTGCTTCAAGGTCTCTAGAGACAAGTAAGGAACATGATGCGCGGCTGTCCGCTGATCGTGAACGTCACGCATCGTCTCGCGAGTTGGAGACGTTCACGGATAGAGAATTGCGCTTGAGTTCTCAGCGTATCTACGCATCTGCTGCTAGGTCTCTAGAAACAAGTGCGGAACATGATGCGCGACTGTCCGCTGATCGTGAACGTCACGCATTGTCTCGCGAGTCGGAGACGTTCACGGATAGAGAATTGCGCTTGAGTTCTCAGCGTATCTACGCATCTGCTGCTAGGTCTCTAGAGACAAGTGCAGTACGTGATGCGCGACTGTCTGCTGATCGGGAGCGACATGCATTGTCTCGCGAGTCAGAAACGTTTACCGATACAGAATCACGCTTGAGTTCTCAGCGAATTCGCACATCTACTAACAGGTCTTTTGAAACGAGTGATGAACGTGATGCGCGACTAACTGCTGCTCGAGATTATCATACATTGTCCCGAACACGCACACAACAAAATATTCATAATCAGTTAAAAAGTGAGAGAGAAAGGATTGCTGGAGTACGGCATGAAGAGACAGAAGTTAATTCAGTGTACCCTTGGGATCTGCTGCGGAGTAACGGGAAGAAAAGTTTTTTGTTGTATAGTCTGGGCAACTTAAAGGCTATAATTTATTTTGGAAAATTAATACCTGATGCAGAACCGCAACAGACCAGCTACAGTATAAGAGATATAAAAATGGTGCCATAGCTAAAAATATTCCACGTGAAGAGCATTTTCTGCTGTGAGAATAAATTTGAAGATCTGGAACACCTGCTGTGGAACTCCAGAGCCCATGGCAGCGCTATAACAAATTAAGGAATGACGTCTTAGCAAAAGTTATTTAGTCTGATGGGCATTTCCTGTTGACATACAAAAATGAATGATCTGGAACGACTCCAATCGTCTCGCTCATCCCGTTGTTTTCCCGTCCCCGGGCCTTAGAATTCTACATCAGACGTTTCAAATTTTCGATTTTGACGACCCCGTTGTCGCTGGCATAAGCAACGGGATCCGCGTACGAAGTCGCGGGCAGAAGCTAGTAATTAATAAGCGCAAACTGGGTTGTGGTCAGATTTTCCAATTTTTGGTGGTGGAAGCCGACCCCAACATAGTCGGGAAAAGACTAGGCAGATGATGAGTCGACTCAGTCGATCACATGAAATAACATTGCATCAAGCCTGTAATTCTCGAAAGGTCAGGCAGAGGTGTATGTAACAGATTCCCACATTTTACCAGTTATGTTGAAGTCGTTATAAGGGGCGAGCTTTTATCCATCAACCGGGCACAAATCCAGATTAGGGATATATATGGCTGCTTCTTGGAACTTGCACTTTACTACTTGTTAGCCAAAATTCTTCCAAATCCGTTCAGCTTTTCAACGTATATTTCACAACAAACATTCAACTCAAAGTTACCCGTTTACAATATTAGTCTGGATTTACAATTTACTTTTACGCTCAAAACTTATCGCCTAGTATAAAAGCTAGCCCTACTTAAAATGAACTATATAAAGTGCTTGAACGAAAATAAAGTCTGCATTTTACGATAAAGCTATGAAAACCTCGGGTTTTCAAGATGGCGATAACGGTCACGAGAGGGTTATCGACGTACAGTTGATATGGAATTAAGTCATTATGAGCTGCCGCTAATGACCTATGGCTGATGTTGTACCCTTGGCCAAGGACATAATTAAAAATGTTTCAGCGAATTTCTTTTTGATTCTGATAAGAGTTTTAAATTAACCGAGATTGTTAAAGCGATAGGCAGTAACATAACATCATGCCTGTGGTCCTTGAAGAGTAAGACAGAGGTGTACTTCCATACATTTTGACCATGTAGGTATTGCAGTTTTGCAAGAGACAGCAGATTTTTTTTTAAAGTATCTATGAAAAAGGAAGAGCTCGTGGCTAAATAATAACAGCCTCGAGTCGATCTTCAGGTTAAGCCGCGCTTGCCACTTGAGAGAATTGGCTTTAACGTGGGTTAAAGCCGCTGGCCCAGTGCGGGTTGGTAGATGTCACATGTTTTCGAATTTTTGGTTCTAGGACATGCCGGTTTCCTCACGATGTTTTCCTTCTTTTTTGAGAGCAGTGGTGATGAAATAAATTACTCAAAGTAATGAACTTGCCTGGGTTCAAACCCACGACTTACTGTTCATAAGTCGGGGCCGCCACCACTGGGCCACCGCCGCTCTCAAGATAACAATTGCGTCCGACCTAAAATCCCAGGACTTCATGCTCAGCAGTGAAGCAAGTGTTGGCCAACGAGACAGTCGTACATAATACGTGTATTTTGAAACATTACAAAAGAGAGAAAATATTTTAATTAATTCAACTCACGCATGTCAAATTTCCAAGAGTCCCCACCGCTTTGAGATAACGGCTCTCTGATTACGAAACAGACGTAATTGTCTGAATTTATCACTGAACTCTTTTGTGCTTGTAATTATTATATGTTCTGAGTTTATTCACTTACTTGCTGAATTTTGAATGGAAATGAGTGTTGTTATCGACACAGAAACCTGTACCTATGATATGAAACTCGTTTGACTGCATGTAAAGGCGGTTCAGGTGTAAATACAACTCACTTTTAGTTTGGATCTGTGTTTGCTTGGTTGGTGATTGGCAACAAAATACGAGTACATTAAATTTGTTTTTAATTGTGATCGCTTACCCTTTTTTTTTCAAATGACTCCTCCCGCTCTGGGCGGAGCGGAAGGGAGTGTCAGACTTTTACTGACTCAAAACCATCCATGTTCCTTCTTTTGCCCTTTATGTTTCAGGGCCGCGGTATCTCTTTCAAACAGTCCCGCAGCCCATCGCTATTACCCTATTAGGAGTATTTGTATTTTTTTACTATGAACGTAGATTTCTGTATGCTTTTAAATCATCACATTCAGACACATGTCTTTATTTATCTGGTGACTTGTAATACAGGTTTTTATGGAGACCTACTTCAAGCACCAGACTGTCACAAAGTTAATTCCGTGTTCATGCTCCACTGTAACCCTAGCATTAAGTAACTTGTGTAGAGAAAATAAATGATATATTATTATTATCTTCTTTTTCTCCTTTTCTTTGGTCTTTGGATTTCTCTTCCTCCGTTTCAGTCATCATTGTCCTGATCATATCACTTCAATCATCAATGCTTCTGTGTTTTTCAGACTTGGTATTGGACTCTCCCTGTTGGGGGCTTGTAATAACACGCAGTGCTCATCGAGAAAACTGTCTCGTCGATTGTTCCCAGGCAGCTCTCGATGGACCCATCTGCGGTTGCATTGTACCATTCATCCGGCAATGTACAACAGGGATACACCGAAAACATAGAAATCATGTTATTTAAATTTAGTTTCTCAGTACGTGAATTATTGTTAACTCTTGATGAGGGAGCAGCGGTGGCCCAGTGGTGGCGGCTCCGTCTTAAGAACAGTAAGTCGTGGGTTCGAACCCAGGTAGGCGTATTACTTTGTGTAATTTATTTCATCACCACTGCTCTCAAAAACGGTGAAGGTAAATGTGAGGAAAGCGGCATATCCTAGAACCAAAGATTCGAAGACATGTGACATCTACCAATCCGCACTGGGCCCGCGTAATTGATATAGCCCTTTTCCCTCTCTTAGAGAGGAGGCCGTGTGTCCCAGCAGTGGGAACATTATAGGCTGATTAAATTATGATTGATGAAGAATAATACAGTTCTTAAACCACATTCACAGACGAGGGTGGGAAATCATCAAATGACCCCTCCCGCTCTGGGCGGAGCGGAAGGGAGTGTCAGACTCTTACTGACTAGAAACCACCCATGTTCCTTCTTTGGCCCTTTATGTTCCAGGGCCGCGGTATCTCTTTCGAAAAGTCCCGCAGCCCTGGAGACGATTTTACCCTGGAGTGTAATGTAAATGTGGTGCTGTACCGTGTGTGTGGTGTGTGTGTGTATGAGACACTTAATACCGTGTTCTGCCTGTTCTGTTGCTTGCATGTTACAGGAGTTGATGGATGGAATAAAAGTACCTCTATCATTGCATGGGTCAATTCAACTCCAATAGCTTAGGATACGCTAAATAATTATAATAATAATATATCATTTATTTCAGGTAACAAAGACCCATAACATATATATCTTATAGACTATCATAAATATTTATAAAAACCAGAAAATTTATGCAACTATTGTACACGAAGTGACGGCGTCGTGTTGCGCTGCGTGGTGAAGTGTAGCCTTCCGCGGAAACGATACATGACACCCTTCGGCCAAAACTCAACCTTGAGGAAGGTCTCAATATGATAAGTCGGAACTCGCACCACGAACGACTACGAAGAAGAATATGAAACTTTCCATGAGAGAGGCCTGACCATAGAGTTTCTTATACCTACGTTATAGCATGGGGACCTACGAGTACCTACTACTCTTTGACATGAACGACTAGCTTCATATTTTTACTGAGTTGTTGAGTAATATAAATGTTTTGGTTTAACATAATATCACGCCTGTAATCCCCGATTGGTTAGGCAGAGGTGTACCTAATACTACACCCACATTTCACCAGATATGTTTTTAAGTCCCATGTAAAAGGAAGCAAGCCTATTGCCATCAACCAGGCACAAATCTAGACTAAGTGAGTAATAGTAACTTGTATTGAAGGAACTGCAATAGTCTTAAAGTTAAGCGTCGTTTGAAGGTTCGTCAAAGTGAAGAGCGAGTTATTAAAGCATCAAAAACAAAAATATAAAGGTATCTGATCTAATCTTAATCATAATCATTTTATTTGCAATAAGTATTGGTACATTTTGATCTTAAAAGTTAGTTGCCCTTCCTAATACATAATCAGATATATGACATGCAAAATTTTACAATATATTAAATTGTTCAATATTTATGTCCTTAAATACCGGTTTCCATCATTCACTACTATTACAAAACATTCAAAATTAATTATCGTTACTTAAGCCGAGTTCAGTACCAGGTTTAGATATTATCACATCAAGTTTGACCCCTCGTCCTATCCAAAGCAATCGGTCGCGCGAATATACGATTGTCGAGTTCATAAGTTTTTTTTTTTTGCTTCTAACAGTTGTTCCTTTCATTCGCGCCGCGGTCGTGTGGTTAGGACGCAGCCCTAAGAAGAGACGGCATAAAGTTATGAGCTACAAAAACGGCGCTTAACAAAGTCAAACTTTTGCATAAACTCGATGTTACATATTACAGCTCGGTATTGATCCTAATACTGACATGGAACAAGTTTGAAAATTGCTCCATAAACAAAAGTAATTTCCTCACAAACAAAGTTGTCAATTCTCATCACAGGCAATTTCACAAATATATGTTCTAACTCTAAGTATTGACAAAGATCTAAATGAGGAAATCACATGTTCTGTCAACTTTCCATTATATTCTACCTTGTTACGAACCATTAACAGACTATAAAACCCACTTACTTGGGCGTAATACCCCATATTATAGGGCCCGTTCCAATAAATCAACGGCTGCCTGCATTGTCAACTTATACCACGCGAAAGTTACTAATAGTACTCAATGCGACGGACTTTTATGTGTTTTTCATGGGGTATTAAAGGTCACATAATAAAAAATAAGTACCCGTAACTTCGCACTTTGAAGGTTACGTCCTTTAAGGTCAACTTAGATAAGAAATATTACATTAAAGGCGCGACAAATGAATTCAAATTTTAAAAATGCCATAAACTTAATAAATTATATTAATCTTGAGCTGTAAATCAAAAAGCAAATAATACATTTAAGTTCAATCAACTCGTAAGAAAAAGATTTTAAATAAATAGAAAAAAAAACCGTTTTACAGACGTGTATAAGTTATGCCTGCTGTCACCAAAACCTGTGATATCATAATATATTAAAACATCAACGTGAGCATGAACCGCAGCGCCGCCGTTACAGATAAAAAAACACGATATCTGCAAAAAAACGTATTCATCACGGACCCACATTTTGCGATCCTAACAAAAAGTTGAAATGGAATCATTCCGACAAAATTCCAGGATTCCTTTATTCGTATGTCATATCTTCATCTCTGTCTTTTTGTAAATAAAAGACAAAGGGTTTTTATATTCACGACCGCATTATCATAGAATAAAGAGTTGGGATCTTGTAGTCATGGTGAGGGGCACAGATTTATGCTCCAAAAATGGTATGAGGGATTTGCAGGACAGCACATGGTATGGCAATTCATCAAATACACGATGAAGCCTTGGCCCGGTTACGAAACAGCCCATTTTAGAGTCCCTGCAAAAAATGGCCTTGTCATATTTAGGAAACGGTATTTTTATCGGTATTTTATCCCACACATTTTTCGCCAGCATGCAAAAAGTACGTAATGCCTTTTAATCATGCAAGCTTTATTGAATAATAACGGGTTAGAAGTAGCTTTCTTTTTGTTTTATATTTACTTCTACTTACCTATTTTTCATTAAAGGTTTCTTCAAATGTATCTGCAGGATCCACTCAGCTTATAAGATCATTTCTTTTATCTATAAAATAGTGAGCTTTACACGGATTTGACGTCATTTCGCCGACGGAAACCTTAGGGACGCCTGATTTTCCAGATATCAATATACAAATGGCCGCTGTTACGATCCCCGTGAGAGATGTTATTCTTAGAAGGAACGGAGCGGCGAGAATCAATATGCTGGGCCGGAAACCTGTCACTTAAGTTCAAGACAACCGGCAGCAATACACGTCGGGATTGTTTCACTAGTGCCTTATCAACCTGATGAAGAATAAACCGAGGCCGTACCTCCACATTTATAAGACAGAAGTTAAAGCCTAAACGGAAAACCTGGCCATAAATCTTAATTTCCCTCGAAAAAGGCTCAAGGCGAGAATAAAAAACATAAGTATGACTTAACCATTCCCTTAACAGAAGGCCACTTCAGTGAGGGAAAAAGGTCTTAGTCAGCAAAATTAATGCCATCATTAAAGTGAAATCTAACAGAATTTACTCTTCATTATAATTTTTACGACTCCAAGCAATTATACGTGCTGGTATCTTTCATTTGGATTAATTTCCATATCTTGGTTTGTAATTGCTCCCCAACTCATCATGGTCCCTCGAGAGTGGAAGGAGGAGGATCTAAGCTCTTGGCCATACGCTCAAGCGACACGTATGTAGCCACAGCGAGTGCGAAAAAAATAAATCAAAGAAATAGCTTGGCACATGCCACGTATCACCTGGACACGATTTGCGACCAACGGTATTAACGCAAGACAAACAAGCAACACATGCGTGTGTTCAAGTTCAAGTCGCTTGACGCAAATCGCATCACGTGAGGTCGTGAAAAGGACGTAAGCTCATGTCGTGTGAACCTTTTCAAAGTAAACCCGGATTCTGGGGGTCTATCCTACCCCAGAGATTCGCGAAATCCACCCCAAGATTGTAATTATAATGAAAGGAATTATTCGAGTGCAAAAAATCCCAAAAGTACGTGTGTTGATGAGATTTTTAAAACATTGTTCCGTTGTTACTGTTTCTTTGTTTGCGTTTATTTTTCTTTTTAAAAAACGAGGTCAGGTGCGTAGTACTCGCAAACGGCGAGCGCGTATAACCAGATGTGTGAACGAGGACGAAGCAAAAGAAGGTTCGTAGCAGGCAGCGTTCTGTAGGTACTGTCTACTTCCTATAGGAAAGGGCATGTGTTAACGTGTCTTTATGTCATTTTTTTTTTGGGATGGGAAATCTTCAAATGACTCCTCCCGCTCTGGGCGGAGCGGAAGGGAGTGTCAGACTTTTACTGACTAAAACCAATCCATGTTCCTTCTTTTGCCCTTTGTGTTCCAGTGGAGCTCGTGGCTAATTAAGAACAGCCGCTCGGATCGATCTTTAGGTTAAGCCGTGCTTACCTAGGTTGGTCCGTGGATGGGTGACCACCCGTTACATACCGAGTTTCCTCCGTGCCTCGGAAAGCACGTTAAGCCGTTGGTCCCGGCTGTCATTTGTAGATCTTTGACAGTCGTTACAGGTAGTCAGTGGCCCGAAAGTCTGACAACCAGTCTTACCAAGGGGTATCGTATTACCTAGCATTAACTGGGTTGTGGAGGTCTGACAGGCAGTCGCTCCATGTAAAATACTGGTATTCAGCTGCATCCGGTTAGACTGGAAGCCGACCCCAACATAGTTGGGAAAAGGCTAGGCAGATGTGTTCCAGGGCCGCGGTATCTCTTTCGAACAGTCCCGCAGCCCTGGCAGGTATCGACCCTTGCGGGCCACGCATGTTTGCTGACATCTCTTTGAGGCGCGCGTGGAATACGAACGCGCCGTCGACACGGCCTGTCGTCATAAGACGGACGGACGGCGAGCTAGCCCATTACTCACCGTCCACAGGCCCGCGATGTGTTAACGTATGTCTGTGGTGTTAAAATACATATTCATCATCATAATCTACGGCACGACTTCCCCACTGTTGGGTTTAGGCCTCTCTTTATTTGTGCCAAGCCACGTTCTTGTGCCAGCCTCATTTGGGATATTCCCGCGATGGCAACAGTGTCGTCTGCTCATCTCGCCGCCGCCGCCGGTCGACCAACACTTCTCTTTCCAGTTCTTGGACGCCACTCGCTCACTGCCATCACCGTGTCCTGCCCAACATCATTTGAGTTCCTTAGCGCGATTTCTAATATCGAAGACCGTGATACGTCTCCGGATATTTTTTTTTTTTTTTTTAATATTTTTATTTCACATAGGCCTACATGGGCACTTATAAAACGTCGACAAAAAGGTGCACGGTTCGGGTTGGTCGTTTCCTATGGAGAAGAACCGAAATTTAAATGCATTTAGATGGGTTTAATGCTGATATCTATTTTAATTTTAGAAACAACAAATTTTAATATTATTTTGAAACGTTTGTGTCGAAGGTGATAGCGGTAATAATTGAATAAAGGTACTCCTTTGACACTTTCTCAACCACAACCCTTAAATAATGTTTAAATTCATTTGTTTTACGTAATTCCGTGTCATTTGAGAATTTGTTGGACACTGATAAACCTATTTCAGTTTTTTTTTGACATTTAGTTCACTTTTACATAACATCGCGCCTTTATTTCCCGAAAGGATAGGCAGAGGCAGATTCGTCACTTATGTTTAAGTATTTCAAAAGTCAGATCAATGTTGGGGTCGGCTTCCAGTCTAACCAGATGCAGCTAAATACCAGTATTCTACATGAAGCGACTGTCTATGTGACCTCCACAATCCAGTTAACTGTACTGGGTAATACGATACCCCTTGGTAAGACTGGTTATCAGACTTTCGGGCCACTGACTGTAAGACTTTCAAATATCTACACAGTTGGGAGCAACGGCTTAACGAGCTTTCCGAGGCACGGAAGAAACTCGGTATGTGTGTGTGGTCACCCATCCACGGACCAACCTAGCTAAGCGCAGCTAAAGCTAAACACCGACCCGAGCGGCTGTTATTATTTAGCAACGAGCTCATCCAAAGTTCTATGTTGTCAAAATGAAACAAGGTTTTAATTTATCCGCCATTTTGTTTTGTCGCAAGTTTTAATGTTCACAAACGGATGAGTTGTTTTATGATTGTTTATTCAGTAATTTAATATTGCCGCACATAGAAACAAAGCTTAGTTATATTATTTTTATACGTTGGTCAAACAGTTGTACATTGATGGCAGAAATGCCAGCTTTGTTTTAATTGTGATTTTACTGTCTTGAAAATTATAACAGGTTGGTAAGTAAAGGTAAAGTTGCGACTGAAATAATTACAATTTGAGCAATGATATTCTTGGTTAGGTACTGCGGTTTCGTGGTTACTTCTACTAATTATAAATTTGATTAAATGCTTATTGGGCGTATACCTTCATGCAGGATATATTGTGCATAAGAGGTCAATAGAGTGTGATGTATGTGTCAATAAATAGTTTATAGTGGGTAGGAGCACAAAATATAATATTGTTCAGTATTGTCAAGGCGCGCCAGTCTGCGATTATACGCTGTAGCACCTAGTCAATGTCGCTTACTTCCACTCCGCTACCCACATACCTCCATATTCTTCATAGAGATAGGGTATTTTTCGTTTTGACGGACTCCGGACTGTCTAATATAACTTTGGCTTTCAAAAAATGTTGATTTGCAGCCTTTGATTAAATCACTTTTAATTTTTATATGAGATGGAATTTCTGTTGACGTCTCCCCTTAGTTTTCAAACCTTATACCTACAATTAATCAGGATTGCTATTTACTTTGAAAGGAATATTTTAATAAAAGATTTCGTGTTATAAGAATCTGGTACAAAACGATCCAGCCGCATCCCTTGAACTCGCCGTGGATAGATAACCAGTTGCTGAACAGATCTGATACCGTTACTGCACTAAGGCTTCGTTCCGGACACATACCGTGTAATAAGTTCTTATACTTTATGGCAAAATCAACAACAGATAAGTGTGATTTTTGTAATAATTCCGTTGTTGATGTTGACGATCACATATTGACCGAGCGTGTCCGCAACGAAGAATTTAGATATAAATTACAGCAATAATTAAGCCTACAACTTAGAGAAATAGGTTACTGCAACAGTGTTCTGGCTCAGACGCAGCTAGAGCACTGGGGGTCTAAAATGGCCGCTTTAGCAGAATCATAATAGGATAATAATATGAATTATGTTTAAATTCTTAAAATGGTCATAGACGTACCTACTATTATGAATTGTCACCTGGTGACCATTTTACGAATTTTTCCTATTATGATTCTGCTAAAGCCGCCATTTTTAGCTATGCTAACATTTAGTTGGTTTATTGTATTATTTGTTAAAATTTGTAAAGCCTAACCAGGGTGGCATAATCGTATGTGAGATAAAGCCCTTTTTTCTATAATAAAAAAATGCCTAAAACAAAGTAGGTACGCTCCGTTTATGTAATAAGTTAGGAGTCGCCTTGATGCTGAAAACTGGTATTTAGTTTTGAATTAATTAACCAATAGTGGTTAATAAAGGACCATAATCGTTCATAAGCAACCATAGGCAGAGGGAGTCATACCGCGCTGTAGGATTAGCAACGTTAAATTCAGCGGCTAAAGTTGAAATTTCAACAGCCCTGTCAATGTCCCTTGCGATGTTTCAAATTTTCTACTTCCCATTCGCACGCAAATTACACAGGTAAATACTATAAACAAACTAATAATATCACACAAACAATCTACCGACACAGAATTCAAACCAATTTAACTTTACTTAAGTACGCTCAAACGATATGAACAATAATGTAATAAATTAATACCGTTTTATACAGGGTGTTATTCAGAAAGTTCAGGTGCGTTGTACTCGCAACTAGCGTGCGTGTATGACAGATGTATGAACGTGGACGAGGCAAGAGGAGAAACCTCATGTAAAAAGGTGTGAGTTTATGTATGTATACAGGGTGTTTGGTAGAAGAATCGACACGTTTTTCTTAGGAATAAATAAGACGCGTGTCACGATAAGATTTCCCTTCCTCAAAATTTCAGAGATGACTTTACAAAAAACCTCATTCATTGGCAACTTTGCCTTGCCTATGGACTTTTTTGTCTGAAATAAATGTTTTTTTTTATTGGTTCAATTTCGTTACAAAATGATATCTTCGGCCAGTTTTGCAAAATTGCATGCTCTTAAATAAAAAATAATTTATTTATTTAAACTTTTTACACACAAAGGCGCACTTAATACTTTAGGCGCACTTAAAGCTTTAATCCTATACGTTGTCTGCCACTTGAATATAATATTTTTATTTCGTAGGAGTTAGGTAAATTCATATCTTAATATTTTCACCAACAGAATATATGTCCTAGGTTATGTAAATTGTTTTTTTTTATTGCTAAACATCTTCAAAGGTATCATTTAAACGCAATAACTTGATCAATCGATTCCATAAAATGTGTTACCAAAGTTTCTTTAAAATTGTGTTAAAGGTGCATCGTCGTCGTTGTTCTAGTGGTAGCCAGCGCAACTGCCGAGCATGAGGTTCTGGGTTCGATTCCCAGGTCGGTTAAAGTGTTATTGGGTTTATCCATCACGAATTTCTCAGTTACAGCCACAAAGTCTGGATTTGTGCCCGATTAATTATAATAGGTTGGTCTCCTATTACATGGGACTTAAACATAACTTACGAAATGTTGGTGTACTATTAGGTACACCTCTGCCTAACCCTTCGGGGATTGCAGGCGTGAGGTTATGCCATGTTATGTTATAATTTTGATTTAAAATTCATAAATCGAAAAAACAATCTTGTTCTATCAAATAAAAACCCTCGAGACAATATGTCGGGCCTTCTTGCATACACCCTGTGTAACACTCACCCAATTTCTTATTTATTTTATTTATTTATTTATTTATATTGTTTATTTAATAGTTGTTCAACCGAATCAATTTATAGGATGACATAAATTGTCTGTAGTCTTGTCAATAGCGAGTCACTCGGTTGAAGATAAATTGTTCGCTGTCAAATACAATTACTGAAATAGATCGTTTTATTTTTAGAATAAAATATGTTAACAGTTGTTCAGTTAGAAAGTAAAAATGTTTAAATTGTTTTTTGATTGTTTGGTTTACCTTTACTCTTTTTGTTTAATTCAAATCAAAATCAAATCAAAACATCATTTTATTTTTCTTGTCTTGAGTTTATATTGCCTCATCACAATTTGAGAAGAAATAAACTGTATTTGGTTGAAGATAAATTGTTCGCTGTCAAATACAATTACTGAAATAGATCGTTTTATTTTTAGAATAAAATATGTTAACAGTTGTTCAGTTAGAAAGTAAAAATGTTTAAATTGTTTTTTGATTGTTTGGTTTACCTTTACTCTTTTTGTTTAATTCAAATCAAAATCAAATCAAAACATCATTTTATTTTTCTTGTCTTGAGTTTATATTGCCTCATCACAATTTGAGAAGAAATAAACTGTATTTGTGTGAGATCATTGACATCATCATCATCACATTTAAGTTGAACAGTGCAGCAGTGATAGCGTCATGGTGTGACCGTTGGGCTGCCAAGTCATAGGTCGTGAGTTCGAAGCCAAGACTCTCGAGGCTCTGATGTGGATTCATTGCGTATTGTATAATTATCACTTGCTTCGATCGGTGGAGGAAAACATCGTGAGGAAACCAAACCAGAATGCCTGAGAGATATTTCTTGACGGCATGTAAAGCCAAGTCAGAGGCCCATGGGCGGCATAAAATCTCTGACACCAGGGTAGCCACTAACCACACGATAAATAAAGTTTAATAGTTTAGGTAACAATGAAAAATACTAGTTAGTACCATTGTGTATATGTATAGTAAAATAACTTAATCGAAGATTCAAACCAACATCTACCTAGACTAATCTCAATTAAAGGTCGGCTTTCAGTATAACATTGGATGCAGCTGCTGGCCAAGGTTAGGCCAAAGATACCAGGGCCGTCCAAAGTTCGTTGGGAATAAGAATATCGTCAAAATCGCGGGAAACACCTAGATAAGGGACGGACAGAACTGCGAAGTATGACAGAAGAAAAGGAAGGCCTATACCCAGCAGTGGGTGATTCCGGGCTGATATGATGATAATGATGATGACTGCTTATCTGACGTCCATAACCTGGATACCATTGGCAAGTCTGGTTGTCAGACTTTCGGGCCACTGACTATCTTTTACATATCAAAGTTCCATTAAATGACATTCGGGACCAAAAAACATAACATCGTCAGCATAAACAATCACCACGTTTTGTCAATTTATTTACCTTGATTACAGCAAACTTAATCATTCTACACATATGGCTTTGTACTAAATCCACTTCAGAGTCCCAAATTCACTTCATCAAGCTAATAGTCCAAGTTCTTTTGTTTATAGATCTGCCTTACTTAAGCGCCTATTATTGTTCCCTACTTGGTGAAACGCCTCGAGCAACGCCAGCCTTAAGTGGGGGCCCTTATAACTCCTAAAACCATATTTCATTTACCCCAGTTTACCGTTGCAGGATCCCTACTGAATATGTAAGTTGCGGGTGCTGTGTTATTCGGGAGAAGCGATCCGTGGCGCAATTTGAGTTAGCAGGTTTTTATGTTTATTTTGTGCGGTTTGAATTGATATTTTTTTCGGTCGTTTATTAGGGCGTTTTATTTTCTGATTTATTTACGCTTGTTTTTGCTATCGGGTACGTCTGCGTGGTCTTATTTCCTCCTCCAAGGCAATTTCTTCCAAATTTCAATGAGCAGTTAAGGGTGTAACTGATTAACAAACATCAATTTATAATACCACGCGACTGCTGTGCATGAGGTCCTGGGTTCGATTCTCGGATTGGGGAAAGTGTTATTGGGTTTTTCCTTCAGGAATTTCTCAGTAGTAGCCACGGAGTCCGGATTTGTGCCTGGTTGGTGGGAATAGGCTCGCCCCTATTACATAGGACTTAAACATGACTTAAATGTGGGTGTACTTGTTAGGCACACTTCTACTTCTGCCTAACCCTTCGAGGATTACAAGACGTGATGTTATGTTACATTTATAATACCAGTAGGCTGATAACTTAACTAGAAGATACGTAGGTCTTGTAAAAATCGTTATGAGAAAATTATATGTGATTTTTAAACACTTTTACGAGGAGTATTTAAAATTTAGATTCGATTTAATCTCAATATCAAACAAACGACGGCACGGTTGGCGCAGTGGCTGAGCGATTGACTGCTGTGCTTAGTGTTGCGGGTTCGATTCTCGCTCGGAACAAATATTTGTATGGCCTAACAGGTAGTTGTTCCGGGTCTGGCTGTTTGTGTATGTGAGTTTAAATGTTTGTAAATGCACCCACGATATTGGAGAAATTCCTAGTGTGGGACAACGTTTTTTTTTTAAAAAAAAACAAAACTAAATTTTAGGTAGGTATCATGGAACTACATACGTAGTTTACAATTATTTGCATTGATGGACAGACAAAACCTTCCGATCAGAGGCCTAAGAATTTTACCTTAAGGCGCGGTGTTACCTCAATATTCCCAAAAATTGGTTTCTTAGATAGTCGAGTGACGTAATGCAATGAAAACATCTAACGCAAAAAATACAGTGGTCAGAGAAGGGTTTAAAGAAAAATTTTAACCGAACAGAATAATAAATAATAGTTTGATATTCCCAATTAAAAATTGGAAAGTTGCGGCACAAAAATAAACTTTAGCGTTGAAGATCTCTGTATTTCTAGCGATAGCCATAGTTTTTTTTTAAGAATTTAATAGAATTAGGATTTTTTTTAAACTTTAACCACACAATTATTTAATTAATTGTCGACATTTTGAATAACCTAAAGAAAACCTGTAAAATAAATGCCCCATTCGCAGCATAGTCACATGTCAACACAAATACATATTATTTTCAACCTTATTCACGCTCCATATTGGTGACAATAGTTTACGCGGTCTAGTAGCGATTATAATCGTAGTCAGTCCTTAATACATATTAACATCAATCTAATCTACAGGCAGTGATATCCCCCAGGGCTGCGGGACTGTTCGAAAGAGATACCGCGGCCCTGGAACACAAAGGGCAAAAGAAGGAACATGGATGGGTTTTAGTCAGTAAAAGTCTGACACTCCCTTCCGCTCCGCCCAGAGCGGGAGGAGTAATTTGATGATTTCCCATCCGAAAAAAAAAACAAAGGCAGTGATAGCCTATTGGTATGACCGTCAGACTGCTAAGTCATGGGTCTCAAATTCGAACCCAAAACACTCACCTCTGATTTTTTGGATTCATGCGCGTATTGTATAGTTATCACTTGCTTCGGTGTAGGAAAACATCGTGAGGAAACCAGCATGCCTGAGAGATATTTCTCGAAGGCAAGTAAAGCCAAGTCAGAGGCCCATGGGCGACATAAAAAGTTTGAGACCAGACGAAAAACTAAACAGACGAAATAGAAGAATTTAATATACTATGATTCATCACACCACCAATAACGACAACGTCCACTCAAAAGCGACAGTCCATAATCATCATAGCATTATGTCCTTCATTAACGATTTACATTATATTATTATCGCGATAGTTCCCTTTGCCCTCGTTATTACAATTAATTACCTCTGAATTGTCGATCCTTTGGGTTAATTGTATTAAGGTTCAATAAAGGGCCTATTTTCACTAACTACTATCGATTCTGGGATAGCAATTGATTGTATTCACATCATTAGTCACTTGATGAAGGTTCTAAAGAACGGTTCTTTCTAATAGACGGTGATTTACTGGATTTTCTTTGTTTCACACATTCTCTTCGAAGATGGGCAAACTAGTACTTCTACGATTAATAAATTGGTTCGACTTTTCATTTACGTATTCTGTTAGGATTTAATAATCCTTTAATTGCTATAAAGACAGTCCAATTGATAACAATTTCAACTTTACCTTCAAAGTTTTGTTTTTAATCTCTACGATCAGTTAAGTCATCATTGGACATTTTTTTCGTGATTATACTTTATACAATTCTATTTCAATAAATACCTACCTACTTATTTTTAGGGCTCTCTACCTCAGTCGGCAAAAACGGAACCCTTGTTGTCACTTTGTTGTCCGTCTGTCCGTCGGTCAAAACACTTTTTCTCAGGAACGCGTGAAGGTATCAAGCTGAAATTAATATCAAATACTCAGGTCCGCTACCCCTTGGAGCAGTGAAAAAATCAAACTAAGGCGACGCGATCATAAGATATGACAGTTTATGTCACATATTTTGCGATTTCACAAAGGAATCAAAACGAAAAATGTCTTACAGTACATATAAAGGAAAAGTCTGAAAACCGTAAATATTTAGTTTACTAAAAAAATACCTACAAGTTTATACAGAACCGCTTCCTCCATAATCAATAAACTCGCCGTTATAAACGTACATTTACAAAATCAGATTAGCAATCGTCGAAATTGCATTAAGAACCTTAATAACATAGACCAGTAAATTCTTTCTCCGAACAAATGCTTTCCTCATTTCTTCAATGTCGTATTATTCCGTTGATTACAATCTAAATCGCGCTGCCGGCATTACTATAGAATTCACGGAGTTTCTACCGGCTTTAAGTAAATCTAGTAGATTTGACGAAGGGTCTGGATTCTCCACGCTTTCAATGGGAAATGTATTCGCGCCCGCCATGTTACGGCGTCATTCGGTGGTATACAAAGATGGATACCGTTGATTTTTGCGGTCACCTATATAAATAAATAAATAAACACGCTGTTTGGGACTTTATGTATTTTTTATGATAATGTATGCGTGGAGTAAATGTTTGATATTTGGGGCGTGAACAACCGAAGGTTTAATGATAGAGGGAGATTGATTCTGATAAATATTTTATGGTTTAACTAGCTGTGGCTGTGGCCCCGTCTATGTGAAAATCAGAAATCAACCATCTCATTACTAGTTCTTTGTATAGGATTAAATATAATGGGGTGGAAATCGAGCGCTATTTCAGAATTACCTGATAAATCAAGATAATATTTACCTTAGTTTTAAAACCAGACTAGAAGCTATAAAAACAAAAAAAATAAGTTCAGCTTATGTATCCCATCACTGAACTTATTTGATTTTTAAGTTCTTGAAATCTTAACCTTGAACCATCAAATAAGATTGGATTTTAAATTGCCAACTGGATTTGTATTATTCGATTTCTAAGAATACAGAAACGCTGAACAAACATTTTGTAAACCGGTTTCATCTGGATTTGTGTCCCCTTAGTGGTAACAGGGTCTCCCCCTCTAAAGTGAGAGTTGAACATTACAAGCGAAATGTGGGTGTATCTATTAGATACACCAATGCCTAACCCTCAGGAGATAACAGTATGTTATGTTTTAAGTTATATTATGTTAAAGCGCCTTCGGTAACTTAGTTAGTACTGGGTAATACGATATCCTTGGTAAGACTGGTCGTCAGACTTTCGGGCCACTGACTACCTGTAACGACTGTCAAAGATCTACAAATGACAGCCGAGACCAACGGCTGTATATGCTTTCCGTGGCACGGAAGAAACTCGGTATGTAATGGATGGGCACCAAGCCATGGATCGACCTTGGCAAAAGCTGCTTAACCCACCACGAACCACCAGCTCCTTTTCGATGATTATCTATCAAGCTATTCTGGAACAGATATACCTACTAAAACGTTGTGTTGGTATTCAAATTTCACAGACCAACCTAGGCAAGCACGGCTTAACCTGAAGATCGACCCGAGCCGCTGTTATTATTTAACCACGAGCTTCTAATTATTTTAACATCATAAAGTTTTAATTCTTACTGAACCAGTGATATGTAATGTTGATTACAGTTAAGTAATGGCGCAAATAAAATTTTTGTCTACACTATTAGTATTTTGAACGAAAACGAAAAGGTGATATGCGCTCGTCATGAACAATATATTTTTTTTTAATTGTGGAACATTATTACTCTTTGACGGTGCTTCAATTTTAAATATACGTTATGTATACGGTTTATGTGTACGGTACGAGACACAGATCATCATCATTCAATTTATTTGGTCGGTTCAGCATGTCTTCTTCTTCCTATTAGTCGACCTCATGAGTCACTCTCCTTCTAACTATAAAACTAACCGGTGACAGACAGTTTAGCAAAATGTCATGTACTTAATTTGTTCTGATACTCAAATCACTGATGAATATCAATCTTAATAAATAAGCAGTGATAGCCTAGTGGTGTGACCGTCGGACTGTGTGACGGTCCCAAGTTTGCACCCAAGACACGCTGCACCTCTGATTTTTCGGATTCATATGCGTATTGTATAATTATCACTTGCTTCGGTTACGAAAAACATCGCAAGGAAACCAGTATCACTGAGAGATATTTCTCGACGGCATGTAAAGCCAGTAACCTGGCTTTACATGCCAACTACGCGATAGAAAATTTAAAAAAAACTTAATCAGTTCTCAAATGGCAAAATAAATATAGTGTCAATTTTCTCTGACATAACGTCGCACACACGTCGGTAAAAACAGACCCATTGAAGCCATTTATTACAAGCACCAAAGACGAACTACAAAGATCCGCAGACCAACTCAAGCCAAAGATCAAACATCCTATCAAAGATAACAAAATCTTCAATGTCCTCAAGATAGGACCTTAAATCTACGACTCAGGTAGACCTTAAGCAAAGGATAAGTACCTACCCTAATCTGTTCCCTCTAGACGAACCAGCGAGTGTAATTTTCAAAGGAACGGCAAAGGGTAAGGTATTGTAAAATTCAGAGAATTCGTACTATGTTTCTCGTAGGCGTAGAATGAAGTAATCGTTAATTTATCGGAGAAGGAACTAAAATACGGCTATCTTGTTACAGGAACGTGGTTTAAAAGCCAGACAAGTGCGAGTTCGACGCGCGTGCAGAGGGTCTGCACGTTAATAAATTATCAAAATTCTGTAAGTTGTTTTAATTGTTATCATAGATTTCTTATAGGTTTTCCTGTAATCTACAGGGTTATTTGTAAAACACCAGCAACCTCTTAAGAGGTCATTGTACTCATCATTATGAACAACTTTTACTATGGGACCGAACCTGAATTGAAATTCTATAAATTCAAGCCTTTTTCGCTTAAGAGTAAGCAGACACTACAGAACGCCATGTGCTACGATTCGCCTCATCCACGTTCATATAAATGGTCATACACGCACGCCGGCTCCGAGTACCTACACTGGGCCTTCCAGACCAATACTAAATGTAAAGCATGTCTTCATTTTTTGGTCGATTCATCGTACTAAATAATGACTGTGAGTACATTTTGTAGCAAAAATAATCTTACTTACAAAAGATTTCTCGGTTGCGATTTACATTTCTATCTTTTACAAAGAGAGCACTCCAAACTCAATGCACCTAGTTTTGTGCGAAATAGAAAACAAGCCTTTTCCATCTTGAGCTCATAGCACACGTATAAGCTCTGCACTGGATCGGCAACACATAATTTTTACTAACAGCAGCTCTTTAAGCTAATTGGTAGTATTGAGTTTCGAAGACAGTCATTGTACATTCGGTTTTTTGGCTCATCGCCGTCGTTGGTCTTGTAGTCGAAAGCGCTTCAGCTGATTTTGAGGTTCTGCTTTCGATTCCCTGGTCGGGCAAAGTATTATTGTTTTTTTCAATAGATATTTCTCAGTAGCAGTCACCAAGTCTGGATTTGTGTTTGGTTGATGGCAATAGCCTCCCCCACTACTACATGGGACTTAAAAATAAATGGTGATATGTGGGTTTAAATTAACTGACCACCCACATTTCGTCAGTTATGTTACAGCCTAACCATTTGGGGATTACAGGTGTGATGTTATGTTCCCTTTTTAGTGTTTTTAGTAACTAACAAACAATCGTGAATGGCTCTAGGTGAGGCGATACTATCCCGTACAATACTTACACGGGTCTGCGCACACGAGGGACTTTAGCCCGCCGGATAGACATGACCGTTCCTGTTCATTGGTTGTTGTGTAGTTTCTTCATCTATTGGTTCCATTGGTTATTGAAAATTGTTCGCGGAAAAATTGTCCCTCGTTTGCGCACGTCTTACGTGTGCATTAACCTTTACTACAATCTTTGAAACCGTCACATTTCTGAGACACGTCTTTGCACTCCATCCAACAAAGCAATGTTTTCTGCACTGCATCAAAATAATATTGTTCTAATTAATTTTCTTGCAATGTGAAATGCTGGAGCTAGATGAAGGTGGAATTTGAAATGCTTTTCTATTGTTTCTCTTGAGTGCTGTAGACGATGAGTCTGCAGGTATTTTAATGGCAGAAAATAAGGCAGAAGGTATAGATGAGATTGAGTGGCTGCGATAAATTACCTGGTAATAGATTCAGCTAATAATTATGCTAAAATCAGCCCATGACTTAATTGCCAAGAGCCTCGAACACCCGAGGAGGCTCTCGTTAGGCAGCTGAAGGGCTTGATACAGAAAACGGTACTCCTGGACGCGGCTCGTATTGTTAGGAGGTTCCTCTCTGTTGAGTCCTGACCTAGCTTGGACCCTGTTTCCGATAGGTACCGGTGGCCTACAATTTTTTTTTTTTAAGAAAGTTTTATAAATGTATTAGATTTGTATAGAAATAAATAAAGAAGTAAGTGAATTCATTTTGTGCCTAGCCTAGCCCAAAAAATTCTAGGCTAACCAGATGCAGCTGAATACTAGTATTTGACATGAAGACTGTATATCTGACCTCAAGAACCCAGCCAACGGGTATCACTAATAGATACCCCTTATTAAAACTGGTGGTCAGACTTTTCGGCTTCTGACCCTTAGTAGGGTAAGTAGTAGACTAGCTTAAAAAAATATAAATAAGTTTGCATATAATTTACTAGGTTATGCCCGCGGCTTTGCCCAAGTTCGGTAATTGTCCTACTGGATCGTACTAGCGGAATAAAAAGTATCCTATGTCTTAATTTAGGTTATAAACTATACGTGTGCAAAATTTCATCCAAATCCGTTCAGTGGTTTTAAGACTAAAAAACATCCAGACATCCATAATTGTCCTCACAAACTTTCGCATTTAATTTTGTAATATTAGTAGGAAGTGGGATTTATCCACTTTTGTCTGTACAACCACTTCATCAACTTAAGAATCGTCATCAATCACAAAAGGCCGTATCTCAGATTAATAGCAAGAAGAAACTACGCAGTCATCTACAAAATTGTCCTTTTAAAACTTGACAAAACTTCCCTTGAAAGTTGACAAAGTACTATAATCTCAGCAGGATTAAGCTAATCTAATTTACCTTTCTCTCCAGAACTGAAATAAATCGCGATTATTTACAAAACACTTCTGAGAATAAATGTCCTCTAAATATATTTTATTAATGGTACTACTTAATAGGTCATCCAGGGTTTTGTACAGAACACTTTTTTTTTACTGTAAGGTCTTCGTAAGGCGTTCGTGTTCCACGCGCGCCTCAAAGAGATGTCAGCAAACGGGAGGGGCCCGCAAGGGCCGATGCCTGCCAGGGCTGCGGGACTGTTCGAAAGAGATACCGCGGCCCTGGAACATAAAGGGCCAAAGAAGGAACATGGGTGGTTTTTAGTCAGTAAGAGTCTGACACTCCCTTCCGCTCCGCCCAGAGCGGGAGGGGTCATTTGATGATTTCCCACCCTCCAAAAAAAAAAAAAAAATGTCTTAATCAAATTATTTCACCCATACCCGTTTTCACGAAGACTAAGAGATATTTAAATCATCATCTGCCTCATCTGTCGAGCCTTTCCCAACTGTGTTGGGGTCGGCGTCCAGTCTAACCGGATGCAACTGAATACCAGTATTTTACATGGAGCGACTGCCTATCTAACCTCCACAACCCAGTTAGTGCTAAGTAATACGATATCCTTTGGTAAGACTGGTAGTCAGACTTTCGGGTCACTGACTATCTGTAACGACTGTCAATGATCTACTAATGACAGCCGGGAGCAACGGCTTAACGTGTGTCGGAACACACGTTAAGGCACGGAGGAAACTCGGTATGTAATGGGTGGTCACCCATCCACGGAACAACCTAGGTAAGCACGGCTTAACCTAAACATCGACCCGAGCGGCTGTTCTTATTTAGCCACGAGCTCCTACATTAAATGGAAACCTAAATATTGTTAATAAGAAACAAAACACACAAACAATTGTACATGCAAAAAAAGTGAAAAAAATATGTAAAAAACAACTATCAAAGACAAGAAACATTAAATCCGTCCTTGGCCGGAATATGGTAAACGGTTACATTAAACGTGATACAGAAAGGAGAAAGGATAACATCGACACAAAAGTTTTGTCTGTGCCATAATTTTGTGGCCTCCACAAAGGACAGATCTGCATAAAGACTATAGTAAAAAAGGGAACATATGGGCCAAGTTATGTTTCATGTGAAGGCCAGTAATATGTGTGGAATAAGTTAGAAGAAACTTGCTTTTTTTGTATATTTTTGTAGTCGAAATCTATCTTTTAGAAGAAGTTTTGTAGAAGGACATACACTGACATTATTGGTGATGTTGTTCAACTTATACTGTCACTTACGGGATATCTTCCGTGATAGACAGTATAAGTTTAGTTTTAAACCGTAAAAGTTTAAAACATTGCGTAGTACTCGCGACCAACTTGTGATGGATGAACATGGACGAGGCGAAAGGAGTATGTAAGGATCGCAGCAGATGGCGTTCTGTGGTTTCTGCCTACCCCCAGAGGAAAAAGGCTGATGTATGTATTTATTATAAGTTAAAGTTGATTTGTATTCTGCCTTATGACATTCTAAACTATACAATCGATTTTGGTGCGATTTACATCATCATTCAAAACATTTGTGCCGAATCCCGAAAGTTTCGTGTATAATGCATACATATTTATCTCATATATCATTTCAAGATCACTGGAAAAAGTCCACTTCAAAGTGAGAGATTCTTTTGTGCGATTTTGTAAAATATACTGCACTTATCGACTGATTATGCTCATCTAAGTGAAACAGTGCTGACCTAATTATAATATTGAGAGGTCGATTGTATATTACAAAAAAATAAGTCGAAACCGAAGATAGAAATAGAGATTTATTCTGGTAGCTCTCAGAACCCCGATCCCTCCAAGCCAATACGAGAATGGCAACACGCCAGATAGTCTACAGGATGACGATAAAAGAGATATCCTATACTTTTCTTATTTCCTTACTATATTATCATTATTTATTATCTGTACATCATTACAAATGAATTAAATTGAAGTGTCTGTTGGTTATATCTAAATAACAGCTTTTTACTGAATACATAATTATGAAAGTTTATGCAGTACTTATAATAAAAACACATTTTTTTTCAATTTTTGTCTGTCTGTCTGTTTATTTCGGCTAATCTCCAAAACGGCTGGATTGATTTTGACCGATTTTTACTAGCAGACAGCTGATGAGATTTAGAAAACTTATTAGGGTTCCGTGCAACAAAATTAAAACCCTTGAAACTGGAATTACAAAATTCGATTCAAAAAGGGAAGTAATATTTTTTTAATAATAAATAATTTCACGCGAACGAAGGGGCAACAGCTAGTTTATTATCACTACATAGTATAGAACAAAGTCGCTTTCTCTGTCCCTATGTCCCTATGTATGCTTAAATCTTTAAAACTACGCAACGGATTTTGATGCGGTTTTTTAATAGATAGAGTGATTGAAGAGGAAGGTTTATATGTATAATACATGCACCCGTGCGAAGCCGGGGCGGGTCGCTAGTAATAGGTATTATAAATGCGAAAGTAAGTTTGTTTGTTTGTTACCTTTTCACGCCTTAACCACTGAACCGATCATCCTGAAATTTTGCATATACGTTGTCAGGTGTACAGAAACGGACATAGGGTACCTTTCTTCCCGAAAAAAAGTATTGTTCCCAAGGAAAACAACAATAACGATTTTATGATAATAGATGGCGCCACGCGTCTTTCGAATCATGATCGTATTATATCATTACAAGCAGAGTACGACCCGAATTTATTGTCTTAACTTAACATTCTAAATTAACGCGAGCGAAGCCACGGGCAAAAGCTAATCACCAATATATGCAATCACGTTCTCGAAAACGGCGCTAACGATTTCGATAACAGTTGTAATATGGGGGTTTACAGGGGCGAAAAATCGGTCTAGCTAGGTCTCATATCTAGGAAAATTTTCACACGAGCAAAGGTCGGTCGAACAGGTACTTATAATAATATTAAATATGCGAAATATATATAATATTAAAAATTTGAATATGTCTGTCTGCATGCCTGCTACATTAATTCCACGCTGGAACTGCTGAACAGATTGCAATGATATTCCGCATACACAAGGGACTACCGTTGCCTATGCTATGTCCTGTCCTATCCTGCCATGACCTGGTCATAGGATTCTACTTAGCCAGTACCTTCTTGTGGGATTTTCGACCTCTCCGCTGACGAAACCACGGGAAAAAGCTAGTGTTCAACGATCTTTTGACAGTTTATTTTCCTTTGTTAATCTGAACCCAGCGATCAGAACAGTAAGCCGTTTTCCGTCGCAATAAATTGTTTCGTTTTCATTTCGACAATACTAACTTTAGTTTCAGCCACGGAATGTTAAGTAATTATATTAGTACTGGTTCTCTCTTCATCTTGAAAATTAAAGCCTTCGCAGTAAGAATAATTGGTTAAATTCTTTACTTCTTTTCCTTCTACCGAGTTTAGACATGAATTTTGTTGTGTCCGATTTGTAACTGACACTTTTCGAAAAGTTTTTGTTTTAAAGTAGTCCTATTGTGTTTTAATGTGGAGGCTACATACCTTTCATTTAAATTATAAAACCTAGCCTAGAGGTTCTTACTCAACAGTACCTACATACCTACATTTAAATTAGGTAAGTATGAAAGAAAAAAACTAATTACCAACTAAATCCAATATACATATTTCTTTCTGACTAGAAAATTCTTTTCAGCCATTCATTTGTTTTCCAACTCCCATGGCACACCTAATACCATTACAAAGGTTTACTATTTTATTTCATCTAATACTTTTATTGCAAACTATTTCGGTCTTACAATTTAATCTAGGGAGACGGTAGACAAGCACCAGACAGATTACAGTGTCAGGGGAACTTGGACACAAATGTCACTCGAGCGCCGAGCTTAAGGCGTTTCGGACATAATCCTTGGCAAGCACTAGGCCGTAAACTTGGTCAAATGTATTTGAATAACGGCTCCACTAATCATGATAATGCTTTTGGAGAATTTTGTGCAGAAGTGACCAGCACTGGAATTGCGGAACACTGTTTTATATGGCTTTTCGAAGAAATTTGAAGGAAATTAATGGACCCACTGCTTCATGTTTTGTAAAATTTCCTGTATCTGTTCCTGTTTGGTAATGATTTGAATTTTGTTAAATATTCTAAATTATTTTAAGCTTTCACGATTTAAAACTAAACTTATACTGTCACTTACGGGATTGTTCATGATTTGAGGTTTACTGACCAGTCAACCCGCGATCATGGCGCTTGCAACAGCGTCGAAATATCGGAAGCTCAAAATCATGAACAATCACGGAAGATATCCCGTAACTGACAGTATAAGTTAAAGATAAAGATGCATTTATTTGTATAAACATGAGTGACATGATACATAGATATGCACATATGGATGGAAACGAGTTTAGTTTAATTTATTCCAAATTATGTCTAATACACTCACATCTCTCTCTTACTGTCACTATGTGTAAATATACCTGCCTGCAGTGACAGCCTAGTGGTGCTTCCGTCAGACTGCCAAGTCAGGCCAAGGTTAGGTCTCGAGTACCAATCCAAGACACCTCTAATTTTTCATTCATGGATTCATATGCGTATTGTATAAATCACTTGCTTCGGTGAAGAAAAACATCGTGAGGAACCCAGCATGCCAGCAGCCTGAGAGTTATTTCTCGACGGCATGTAAAGCCAAGTCAGAGGCCCATGGGCGGCATAAACACTCTGACACCAGGTTAGGCACTAACCACACGATAAAGAAAGAAAGACTTTGTCTAATTAATGCTTTATGATGAGATTTATTTTCCTAGCCTTTTCCCAACTATGTTGGAGTCGGCTTCCAGTCTAACCGAATGCAGCTGAATACCAGTATTTTACATGGAGCGACTACCTATCTGGCCTCCTCAACCCAGTTAGTGCTAGGTAATACAATACCCCTTAGTAAGACTGGTTGTCAGACTTTTGGGTCACTGGCTACCTGTAACGACTGTCAAACCGGAACCAACGGCTTAACGTGCTTTCCAAGACACGGAAGAAACTCGGTATGTAATGGGTGGTCACCCATCCACGGACCAACCTAGGTTAGCACGGCTTAACCTAAAGATCGACCCGAACGGCTGTTCTTATTTAGCCACAAGCTCCTCCTCCTCCTTTTAATTCCCTTATGTTTCTGTGTTGGAAACATTTCATGATGGCAGACATGGTGACACTGGTTCCCATTATAAATAAAAAAGTGTGTCAACTATCTGTCCTAAACAAAAAGCTCTCTTTGCCTGTGGTGTTCGTAAAAGGCGACCAAGAGATTAAGAGTAAGAGCAAAATCATGAACTACCCTCTTATCTGTTAAGAACCTAATCACTGCAATAACAATTAAGATAATGATCTCTTAAGATATTACAGTGACGGCACTTGTTTTTGGATATAAAACAAACGTTACAACTACTTATATACGTACTACAAATTGAGGGGAAAAAATGGATGACGTAAACCAAGTTTCAACGTTCATACACCTTTTTTACGGACGTAGAAGAGGATATCTCATCATCCATTGACTTAAAAAAAAACGTATTTGAGAAAGTTCGATATTATTTATTTATTTATTTTACTATTTATGTACACACAGTAGACAGCACAGGAAAATAATATTATAATACATGAGTACAAAGGTACTGCTTATTTCTCAAGAAATTTCTGCCAGCAGAAACCGATAGCGATATATATTTTTTAAGATCATTCCACCATCTCCCTTCCTCCATCGGGAGTCCAGACGTACTGCGGGTTATCACCCATTCCTTGTCGATGTTCCACACATTCGCACGAAGCGCTTTGCTACATCGTTTATTATGCGCACAGCCAAGGAGTGGAATTCCCTGCCTTCGTCAGTGTTCCCAAGTTCATATGACTGCAATCTATTTAAGTCGCGAGTTAATAGGCTTCTTCTGGGTAAGCTCGTTCCATCGTCGACCTCATCTCTGTCCTCAGGACTAGATTGAGGTGAAGAGTAGGCCCATTTAATATAAAAAAGGGCTGTCGATAGACACCCCACACAATTATATACGTAGAATTTCTTTTAACCTTGTGTGTACGAGTATGTTAGGCCACGACTATTTTTTTTTATTCGTAATTTCATATCTTTTGTATAGCGGTTCATAGAAGACGCCTTCTCTCCAAACAACTGTGTGGTGCCAACAGTCTCGGAATAAAATGGCTGTGACATACAGACGGACAGACAGAGACAAACGGACAGGACGAATCTAGGGTTTCGTTTTTGCAAATTGGCAACGGAACTCTGAAATCGGAATACCGTAAGGCGACCTATGTTGGCGCGTCCAAAAGTTCAGGGGGTAGGGGACCGTCACTTAACCCCGCGCCAATTACATTAGTTTAACGCAAGCTAAGAAACTCAACATTTTCTCTATAATAAAACAAGCATTTTTAAACTTCACACAAAAACTGACGGACCAAGAATTGAGCCTTGCAAAACTAACAAATAAAAAATAAAAATAAACTATGCATATTTTTAATCCAGCAACATTCGTGGAACGATCGCCAGCCTCGCTTACCACAGCACGGTTCTTTTGAAAAACTTTAGCCTGAGGCCGTAACCACAGCTGTGTTCAACTTTTGTTTGAAATACTATACTACCAGCTATTTTTATAGAAAAATGCCGCTTTGCCGGATATTTTTATTATAATCGACTTAGCGGATAAAGACTTGGAGATATCATTGTGGAGGCACGAATTTGTTGGTTTAGCTAGGGAATTAATAATTAAAAGAAAAGTAATAGCTTTGTTTATTAAAATATCAGAGTTTGTTTTTGTAGATAAAATGTTAAGAACTGATCAAGTGCGAGTGGGACTCGCCTACGAAGGGTTCCGTACAACAAAACCGTTCCTTGTATGGACCCTTGTTATTTTTGAAACCGGCCATACCTAATAAGGTCCACTCAGTGAAGATTACAAGTGTCTACCTATTACGGTTCAAAAGACTGCCCTCTGACAGACGGCACTCTTTGGGCACGGTAATAATATCAACATTAGTGTATCTTCATACAAACGGTCGGAACGCGAGTCATACCTACACACTTCGAGTTTGGTATGCACTAAGTTCGCATCGAATCGTGAATGCGCCGCACTGACGAACGAATGTAGTGATGTTTTTGTAAGCAGTAAGCGTGCGATTTGTGAATATTTGATTGTAATAAGTACAAGTATTTACTAAATATGTTAACCAAGTTAAAATATATTAACCCAGTGAAAGATATTCCCTTTTCTCCTCCTTGTCGATGTTTTCCAAAAGCATTTTTAATTGAACTTTTTATCCGAATGCGGATTTTATACAGTTAAATTTAATAATATATAAAGCTTTGTGTACGTCTCATTCAAGGTGAAAATATCTCTAGATCGATTAATCAAAAGACACAATTTGTATTTTTATTGAACCTTCCTATTTCATTCAAAACAATTTTTTTTTTGTTTTTTTTAATCCCTACTAATATTATAAATGCGAAAGTAACTCTGTCTGTCTGTCTATTACGCTTTCACGTCTAAACTACTGAACTGATTTTAATGAAATTTGGTACAGAGATAGAGTGGACCTTGAGAAAGAACATAGGATAGTTTATATCCCGGACTTTTGAAGAGTTCTCTTGGAAACGCGATATAACCGAACTCGACGCGGGCGAAGCCGCGGGCGGAAAACTAGTATAAAATATAATATTACAATCACAAAAATAGGTACTGTAGGCCCGGCAGCCCTAACGCGTGCGTACGTACCGCCCGGCTGTAGGCAATTATTTCAAGGACAGGGCCGAGTCACAATACTGTATGTATATATTTATACTGTGCTTTGTGTATGAAATCCTAAAAAGCAACAATATAAGAAAAAAAATAGGTTCCTATATCTTTTTATTACAAACAGACGCGTTTGAAATTAAACACATAAATTTTATTACTTGACTTTCTCGAGACCAAATACTACAGTATTATCTGAAATAAGATTTATATCTACCCAGCCGTTGGTCTTATTTAATTAAACTCAAATGGCACAACTCAACTGTTTCTCGAACTATACCATACTTTGTTTTAATTAAAAAGATAACAGTAATCAGCTAAACGAATTCAGTTACCACTTGTATTGAAAATCTTTTAGTTGCTATAAATATTGAGCATCTTTTAGATGTTCCAGCATAAGCATAGCATAATCAGACTATAATGTTCCTATTGCTGGGACACACAGCCTCCTCTCTATGAGATATAGAGAGAGCTATAATCCATCACGCGGGCCCAGTGCGTGATGGTAGATGTCACATGTCTTCGAATTATTGATTCTAGGACGTTTCCTCACAATGTTTGAAATTCACCGTTTTTGAGAGCAGTAGTGATGAAATAAATTACACAAACTAATGTGCCTGCCTGAGTTCGAACCCGGGACTTACTGTTAAGTCGGGGCCGCCACCACTCGGCCACCGCTGCTCTCGTGATGTTCTAGAGTCATCATCAAATTACAAAAAAAAAATACCACATAAGCCCACGCTTTTTCCTATTAAGTTAGGCAGAAACAACAAACACCACTTGTGAAGAACTATCCGTACACAAACCTTTTCGTTTCCACAATAATAACGCAAAACTAAAAAAACCACCAAATAATTAAATTGAGGTACGGCCAACAATATAAGTCGCTATAATAAAATAAACGCCTACACGACTCAACTTTGAATAATCTATAGGCCACAATAAAGTTAAAACAATTTGGAAACCAGCTCAGGGACAGAAATCAGAACTTTTTGATAACGAACGAGAATACTAAAATACTATTTGGTTTGTTAGAATATTTGTTTTAGGATCAAAGATTTTTTCGTACGGTAATGAAATTATGTAAATGTTCACTGAACAATTAATTGAATCAATAATCCTGGCAGGATATGTTAAAACAAATTTATTGTAACACCTTATGTACCATATTCTAGCAAATAAATAATTTGATTTGATTGGAAGTCTGACAACCAGATAGATTTTAGTGGAAGTCTGACTGGGTGGTCGAGGTAGATAAGCTTGTGAAATACTGGTATTCTGCTGCATCCGGTTAGACTGCAAGCCAACCTCAACATAGTTTGGATAAGGCAGATGATGATGTCTCAGTAAGCCCATGTAACAAAATGACATCAATTTTTTTTTATTATATTTCTTCTGATATTTAAATATCTATCTATAGTATCCCAAATCTCTTCGCCATAGAGTCTTAACCAAAGTTCAGAAATAAATCAAAAAGTTAGACCGCACACTTACCTATGGGAATGTTTAGCTCCGCTATTGTTGAAAATTATGCCTTGTTCGGCGACTTTGTTTTTTGTGCCAACCGTACTTGGCAACCGGTTGGCGTGCCGACGAAAACCCTGAGCTATGCGTTGTAATACATATTTTTTCAAAGACGTAAGAAAGGAAAGCCACCTTAAGTATGTTTAGTAGAAAACGCGAATTTTAATAAAACGGAAACGTTTTTAATATAAATTAAAATTTTAGTGAGAAAAGGCAACTGGCCGGAAAAATATAAGTAAATAACAATAAAAGAAGAAATAGCTTCGGAGTTGTTTGTCTTTATTGTGGGTTTATGATTCTCCCGGGAGAGGAAGACAAAGGAAACGATCGATGGATTGTGTGAGGAATTATATGAAAGAAAAAGAAGTAAATGATAGCGTGACAGTCGACAGAGAAGAATGGAAGAAAAAACCGTGTTGCGCCGACCCCAAGCAACATGGGACAAGGGCAGGAAGATCATGATGTTGTTCACGATATTTTAGTTAAAAATTATTACCTACTAACTGTGTTCCCCGTAGCCTCTCTTGCCTCCTAGAGAAATTACTTAGCTCTCTCTTAATCATTAACTATCTGTGTGTTTAATTTCATTCAAATCAATTTAGCCGTTTGCACAACAAACATACACACGCTACAAACATATTTTTACTTACTAGCTTGCTTGCTTTGCTTTTTTTATAGCCCACTCTTTATTACTTTGATATGACTTATGACTTACTACTATTATATTTATAATTAACTAGCTTCCGCCCGCGACTTCGTCCGCGTGGAATAGTTACTTTGGGCTAACATGACTGCCCGGCTTTGCACATTGTGCGCGCAGTACCCGATCATTATTTTGCTGTGATTTTATTTTAAAACTGCGACAGCTCCTAAGATATTCACTTAAATCGAAAGATGTAAAGGGAAATACTTGTGATGAGTAACGTATTTATTTGGATAAGGATTAATATCATGTTTATAAAAACACCTCCGTAAATAATGCATTATTTTAGAACAAATTTGGTTAGCATAAAAAAGGTTATAGTGAGATAACCTTAAAAGATAGACATATGCTGTCGTGGACTTTTTTTTAGAACTTTTAAAGAGGAATAATTCTGTAATACATGATTTTTGCGAAACTTTAACCGTTTACGCAGCGCACGCAGCGGAAGCTCTCAAAAGGGAAAAAATATCCCCCGATTTTGAAACATTCTTCATTAGTGCTCCGCTCCTATTAGTCTTAGCGTGATTATATATAGCCTATAGCCTTCCTCGATAAATGGGCTATCTATCACTGAAAGAATTGTTCAAATCGGGATAGCAGTTCCTGAGATTAGCGCGTTCAAGCAAACAAACAAACAAACAAACAAACTCTTCAGCTTTATAATATTATAGTATAGATTTAACATGCCTCTGGAGACAAGGACTTCTTTTATTTTGAAATTTCTCCCAGTATTGGCACAGTCTGAAAACACAAGCTCAAGTAAATTATACTCTAAATCAGTCTATAAACAAAATAAAAATTCACTTAACAATAAATGTACCCCTTTATCATTTCGAAACCTCACATTAATAGAGTTAAGGCTTATTTTTCATGGCTTTCACTATACTTTGTACGCCTCGCATGCTCTAGTGCATGTGGGAATTAACTGTTTGAGTACTTCGAAATTGTTTTACGAACCATTTTATGGGCTACATTGGGGCAAATTTAACTTAACACATAACTTTTCATAGTTATGTTTAAGTCCCATGTAATAGGGGGTGAGCGTATTGCCATCAACAGGGCACAAATCTGGATCTCCGTAGCTGCTGCTAATAAATTCCTTAGCCAGAGAAAAAAGCAGGCTCTTAGGCAGAGAGAGAGAAAGTTGTTAGGCAGAGGTACACCCAGATTTTGTCAATTATATTTAAGTCCCATGCAATAGGGGGCGAGCCTATTGCCATCAACCGGGCACAAATCTAGACTCCGTAGCTGCTAGTAAGAAATTCCTGACGTAAAAACCAAATAAGACTGCCTGACCTGGGAATCGAAACGAAGACCTCATGCTCAGCAGTCGCGCTTGCGACCACTATACCAACGAGGCACAAATTGGAATTCATAAATCATCTTTAAGATTCTATTCTCTATTTACAACCACAGCAAACTAGAACTACATAAATTCTCATTATCATGCTACAACGTTTTGTAATCCACATATTGTATCAAATTAGCGAGGGTATTACAACACTAAATTAGAATTTTAAGCGCCTATTATGAAGGCGCTGGAGTGGAGATTTACTTAGGCTCTTATATGTATAGTCCGGGGCAAGGAATGGATGTGTTTTTAACATAATAAGTTATAATGTTACAGACTGCTTCGTTGGTCTAGTGGTGGAAAGCGCGACTGCTGAGCATGAGGTCTTGGGTTCGATTCCCAGGTCGGACAAAGTTTGTTTTTCCATCTAGAACGTACTTTACAGAATGCTTGGCTTGGTGAAGGGTCCGTTTACACCTTATATGTATATGCCTAACATTGCACCGTGGTTTAGTCGATGCAATCTTAAATACCAACTATACCACATATCACATATCGACCCAGAAACCCCACTCTACAACACCGTTAATGAAAACCGAAGGCGCTTCATCACGCGATTAAATACCCCATTCTTGTGGCGCACTTAGTGGGTAGCGCAGCGCTCTGAATTTTCTCAAAAATAAACTTTACACAAAGCTCAGAGTGATTATCTTAAGAAGCTCTCAGTTGCAGGCTTTTGTAAAGAAACTCGTAATATAAGTGAAATCTGCTAATGGTACGGCCCCTTTACGAGTTTGGCCACGAAACGTGCCTGATAAGTTTCGATGTACAGTTAACAGAACAAGTTTATAAACCCACCGTAAATATTAATATGCTTCGTCGAAGTCATTATACAAACAAAAATAAAATTTATTGAAAAAAAATATAACTTAAAAGAAGCAATAGAATGGCACTGATAATACATATTTTAAAATAAAACTTACTTAAAAGAAAAAAAAACACAGAATGCCTCATGGCTGCGCCAAAAAGGTCCATAACAGCAACAAAGCCAGACAGACGCTGAGACGCATAATGCTTTATTCTATCAAAATAAGTAAGAAATTTCGTCGATACATTAAAAATTCAAACATTTACGAACATATATTTGATGCTGACCGTACACTGTGGGTTTGCCCGTGATCTTAAGCGATTTATCATCGAAGAATGGGGTACTACAATGTTTGGTTTGGGATAGCACATTAACTGAGCTTTTTACTTTCCAGTTCGCGGCCGCGGATTCGATTCTCGCGAGTTTTATTTTGTATTCTATAATTTGGATAAATTATGACTAAAAACTATGAAAGGGATATAAGAAGAAATGATTTAGTACTTATAAAAGAAGTCTTATCTACCTTTATTTTGTCCGTTCTCCTCTGCAATCCAGAAATCTGAAAAGAACATATGATTTTGTTAGTTAATACAAACAAATAAAGTCTACTTTGGTAGTTACGATATAAGCACGCTTGCCAACGTCAAATCTTGGATGGGAATCATCCATTGCACCTAGATCCTCAAAAAGCAGTGATTTTGTAAATCTTTGACAGTCGTTACGAATTGCAGTAGTTCGAAAGTACAGAGAAGCTAAACTACTATCCCAGAATAAAAATTCTCTTTCTTTTCTTCAAAAGAAATACAGCCAAAGTTATCGATCTCTCTTTCCGACAGCTTTAGATTTACTACCGAAAGCAATTCTTCTACACATGCAATAATTTATACAATTTCCTTAGAAGGAAATCAGTAGCATGCCCTGAAGGAAATAAAAAGGCAAGCGTATCCCCTTGGAATTAAAGAAAGAGATACATGCATGATATATGTTGGAACTTGGGACACATATGACACAAGTCTTTGATATGTGCGATGTACTTGGAGATTTTAGTTTGTTTTCAGAAAAATACGACGCAATGGAGCAATGGTAGCCGAATGATACGACTTAAGAGGCTGTGTTTTCCTTCATGTGGTTTCCAAATGAATGCACTACTTTTTAGGTGACTTCTCACAAGTGCATTATACACAACCTTAACAGCTGCAGTATCGATAAAATCCTTACTCTGTCTTATGATGGAACCAAGATTTTTGAAAGTTCTACCGCACACCTCCATTATGTGTTTGCGGAAAGTCAGCTCAGACACCATCTTCACGCCCAGATCTTGTACATACCTGACACACGGTATGACTACACTGTTCATGTCGTACTGATGCTGCAAAGGAGCACGCGCGCGAGTGCAGCTCATTACAGAACATTTATCAACATTAAAATTAAGTTGTAAGGTCGTGGGTTGAACCCAAGCTGGCGCTTTACATTGTGCTATTTCACCATTGTTCCCAAAACGGTGAAATAAAACATCGTGAAAAATCTGGTCATATTGTCGCTTTAGGTAATCAGCCTGCTAGGAAATAGTAGTGTAGTAAGGTTTTGGACGATCTAGTTACTTACCAAAACATTATTTCCTTACAACTTTTTTTTTAACAAAATTTTAGATGAATTTTTAAACAGATATATTTTTCGTTTTTGAATGAATTAAAGCTTGGATGCCCTGTAACCCTTTTATACTTGTACATATTTATTTCTATTATAGTTTTGTAGTTTGTAAATAATTAATATTTTGATTAAAGAACATAAATAAAGATAAAAAGAAGCTTTTTAAAAGTTAAAACGTAAAATATATCTGTTTAAAATTTTTTGCACGCTAATCTCATAGCCTGAGGCGTTAAAACTACCATTTCGGGAATCCAGACTTAAATTATAAATCCTATGCACCCTGAAAAGCACATTCCAGATTTTTCGTGCTGCTCTAGTTATGTATACTGCTGAAAATTTCTCGTACAAAGTGAATAGAATTCTTTATGAGCCAACAGAATTTTAGCACTGCCCCAGTAACCACTGAAAAACGTAGTTAGTAAGTTTGTTTAGTTTTTATTGAAGAGATTATACTCGGCTGACTCTGCTAACGGCTTAACGCGCTTGCATTTGTTTTCTGGGGGCAATAAAACGGGTACGTTCCTTGAAAAATTCTACCAAAACTGGTTCTATGAATTGACTGAAGACATGAAAGCATGAATCATAATTCGTGAGCCTATTGCCAACAACTCCACCTTCTCAGTACATTCACATTTCGCCAATTGTGTTTAAGTCCTATGTAAAAGAGAGCGAGCCTATTGCCATCAACCGGGCACGAATTGACTCACGAAGTGCTACTGAGAAATACCAGATGAATCGAACCTAAGACCATCATCAGTAGCGCTTGCGACCACTAGACCTACGAGGCAGTCCTTGACTTGGCTAATGATTTCGTCATCATGATTTTCAGTACCTTCTTTTTTGGGATGGGAAGTCATCAAATGACCCCTCCCGCTCTGGACGGACCGGAAGGAAGTGTCAGAAATTTTCCGTACCTTGGATAGATGTCTGCATTAAACCCACATAATATGCATTTAAACGCCACTTCATTTCAAAACCCGTTTAATACTGACACGAGATAATTTGTTGGTTTTCAACTACTTTTTTTACTTTAAAACATTATGTAGTTAAGACATATATCCAGCAACCCAAAATAAAGCTGTAACACAACACAGTCACCAAAACACACCCGGTCACTTCCTTGATCCAGTATTATAATTAAAAACTGAATAATTTCCAGCAAGTTTGCTGGTAATTAAGGCGCGACGAAACAGCCGCATTAATACTAAATGGGGTTTACATTCGTCGCCCGTACAAACGGGAATATGCGTTTAATTAGAATAGAAACACTGCACTGAATTACGCAAGCAGTTAATGGGATTGCGTTGCTCATGTTTCTCGTATATCCGCTGATCTGATGAAAGAAAAACACGGAAAGTGCATTTGAATTAGTGAAAACCGCTTTCTGAAGACGTGAAATGTTTGTTTATTCTAATTTAATTTGCGTAACTGAACACACGACACACGTCCACTGCACACAAATATTTGGAGCATAATGACTTGACGGCCGACACCTAGAGGACCTGTCGGCGGTCGTCTGCTACGATATTGTAGCTGTCGTAGTCGATTGCCTACGCTCTGTAGCAGATTAACTACGCCGTAGCAACTCGCGGTTTGATGGCGGGACAGGGAGTGTTTTCAGAACAATAACGGCTTTTTTTTAAGTTGTTACAATTTTATTCATATAAACTTATCCTGTTGCTTTGTCGTACAACATAAAAAAGACAGATAAAGACCAAAAAACATTAACATTATTTGTTTCCATTGCCAACACAGGCGCCCTCTGTGAGAGAAAGTGTCTTTGAATTTTTGGTTTTGGACATGTCGGTTTCCCCACAATGCTTTCCGAATACCGACGACCAAATCGACGACGTTTTGTTCCTGCCTGGGTTTGAACTCACGGCCCACAACTCGTATATGAGGGTCACCTACGACTGGGTCACAACTGCTCTATAAACGTTTTGAACAGAAAGTACCAAGTTGTTATTAATCATCAACATTTAAATGTTAACACCTAGACTACTATTAATAGACACTCGTTAAATCTCTTTAATAAAAGTACAGAAATAGAGCTAAAGGTCTAAACTGTACTAAATACGAGAAAACAAAAGAAAATAATATAATAGTGCAATAAATAAAAATAAAATAAAAGTACTTGGATGGATAAAGTATTCAATGAAACGTGAATTTTTGCCAGGGCCGTATTCAGGACACAGACATTTTTCAAGTACTAGGACAACTACTACATTTTACCACTCAAAAAATATGCACAGAAAAATATAATTTGCAAACCGGTCTGTCATGGATGTACAATTTGTAATGGCACTTAAAAGTTAACTGTTTATAATCTCTATTTTCGTCGATTTTTTAATTACAATCTAATTATGTTATATAAACTTTAATATCTGACAATCCGACAAATATTTATAACAATAATTGGTAAAAGTGGTGAGATATTAAGTAATAAATAAACCATCTTATTCTAAATACAGAAGAATCCTTACTAATTTGATGTTATAAATAAATGCAAAAGTAACTTTGTTTGCTACCTTTTCACGCCTAAACCACTGAACCGATCATCCTGAAATTTTGCACATACGTTGTCCGGTGTATAGAAACGGACATAGGGAAACTTTAATCCCGAAAAAAGTACTGTTCGCCAGGAAAACAACAATAACGTTAAGAGTTTAATTGTCAAATTCTAAATTAACGTGAGCAAAGCCGCGGGCAAAAGCTAGTATCTATATTATTTAATACTTTACACCACACCACGCTTCATCACACCACAGCACGCTTCACCACACTACACCACACCACACACCGTACCACATCACATCAGATCACATCAAACCACAATACATCTTACACACACACCACACCAAAATAAAGCACACCACGCTTCTTACCACATGACATGATACATACTCAATTTTATAGAATATCGGTAAATAAAAACAATATACTTGAATGTATCATTATCTAAGATATGGAAGAGCGGAGTCTCCTAACACAGGCATTGTTTGCCTAAAACGAGGCTCCAAACACAATTCATTGTTGTTTATGAAGCTTTTGTAATAATAAATAATTTTTCATTTTAATTTTTTTAGTATGTTTATAATTCCTTTTAGTGAACGATTATGAGGTATAGAGATACCTAAACAGTATGTTTACACTTTCATCAGATACTTTTGAAATAGACTGTTCTAATATTTACATTTCTGTAAAATTCGTTAGTACTAGTAATGCTGCCGCACGTGCAAATGTCCTTGATTAAGTTAAAAGCATTTCACAGTTAAGAGTTAACTTATATGACGTCAGTGCAAACAGTCATTACAATTATTGTTACGTTAAGTTAGCCTAATAGTCTGACAATTGCGTAATCATCCTGTAACATTCCCACTGCTGACACACGGGCATCCTCCCTATAAGAGGGAGAGGGCTGTAATCCACCACGATTGCCCAGAATTTCTTACGTCTTCGACTGTTTTTAGGTTATGCAGGTTTCCTAACGCTATTTTCCTTTACCGGGCCTATTAGTTGGCCGAATATTTCCTAGTAACTGAAGTATGTAGGTCGGTTGGCTGTCGCTACTTGCAACATACTGGTAATCAGTTACATTTTATATGAAATCCAACCCTGTCTGTTAGTAAGAGAGTTCAATTGTAATGAATTTAGACTGGAAGACTTAGGACTGCCTCGTTGGTCTAGTGGTCGCAAGTACGACTGCTGAGCAGGAGGTCCTGGGTTCGATTCCCAGGTCGAGCAAAGTGTTATTGGGTTTTTCTATCAGGAATTTCTCAGTAGCAGCCACAGAGTCTGGATTTGTGCCCGGTTGATGGCAATACCCTCGCCAACTTACACATAACTGGTGAAATGTGGGTCATGTACTAATGGCTACATCTCTGCCTAACCGTTCAGAGATTACAAGCGTGATGTTATGTGTTTAAAGACTGTAAGGACTATAGTTCTTTAGTAGCATGTTAAGAACGTCACATTATAAAGGGTGTTGCACATACGTGTTAGGGTCGACACATTCGATTTGGTAGTATTTGTTGAATAATAAAGCCGACACAAAGTAATCAATACACATATGGCTTACATTCCGTTTTTGCCAATCAGCAAACTCCTGTGGGCTCAGCACAGTTCGAGGAAAGCCGAATGGCTTTTTTCGGAAAGTATATTTTTAACATTGTTTTGTTATGATGCCCAACCAATGAAGATGTTATGTACTTGCTATGTAGATTTGTAAGGTATGTTATGTTATGTAAATGAGTATACGGTTGACGGTTGGTTGGACGGTTATTGCTACTAAGTTATAATTACACAATTACATGCTAAGTTAGAGAAATGCACACCAAAACTATGGTCAGTAAAGTAAACTCCGATGCGTGTTCAATAATGAACTGTGCCTTGTGAAATGTAAACTTCTCTAACGAAGAAAAGCTTCTTTGTTGTTGCACCACAAATATGTAAAAAAATACCCGATGAAATAAAATGTATGCCATTGTAGAAGTTTAAAATAAAAGCTTAACGGGTTTCTGCTTGAAAAATGTTATTATACTCTAGACGAGTTTCTTAATGACGAATCTCTGTAACTGACATGAATTTTAATATTAATTTATATCTTAATCTTACATTAATCTTTAAACCTTTCGAATTGAGTTGACTTTAAATTTTGACATGAAACGAAAATGAAATTGGTTTTGAATAAAAAAAATTAACTTGTTTGTATGTGTTAATACAATCATAATATTATTAAGGTGCCCTAATACGTTAATAATTTTATTGTAAACCCACTCACATAATCGTTGTTTTTTTTATAATTTGTATGTCAATTGGCAAAACAAAGAACACTACCTAATTTTTAAGATCTTGTTTGTAATTATTACCTATGTTTACGAATAAATTATTCTGATTCTGAACAATATCGATACGCAAAAATGAGTATGATGTACAAAATACACAAAGATCAATGTACACGTAGCTCGTACAAATGTAATATTTCGATTGTTCTGTCCAGCTATGCCGAATAACGCCGACAAACACGAACATAATATCTGTAGCACTCCTTACGTTTTTCAGCTACAATGGAATGTATGACAAAAAAAAAGGTACATTTTGGAAATATACCATAACTAGCGACCGACCCCGGCTTCGCACGGGTGCATGTATTATACATATAAACCTTCCTCTTGAATCACTCTATCTATTAAAAAAAACCGCATCAAAATCCGTTGCGTAGTTTTAAAGATTTAAGCATACATACGTAGGGATATAGGGACAGAGAAAGCGACTTTGTTTTATACTATGTAGTGATTCTAAAACCTTACCATCATCACAGTCCACCCCTGACTTCGAATTAGAGTTCGAATAGGCGCTAGTCTTTACTTGTTATCCGCACTTGTGCTGCAAATGCAAAACAACAACCCGAGCGTGACTCGTGACACGAGATTGAACTCGACCGCACTACGCACGGTCCAATTTGACTTCACACTATTCATCACCAGTCGGGACAGTTCTGCAAACAGCATATTGGTCACAGGCCCTAAGGGCTTAGCCAAAGTGATGTTCGGCAGAGATAACCATGATGGAAAAGTCAGAAATGTATTGGCTTGACATGAGCTACCGGAAAGTTAACGTCAATCCTGTTTAAAGTTAGGATGGCAAACTTTGAAAGAAATTATGCCTGTTTCCTCCTACTGGAAGAGCAATCTATTTTTTTCCCCGATAACACGGACATAGTAAGAAGGCTCAAAAGGACTAAGCCTTTTGAGTTAGTGTAGTGTAATCTATTGTGACTTTACCGCGAGTGTAATATAGTGTAGTGTACCTAGCTATTTATATGGACACAAGAACAAAGTGACTTCGCCTTAACAGCCGCTAAGTAAACGCAATGGACGTGCTCTTAGATATAATTTTACTTTTAGCAAATTAACTTAGATTAAAATTGCTTATTAGCCTTATTAGGCTAGATAGTAATATAATAAACAAGACAAAAAAAAAATAAAAAAAAAATTCAACGTATGTTGTCCCACTGCTGGGCAAAGGTCATAACCGTCCACTCGTCTCTCTGTGCGGTTGTATTCAGCCAATCTCTCACAAATGCCTCTAAGTCGTCACCACCCACTTATAATAAGCTAATTGTATTTTCTCATTTAAAGTAAATCCGAAGGAAAACAGTGAAGTGCTAATTAATTTAAATAAACTACGTAGGTATAACGTTCAAGCATCACAAATAGATTTCTTTTCAACCCTCACCCACATGTTGCGAAAGTGGTAACTAATATTGGCATAATAGTTAAAAAACCTATATTTAAAATAATCTACACTTGTGAACCAACGACTGCTGGCGTATCGTGCTATCGCCGTAACCCGTTTCTTGTTTTAAAAAGAAATTAAAATGTAATTAGGTAGACATGTCAACTAACAATTTTATTACTGAAAATTATTTATTTGGAATAAAGTTAATAGGACAAGCGTTGTAAAGTCACATCATTATAAAACCACGTAGTTGTCCAAAATTCGTTATTTCATGGAATTATAATGAGCAAATTTCATACATTGATAAATTTTCATATAGTATTAAAAAACGTCGATTATGTGAGTGGGTTTACAAAAAATTTATTAGCGTATTTGAGCACCTTAATAATATTATCATTGTATTAAAACATACAAACAAGTTACATTTTATTATTCATTTAGCAACCTGGCATTCAATGATTTCAATCATTTCTGACTTCAGAAGTAACTAGCGATTCGCCCCTGGTTTGCATGATTTTAATGACTTAACATTTGTTTGGAATAACACAGTGTCTAAAATAGACAGTGTTTTTCTTTTATAATAACACTATTCCAAAAATCTACGGCATACTTTCAAAAAAAAAAAAAATACACAACTTTTCATTTATAAAACATTTCTGAAAAACTTTGTTCTATAATCACTAACTTTTCACAACTGACTGGGGTTTCACAAAACCTAAGGTAAACTAAGCGTGGTTTTATTCATAAAGGCTTAATCAAGCGTGGGCAGAGGGGACTAAGTACCCGTGATTACGAATTAACATTCATTTGCATTAGAAAATTAGCTCAGAAAAATCAACGTAATATGTGGGAGGTATCCTTTGAGAATAACATGATTTATAATTATAAAAGTAAGAAAAGAAGGGTGGGTATGGCATAGGTACACCTCTGCCTAAACTTTCAAGGATAGCAAGCGTGATATGAAATTACTTAACTCGTGTTTATTAATTGCTGGCACGCACGGTTGGCGCAGTGGCTAAGCGATAGACTGCTGCGCGTCGTGTCGCGGGTTCGATTCCCATACGAATACAAATCTGGCCTACCAGATAGTTGTTCCTGGTATGGCTGTTTGCGTATGTGAGGTTAAATGTTTATAAACGCACCCATACGCGCGCATTCCTATTGTAGGGCAACGTTTATTTCAATTAAAAAAGAAAAATAAAGAAAGAAAAGATATTCAATGTTATAAAGATCCACGTCTATACTTCCATAATACAAATGCATAAGTAACTCAGTGTATTTGCCTATCGCACAGTAGACCATGACGTTACGTTTTCGCACAGTAGACCATGACTTTGGACAGTAACACCTCCCCATTGGATAACTTCCAACTTCTACGTGAACGAAGCCGTGGACAAAAGCTAGTAATTAAGAAAATCTTAAATTAAGAACCAGTGAATGTTTCCGTACATGACTTGAAACAGACCTTTCAACTTCATTCAGCAAAATGAAGGGCTGTACAGTGAAAAATAAAAGAAAATCGAGCTCTTTAACATCAAACGCCCATTGAACGTGATCTGAATGTAAATTAATTTGACTGCTAATTTGCTTCATTAATACCAGAATTCTACGACTAATAATGCACTATCAGATTATTTATAACTTCATCCACGCAAACAGCTTTGATATCAAACACATGTAAATTCAGTCCGTATCAATGATTATAATCAAATCGAATTTCATGCAATGAAAGAGACAAACTGCCTCGTTAGTGTAGTGGTCGAAACAACGACTACTGAGCTTGTGGTCCTGGGTTCGATTCCCAGGTCGGGCATAGTGATGTTGGTTTTTTTACCATCAGGACTTTCTCCGTAGCAGCCACGGATTGGATTTGTGCCCGGTTGATGGCAATAGGATCGCCCCCTTTTACTTGGGACTTAAAACATAACTGGCGAAATTTGGGTGTACCGTTAAGTACACCTCTACCTACCCTTCGGGGATTACAGGCGTGATGTTATGTGAAAGGGACAAACCAAAGGCAATGAAATGGACATGTGTGATGGGGAAGAATGAGAAAAGTTTGAAGAATGAAGGTAAAAGATATAAGAGTAAAGGAAGACTAAAGAAACGATGAATGGACTGTGTGAAGGGTGATACGACAAGAAAGCTAAAATGACAAGAAACAGAGAAGTATGGAAGAAGAAGACATGTTGCGCCAACCTGAAATAAAATGAAAGGGGCAAACGATCATCTACCTCGCCCTTTTCCTAACTATGTTGGGGTCGGCTACCAGTCTAACTAAATGCAGCTGAACAGTATTTTAAATTACGTGACTGCCTGTCTGAAAATCACTATCCAGTTACCTAGCAACAACTACCAACTAGGATTTCTGAACGGATTTCTAAGAAATTTAGCACATAGGTGATCCATGATCGGATTTCAGACATAACTTTTTGTCCCGATAACGTACGTTCCCCTTGCGTATATTCCGAACTCCGAGCGAGTGAAGCCACGGGCCAAAGCTAGTTATTTTCATACTGCAGTATTTCAAAGGGCTTTGTGTACGAATAATTTCAGCGTGTATTTTCACAAGCTTATGATTAGTAGTCCGGACCGACGTAGCGCGATTTAGCCAGCTTTGCGCTATGTAACCACTATTTACTCCCGGGAAACGAATCCGGGTCGCAGTTTTGTGAAATAATTATAATTTTTGTGTTGTAGTACGAAGAAACGTTTTAAATAAAGATGTAAAAGGAGCTGCTTCACCGAAGCATTTGCTTGTAATGTAACAAATATGATCGCCTGTGATGTTACAATTTGCAACGTTACAGGCGATTACTCTCACCGGGACCGTCTATTTGTAACGTTATGCTCAAAATAAACAGAAACAAGTGATTGTTACAAATTGTACTGTTGTAGGTTGCGCACTGTAATGCTCGAATTTGCAGAATACATCATGCTGAAAATATGCACAATTGCAGAAGGTGCAATCATTATAACGCTACATGCAACGCCAACCTATACTCGATACGAGTATCTTACGCATAAGTATGGATTAGGAAATGTCTTAGTTCAAATTTACTACTTACTGCATGTACTGTGACAATACAGAAAATTAATATTTATACATAATATAACCAAATTCAAAAAGTGTTATTGGGTTTTTCCAGCAGGAATTTCTCAGTAGCTGGTCATGTGTACCCGATGGCTGGCAATAGTCTCACTGCTTTCCTTAAAACTTAAAAATAACTGGCAAAATGTGGGTGTACTATATGGTACGCGCCTTAACGTCGGTGATTACAGGCCTAATGTTATGTGTTAAAATAACAAACAACAAGTTTTTAAACTGTCATGGTCACTTACATTATAATTAACACTAGAAACGGGATATTTATCATGTCAAATGTAAAAATGTATGTAAATGTATGTAATGTATGTATGTGTGTATGTGTGTGTGTACGTATAATGTGTATGTGTGTGTATGTGAGTGTGTGTGTGTGTGTGTGTGTTTTATCGGGAACTCAAAACAAACAGTGGACATGGTAAATATCCCGTTCCTAGTGTTAATTATAATGTTAGTGACCATGACAGTTTAAAAAATTGTTGTTTGTCTGCAGTCTGGATACGGCCCTGTAACTTCTACAGCTAAAATTACACAACAGATTGAAAGTCCACTGAGTCGTATTGCTTTTATAGTTCAAGCACACAAGTTACACTACAAAAGAGACATGAGAACAAATCATTAAAGATATATAAAAGATAGATATCCCTTGAGAGGTAAGCCAGAGATATCGGTACACACGCCTACGTTTTTCAGTTTTGTTAAGTGAGTCTTATGAGAGCAGTGGTGGTAACAACCCCGATTTACGTATTCTACTGTCGTGGTTTCGAACCCAAGTAGGCGCGATACTTTACGTCATTTTCTTCATTATAATTAACACTAGAAACGGGATATTTACCATGTCCACTATTTGTTTTGAGTTCCCGATATTTCGGCGCTGTTGCAAGCACCATGATCACGGATAAACTGAAGTAAAAAATAAATGTATGTATATAATATATATAAAAGGTAAGTATGTGTTTGTGTGTGTGTATGTGTGTAATGTGTGTTGTAATTGTAATGTATGTATGTGTGTGTATAATTATAATGTTAGTGACCATGACAGTTTAAAAACTTATATTTTCTTCATTACCACAGCTCTCAAAATGGTAAAGGAACCACTTGAGGAAACTGGCATACCCTAGAACCGAGCATTCGAAGATACCCGTAATGTGCTCTCATGGTGGATTGTGTTACCTTTGCCATCCAAGACTATCGACACATTTCTGTGAGTATCATTATCCTGAGCGTATTTGCGAACAGGTTTGACTGTCGGTATTTTAACCATTGTTATATGATTAATGTAATGACAAACAAACAAATGACTCAGAGGCAGTCGTATTATTAGTTATTACCATTATTATTAGTTATTATGAGCCTGATGTGTTCCACTGCAGGGCAAAGGTCTCCCATAACTCTTTCCATTTATCTCTGTCTTTGGCTAAAAAAAAAAAAATATATATTAAATATTTGGGCCCACCGTTATTATTTCAATATTTGAAATAATAACGGTGGGCCCAAATATTTAATATATTTTATTTAAATTATTTAATGAATTATTTTTATACTATTATTTATTGTGATTTAAATTTTAGTTTGTATTTCAAATGTATAAGCATATGATCTTAAATGGATTGAAAAAAATCATTTTGAATTTGAATTAACGATTCTGTAATCTGTTCGCAGGTAAAGACACGAAAAGTTAAATATGAAATTGGTAATACCCTTCTTTTGGTATAGGAAATCATCAAACGACTCCTCCCGCTCTGGGCGGAGCGGAAGGGAGTGTGAGACTTTTACTGCCTAAAACCCATCCCATGTTCCTTCTTTTGCCCTTTGTGTTCCAGGGCCGCGGTATCTCTTTCGAACAGTCCCGCAGCCCTGGCAGGCATCGGCCATTGCGGGCCCCTCCTGCTGACATCTCTTTGAGGTGCGCGTGGAACACGAACGCGCCGTCGACACGGCCTATCGTCATAAGACGGACGGACGCGACGGCGAGCTAGCCTATTACTCACCGTCCACAGGCCCGCGCCTACGGTGGCCGAGCGCCACCACGTGACCCCCGAAGCCCGGGGCGTCTCCCGCGGCGGCTGGGACTTGAGGTTATCTCCCTCTCACGTTCCACCACCTCCTTCGCTAGCATGACTGCTTCGCAGAAGGAATTGGTAGTACCCTACCGTCTCATTTCTTATATTAAAATCCTACCTAGTTGAATAAATCAAGAATAAAACTCAAGCATTAGCATTCAGAAAACATTTCACTTCAAATCGAAAATCATTTAATTTAAAGGCCCCATTTCTCAACTGAATCCTTAGACAAACACAATGGGTTTAGCTATTAATTTTATTATACCACCAATTAACGCTATAGTCCTTTAGGAAGTGATTCCCTTAATTGAACAGACACTTTTAAAACAATAGATCTATTATTGGATCAAGTTCACATTACGGAACGATGGAGTTCAATAGTCCTATTATATTTACTGAGAGAGGTAGAAAATTGTTCTGAGCGAAGATTTTCTGTTGCTGTTATTGTATTTTGCGCAATTCGTTCGTAAAGAGAGGGTTATTTGCTGTTGGAAGTAATATCTAATTCGATGGGAAGTTGGTTCCGAACCTGACATACATGTTATTGTTCTCTCAATAATGGGTGTAGAGAAGCCGAAATGCACTTGTTCTCCCCGTCATAGCGATCATTTTCTTTATTCTGGACCAAATGTCGCGGCCATATTCATCGCTACCGCCTATTACGAGTATGAACTGCTAGTTTTAAAAACGGTCCTTAACCGGCCACCTATTCGTCATCATCATCAGTTTTCTGCCGTTATCTCCATTTATTTGGGTCGACGCAGCATGTCTTCTACCTCCATATTATTTCTCCATTAGTCGTCATCTCTGTAGTCAGCCCCTTGCCGTACCATCTTACACAGTCCATCCATGGTTTTTTTGGTATTTCTCTGCTCTTATCATCTTCAGCCTATAACAGTACACTGCTGGACATAGGCCTCGTCAATCGCACGCCACTTTTTCATCCAGTTGCTACCCAACTCTTATAGCCGTCCAGTCTTACGTAAAGCTTTCCTCACTATAAAAGGTCCCATTAGAATAGATGATATTTTAACCTAAAATAATAAATTGCCGGAACTCTAGAATAAAAACATCCACAAAACGGTCAAAATAAAATCTGTTTAATCAGTGTTGTTTTGCTTGGATATCTTTTGTTGAACGTACTGAACGCTGTGTTAAGATTTGTCCATCTATTTTAATGGGACCTTATACAGGGTTATTTGTAAAACACCAGAAACCTCTTAAGAGGTCATTGTACTCATCACTATGAACAACTTTTACTATGGGACCAAACTTGAAAAAAAAACAGCTGTTCCCTACATTTATGATCGATTAACTCGTCAAAATGTAGGGAACAGCTGATTTTTTTTTCGCGATTTCAGGTTTGGTCCCATAGTAAAAGTTGTTCATAGTGATGAGTACAATGATCTCTTAAGAGGTTTCTGGTGTTTTACATATAACCCTGTATATTCGTCATTCCTCCACCATGACTACCGATTTACCACACAACTTATCAAACATCGCTGTCACTTTCAGGCTCCCTCTTACTCATTTCTTATTCTATCTACTGGCGTTACACCACACATCCTGGCTTCCTATGACAGTATAAAAAACCATTAAGCCCTTTGACACGCTAAAAAAAAACCTCACAAAATGTTGGTCTCTCATCTCGGCAAACGACGAAGGTCGACAGCTCGACAATCGATACCCTTAGGGACCCGTATCTTGTCCCAACACTGTTCTTATGAAGCCTAAAGTACCCTTTTAAAGGATATTTGCTCTTGACATGAAACATTAAATAATAATGTATCAAGAACTGAAGGAGCTATTTCATTTATTATTTATGCGTTTTTTTTTTGAGAATATATCTGCTACCCAGGATGTTTTGGGATGTGTTGAGAATTTAATCACGGGGAAGTTATTTTTTTTTATAAATATAAATAAAATTGAAGTGTCTGTTTTTAATGTCAAAATAACAGCTTTTAACTAAATGCATATGAAAGTATTTACGGTACTTATAACAAGAAATCATTTTTTTAATTTTTGTCTGTCTGTCTGTCTGTGTGTTTGTTCCAGCTAATCTCCGAAACGGCTGGACCGATTTCGGGACATCTACTGGCAGATAGCTGATGTTATAAGGAGTAACATAATTACTTTTATAAAAAAAAAATTGGGTTGAGTTTAAAAAAATAAAACCCTTGAGATTGGTAACAAAATCCAATTCAAATAGGGAAGTAATATTTTTATATTAATTTCACGTGGGCAAAGGTCGCGGGGCAGAGTTAGTCTTAAATAGTAATCGCTCTTAATGTGCACGTCTTACATCATTCTCACATAAATTATATGTATAATCTTAACAAACTTACGGTCACTGTTATGAAATAACATTGTATTATTATTTTGTAATGACACAAATTTATTAGATATAGTTATAAATTTTTCGATGATAAAACTTCGTTATTTACGGCATTATTAACTAACTTTTGTAATTTACGCGGTTCTTAAATAAAAACAACTGCCTCGGTCTAGGTCGATTCCCGAGTCGGGCCAAGTGTTATTGGGTTTTTCCATCAGGAATTTTCAGTAGTAGCCACGAAATCTGGATTTGTGCCCGGTTGATGGCAATAGGCTCGCCCCTTATTACGTACACGGGACTTAAACCAAAACTGGCGAAATATGGGTGTACTTGTATCTTTTTTTTTTAATTTGTTTGTAATTTTAATAGATTTTTTCTTTTCTAATTTGTATGTCAGTAACGACAAAACATAGCAAGAACCTTAACTATTTATAAGATCTCTAATGTTATACCTATGTTTTACAAATAAATGATTCTGATTCTGATTCTTGTTAGGTTCACCCTTGCCTAACCCTTCTGGGATTACATGTTATGTACTGTAAATAAAAACAATGATTACTTTTCTTCCGCGAAGGAATTAGAAAATAGGGCCTGGAACAGTGCAAATCGCTTTAATTGCTGGTACTCAATACGATTTAGGCTCGGCCCTAATTCACAGGACTTCAACGATGAACTATGAGCCTAATACACAACTCTGCCTAAACTTTCAGGTATTACAGGCGTGTTTTATGAGTATGCTGTGTAAGTAGCTTACACAAGCCTTCATAACATTGGTCTAGTGACTGGAAGCGGTACTGCCGAACACGAGGTCCTGAGTTCTACTCTTAGGTCGGGCAATGCGTGGTTAAATTTGTCCATAAGGAATTTTCCAGTAGCATCCCAGAGTCTGGATTTGAGCACTGTTGATGGCTATAGGCTCGCCCCCTTGTAATATGGGGCCCAAGCGTGACAGAAAAAATGATGTTGGTTTTATAGGTACACTTCTGCCTAAGCCGTGGGGGAACAGGCGTGATGTTACGTTACGTAAGTAGCTTCTATAAAAAGCAGTCGAATTTTATCGTCTGTTTGACATTTTTTTATTACATAACCTTAATTCATATTCAAGTTCACAACAGAAGTAGAAGAAGTTAACCTTTGACACAAATTCATAGCTAATAAGTTTTTCAGCCAAATAACAGGAAAAAATCGTTATTCAAAATGGCTGACACGTTGTATACCGTTTATTCAATACATTTGATACATTATTACTTTCTCGTAAGGCTCCTGTCCCACCGCAAGCGAGTAAGCGGCTAGCTATCAGCTATTTGGAACGTGTAATAGAAGTAGGTCCTGTGTAATTAAAAGAGATACAAATAAATCAATAGTTGACTGTTCACACTGCCGACGAGTTAACACTCTACTAGTTTGTAGCAGCAAAAGGAGCCGTAAACGAGACAAAATCGCTTAGCGAGGGTTGCACTCGCGGAGAGATTCACTTGATAAATACGCATGCATATGATTTAGGCGAGTAATCGCTAGTCGCACTCACGACCTGCCCACCAGGAAAATATAAAAATGATGTTATTTTGGAAATTTAAGAAACACGTCAAAAATTAAAACATTTTTAAAGTCAGGTTAAAGTGGTGTATTTAACTGCCCTATTCTGAGTCATCACATCAGGGTGCCGACTAAAACGAATTGACTTGATGTAATTATTATTTGAAGAATGAGTGTAACTTAATCACCAAATGTCTTACCACTAACATACGTAGTTCTGAAGTACCTACTTATTCACTAACCCATATAATGGACCTTGCTGCTCGAAACAAATAATTATGTGATTTGTTTTATTTCCCATCCGGGAAGAAACAGCCGAAGAGATAATATTGGTCAAGTCACATGGGGACCACGCAGATTAGTGACCATGCAGATTTCAAATCCAATCTACGCACTCGTAGCTCGCAATCCGCTAACTCGTTAGTAGCAGCTAGCTCTAACGCGCTTGTCGCTAATCGTTGACGGTGTGACATCTGCCTTAAACCCGTTTTTTGACAAATGAGATGTTACACGAAATTTTCATTCATTCATGAAAGCCTCGAGGTTTTTCAAAGATCTATTTCATGTTATAAATCATATTATGTATGAAAATTGAAATGTGAATTTTATTGCTTCATTAGTCTTTGATAAAATGTTCGATTACGGATTATCGTAATCTCTTTGTTGTTTGAATTCGGGTTGATTTTACATTTTCATTATCTTTAGGTTTTCCAGAATAATGTATAATCCTGTATTTGCGATGTAGCCAATTATTCCCTGGCTACATGCGAATAGCTGTATAGTATATTCCTGTTTTTTTGCCTTGTTATTTTTTATTCAATAAGCACGTTAACCCGTTGGTCTCGGCTGCCATTTGTAGATCTTTGACAGTCGTTACAGGTAGTCAGTGGCCCGAAAGTCTGACAACCAGTCTTACCACGAGGTATCGTATTACCCAGTACTAACTGGGTTGTGGAGGTCAGATAGGCAGTCGCTCCATGTAAAATACTGGTATTCAGCTGCATCTTGTTAGACTGGCCGGTTGCTGGCTAGTTGGGAAAAAGCTAGGCAGATGATGATGATATTTTTTATTCATAACTATGTACATATTGTACATTATTTACAAACTACAAATAGATCTATAACGGAAATAGATAACGGAAATAGTACAAGTATCATAACAAGAAAAGAATTACAGGGCGTCAAGAATTGATTCACATCGCTGTCAACAGGAGAAGTGCCCAGAAAGCTAGTAGCATTGCCACGTTGGATGGCAATGCTGATTTTTTGGCCAATAAAAGGCCAGCCCTCTGGTCACGTGAAGAGTCAACCAACCGCTTGGCGATATCCCGAAATACTAGGTGTGCACTCGGACCCCATGGTTCTAGTGAGTCAACCCCAAATTTTGCTGTTTTGATTAATTAATCGATAATTAAATGTTACCGGAATTGTATGAAACGTAGGAATTGTACACAATTCCTAGGAAATATATACCATTCCGAGCCTACTTAGGAAATTAATAAAATAATATTTCAAAGATTCTTTAAATACACACATTTCCTGTGAAATATATGTATTTCCTAGGAATTGTGTGCAATTCCGTAATTATACTAGGAAATATGTTAAAAGCGAATGCTTTCTGTGAATAAAATAAATAAAACACGATTATAATCAACGTCAAGGTAAATATCCAGGGGCCCAATTCTGCTATTACAATAGACGACAATAGTGTCAGAATGGTCTGTCATTGATTTCATAATTGTTGATTTTGACAAGTTTTGACAAGTCAAAATCAACAATTATGATATCAATGACAGATCATTCTAATGGTAATTCTAATGGTCTGTCATTGATTTCATAATTGTTGATTTTGACAAGTTTTGACAAGTCAAAATCAACCATTATGAAATCAATGACAGACCATTCTGACACTATTGTAATAGCAGAATTGGGCCCCAGGGCTGCGGGACTGTTCGAAAGAGATACCGCGGCCCTGGAACATAAAGGGCAAAAGAAGAAACATGGATGGTTTTTAGTCAGTAAAAGTCTGACACTCCCTTCCGCTTCACCCAGAGCGGGAGGAGTCATTTGATGATTTCCCATCCAAAAAAAAAAAAAGGTTCAAAAATCAAAAGTTGTAATAAGGCGAAGTCGACGTAGCCCCGCTGGGTTTAAAGGCATCCCAAGTCCCGAGGTCGCTTCGCTCGCTCATTCATGCTGGTGTGGTGTGTAGTGTATTAGGAAAACAAAAAAATAGCAGCACGATAGACGCTCTCGACTGTATGTAGTCCCCCCTCGCACCGCTCTCCCCGCTGTACTTAAGAACATCAAGAATGTTATACTCCGATCGCGAATGAATGAATGATCGGAAATGTATAGATTTCTTTGGAAAAGTGCATATTACTAAATATATCATAGATTTCCTATCTATTTTAGTAATTGTTTACAATGACAGATTACATACTTTTCCGTTAACAGATAAACTAAATGGAAGGGTGAAATACCGCTCTGTGCTACACCAAAATATTGATTTAAATTAGCATTTATATCGGAAACATGACACTTTAGAAGATTTTAGAGCTTGTTCGTATTGATACCAGCTATTGATATAGGTTTTATGCGTGGCCGCTATTTTGAAAACAAAATAAAATTGTGTACACAACAAGGATAACGCACTTTTTATCTCGGTAGTACTATCCCGTAGAACAGTTACTGAACTCCCACGTGAGCGAAGCCGCAGGCATAAGCTAGTATTAGTATAAATGGATTAATACAGGAAATGCTAAAGGAATTAAACAAAAACGAAATAGCTTGATTTGAATGAAATGATTATTTTCAGTGTTCAGTTGAAGCACGCGTTCAGGCCATTACCAAAATACTAGTTTCAGAATTTCAGAATATTAGACCGGGCAGTGACTACACTTTTTTGTTTAATAGCAGGTTATTACGAAGGAAAGTAATAATAGCGCAATAGTTATCTTTTTAATTTAATTCTAGGGTGAAACTGATTTTTTATTTAAGGTTTTTCATGTTTTAATTTATTTATGATAAGCTGTTGAAAAGGGATTTTTGAACTGGTAGTCGAAAACTAGTTGACGCCATCTTGAAACATGTGTATGTCGTTGGAAACTATATTTCTAGGGTTCCGTACCTACGGAAGCCTTATAGAATCACTTGGCTGTCCGTCCATCCGTTCGTCTGTCTGTCTGTCAAGACCCTTTATCTTGGGAACGCGTGGAGGAATTGAGTTGAAATAAAAACCATATACTCAAGTCTACATTCCCTTGATGCTGTGTCAAATCAAACTTAAGTTAATGTAAAAAAAAATATGCGGCTGTTTATGCCGCAAAAAAACGAAATTTGGCAAAAAGCATTGTCTTATAGCACAAGTAAAGGGAAAAATCTGAAATCCGTAAATATGTAGTTTAATAACAAAATACCTACAAGTTTAAACGGAACTCTCGGTGCGCGAGTTCAACTCGCACTTGGCCGGTTTTTTTTTATCATAAATTCCAAGGTTTAGCAAAGGAGCGGATTTTCAAAGAAGACAGTATTTTGTTTTATTAACAAAAACTGAGTGCCTCGTTGCCTCGCTACTAACCACCGACTGTCTCGAGCTGAGCATGAGGTCCTGGGTCCAATTCCCGTACGGGCAAAGTGTTATTGGGTTTTTCCATTAGGAATTTCTGAGTAGCAGCCACGGAGTCTGGATTTGTGTCCGGTTGATGGCAATAGACTCGCTCCTATTACATGGGACTTAAAACATAACTGGCGAAATGTGGGTGTACTATTAGGTACACCTCTGCCTAACCCTTCGGGGATTACACGCGTGAAATTATGTTATGTTAACAAAAACTACTATCAGGATTTATGTTGTTTAGCGATGTCTTAGTATAAGATATTCAATTAAAAACATTCAAATTCAAAGTTTATTGATCATTCCTCACATAAACTGCCAAACGTCAATTTTATTATTCGGTTAAAAGATGTCAGAACATGGAAAAATGAATGTACCCCACCCCTATGAGTTTTCAGCCATTAATTCCCCCAATTATAGAAAAACAACATTCTTAAACGAAGCCCCGACCCCAAAGAACGCCATTACCTCAATAATATAGAAATTACTCCATGATTACAAATAGAAAAAAAAAACGTAATCTATTTTATGTGAATAGCGTGGCCCCTACAAATACGACTACCTACTTTTGAATACAAGAATAACAGTTATTTGTTAGGAAAATTGTTTTGTTTATGCTGAGGGAAAATGATTAAATGTTAATTTATAGTTGTTTTTTCTTCACACGCAACGCTTTTGTAGCGAAAGCCTTTGTCTTCTCGGTTCAATAAATTGTTAGGAACTGTAGCGATTATTGCTTAAAGCAATAACTATGTATTATAATGTTCCTAGGTTAGTTTGCGAACTTGTTTGAAGGGCGAGTTACAACTTACATGAGTTGTGTATAGATTTATCGATGTTCAAGGTCTAAAACGTTATCGTTTATAGGTTCTAACATAACTGGCAAAGTGTGGGTGCTATTTGGTTACATCTACTACCTAATTCTTCGGGATGACCGGCCTGATGTTATGTATGTTTAATAGTTTATAGGAAGGCAGAACAAAAGGTATATACATCAGCTGCTTGGCTGTTCGACAAAAAAAGTGACGTATTCCCAATAGACTTCCACCTCCGTTTTTTTCCTCGCTGCAGTCGGATAAAACTAGTTCGTCGAGTGTCTTAACCGAAGTGATCGGTTGCGGGATCCTTAATCGTATTTTATTTATTTATTTATATTCAAAAATGGTAGGTAATCTTATAAACTAAGCCCCACAAAACCGTAGTAATGGTTTGACTGGTCAGTGAGTCTCTAATTTAAAACGTACTTAAAACTAATTATTATTTTTTATGTAGCACTTTTACACATTTCTGAATAATATTTTTTTAATTTATGTTATCGTTCATAATATGTTACTCATTTGTTTGTAAACCTAGAAGGCACCCCGTATCAATAACCCATTGGGTCGACCTCGTACTTCAGGGTTTCATACTTGTGAAAAGTCTTATTGCCATTCTAGTAAATTACAATTTTCACATATAGTTTAAAATCCAAATAACGTCGTCCATGTTATTACCCGTTTGCACGCTCGCGAACACTACATCAACACCGTTACGCTATTAACCGCCTTTTATAACTTCCGCTTTAATAAATTGCTAATGTGGGGTATATTGTTTTTATACACACACTATTACAAAGTGTGGGGACAATGAGGTATGAGTATGAGTTCAACAGAGACCAAGTTTCGAACAGACACGACGATTTTCAAACGGCCGATAAGTGGGTCCGACAAAAGTCGGGCATTACGATTGTGTCCCAGAATAATCGGTGCTAGTTTACCAGATTCTCGCTGAAAGATCCGATTTTTGTTTTTGTCGGTGGTACCATGTCAGACACATCCACGACAAGCGATGGTGTTTTTTAACGTTTTACATTTTCTATAAAGACTTTTAACAGAAGTGACATAAGTATCTTTTCGGTATCTGACGTCATTTTTGACATTCCCGTCATCGTTTCGTTGTTACAATTTTAGTTTGTCTAGGTCTTTTGCTATCTAATGTGAAACTCCGCCGACTCCTTTGTGTATAACGGTCACCTACACCTAATTTACTCACATGTAACATCAAGAAACAAACAAATATTGAAAAACATCTAATCCCTGTAATTTCTACTTCTAATACCTGTTCAAACGAGAACAACTACGATAAGCTACTACGCCCAGAAATGTAAAACATGAAGCCTAATAAAGATAGAGACAACGATTGAGTGACAGAGATAACGCCTTACAAAGCCACGCTTCAGTTTAAGTTACGCTCCGTTTCTACTCTATCAAATAACAGTTCTGAGCGACAGAAAAAGAAAAATGTGATTCCATACTGCTAGCTGAGGCGCAACCCCAAATCCGATAATAGCTGCATAATTTAAGTATATGTTGTGTTCTGTACAAACTCTCACATAAACCTGAACCTCTAAATGATTACCTAAAATACCATTCCGCCCTTTTCCATTAAGATACCACAGCAAAAATTTACCTTTTGCATTAGGTAAAACTCATTAACGCGTCGTAAGTAGGTAGGTTGCGCTATGAGGGAAGTTCGAGTCTCTAATAGCGTCAGGTCACGACAAACAAGCAATAATGAACCTTGTTTATTTATATTATTATATGGAAATCAAGTAATATTGTTTTCTGTAATTGTAACGAAATTCAATTGGCATAGTATATCTTATTAAGCTATTGCTTGTTTCAATTTAGAGGCAGTTTAGATTGTTATTGAGGTTCATTTCTTTACGTATTAAATTAATTAGAGTCTGAATTTTGTGGAACCTAAGCCGGGGACTGCTGAGAATCATGAGGTCCTGGGTTCGATTCCCAGGTCGGGAAAAGTGTTATTGGGTGTTTCCATAAGGAATTTCTCAGTAGCAGCTAGAGTCTGGATTTGTGCCCGGTTGATGGCATTCTGGTCGCCCTCTTTTACATGGGACTTAAAAAATAACTGACGAAATGTGTATGTAGGTACTATTAGGTATACCTCTGCCTAACCCGTCGGGGCTTACAGGCGGGATTTTATGTTATGTTGTAAGCGGCGTTTATGGTTTTAAACTATCGTTTTTACTAAGTTGGAGTTGGCTTTTCGTTTTAAAGAACGAAGAACAGTGTGTAAAGTTCTTCATCCTCCATAGAAAAGGTAGGATCCTCCGAGCAGACGGGAGCTGTGCCTGGTGGGCTACTGCCCGACAGTTGTTGTCGGGTTTTTCTACACAGGGTGGCAAAAATAAGCTGTTCCATACATTTTGACCGTGTAGGAATTGCACTTTTGTAGGAAAAAGCTGTCTTTTTTTTAAATAACCGATGAAAAATTTATATGTAGGGGGATTCAGAATGATGTACTGAATACGTGGTAACCGTTTTCGCGTCGGTGTCCCTTCCACCCCGTATAGTTTCAGTCGCGATGTTAGTTCTTCATTTGTGTCATAGATGGCGCTGTAGTACTTTTTGTACTATGTTGCTGTAGTATTTTTTGTAGTGCCGCTACAGTTTAAGATGTAGCTGAATACCAGTATTATACAACGAGCACCTCCACCCAGATACTGGGTAGTACCATACCCTTAGATAAAAAGTAATAAGACTTAAGAGGTAACCAAATCCGTAACAACGGTCAATCGACGAATGTCCGCTGGGACCAACTGCATAACGTGCTTATTCGGACCACTCCATATCTCGGTATGTTAGGAATAATCACCCATCTACAAGTTAACCTTAATTTAATGCGGTTCGGATGGCAACAAAACAGTAAGCTTCAGAGTAAAACGCAGTGTTCAATGCTCATTCTACGTAAAAAATCCACATACTTACGTACAGGCAAACTTGGAAAAACAATCTATTCAGGTGCTGTATTTCATCACGATGAATAGCAATAAGTACATTTCAGGAGGCTCGAAGTTAAAGACCATTTTTCACAAGTTCAATTCTACCAAACACAATTCCGTGTCGGCACACTGCTCAAAAGGACCCCTTAATATTGATTGCTCACCTCAAGGTGCCTGCATATATAAAATTCGTTCATTCCACTTAATGGGATACGTTTATAGGGTTACCAAGTAAATGTTGTGTTTTTAGGAGCGTTTTTAATGTCTTAAACTTGACTGGCGGAATGTTGGTGTAGTACTGGCACATCTCTGCGTAACGTCTCGCCGGATACAGGCGTGGTAGCAGGCAAACATTGGCAAAAACTGGCTCATCTCGAGATGAGTTATTATTGCTTAAATTGGTAAAAATGCCTAATAGTGCCAAAGGTGGTTTAAAACACGATAAAAACATGTAAAACAATGAACTCGGCATCGTCAGCATTTATTTCAATAGACACTTTTGAATGTAAACATTTTCAAGAAATTGGGAACGATTCTTGTTGTCTATTCCCAAAGTCTCGTATGGTGATGAATTGGTAAGAAACTCCATCATCTGTTACTCTTTTGAAAAATGACAATAATGTACTAATACATTATATATTACTAATACCTTAATAATACCTTACCTGTTTGTTACCAATGGGGGGAGGATGTTTACGCCTGCGTTAAATATTGAGACACACAGTGTGTGTGTCGCACTTTGCTATCCAAAACGCACTAGGCGCGCCGTACCGCAAATAATTATTGTGATTTTTTATTCTGCCACCTACATTTTTCTACTTGTGTCCAAATCTTTTCACCGTCGCGGCAACCTCACGCTCCGTATTAATATTGTAAAAATTCAGTTTAAACCAAAATAAATCACCATACCTCGATACGGGAGTTTCATTGAGAACACTGAAGCCCCAACACCTGTAATCAAATAACTATACTACATTAGGTAATTGAAACATATATGACAAAATTTCTTCACACTCGACGGACACTGGTTTATTCCAAAATAGCGGCGATACTGTTAAACCTATCCTACAAACCCATAATCGGCTTACACGAAACCCACAAACACGAAAAAAACACCAAAAAACTTCCCAATTCCGCAAACTCCCGTAATAAAATTATAATTCGCTCCAATAACTCTGTCCTTCCAAATTACAATATTTTGTCCATTACCGGGGTTCGATTTGGCAGCCCTACGTCTACGCCATTTAAGCCTACCCTACCTGCTGCTAAATGGTCCATGGCTGGGAAATACTGCGCTCGAAAGCCTGGCCTTCACCTCGGGTTGTTTTTTTAGATCGTGTTGACAAGTATTCCTTACCTTTTATGTTGAGTAGAGCAGTGAGCGATAGTTTAGGGTTTTTGTATTGATATTTACAATCTCGAGGGGTGTAACACACCTTGTTCAAGTCGGCATATAAGATTTGGTGGTATTTGTTGACTAATAAAGCTGATCCGAGTAGCAGTGGCCCAGTGCACTCAAAAACGGTGAAGGAAAACATCGTGAGGAAACCGGTATGTCCTAGAATATTCGAAGACATGTAACGTCTATCAACCCACACTGGGCCCGCGTGGTGGATTTATAGCCCATTCCCTCTCATAAAGAGAAGGCAGTGTGTCCCAGCAGTGGGAACATTATGCGTCTTTTACCCGACATATCTGCCTCTGCCTAGCCTTTTCCCAATTATGTAGGGGTCGGCGTCTAGTTTAACCGAATACCAGTATTTTACATGGAGCGACTGCCTATCTGACCACCACAACCGAGTAAGTACTGCGTATTACGTCCACCTATGTATATAGGCTTAATATTAGCTTTTACCGCTCGGCTGTGGTAGATCATGCCGACCGAAATGTGGGTGTAGCACCCCTTAGCAGCATTGATGTATTAGTTTTATTTTCGAATGAAAGGTTTTTTGTGTACCTTTGAGGCAAAGAATACAAGGCTTCTCCACACGTGCGTGTCGTAAAAGTACCTAAAGGTCAACATCAAGGGCAGACTGCAGCCTTCGCCAACTTCCTGAGATGATACAATCCATCATTATGCTTCTTGGGGTATTAAAAGGGCAAAAAGTTCAAATATGTTTGGCCTAAAATTTAGCAACGCAAACTTCTCACTAATGCAGTCATAAGGTCGTCAGGTGCGCAGGTGACGGGGCATTTGGCGAATGTGCGAACTTGAACCTTAATCTGCTTGCTTCCGATATACAATATTACATTTCAGATGTTTAGGGTCTAGGTATGTAGAGAATTAAGAAGACCACCATCTGCCTAGCCTTTTCCCAACTATGTTAGGGTTGGCTTCCAGTCTAAGCGGATACAAATGAATCCTAGTATTTAACATGGAACGACTGCTTGTCTGACCCACACAACACAGTTAGTACTGGATAATACGATACCCCTTGGTAAGACTGGTTGTCAGACTTTCGGGCCACTGACTTCCTGTAACGACTGTCAAATATATACAAATGATAGCCGGGACCAACGGCTTTACGTGCCACGGACTAACTTAAGCAAGCGCAGAATTACGAAGACCATCTGTCTCACATATTATTTTATCTGAGAATGGAAGGGTCAGATTTTCTTTTGCTGCCCCTAGCGCACGTTAATTATATCGTTTTTTTTTTATTTTCGTAGCAAAACAACGTTCGCGCTTATTTGAAAAACGCATTCATTTATTGGAATGTTGCATTTGTAAGTCGTTCAATATTATAAAGAATCATGACCCCTTCTATGACGATTCCCTCTATGTCAATTCGCGAAACAAATGACAACTGTTTTAAAAAGTTTAGACTTGCTTGAGCTCGAGGTTGGTCAAGTACAAATAAATGGGTGCTTTTAATTACAAATAAATTTATTTGTTTTACACAAATTATAACTTACTAGCAGTCCTCCCGCGACTTCGTCCGCGAAAAATTAGATAGCTCGGCTAATTCGCATGACATAAATATAATTTATAACCTATGTTACTTCCTGATAATTAAACTTTCTATTTGTGAAAAAAATGTTAAAATCAGTTCAGTAGTTCCGGAGTTTATTCGGTACAAACAAACAAAAAAATCTTTCCTCTTTAGAATATTTTAGTATAGATTTCTTTCTAACAGAACATCAAGAGTATTCTCCAAAATATTGACAAAAATCATATTTTTGGCGACCAAAAGTACTAGGCTAGCATACATTTAAGGTGTTGTTTAAATACAAAAGTTCACCGCCCTTACAAACTTCTTAATAATGAAAAAGGAATCCCCTAACTTAAATAAGGAAATTCGTTAATGAGCACGCATCGGTAACTAAGTTACGAACTAGTTAGCAGGATTAGTGTACATACGCACAATTCAATCTACTTCGCGCTTTTAACGGTAGCGTCTTGATACACACGGTCGTGAAAGACTGACAGCTTTTAATGCCGAAAGGTGGCCTTAGAGGGCTCGGCAAAAACGTCACCTTGTTGTGTTGTCACCGTCTGTCCGTCTGCAAGACCCTTTTTCTCAGGAACGTAGGTGAAGGTATCATTTTTTTTTTTTTTATTTTTTTTTTTAAATGGCCTCTCGCAGCGCAACTACTCTAAGGTTGAAGCTGCTTAACCGGTCAATCCAGTGGTGGCCAAAAATTACTTTAAGGCCAGCCAGGGCTTACAAACTAAGGATTTACATTAAATGAACAGACAGTAAGGGCACCCCCTGTGGGGTTCGGGCCTAGGCTTAGTGCGTCATTGAGGAGACAGCTAGGGTCGGGCTGGGTCAAATAATTATTTGGAGGTTGGTTTAATACTACAGGCTCAGCGGCGCGGGCTGGCTCGTCTAGCAAGGGTCGGATAGTGATGTTACTGGGGGGTCGCGGTGGGCCTCGGCGGCGGGGCCGGAATCGCGGTCGGTATTTGTTTTTGTGTTTTTTTAACGTACTGGTGTCCCTACTACTCTCTTGAAGGAGGGTTATGGGGTAATCGGGTTCAACGTGAAGGTATCAAGCTATTAATATTAAATACTTAAGTCTGCTACCCCTTGGAGCAATTAAATCAAACTTGTAAGTCAACGTGATCAAAAGAGATGACCGTTTATGTCGCATATTTTGCGATTTCACAACGGAATCAAAAAACCTATAGGGTACTTCCCGAACAATGTTTTATAGCACATGATAATTAAAACAACCTGGAAACCGTAAAAAAATAATTTAATAACGAAATACCTACAAGTTTATACGGAACCCACGGTGCGCGAGCACTTGACCGGTTTTTTTTTCATAAATCGGATATAAGTTTCTTAGGGAAAGTGGTTTAATATGACGGGTAGACTCACCTTCTTAAAGGAACCTGTGATTGAAGAGTTTGGAGTGTCATAGGCTTTGTTAAATCGTTCCTGTAGAACCATTCTCAAATTTCACGGAGGCAAATCCGCGGATAAAAGCTAGTCTCAGATATTTCTACATAAAGTAATATTATGTTAATAATTTATCCAGCACCGACACTTTTGGCACAAGGTCATAACCCAACACAACCAAATATATCATTTTTATTATATCTTTTTAGTCTGCTCACCATAATCTTTTGTGCGACCAACAAGGACATAGGCTGGAGGCTGGAAGATCCTTGAGACAATGTGTCACGAATAACTAAAATATTAAAGTGGCCTGCCGCATTGCGGGCCGACCAAGGACAACATTCGGACACCGTACATGTGGTGCAAATAAGGAGGTCACTGGGAAATACCTTCAAAGATCGCTTTAAGTGCCCTTTGAGGGATAGGCAGAAATGCAGTTTTATTCCTAGAGAGCAAAAACACTTCTGTTGCTGCAAAAATTGACGATTATGAACCTTTACATCAATTTATTAAAGTACAGTTTGCATTGGATTAGCAATTGATTTACAACCTTTTTGAATGTTTTTAGTATTCTAAAATCGGTTGTCTGTTTTTTTTTCTTCTCGTTCTAATTATGGATTTAGCAATAGTTCAGCTAGTTTTACGTACTTCGCACGTACTTCGCAAGAATGATAAGTTATTTTCGATCTACAAACTTACCTTTCAATAATACAAACACATAACTTTTCATTTCTACAGTCGGAAACAAGCCCATCTTGTGTATACAGACAATACAGGATTTTCTCTTCATGCAAGTTCCGTGTACCACGACAATAACACTGAGGTAAACCAATATCGACGTTGTTGCTTGCAGTTTAAGGCTGAAGTGACGTGCATTATAAAAATTGTATGGAGATAAATAAAATTCCTTGGGCGGACGAAAACTTAAATGCGATTCAGAATTGGCTGTTCAGTTCGATTTTCGGCAGACCTATTGTTGTATATGCGATTGAGTCGCAGGCAGGGTGTTTTGTTTGCGATAGAAGAGTTGTTCCTACCTTTTCATACGAAGGTAGTCGTGAATGTTCCCATGAGGGTAAGCAGAAACTACAAAACGCCACCTGCTGAGATTGTTACAAAGGAACTGCCTATCTACCCCTTTTTATCTGCTTCTTGTTGTAAACCTTTTCATAACAACACGTCTTTAATCGCCGAGGGGTTAGGCAGAGGTGTACCTCATATTACACCCACATTACGCCAGGTGTGTTTTAAGTCCCATGTAATAGGGAGCAAGCTTATTGCCATTAACCGGGCACAAATCCAGACTCCGTGGCTGCTACTGAGAAATACCTGATGGAAAAAATCAATAGCACTTTGCCCGACCTGGGAATTGAATCCAGGACCTCATGATCAGCAGTCGCGCTTGTGACTACTAGACCAACGAGGCAGTATGTAAAAGAAAAGTAGAGGAAAGTTTGTTAGTTTGGATGTTGGGAGTAATCTTCGGACCTACTGATACGATTCCGAAAATTCACTAACGGGCTGCATTGTCCTGGTGAAGGTTGCGGGGATCCGCTGGATGCGAGAGGCACGGGACCGGTCAACGTGGCAACACTTGGGGGAGGTCTATGTCCAGCTAGTGTTCCGCGCGCCCCCCCTATTGGCGTTACGGGGGGAGTACACCTCACTCTCCCCGCAGACTTGAGGAGGCCCGCACTAGCCGGGGATCGTGGGGATCCCCGGTGCAAGTGTGGGAAGGGAACACCGGGGTGGTTTTTAGTCGGTTAGAGTCCGACAGACACCTCCACCCGCCCCAGGGCAGAGGATATCCGTGTGGATTTTCCACCCCGGGAACAAAAAAAAAAAGGTCTATGTCCAGCAGTGGACGTCTTTTGGCTGAAATGATGTTGATGATGACACACTACATTATCCCCAAATGTCATAGGCTAGATTTAAAACGTCGATTTCTTTATTAACGATCATTTCCGACCATAACGCGGGCGAAGCCGCGGGCAAAACCTAGTAATAAAATAAACTAACTGTGCCCTCCACATACACAGTTCAGTAAATCCACTAAAAGACCATGAAGTAACCTGATTGAATGACCGGTTGAATGAACGAATGGTAAAAAATGAATGTAACCCGAACCTCAATACTCTGGTGCGGGAATTGAATCCCGTACCCTTGGGATACAATCATTGATTTCACCGGAGTCTGGGCCAAAACGAGCAAAATGGTAGTTTCTAAATAACTTCCTGTGTTTTCTTGTATATTTTCTGTAATGAGAAATGGGATTTAAGAAAATAAAAATGGTATTTGAACTTCTCCCGGCGTGTTAGAGAAAAAAAAAATTGTGTTTTAATTCAGGCAAAATACCCATAGACAACAAAAATAATAAATTGAGTCATTTAAAAATCATTGAAAAAACATAAATATTAAAAAAAAAACACCAAGCAAAAGCAAAATGCTGCTCCCAAAATCACATAAAGTCTTTTCACACTCATTTTACCTTTGACAGCACACATTATAGTGACCGAAATAAATATCACTCCCATTTTGACGGACCTGTCAGTTTCAGCAACCAAATTTCAACCTTATTTTCACAATTATAAAGATCTTATGAGACCTCAACCTCAGCAGTTGCACTTCTTACACAAATACTCTCGAGACTGTTAAAGTAATCTCATTTTTATCTGCCTAGCCTTTTCCCCACTATGTTGTGGTCGGTTTCCAGTCCACCCAGATGCAGCTGAATACCAGTGTTTTACCTGACGTCCACGACCCACTTAGTATTGGGTAATACGATACCCCGTTGTCAGACTTTCGGGCCACTGACTACTTATAAATTATTTGTGATTTTAGTTTTCTAAACCAGACATTTAATTATGATCAAAGATTTTTTTTTTAAACGTTGCCCCACACTAGGAATTTCTCCTGTACCGTGGGTGCGTTTACAAACATTTAAACTCACATGTATGTGAATTTAAATGTTTGTGTATACACAAACAGCCAGACCCGGAACAACTATCTGTAGGCCATACAAATATTCGTTCCGTGCGGGGATCGAACCCGCGACAGCAACGCAGCAGTCAATCGCTCAGCCTCTGCGCCAACCGTGCCGTCAAACCGTTTTAAACTGTCATGGTCACTAACATTATAATTAACACTAGAAACGGGATATTTACCATGTCCACTGTCAGTTTATCCGTGATTATGGTGCTTGCAACAGCGCCGAAATATCGGGAACTCAAAACAAACAGTGGACATGGTAAATATCCCGTTTCTAGTGTGAATTATAATTATATATTATTAAAAAACTCTTATAAAATTAAATGCGAAAGTTTGTGAGGATGTTTGGATGTTTGTACCTCTTTCAAGCAAAAACAGTTGAACTGATTTTCGTGAAATTTGGCACACATATACTTTATTACCTGGATTAACATATAGGATACTTTTTATCCCGGCAGTACGATCACGTGGGATAATTACATAACTCGGCGCAGGCGATTCAACAGGAATAAGCTAGTATTAAATAATAAACTCAACTAACGACTGACAAATATTTACAAATGACAGGGACCAACGTCTTAACGTAAAAAATCTCTTTTACTCATTTCTTATTTACAATCTGACAGCCAATAAACATTTACCAAGCAACAGAAGTACCTTCTATTTGCCGTAAAGCATCGAGGCGAAGCTTTATTTTATAACCACGTATATTGGTGAGAACCCTACGGTATTCGCTCGCGGTAGTTTTTTTCGTAAGATTAGTTTGCGCTCATTCGAGTTTCGTAGTGATGGGCAGTGTGAGCCGAATAGTCGATTTGTTTCTTTGATAAAAGTCGACTATGATTTTTGTGAGGCAAAGATTTAGGTTAGAATATGAATGTAGCAATGGATTTTGAGTCTAAGACTCTAGTTTTTGGGAAATAATAAAACTACCTATTGATTTAAACAGCATTATTATAACACTTATAAGATACTTACACATATTTAGAAGGAGTGTATGTAGGGATCGTAGCAAGTGGCATTTCTGCTTATAATCGTGTGAAAACGGCGTTTATTTAAGGCGATAATTTCCTACACAGAAATTACCCCATCACTAGTAGGTATTATCGCCATTGGTGTCAAACTTCGTCGTTTTTTCCAGCGAATGCCACATTTTTTGCAGCAACGTATTAATGTCGTAGTGGAAGAAAAAAATACCAATATCGGGATGGAGTTTAATAAATGTGACTTCTAAAATTAGATGAACTAGCCAACGAGTTTTTTTTGTTATTAAAACGTTCGATCATTAAAGCGCCTTCGCCCACGGCGACCTTCTGAAGAGATGGCCTTTGCGCGTTTCGTTAACGTACTTCTGCATCGCTGCTATCGCACGTCCGGGCGGTTTCAGATTAGCGTTTATCCGGCGCGTTTATGCTCGTTTTTAACAAGCGCGTTTAGGCGTTTAGGCGCGGCCGCACGCCCGCAAATAAGCGCACTTATGAGCATACGGTCTTTTAAGTGCAAAAAGTGGAGCGCGTGTACACGATAGGAGACTATACGCGCAGAAAAAAAAACGCTAGTGTGAAACCACTCTTTCGATACAAATCGAAGGAGTCCACCTTAAAATTACAGCGTTCTCACCCATTTCTATAACGATGCTGAATCTGGCTGAAACGCGATGGCATCGCGACACATAATCGTAGTAACATGGGCGCGACTGTATCGCAGCCGTTTTGCGTTTGTATCGCTGCAATACGTCGCGGTGGACGAGGGCCCTAAGTCGGGTCGATTTTATCTGTAGTTTAATAAAAAATAAGCAGTTCGTTAACTTTTTGACGTACGTTAGATTAATGAAGTAACGCTTTTTCAGATGACGGCCCGTTAGCATTATTTTTTATCCCATGAAGTTTTCAGTAGCAGTTACTAAGTCTGGATTTTAGCCTGGTTGATGGCAATAGGCTCGCCATGTATTCCATGGGACTTAGACGTAACTGGTAAAACGTGGATGTAGACTAAAGGTGTGATGTTACGAAATAATTATAAGTCGTTTCTAGGTTTTTATAAATTATATTTCAATTTAATGCATGTTTAACATGTAGGTACTCAATACTAACTGGGTTGAGAAGGTCAGATAGGCAGTCGCTCCATGTAAAATACTGGTATTCAGCTGCATCCAGTTATACTGGAAGCCGACCCCATCATAGTTGGGAAAAGGTTAGGCAGGTGATGATGCATAAGTGACTTATACCAAACTCGATCTTTAGTTACTTTTGCCAAAACAATTTTCTTTCCACCTAACGCTTGAGATAGCTTCACGGTAAATCTATCCTTAAATATCTTTTCCAATCATTGTGCCATACAAAATTGATCCTTATTGACATCCATTCGAAAATATGATGAATGGCAGGCGGAGCCGGGGCTAGTTGTTACGTATTGTGTGTGACGTTTAACATGGGTCAGCAGGGGACGAAAAAAGGGAGCCCCTAAAGGTCAAGTTAAGCTGTTTTGGACATTGAATATGCATACCTAAGAGCTGTTAGTTATTTTTGGGTAGTAGTTTTAATGAGAAGCTGTGTTAGGTAACCACGTCATTAGTTTGGGGGTCGCAAGCGCGACTGCTGAGAATAAGAATAATTTATTTAAAAAAAATGTAGGTAGGTATTACAAAAGTGTAAATTTAGGTGCAGTAGTGTTATTTCTAAACAATTGTATTATTAGTGCTTATAAGTAAACTTTAACTAAAATATATATAACTGTTGCAAGTTACTATAATGAGCTTGTGGTCCTGGATTTGATTGCCGCGTCGGGCAGTGTTATTGGGTTTTTCTATCAGGAATTCCTCTGTAGCAGCCACGGAGTCTAGATATGCGCCCGGTTGATGGCAATAGACTCATCCCCTATTACATGTGACTAAACATAACTGGAAAAATGTGGGTGTGCTATTAGGTACACCTCTGCCTAACCCTTCGGGGATTACAGGCGTGATGTTATGTTATGTGTTTATTTCCACACAATGTATATTGTTTTGAAATAAATGACTATGACTATGTCATTTTATTCCAAAAAAAAACAGACATTTTCATGAAAGTCTGTTAGTTACCATAAAAGTTAAGGAGTATAAAGTACGCACATATATTTTTGGCGCAAAGGATGCTACCATGGGTGCTGTGATGGCTAAATCATTGTAGTGATGTACGTGACTTTTGTAACGTATGTCAGCAGTATAAAGGGTGTAACAAGACCCTTAACGCAGCCAAAAGGCACTTGTTCTCCCCGTCATTGCAATCATTTTTTTGTTGTTTGCCATACCTGGGTACCATCTAGTTACGGAGATATTGATATAAGTTCCCATATTTTCACAGTTTTTTTTTTGTCATATTTTTCTTTAAACACCTCCACGACCCCTGTACTATTCAATTCATCTATCAGCACAATGTTTTGAGTACGTTACATTGAGTTCTACCGTAAAACGTGATTTTCACGCCAAAAAACGTCGTTTCCCAGCAATATTTTCTGCGTAAAGTTACCTAGTTTGATGTATATACATAATGCTTGGTTGACGGCTTCGTCAAGCGTCCGTTGACATGTATGTGTATAGGAAGATATCATCATCATATCAGCTCAGAATCACCCACTGCTGAGGATAGGCCTCCCCTGTCTTCTGCCACTCTTCTCTGTTCTATGCGTCCCTCATCCATCCAAAGACATGATCTTCAATAAATATAGAAAAGTAGCGTTTGTAAGTTTGAATGTGAGGTATTTTCCGAAACTACTCATTCGATGACAAAGAAAAAAGTAGAAGTATAAGTGTGTGCATAAATAAATAAATAAAGTTGTTTCACTGATGGAAAGCCACATATGATTGCTGGGTGAGTGACATAGGAGGGCCAGAGTGGATGAAGCAGCGGGCAGAAGAATAATTTTCTGTAGTTTTTTTTTTTGGTAATGGTTTTTTCCATCAGGAATTTCTCAGTAGCAGCCACGGAGCCTGGATTTGTACCCGGTTGAAGGCAATAGGTAAATAATTCTGAAGGTAAGTCGAATACATAAATCAATTGGAACCTCTTTGCGAAGACTGTCTCTTATGCTGCGGCCACACTACCTTACCGTCTACCGCCCGTTTTCCGCAATAATTATGGCATTAAATTACCGTTTAAATTACTGCGTGAAGTGGTATGGTTACACTAGAGTTTACCTAGATATGTCAATAAATTAGGCGGTAAAAATATCATTTTTCAAGATGGAGGTTGAAGCTGCAGCTGTGTATACAACACAGCTGCAGCAACCCTTCTGAGATTACAGGCAGAATTCTAAACTAAGATTACAGCCTAATATCAGGGGAGCGAGCAAAAAAATCAGCTCGTATTGAAAATAGAACATGCATGATGAGTGTTGGAAGTTGTATGAAGCTGCGGGACTGTTCGAAAGAGATACCGCGGCCCTGGAACATAAAGGGCCAATGAAGGAACATGGGTGGTTTTTAGTCCGTAAGAGTCTGACACTCCCTTCCGCTCCGCCCAGGGCGGGGAGGGTCATTTGATGATTTCCCAACCACCAAAAAAAATAAAAAATAAATAAAAATAAAAGTTGTATGAATGGAACAGCCTGTTGTTATTTTATGTTTATTTATAATGCGCGTGTGTTGTAGTTGTGCAGAATAAACAGTTTTTTTTTATTTATTGTTCTTTAGCATCTGATTTGTTTTCACTATTTCTTGATAATCATTGATAATCATGATGAGTACAATTACCTCTTAAGAAGTTTTAAGTTATTCCAATATCAGCTAGTATAAACATCGATCAAGAAAATGAAGTCTTTTAAATAAATACAAGTTTCTTACCAAAAAACTGAGTCTTAGGTTGAGTGGTCGCAAGCGCGACAGCTGAGCATGAGGTCCTGGGTTCGGTTCGCGTGTCGGGCAGTGTTTTTGGGATTTTCCATCAGGAATTTCTCTGTACCAGCCACGCAGTCTGGATTTGTGCCCGTTTGTGGTAATAGGCTCGCCCCCACTTAAATGGGACTTAAAACTTAACTGTCGAAATGAGGGTGTACTAATAGGTACACCTCTGCCTTACCGCTTGGGATTACAGGCGTGATGTTATGTTATGTTACCAAAAAAACAGAGATTTTCTCTTTGAGTTTTTTTTTTAGTAAAACCGTCACTTACCCAAATAAAAAAGCATTACGGTATCGTAATCACTATGTGGTCAAGGCTGCCATGTTTGTGGAGCTAATTATAATAATCTTGGAAAAAGAGTCGCGTGCCAAACTTATATTGTAGGCAAACCAAGGTCTTAATGTGACCCTATTCGGTACACGTTAGTTAGTTACTTGATATGGATCTGTAACCTTATTTTGAAGTATACTTTGTTATTGACAAGGTAAACGTAAACAACCATTTTGGTTACATAAGTGGGTTAACGAAAATGGATACCCTCCATTACCTTTCGACTCTGAAAAAAAAACAATTAGCCGAAATAACTCTCGATTTGTCATTTCAACAAGAAATCATTCAGTTTGGCCGAAACAAGGAAAACCTGCTTAGGCGTAGATTCATAAATGACGCCGACTTGGAGCCTTCACGAGGTAACATAAACTGATTGATCGCGTCCGTCATTCCTTGTAACGTGCCAAAAAAATCGGTCAAGTGCGAGTTGGACTCGCGCATGAAGGATTCTGTACCACCGTAGTAGCCCCTTTAATTTTTTACATTATTTTTATTTTGTTGTTATCAGTAGCGAAGAGTCAATTTTTGTAAGCGGCAAGCCGAAGTACATATCTTTAATGTGATTATAATATTTGTCTATAGACTACTGACTGTGCCATTTTTCAAAGGGAAGCCGGTAGGAATCGAGTTGTATGGAACCTTCGCCACTGGTTGTTATACAGAAATACACAGTCTGTGAAATTTCAAGTCTACCTATTATGGATCACGAGATACAGCCTGCTGTCAGATAGATGGATGGACAGACGGACGGACAGCGGAGGCTTAGTAATAGGGTCCCGTTGGTAACCCTTCCAGTAGGGAAGCCTAAAAAGGAACACCCAGATTTCGGAAGAAATTCTTGAACAAAACTCACAGTTTGCCTGCCCCGGGTATCAAACCCTAGGGCCTAGACAAAGGGAGTAGTTTTCAGTGATAACAATGATAGAATATTAATTGCCAGTTTCCACGGCTTAGGTATTTCAACCCTGTTAAAAGTTGTGGCACAAACACGAGATTCTTTGAAAGCGCAGCAAAGACTTTTTGGTAGTTGGACCCAGCCCTTACGCTTTAAATAATGTCATTATAATATCATACATCCATAAACTGATGCTTTTCCCCATGGGAGTAAGCAGAAACTGTAGAACCCCATCTGTTACTATCCTTACATACTCCTTTCGCCTCGTCCATGTTCATACTTCTGGTCATACACGCACGCCGGCTACGAGTCAATCAATCAAACTATTTTATTTCACATAGGCCTACATGGGCACATATAAAACGTCGAGAATAAGGTGCACGGTTCGGGTTGGTCGTTTCTTATTGAGAAGAACCGGCAAGGAATTCCATGGTTAATCTTTTAGAATTATTTGGTTTTAAAATGTTATTGCGTAAATACCTAAGTATGGGAGAACAGCGTAGGCCCAACAATAAGTCATTGCTTACTTAAAAATAAGATTGAGAACAATTAGAGACATTCACATATTTGTGCCGTTTATGAGCATTAGTATTACGCACCTGACCTTTCTGAAGTATCTCACCAATAAAGTTAGTGTATTTCCTTCATGGGCGTCCCCTCCTGGCGTTGTCGCTCACATCTGTTCTCCACATGTCCACGCCATCTAAGCATACTCTTTAAAATTTTTGTCAATACATCTGCTTTTAATATTTCAATCATTTAAACGTCTTTCTACATCGTTCTCACATATATGTATAATCTCATGATGATGATGTAACCAAGATTTTGTAACAATATTTTTGATTTAAAAGAGTGTCCATGGAGTTTCTTGCCCATTCTTCTCCATAGAGATCTACGCTTTGGAATGTGCAACTGCAGTACTTTCTCAAGTTATTATGCCTTGTGACTGGGACTGTAGCGTCGCTTCTTTTAGTGTTTTTTTTTTGACATTCAAAAGTGCCGTAATGGTCTAATTTAAATAAATGCTTTGAGTTTGAGTTTAAATAAGCAGTATAGAGTAGCAGATGTCCGACTGATACCATTTGCCCAGTACGGTTCCATGCATGGTGCGACAGATGTTATCTGTACTGTCATCAGCAGAGGTCGATGATATGTGACGCTCGTCTGTGGGGCTCTAACGAGCATCGCTTCACATAGGTAGTAGTTGAATGCTATATGAATGATAGGTTTACATTTTGTGTGGGGTTTACCAAAAAAGATGACCCTTGCGTCTGCTTAAGTGCCGTCAAGGCAATTGACAGATGTCAAAACTAAACAGTTCTTTAATTAGGTTTGCTATTAATTCTCATGCTAAACAGGTACCTAGGTAATGTCTTTTGTAGTTATTAGAGCTTATGCCCGGTACTGTACCGATTGGTAATTTTTTTTTTTTTTCCATACAAGAAGTCCCGATTCGTCATTACAGTTTGGCTATTAAATCTCATTTTACTATTCTTATCAGAATCTGGCCTTTACCCAACTATGTTGCTACAACAACAACTATGGGGGCGGCTTCCAGTTTAACCGGATGCAGCTGAATACCAGTACTTTACATGGAGTGACTGCCTATCTGACCTCCACAACCCAATTAGTACTGGGTAATGCGATATCCTTTGGTAAGACTGGTCGTCAGATTTTCAGGCCACCTGTAACGACTGTCAAAGATCAACAAATGACAGACGGGACCAACGGCTTTCGAGGCACGGAGGAAACTCGGTATGTAATGAGTGGTCACCCATCCACGAACAAACCTAGGCAAGCACGGCTTAGCCTAAAGATTGACCCGAGCGGCTGTTTTTATGCCCGAGCTCCTTAAATCACATATAATTGTTGTAATAGGTTTAAATTAATACACAGCTAGCCTTAAGCTACCTTTAACGATATTCAATAATACATAACCTCTATTTTTGGAAGCCGGTTAAAAAGTAGTCAGCACAGCGTTGAAAAACAAAGAGGATCAGTTAAACAGTGGTTGTCACATAACTAAGTCTGTGTAATCCGCCAAACAGCGCGAGATGAGTCTTCAAACCGTTTGGGGATTACCCCAATGAGAATTCTGGTTGTACAGTCACGAGCATCAATATGTATTCATTAGCAATTAATAGTAGTGATTCTTTTTTACTGTATTGATTGCAATTTCATGTTGTAACGAACATAGTATTACTAGTCTAGCCCCCCAGGCCTTAGGACGCTCGGTAAAAATCTTTTTTTTGATAAAAAATATGACGCGGATTCTAAATTGCGAGTGCGATAGACACATGTTACAAGTCTGCGATAAAAAATTCGAGCGATTTTTTATCGTAGTGCGAGCGTAGGCGTTATCTTAAAGTTGGTAATATTATTTTTTGAAAAAATCCAATAAAAAGCCATGACACCAGTAAAGCCGACGCTTTCACTGTGTGGTGTTCGCGGAGATTGCTTCGACTACCATGGGCCGCCATGATAGACGCATCACTACATAGCTTTCTAAAATTACCTAAAACGTGGCTTTAGCCTTTTCGGACATGGTACACGGTAGGGTGAAACGATGTGCGGTAATATAACGTGTGCGTGTCCGACAAGAGGCGAAAGAGACACGAGCGAAGGTGCGTTGCGAGACCGTTCGTGCCTTGCGTTGCTCGAGTGGCACTCAGAGCGGGGGCACACGATGCGTTGCGGCGCCACACCGCAAAGATTTCACCCTATCAGCGGGCACACGAGCGGTGTCGGCGCCGCAACATTGTTATGTCGCAGCGGTGCCGTAGCAGTCCTTCCTTGTGACTCATACACAACTGAGCGGTGCCGCTCCGACGTCGCAACGCATTCACCCCCCTCCCCACCTCGTCTCAGTGGTTGCAAGTCCGGTTCGGCGCCGGAGCGCATCGTGTGACATGCCACAGATATTTCTATGTAAGACGCAGCGACACCGCTCCGGCGCCGCACCGCTGCCGCAACGCATCGTGTGCCCCCGCTCTCAGTGCGTTGAAATTATAGCATTGCGGCGACGCAACGCACCATCAACGCCCGTTTGGCATCACTTTTACTCAGACACGTGTCGTATGTGGTCGCGATCCTCACCATTGAAAAAACGAAGAAGAAGAACAGATACATATTGATGGTCATGACTGTACACAATCCAAAGGTTTGGACGTTAATCCTTTTGTGTGATACCATTGTTTTGGGGTGACATCTGGATAATTACACCGAGTTATACGACAAAAGAAATTTTTATCCATTTCTGGGTGCTTTTATTCCGAAGGATTTAGAAAGCCTTAATCTTGGGATGGAACCCTTTCAGGTTTCATGTTTAACGTACTATTAATCATTATCATTATGCCTGTGTTCTTAAAGGGGTATGCAGATGTGGTTAGTACACATGTTACGTATATTCGGCTACTTCCTTGCATAAAAATGGTTAAATAATATAATAGTACTCACTAGAGGGTAAAGCAGAGGTGTACCTAGAGAACACTTACTTTTCATCAGTTGTATTGAAGTTAGTTAGGTGAACCTATTGCCATCAATCGGGCAAATAACTTGGCTCCGGGCTGCTATTTAGAAATCTCTGATGGAAAAAACCCGATAACATTTTGCCCGACCTGGGAAACGAGCCCCGGACCAGCTGAGTCAGCAGTGGCGCTTGCGTGCATTGCACGAACGATGTAATGTTAAGATTTCAATAAGTCTCTCTTGATAAAGGCCTTTCAGGAGTGCCCATGTAGGTATTATGATATAAAATAATTAAATTAAATTAAAGCTTTTCTGGATCGAAACAACTGGAAGTCATGGGGAGAGGCCTTAGCCCAGCAGTGGGATGCAGGTTAACAGTATCAGTAGAGCTTTACTACATAAAATTGGCACGATAATAGTGACTTTAACTGTGAGTACTGTGACATATTTCGCTAAAAGATCTGAAATAGTTGAAACGTTTCAGTGCAAAACTAGAAACCTACTCGCAAAGTTTTTCCAATAGGAGCTGCTCGTCAGGGCCTCGTCAGTCACCTGTAAAAGCTTTGAATGCAGGTGAAGTTGAGAAGCTGGCTCTTGTACCACCCCTCCCTCACCCTCCCCCCTACTCGTTATCAAAATGCGCTCGACGATTGCAGATGGGGCGGCGAAAATTTATTGTATCGCCCTCTTGCCAACATTTGAAAATAAAACATGGAAGTTTTTCCCTGCAAATGTTTGTTTGAAAATTCTACCGAAGGAAGTATGTAACATATATTATGTATGTTACTACCACGTCTCTGGTCTCTGGGGAACTAGATAGAGGTGTATTGCCGAACGTATAGTTTATGTCGTACACTTAACATACATTTTATCCGAAAAAAATGTTAAAATACAAGTAAACTTAAACAAAATAAACACTAGAACCTTTCCACTGCTCTCTATCCAACATCTTATTAAAATTATACATGCGAAAGTTTATGACGATAGATGGATGGATGCATGGATGGATGGATGGATGTTTCTTACTCTTTCACGAAAACTATTAACGGATTTGGATGAAATTGGCACATAAATAGTTTATAACCTGGATTAACATAGGATACTTTTCATCCCGGTAGTATGATCCCGTGGGACAGTTACCGAACTCCACGCGGGCGAAGCCGCAGGCAACAGCTAGTAGTTTAAAAATATTGAAAAATAAAATAAAAATACATCAGTGGCCCTCGAAAGCTACGGAGTAGCCACAAGAGTGCTACGAGCTACGGCGTAGCCACAAGAGTGCCACGAGCTACGGCGTAGCGTGCACGTAGCCGGTAAATCTTCGGCGCGGCATGCGTCCGGTTGTGGGCAAATAACTCCCTATTATATACTTGTATTGTTCTCCGACATTGTCTGAGAAAATATTTGTTTAGAAAAATTGCAATTGAAAGCAGAGTAGAAACATAAGTATTGCGCTGGACATGAAGTAGATGCTAGACTTATCGGTACGTACATGAGTTCTGAAATTAAAAGATAAACAATTTCCAGTCAAGGTTTTTACTCTCTTTGTGTTGTTTGTTAAAGGTGGTTTAGTGGCAACCTATGTTGATCTACTTATTACATAACATAACATCACCCCTGAAATCCCCGAAGGGTTAGGCAGAGGTGTACCTGGTAGTACACCCACATTTCGCAAGTTCCCATATAATACAGGGCGAGGTTATTGCCATCAACCGGGCGCAAATACTCCGTGGCTGTTACTAAGAAATCCCTGATGGAAAAACCCAATAACACTGCCCGACCCGGGAATCCTGGGATCTCCTTATTATTCGAGAAATTAACAACGCGATCTGCTACGATCCTCACATACCCCCTTTACTTTTCACGTTCATGCATCTGGGGGTCTAAAATGGCCGCTTTAGCAGAATCATAATAGGATAATAATATGAATTACGTTTAAATTCTTAAAATGGTCATAGACGTACCTACTATTATGAATTGTCACCTTGTGACCATTTTACGAATTTAAAAGTAATTCATATTATTATCCTATTATGATTCTGCTAAAGCGGCTATTTTAGACCACCTGGTCCTACACAGAAGCAAGAACACCTGACCTTTCTGACCAACATCTTTAAAACATATAACATCAGATTTTTCTGAAGAACATAGAGTATAATGGACATGAAAAAAGAAACTACCAATTTATTGTCAGCTTTCGTCGAAGTTATTTTTAATAACTAAACAAGTAAAAAAAAATATTAAATAAAATAATGATAGCAAGTATTCGTTTGTGTCTACAAAAGCAAAGAACACAAAGTTATTGGTAAATATAAAATATTATAAAATGTAATTGCATTCTTCAAAGAATATTGCATTTATTGAGATTTTTTGTGCACCAATCACCATCTGTCTAGCCTTTTCCCAACTATATTGGGGTCCTCAAAGGCATCAAAGGCCTCACCTGGTTCCCTTCGACGCTCCGCAAGACACGTAGCGGTGACTTGGAATATACTCTAAACAACTATATTTTATTTTTATCACTGTCGCAGGACACGTGTTTTTTTCTACAGAACAGCGTACGTTCTTTCATCGTGAGCTTACAGCAGTAAAATTCTGGACGTAGACCTCTAAAATTACATGCAACTCAGCTCGATTCTACAACAGCAACTCTCTTTCTTCTGCTATATCCTGCCGAGATCGTTTTTCCACCGACGCTTGCCGATTCAGTCTCCACTTATGAAGTCTACCCCAACGGTCATCAGTTCTTCTGTTAGTAAAGCCAGTCCATTGCCACTTTAGCTTGATTATTCTGTGAGCTATAATAGCAACTTTGGTTCTCTCCGGATTACTTCCCCCTCATCATTTGCTATAAATGCCTACCTATTTAAAGTACATTAATACCCTCCAAGTATCAACAACACTCTTTTGATCGCTTTCAGCTTAAAGCGGCTTAATCGCTTAAGCTGAAGCGCTTAATGTAAAACGTTCCGCTTTTCATAGATATTCAGCACCAAACCGCAAACAGTTAATGAATATATTTATAGCTGTTTGAGCAAAATTTAATTAATTTTATATTTTAAAAAGTTCTTTTTATGTACGAGATTAAAAACCAGCTTTGTGATAACTAGGTCGCGGTACGGACAAATTGCGTCTTCAGGCACCAGGCTTTGACAGATAATGCACTGGTAGTGTCCCAGTCGAACTGCAATCTGTACGTTTACTAGTCTGACCAAACATTTACTAGGTTTAAATCAGGGATCTAGGGTGTGTCCACCGAAGCAGAGAGTGCAAAGCGGTACGCCGCACACAGCACCCGCTCCCCACACGCCTCACACGGCACACCGCTCCCCGCACGCTGCACACTGCACACCACTCCCCGCCGCCCGCTTACAGTACATCGCTCCCCGCACGCCGCATAGAGCACACTCCTACCCGCACGATGCACACACCACACCGCTCCCCGCACGCCGCACACAGCACACTGCACACCACTCCCCGCAACCCGCTCACAGTACATCGCTCCTCGCACGCCGCATAGAGCACACTCCTACCCGCACGATGCACACACCACACCGCTCGCCGCACGCCGCACACAGCACACAGTTCCCCGCACGCCGTATACAGCACACCGCTGCCCGCACGCCGCACACAGCACACCCCTCACCGCTCGCCAGTCACATCTCATCTCGTCACCGCTGGCCTAAACAATTACGAGACATCTCCTCCGTTGTCTGCTCAACCGTTTCCACTACTACTAAGCGAAGATGAGACGGGTAAATAACGAAATTCTATTGTTGGTACAACACAGCTCCTCTTTTCTCGTCTCGTCTCCGCTGTTTTTTTTTTCATGTGGGCTCCAATGATATCTATTTGTAACGGTTAAACGTTCGTTATACACGGTTATTTGAACTACTGAGGCCCTCAATCTTTTCCTAAGGAATTCTCCCTTTAAATAAGAATAAGAAAAATCAGCTGAATGAAACTGAATATTCTTTCTGAAAGTCTTAACAGCAAAACCTTCAATGGTTTTCTTAAATCTACAATAAGCTTTTTGATAGTTCATGTTGATCAAAATGTAGAAAAAACTATAATAAAGCTGTTACTCATACTTCATCGTCATCCTGCCCTTATACCAATTTATTTGGTGTCGGCGCAGAATGTGTTTTTCTTCCATACTTCTCTATTACTCGTCATCTCAGCAGTCACCTCCTTTATGGCAATAACATCCTTTACACAATCCATCCACTGTTTCTTTGGTCTTCCTCTACTCTTATACCCATCCACAAACAAACTCAAAACTTTCCTTACGACATTTTCCTCATTGATTTTGACTTTCCTCATTGACATGATTAATCAAATCAAATCAAAAATCATAATGTAACTGCTAATTGCTTAACCGTGAATTAAAAAAAGCCTTAGACGATCAAAAGTAACGTGTTACACACTCAAACCGCCAATGAGAACCCAGAATGTCACAGCAATCGTATTTCAATGGCGGTCCGGATACGACACCACTTCCCAACGCGTTATTAACTAGTTTGTTATTTTTTGTTGTACCATGTAGCGTCGCGGACAACAGGCCTAAAACCAGCCAGCCAGCCAGTTATTAAAACTCCCAACCATCTGTTTATCTGATGGATAGTTTTTAGAGTTCCGTAGTCAACAAGGAACCCTTATAATTTCGACATGTTCGTCTGTCTGTCTATCCGCAGCTTAGTTCAAAGACTCTTAGTACTAGAAAGCTGTTATTTGGCATGAATATACAGATTAAAAATGGTAAAATAAAATATCGAAAAGTATTTTTTTTAGGATCTCTCCCTCTCATGTACGTTATGTTTTTCTCGCGTATCCCATAGTGGGGGATGTTGTTGGATAGGTCTTTAAAAAATATTGCGAGTTTTTCATATAATTTTTCGATTAAGGGATTCTTTTGTCCCCCCCCCCCTCTACCAGCTAAACGGTTGTGTATGGGTGTGTGAAAAAATTCACAATGATAGTAAGTATACATATATAACGACGTTGAAAGGAAAACTATTACAGCTAAGTAGGCTTTACAAGTTTACGTGTAATAATCGACCAACGTATAAAATGTACTTGGATAACATATTTTCCTTAACATAATGTATTGGAGCACAGGTTTTTCAGCTGCAAATGTAAGTTTGTTTTTATTATTACAATAACAATCATCGTTCAGAAGCAAATCGGACCGTGAGAAGTGTATTAAATTAACGTTGTAAGACTACGGAACCCTACATTGTGCAACCGACACGCACTTTGCCGCTTTTTTAGTACCTAATGTCGGAGAAAATACGAGAGCGCCAAGCCTAATATGGACTGACTCAGTGAATATAAAAATCGTCGGAAACCTGAAGCTATATTATTGCCATCTCTTTCCAACGCACAAAGCAAGACAGAGACAGACTCCCTATCTTAAATCTACCGGTCTCAGAACTCAAAATAGACGATTAAATACAGTCAGTTTTGCCTCCATAAATAATGGAGTATCTGCCAATTTTTCATAACATTATTTTTAACGGTGACCTTAATATCGGTGTCTGTTTTCGAATTCGAATGTTTTGCAGTTGCCTTCCTCTGTTTTTCTACATAATCGGACGCACTTGGCTGAGTGAGCAAACAAGATACAGTGTTACGTCATGCGACGCGGGTAAGGCCTGGCTCTCAGCCAGTTTCCAAGAAAACTATTCAAAATGTTCCCCTTATGATTCTTCTAGTTGAGTGGAAGGTCACGTAATGTCCATTTTATTCATTGTATTGTATGCAGACGATAATTTGCGTTTTGAAACTGTCTGGCATACTAAAATGGTAGACGGACTTGAGTTAACATTTAACGATTAAATAAAGACACTAGTATAATATGATACGATCGCTAAATTGTGTGTTAATGTCTAACTACACTTCAATATACATTTATCTTTTAAACATAAAATATATATATTAACAAAATGTTACCTTCCAATAAAAAAATCCATTAATTCATCATTTTGCTGATTTGATCTCTTAATAAGAGGTTTCATCGTATTTTATTTATATTAATGGTAATTGTCCCATGTTATTTGGGGTCGGCGCAACACGTTTTTTTCTTCCATTCTCCTCTGTCAACCGTTACGCTTTCATTTACTTCTTTATCTTTCATATCATTCCTCACGCAGTCTCATCGTTTCTTTGGTCTTCCTCTCCCTCTCCATCCATCAACGTAAGCTATGTTAACATATTGGTATAAAACATAGCCTGCCTAACTATTATTAACATCATCATCATCATTTTTCTGGCCTTTTTAGGGCCAATGCCCAATTTATTTAGAGGTCGGTGCAGAATGTCTTCTTATCCATGCTTCTCTATTCTTCGTCATCCCAGCAGTCACCTCCTTTCTAGCCGTATCATCATATATCATTTATAGTTAGATATAATACCTTCCAATCCATTTAGCACTTTCCTGCTGAGAGGAGCTAGTTGCACTTAAGGTGAATGCTCCAACCAGCCCGCGAAATTCAAAAATTCTTGCGTTTTTTGCAATTTGCAGGCCAGTGCTAGGTTGTATGTTGATTAAAATATTATTCGCGGCTGTAAGACATATGTAGTTACAGAATTATAATCATCAAAATCACCAATACAACCCTCCAAGTTCATAAAGGCGTAGGAACAAAAAAAAAACAGAAAAAGTCATTTCTACAGCTTTATGAACTTAGAGCGTTTCATTGATGATTTTGATGATTATAATTCTGTAACTACATATGTCTTACAGCCGCGAATAATATTTTAATCAGCATACAACCTAGCACTGGCCTGCAAATTGCAAAAAACCCAAGAAATTTTGAATTTCGCGGGCTGGTTGGAGCATTCCCCTTAAAAACATTTTACCATTCTTATTTATCACGACAGTCACAGTGTAATAACATCAGTAGAGCAACCAACACATGTAATGAGAAAGAAATGACCGCACGTCGTCGCGCTGTTTTTTAACAACTCTTCCTACACTGTGACTACTAAATGATCATGAAAAAACTGGAGTTCGCCTGAATGTATACTAGTTTCAGTGGAGGTAGAAAAGGCTTTGGAAACTTTTAATGAGCAGTGTGTGTCAGTGTTTTGAAAGTGGGTAAGAGCAACTAAAAGTTGCAGAGTATATTTTTTTTCATATTTTATGTACATTTCTATTCCTGTGGGTGTCGTTACAGGTAAATGAGGGATTATTTGGAAAGTTTTGACCAATACAGTCCTTTCTAAGTTCTTTGGCCGCTAGCTTTTATGTTACCTAACTAAGGTTTCGGTTAAAAATAAATGTTCTGCAGGAGAATCTTGAAACTTCAGTGTAGCCGACATAATAGCTAGAAGTAAAATAACGGCGAAGGGACAGTACTTTATTCTTAACCTAGGTGACCCACGCAACTTCGTCTGCGTCACATAAGAGAGAAAGAGCATAATAAAAAATTTCGCGCGGTACTTGATCATTATGCTGCGGACTTATTTATCTTTAAAACTGTGATATCTCCTAAGATATATTCATTGAAATCAAATGATTTAAGAGCAATTTTGTTCAAAATTAAATACTTGTGATGAATAACGTATTTATTTGGATAAGGATTAATACCATTTTTATAAAAACACCTTCGTAAATAATGCATTATTTTTGAACAAACTTGATTACCATAAAAAGGGTTATAGTGAGTTAACCTTAAAAGATAGCCATATCGTGTCGCGGACATTTTTTTTAAACTTTTTTAAAAATAATAATTCTGACATACATAATTGTTGTGTAACTTTAACCGCTAACGCAGCGCACGCAAAAGGAATCAATTTTCCCCATTTTTACAACATTTTTCATTGAAGCTCCGCTCCTATTGGTCGTAGCGTGATGTTATATAGCCTTCCTCGATAAATGGGCCAATATAAAAAAAAAATATTCGGATTAACAGTTCCTGACATTAGCGTGTTCAATAAAGATTTAGTGAAATCGGTAATCCATCTGAGACGCGTGGTTATTATGAGAGCATTTTATTTCATGTACATGTTACGTTTTTAATTAATATACATAGATAAAACCACGCCTGGAATCCCCAAAGAGTTAGGCAGAAGTGTACACGAGCACCAATATGTGGGTTCGTAACAATAGCAGTAGGAGAAAATCACTTTTTTTATGAATACTTAATTGTTATAAAAACAAAAATACCTACATGTGCAAAAAGAATTCTATATTCTAATTCTAATTCTATCGGGAATTGCGCCCAGGGCAGTCTCGACATAGATACCGACGTTGTCGCAAACTTTCGATCGCTTAATAATAACAGAAAAAATCGGTTGCAATAACGTTGCTTGCGAGAAACGCATCTTGGATGTTGAGACTTGCATTTCTCGCAAGCAACGTTATGTACGTTGTTTTTTTCTGTTATTATTAAGCGATCGAAAGTTTGCGAAAGTGTCGGTATCTATGTCGAGACTGCCGTGTTTGCGAGAAACGCATCTTGTATGTTGGGACTTGCATTCCTCGCAAGCACCGTTATTGCAACCGAATTTTGTCGTTCTTATTAAGCGATCGAAAGTTTGCGACATTGTCGGTATCTATGTCGAGACTACCGGCCCAGGAGGCTGGCAGCATTACCACGTTGGATGGCAATTTTGATTCTTTGGCCAAAAAATAAGCCGGCATGGTCACGAGAAGAATCGACCAACCGCTTGGCGATGTCCCGAAAGACTTGGTGGGCACTCGAACCCCATGACCCTAGCACAGACCCTAGTGTTTCAACCCCAAACAGCTCGAACACATAACAACACATAACTGAAAATGAGGTAAGTTATTGTATTTGCTCCTTTTGAAAGTTGCTAAATGTATACATATTAAACACCTATAGAATTCCCACATTCCGCCAGGGGCGAACCTATTGCCAACAACCGGGCCTAAATTCAGTCGCCTTCTATTGACAACTGAAGTATAGTTTCACTATAATTGAATGAAGACCCTCAAAACATGCCTAACGTAAGGGCACGCGGTAGCTTTTGAGGTTGTCCCAATTCAAACAGCCGACACCGGAGGTGAGAGCCCATGAAAGTTTAGCTGTTTGCCCCAAACTTTTACAAAGCGGCTGGCCCTAATTCGTTATACGGTCGGTCAAAAGCAGAGGTATATGTCCTTAGTTTAAATAGTTTTCGAAACTAACGTTGGGTTTGTACAAAAAAATGGATTAAAAGTTTTTGGTTGAGATTTTTCGGTTTAAATATAGGTAACAGGGAAATACCAGAGAATGATGGATGGACTGTGTGAAAAATATTGCTAGAAAGGAGGTGACTGCTGAGATGACGAGTAATAGAGAAGTATGGAAGAAGAAGACATGCTGCGCCGACACCAAATAAATTGGGATAAGGGTAGGAGGACGATGAAGTATGAGTAACAAGCTTTATTATAGTTTTTTCTGGATTTGAGATTAACACGAACTATCAAAAGTTTATTGGAGATACTCTAGAATCTAGATATAAGAAACCTATTTAATGGTTTTGAAATTTGTCAAAGTCTTGAGGAAAATATCCACTTTCATTCAGCTAATTTGTTGTTCGAAGGGAAAATTCCATACGAAAAGGGAGGGCATAAATAGTTTAAATAAACCATGAAGGACGAACGTTTAACCGTTACAAATAGATATCATCGGAGCCGACATGAAAAAAAGCATTTTGTGCTTGAGTTGGTAAAGTAAATACCACTTTATACGAAAGTATGTTTAAACAACATTCCTACAAGATTATTTAGATGAAATTTGACACACAGATAGTTTATAACCTGGATTAACACAAATAAGATACTTTTTATCCCGGTAGCACGATGCCATGGGACAGTTACCGAACTCCAAGCGGGCAAAGCCTCAGGCAGCTAGTCAACTATATTCTATTTTTAAGCAATTTTGGATGGAAAAATATTTGACTCCAATATTTGACCTACAACCGTAATTCGGCGAACCACGACCGCTAATTACACCTCTGCCGTGCCCTTAGATTACATAGTCGACGTAATGACGCCATCAACACTGTACATTGACCTTCCCATTAATGTTCTTATATATGTGTCTTAATCATGTAAACTGTAGAATATGAGCTGCTAAAGATCACTGAGATATACACTATAGATGTGGAGAACATCCAAGCTAGAATAATTGTGTTGTAACACTTACAGAGCATTTGTAATAAATACTGTTTTATGCGGTTACATAATTTTCAATTTAAAGGAACCGACTGCGATTCCACCCTTTTACTGGGCAAAACGGAACAAGTTGTTATATTTAGAGGCCAACTAAAACAATCTTATTCAACCCATCATCAGACTGACCTCAGCATGATCTGCTTTACCTAACAGATCAATCGAAACGCGAAGCTGTAATGTTACAGTTGTAAATAAACGGCACGTGGCCATAATCAAAATCAAAATCAAAATATTTTTATTTCACATAGGCCTACATGGGCACTTATGAAACGTCGACAAAAAGGTGCACGGTTCGGGTTGGTCGTTTCCTATGGAGAAGAACCGGCAAGAAACTCCATGGTTACTCTTTTAAAATGATTAGTTTTACAATATTATCATGTTACAGCATTAGTACTCAAGTATGGGGGGACAGCATAGGCCCGACAATAATAATCGTTGCTTACTACACAAGAAAAACGGAAAACAAGATAAGAGGTTAACAAAAGTTAACACACATCTAGGAATCTACAAGGCCTACACTGTTCACACATTCACAAACAATCGTTAAAAAGAATCTATAATCGGAACTAACTCTGCCATCTTACGTACATAAAATCAAGCCTGTAATCCCCGACGGGTTAGGCAGAAAGTACCTGATAGTACACCCATCGTTTCGCCATCTTCTTCCACATTCAACTTTTTCCACATTTTGTCAACTTTTTCTTAAGTTACACACATACAATTTCATAAATGTTATCCAACAGCACTCTTCCGACCGTGTAATTCCAGCGACAAAACATATTTGCAGCACTGTACGCACGACAACCAATCAAACTATAATAACCAAATTAAGCTGATCTCTCATTGTACGAGAAGCTCACATAAAGCTAGGTCAGATTATACTGGATATATATAGGTTGATGTGTCGCCGTATGTACTAAGCCACAAGCCCCTCAACACCGCATTTAATTCCTGTCCCCGAAAAGCCTAAGATCGTTATATTTTATGAGAACCTTTCAGTTTACACCCACCTCACGTTAACCCATCACACATTGATATTTGGAAGTCGTTTACCCGCATGCGTTTTGAATGTTTAGCGCAGTTTATCCGGTGCTTATATTTGTGGCTCTTCCGCATGTGGATTTTTGAAGAAACGTTGAAAGGACACATTGTGAGGAAATTGGAATATCTTAGAACCAAAAATTTGAAGATCTCTGTGACATAATTAGATGGCATGGTTGGCGCAGTGGCTGAGGGTTTGGCTGCTGGTCGATTCCCGCATGGAACAAATATTTGTAAGGCCTACAGGTAGTTGTTCTAGGTCATTAACCTATACTGGACCCGCGTTCTCACACTAAAAAAGGGTAAAGTTAAATCTAGGTCTGCTTCAAAAATGTTATCTTGAATCATCTGCCTGCCTTTTCCCAACTATATCGGGGTCGGCTTCCAGTCTAACCGGATACAGCTGAATACCAGTATTTTACATGGAGCGGCATCAGAGCTCCACAACCCAGTTAGTACTGGGTAATACGATACTCCTTGGTAAGGCTGGTAGTCAGACTTTCGGGCCACTGACTACCTGTAACGACTTTTAAAGATCTACAAATGACAGCCGAGACCAATGGCTCAACGTGCTTTCCGAGCCACAGAAAAAACTATGTCTTGAATAAACTACAAAAACGAGTGTTTGAAAATCTCATTGTTGTAACCCAATACCCTAATTACATAACACACTCGTAATCAGTCGTTTCCGTTTAGACAATACAAAAAAAATACTGCACGTTAAGGCAAGACAAAATTTGATACAAAATTCATTGGCCCAACAATTAGTTCAACGCAATTTATGTAATAAATTTTATTGTCAAAATGTAAGTGATGTGACGTCGAGTATAATGGGTGTAAAAATACCCTGACGAAGCCGAAAGGCACTTGCTTTTACGTTTTTTGTGTAGTAAGCAACGACTTATTGTCGGGCCTATGCTGTCCCCCTATACTTGAGTACTAATGCTGTAACATGATAATATTGTAAAACCAAATCATTTTAAAATAGTAACCATGGAGTTTCTTGCCGGTTCTTCTCCATAGGAAACGACCAACCCGAACCGTGCACCTTTATGTCGACGTTTTATAAGTGCCCATGTAGGCTTATGTGAAATAAAATATTACGATATTGATGCTCTTCCCGTGATTGCGGTAATTTTTTTGTTTTTACCATACCTTCTATTTACGGAGGCTTCTACGGGAAGCTTCTATTTACGGAGATATTGGGGTCTAACTTCCAATTTTTTCAGAAGTTATTTTTTTAATACAAGTTTTTTATGTCATAACTTTACTTTAAATACCTCCATGACCCCTGAACTATTCAATGCATCCATCAGCACAATGTTTTGAGTGCGTTACATTGAGTCCTACGTGATTATTCACCCCAAAAAAAAAAGTCGTTTCCCAGCAATCATTTTTGCGAAGAATTACTTAGTTTGATGTACAAAATGCTTGGTTGACATTTTCGTGAAGGGTCCGTTTACACCCTGTATTAATCAATTAGGATATTATGTATGTACTCACAAACTCGTAAATCCATCACATTTTTGTCCCAAGAATATGTATTGTAAACCTTATACAAAAAACATCCCACGCACGGTTCCTTACGTTCCTTAATACACAATATGTAAGTAAATTTACAATTCAACACAAAACGGTGAATGAATTAGTCGAATATTTGGGAGGACATCGATATAGAATAATACATGAATTCACGTTATATGTCAGTATATTGTTAGTGTGTATCCGTTTTTATCGCCTTACGACGGCAGGTCAGTTGATGTACAAACAAGGAAACTTCTGGAAAAAATTGTCATCGTGCCTATTTCTGCAGCGGCGGTGAGAGCGGCGGTGGCCCAGTGGTGGCGGCCCCGACTTACGAACGGTAACTCGTGGGTTCGAACCCAGGCAGGCGCATTACTTTGAGTAATTCATTTTATCACCGCTGCTCTCAAAAACGGTGAAGGAAAACATCGTGAGGAAACCGGCATGTCCTAGAACCAAAAATTCGAAGACATGTGACATCTACCAACCCGCACCGCACTGGGCCAACGTGGTGGATTCCCAGCAGTGGGAACATTTAGGCTATGCTTATGTTATTTCCGCAATGTTAATGACTTTTTTGATGATGTTTAGAAAGAACATGGAAAGAAGCGTGCGCGTACGACGAGAGGTATGAACGTGGACAAAGCCAAAGGAGTGTGTAAGGATCGTAGCTGTTTGCGTTCTGTAGATTCTGCCTACCCCCATGTTAAAAAGGTACCTAACACCTTATCACTTCGTCCTTGCGATAGCCACGAACCTACAATACAATCGGTCATGTGGATGTCCTTAGGCGGCGGTGACCGGCAGGTAGGCCAGCTGTTTATATGCCACCAAATAACAAGAAGGAAGACATCCCTGACAATCGGCCAAGCAATTGGCCCTTGATCTAACGGACGTGTCCAAAGGCTTTTTCTATAATGTTCCATCCCAAATTATTATCTTTTGTCCGTTTGAAATATCGGCCAAGATTTCGCCCCCTTTCACCCCCTTGTCCAGTCTAGACGCGGGTAGTTTGGGGAGGGGTGAGGGGTTATTGCTTATTTCTTATTTCGACGACAGATATGAGTATACTTATTGTGTTTGATGTAACGATTGGGGCTATTTGAGGGTAGTCGATCGAATAAGGGGTGTGGGTAGGTATGGAACTAGTTGTCCGCGAATTTTCTCTTTATTGAGGGTCGAGTTTCGTTTTATTTTTCTTGTTTTTCACACTTTAAGAAATATAATATGGCGTGTCCTTTTATCGAACTATTTTTGACGTTGATTAAGTCATAAGTTCACCATCCGCCTTTTAATTAGTCTGTTAGGGTCGCCCTCCAGGGTAGCGTGAACGGATGCAGCTTAATACCAGGATTTTATAAGGAGCAACTGACTTATGTTTCCAAGACCCCGTTACTGGGTAATACAATACCCAGTACTTCGCGAGACTGGTTGTCAGACTTTGCAGGCTTCTGACTACCCGTAACGAATGCAATCAACGCCAATTACGTTAAACAGAAATTGAAAAATACCGGCCAAGTGGGAGTCGGACTCGCGCACGAAGGGTTCCGTACCATTATCCACAAAAACGGGAAAAAAATCACGTCTGTTGTATGGGAGCCTCACTTAAATATTTTTTTATTCGTTTTTTAGTATTTGTTGTTTTAGCAGCAACAGAAACACATCATCTGTGAAAATTTCAACTGTCTAACTATCACGGTTCAAGAGATATAGCCTGGTGACAGACGGACAGACAGACAGACAGCGGAGTCTTAGTAATAGTATCCCGTTTTACCCTTTGGGTACGGAACCCTACAAAGCAACACAATCTTCACAAAAGTAATGCCAACTTGCCAACGGTAAAAAATGACAAACCAACGTTATTAAGAACAACGTCAAATAAAAAGGTCTTATTGCTAAACTGCGAACAAAACTCTTCAAAAACTTTTTTATCTTGATAAAAAAAAACAATTGCCTACTTACTTACCTCGGGTTCGTCAAATTAAATTGGAAGACAGTTTCGTAGGATCGATTTACGAGTTTCCGTCTCAAAGTAGTTAATTAAACGAAGATTGATTTTCTAAGGAGTTTATTGGGTCCTGTTTGAGACGCGCCGATTAGACGAGCCATTTACTAAACGGATTTTAGTCTATGGATCCATTGAGAGAAAAAATCGTTTGGAACTTCACTCGAAAGTTGGAGGAGTTAATTGGTTTGAAGCAATTTTTAATCGAACAAGCTTTGCTTTTTAAAATGATTGTTAGATATCACAAAATATCGCGCCTGAAATCCTCGGTGGGTTGCAGTGTACCTAATTGTATTCTCACATTTCGCTAGTTATGTTTAACTACGACATAACAGAGGGCGAGCCTATTACCATCCAACAGGCACAAATCCAGACACCGTGCTTGACAAATTAAAGTTTTGATTATTTCGGTTGTTTTTTAGATTAGAATTTATCCGAAACTCCGAACGCACTTGAATTTTGGTAGACATTCTAAAAACGGAATCACGAAAGACGACTACAGATTCATCTAAAATTGAATCGGCTAAATTCTCGGGCGTCCTGATTGACAACCGCCTCATCCCTTTTGTAAAGAAAGTTAATTTAATACGTAGTTTGGTTCGTAAGATAAGGGGATGGTAGCAGTGACTGATTACTTATAATATTATGGCTTATAAAATTCAAGCCCTTATCGCGGCGGCCATACTGTTTTCGTTAAAATTAGACGAGGCTTCGTTTCCTTATAAAATCGTGACGTAATTTAGGGATGACATCATGATCTTGTGATGATGATATTTCTTTAGTAGATGAGTAAAATATACTTGAGGAGTATTTTTCCTAAATGTTGATACATGCAATGGACGTCACTGTTTTTTTATAGAATGTTTGCGTTGTAAGAAATAACAGCACATACAGGGTGGAAGGTACGCCGACGCTAAAACGGTTACCACATATTCAGTACATCATTCTAAGCCCCCCCCCCCCCCCCCACATAGAAATTTTTCATCGGTTATTAAAAAAAGAGGGGTAGGTTAGATGAAAAAAAAATATAGAGTTTCAGTTCTAAGTATGGGGAGCCCCCAAAATTTATTTGTTTTTTTTTCTATTTTTGTGTGAAAATCTTAATGCGGTTCACAGAATACATCTACTTACCAAGTTTCAACAGTATAGTTCTTATAGTTTCGGAAAAAAGTGGCTGTGACATACGGACGGACAGACAGACATGACGAATCCATAAGGGTTCCGTTTTTTACCCTAAAAACAGCTGTTTCCTACAAAAGCGTAAGTTTAATACCTACACGGTCAAAACGTATGGAACAGCTGTTTTTTTTAAATAATCGATGAAAAAATTCTATGTAGGGTATATCATTCTGAACACAGAAATTTTACATCTGTTATTTAAAAAAAATGAGTTTTGTACAAAACAGCAATACCTACACAGTCAAAATAAACGGAATAGCAGTTTTTTTTTTAAATTGCCGTGTAAAATTTCGTGGTAACTGTTTTAGTCGGTGCCCTTACCACCCTGTATAGATCAACAATTTCAGAGCTAATAAATAGACTTGAATAGTAATAATTCTATTATTGAATATTAAATAAGTATTAAACTTAGAAATTCATTGTCAAGATTTAATTAAGATTGAGTTACACTGATGAGAAAATGCGTTTTATTAAATTATATTTAAATGAGTATATTTAGATTAATTTAATTATTACTGTTAGCATTGAAGATTAGTCTTGTGTGTAAATGTACATGCCTGAAGATATACTACGTAGGTACATACCTGTTATCATGTACATAAAGGTATATTATGTATGAACAACATTATATTCGTTTCATTAAATCGAGTTTACTAGAATGTTCGAAAACATTAATAAATTACGAATGAATGAATAGTGCGAAGGACAAATTCCCTAATATTTAATTTATTAATGTTGTGGGCAGAGCCGAGGGCACGTTTGGTGAAAAGGTTTCCATTTTATATTCTATCCTTTTGACGTCAACGTTTTTACTCAGTTTTATAAAATACGCATTCATATATGTATTTGACAAGCCATCAAAAACCCACACATCAGCCACTACAATTGCAAAAATACTATTTTTCATATTGATAAGTCAGTCTTTCCAAATACCAATCGAGCTAAAATTTTAACCGAAAACCGCTTTCATTTCGATGGCAAAACATTTTTCTTTTTACGTTTTAAATTACAGACTCTTCAAACGTAGAAAAAGCCGTCTCTATTGATGAAACATCACAAGTTTTCAATAACAAGAGCAGCAAAACACGAAAGGAAAAAAATAACGTTTATCGGTTTTTTTTAATTCTTACCACCAGTACCGCTCCCGGCTAAAAAGGGAAACGATAAATAAAAATCCGGTATAGTTTCGATAGAGATCGGCACGGTTTACCGGTTTTTATAGCGAATCGGAAAAGTTTGTTTTCACTTCTTTTTTTCGGGTGCGCCTCTGGGGTGTTGTCAAACACAATATTTTCGGAGGTTAGTCGTAAGTAAACTAATGTTGTAGTTCCTGGTACTGCTTAGCATGAATGTCACGTTCGACCAATTTTTTACTTCAGCAGCTGAGGAATGCCTCATTTTTACTCGTTTTCATCTCGTTCAAAACGATCAGTTTTGCTAAAATGAAACTAGAGCAAATATAGACTCGGTTTTCAGTTTTGAAATATCCTTAGAAGAAAAAGTGATTATCTAAAAAGATTTATTTTCATTTCATTTTTTGACTACAACTTGGTTGGCCTCTGTAGATTTATAGTGACCAAATGGGGTATCCCAAACAGATTTCCAGTGTGGAGCCCCTCTGCAGGATATGCTCCACATCCTAACCTGCCCATCCTGCACAACCACTTGCATCTTTCAAGATTTAATGGCTACATACAGGTTTAACAGTATTTGAGTTCATCGGCACGTAAAGAAGAAGACTACAACTATAACACAATATCAGGTCTGTATATCTCCAAAGAGTTAGGTAGTGTACTACATTTCGCCTGTATGTTTAAGTCCTGATACACATCAGAGGGCGAGAAAAACCTGGTGGTAAACTTTGCAACTATACCTGACCTGAAAATCGAAGCCAGGATCTCATGCTCAGCTGACCACTAGACCAGCGAGGCAGTCCACAAACCCCTCATTCATGATAATATAGCAACACTTGTGCCTTTTCTACTGGTGTAACAGAATAAACGCAAGACCTCTAGTGACTGATGACTCAGACTATGATACGGAACCACTTTTGTTCTATGACTTTTGGAAATTTATAACTTTTATTTTATCTGTCCCATACACGTTGATCAGCTGATATAGAAAATCTATTTTCAAGGTTCCGTACCCAAAGGGTAAAACGGGACCCTATTACTAAGACTCCGCTGTCTGTCTGTCTGTCTGTCCGTCTGTCACCAGGCTGTATCTGATGAACCGTGATAGTTAGACAGTTGAATTTTTTACAGATGATGTATTTCTGTTATAACAACAAATACTAAAACAGAATTAAAAAAATATTTAAGTGGGGTTCCCATACAACAGACATAATTTTTTTGCCGTATAGATAACTCGCTTTTGCCCGTGGCTTCGCCCGCGTGGATGTCGAAAAATATCCGATGGGAACGTACTGCCGGGAATAAAAAAGTAACCTATAGGTTAATCCAGGTTACAGTAACAAACATAGTTACATATTTTCATCCCCCTTTTTAACCCTTCGGGGGTAGAATTATCAAAAACGCTGAGACACGTATAAATCAATTTTCAATCGTCAGCCTAAACACAAAATTTGCCCGCGTATTCACCCGCGTGAAATTGAAAAGAATTGAAGTATGTGCAAATTGCAGCTCAATCGGTTGATATCTGCTTCAAAATTGAGTTGCAAGATTCCACCCGAACAAAAGTAGTTACACACCTTCATCCCCCTTCTTAACCCTTCGGGGGTAGAATTATCAAAAACGCGGAGACACGTTAATTTTCAAATGTCAGCCTTAACACAAAATATGAAGATCTTAACTTCAAAACTGACGGACTTTCATATAAACTTCCATACCAATTTTAACCCATTAGGGGTGGAATTTCCAAAAATCCTTACTTAGTGGATACTTACTCTTCACAAAGAACACACCCTCCAAGTTTCATATCTCTAGGACCAGAGGTTTGGGCTGTTTGTTGATATACCACCCAGTCAGTCAGTCAGTCAGTCAGTTTACCATTTTATATATTCTTAGAGGATTCGTCAGCCGAAAGGGCGGGAACATCGTACGATCGTGGTGACACAGCGAGTAGAGGGGGCGACGTATCATAAGCGGTGCGCTCTCGGAGCGCAGACACTTTTGCTCGGGAGCTCGGAAGTGACGGACGTTATCGTGAACTATAGTTGTTATTATTTCTGTATCTAACGGTTTTTGTGATTGTGTTGATTTTGTGATTTGTTAAAAATAAATAGTTCTAGGTTGTATTGCTTATTCTTTTTAAAAAATTAAATGAGCTTCTGTTCTATAAGATCAGAAGTGGGATAAGTTTAACAATACACGCGACTTTGATCGTTCGCCATCTATTTTTTATTTTTTGTTTTACTGTGGAAGTTTTAAAAATAATTTTGTGGTTTCGTTTTAAAGTGATTCCAACCACGTGTTGTGTTTGAAGCCGTGTGTTGATTAGTTCAAAAACAATTTAAAAGTAACTCGCCTCGTGTTAATTATTTTATCGGTTTTTAGTGCTTGTGCGTTTTTAGGTTAACGCCCACGTGTTTGTTTTGGTTTACGTTTTTAGTTAATCAACGTAGTGTGCTAACTGCTATTTAATCATGTCGAGACCGTTGTCGTGAAATACGTAGCAGATCCTCTAGGCGTCGTCGCGATAGATCAGCGAGTATCGAAAGTCAGCGTAGGCGCCGTGATTGTTCTTATGGGCGTCGGGACAGCCCTCGCCGCAACCCTTTAAATGAAGTGCTTGATCGCTTGAACGCGGTTGGTTCCAAGCGCGATACAGGCGTCTCCAATGTCGGCGCACCCGTGCACGAGAAGCTACACGCCGGTGCCAGTATCAGCGGCAACCGAGGAACCTGTTGCCAATATGGAAACACGTGCTACGGGGACCGCCGCCTTCGAGGCATCGCGTGAGGTTGACGCTGCGGACAGGATTGTGGGTGCACTTTCATCCCTGATTCAAGTAAGATCGAACCATTATTATATTTCGAATTTTGGTCCCAGTGTACATGACTTTGACGTATGGTGCGCTGAAGTAGATAAGGGGTGCGAATTAAGCCACTGGGGCGATTGGGAATGCCTGGGACGCATTGATGGCTGTTTACGCGGTGTTGCTATAACGTGGCTCAACGATTGGGTGACCAATGCCCGAAGGTAGAATTTTAAAGTTGTTATAATTTTAAAACTTAATTTCGGTCATTGTGTTCGCGTGAAGTTAGTGAGGAGCTCGTGGCTAAAGAGGAGCCCGTGGCTAAAGAGGAGCTCGTGGCTAAATAAGAACAGCCGCTTGGGTCGATCTTTGGGTTGAGCCGTGCTTGCCTGGGTTGGTCCGTGGATGGGTGACCGCCCATTACATGCCGAGTTTCCTCCGTGCCCCGGAAAGGAAAAGGTTAAGCCGTTGGTCCCGGCTGTCATTTGTGGATGTTTGACGGTCGTTACAGGTGGTCAGTGACCCGAAAGTCTGACAACCAGTCTTACCAAGGGGTATCGTATTACCTAGCGCTGACTGGGTTGTGGAGGTCAGGTAGGCGGTCGCTCCATGTAGAGTGCTTGTGTTCGGCTGCATCCGGTTAGACTGGAAGCCGACCCCAACATGGTTGGGAAAAGGCTAGGCAGATGACGTGTCCGCGTGAAGTTGATATGGCCACTGTGTTGTACGACGTGATGAGTACGAATTCAAACAAATTCACCACGTATGCAGAATATGCCCAAAAGTCCTTGTTGCGGTTGATTATCGTCAAGGGGCTTCTATGTTCTATGTTAGGGATTTTGGTTTACGCACTTAGTCCTTAAAGTGGACCATTGTGCGTGAGCCTTGGTGGCCGTTACTCCAACCTCAGATCAGACTTCCCGGTCTTCTCAGGGCATCCGCAAGAGATCCTGGCGTTCCAAGGGTCTCCTCGCGTATCTGGGTGACGTCAGTACACTCAAGGATTACGTGCGCTATCGTTTCCTCAAGGTCCACCACTTCTCCGCTTGTGTTTGAGTGTGATCCTTTAGCCAACTTCTGAGCTGCTTGAAGGGTACGGGGACAATGGGTTCGGGTCCGAAAGCTTTTGTGCTGGATCCTCTTCTGGCGAGTTCGTCAGCTGCATCGTTTCCAAGCGATCCACTGTGTCCTTTGATCCATTGTAATGTCACCGTGTTGCGGTTTAGTACCGTAACTCGTTCTAGGGCATTATGGCATTCTAATATTAGTCTCGACGTGATCTGATTTCCCTTTAAGGATTGGAGGACTGAGGCACTGTCTGAAAGTATACGGATGTGAGTATCCGTAACTTCCCTGGCCTCTATGGCGTGTGCCGCTTGGATAATGCCTACGCACTCTGCTTGATATACAGAGTTGAGCATTCCCAGGGGTCTGGATATTTTGATGTTTAGATCGTCGGAGAAAACTCCGACACCTGTCCCTTCGTCGGTTTTCGATCCATCAGTGTAGATCCTTAGCTCTTTTGGGCCTGAGTAGTCACACATCTCCGCTGTGAGCTCTATGTTGTAGTGCTTTTGGAAGCAGTGGGTCTTCAGGGTTCTGTCGCAGGGTGATGCTATCATGGGCTGTTGTTTGATTGCGTCGTCTTTTATGCGCGTATGTTTGATTCTGGAATCCTTACTTAGGGTGCCGGATATTTCGAGCCTGAAGGTCGCTAGGGCCGCCTCCTCTCTTACGACGAGGTGTAGAGGTGGTAACCCCAGCATTACCTGTAACGCGGCAGTGGGTGATGTTCTCATGCTGCCGGTGATTGCTACACAGGCAAATCTTTGTACCTTCTCGAGGTCCTTCTGGGCTGTGCTCAGATTGGTCCTGGGCCACCAAACTATGGAGCCATATGTAATAATTGGTCGGATGACGGTGGTGTATAGCCAGTAGGTGATTTTGGGGCTTAGGCCCCAATTCCTGTCAAGCAATCTTTTGCATTGCCATAGGGCTATGCTGGCTTTTGTTGTGATGTAATCAGTATGTTTTGCCCAGTTCAGCTGTTTGTCCAAATAAATACCCAGGTATTTGGTTTCAGTCGACAGGCTTAGGGTGGTCTCAAAGAAACGTGGCAATTGTAGGTTTGCCAACTTCCTTTTCTTTGTGAAAAGGACGAGTTCGGTTTTGGTGGGGTTCACTGCTAGTTTGTACTCCTTGCACCAGTCTTCCACCACCTTCAAGGCTTGGCGCATAAGGTTACATAGTGTGTTTTCATGTGTGCCATTTATTATTATGGTTATGTCATCTGCGTAGCCCACCATGTAGTAGCCTCTGTCATTCAGACGTTTGATAAGGCTGTCCACCACGAGGTTCCATAGGAGTGGTGAGAGGACGCCCCCTTGAGGGCAGCCTTTCGCCACGATGGCTCTAGTGGTATCGTTCACCGTAACCTGTACGGCCCTGAGTCTTAGCATATTTGTGATCCATCCTCGCAGGGTCGAGTCCACACCGTGATTCTCGAGGGCTGCGTTGATGCTATGGAAAATAGTTTTGTCAAAAGCCCCTTCTATGTCAATAAAAACAGCTAGTGAGGAGCACTTGTGGTCTACTGCACATTCGATCTTGGAGATCACACTGTGTAGTGCGGATTCTGTTGATTTTCCTGTGGAGTAGGCGTGTTGGTTCTTGTGTAGTGGTAGCTCCCGAAGAGGTCCGTCCCGGATGTGTCGGTCACAGAGTCTCTCGAGGGTTTTCAGGAGGAATGATGTCAGGCTTATTGGTCAAGGGGCTTTCCGATGAACTGAAAGCCGCCATAGTAATTTGTGACATTTCTGATCACCAAGTTAAAGCCGCGACAACCAACGCTAAACTACAGTCAAAAGGTCTGGTAGAGACCATGGAGACGTGTGGGACTCTGCGTTCTTGAGGAACGTAGTATAACAAACAGGGGTTTGTTGGAGGGCATAAATGTTTCCCATAGGCCATATGTGTTGATTAGATGGTGAAGAGGTACTTGGTTGCTCTAGCATTTTAATTGACCTAATTGTTTGTTAGATCTGAAGTATGCCTACAAACATGTACACGGTAGGCTAAAGAAGATGCCAGCGGGTCACGTACCAGTCGATGTTGACAAGGATTTTGATGATGATGAGCAAGCTTAAGTGTTGTAGTAGAAGGTCGAGTAAAGCAGTCTATCGGCCGTTGTGTGTTCGACGTTCGTAGTCGTAGCCCGGTAGAAATCGGTATCTCTTGAGGCAACTCAATAGTCCGTGGGCACGCGATAGGCGTTTGACTCTGACGGAGGTTGGGGTCTAGAAAGACCGTACTGTGTAGTCAGTGGGTGACCCATTGCACATGCACACGGGCGATCCATTTGATGGATGTGCGAGTTTTTGATCCATGCGCTGGATGTGTGAGAGCAATGAGATTGCTGGTCGGCTGGAGAGCCGTGGCGTTAGAGGTTTTACTCGAAAGTTTCTATAAGCTTGGCAGTTTTGGTTGCAGTAGAGTTTAAAAGGTTGATTCGAACGACTATGGTACATGGCCCAAGGGTTGACCCATTCTCGATTATTCCCAATTTGACTGTGTTTGATTTAATCAAAGAGTAGAATTTGGTTAAAAAGAGTTAGTAGAGTACTTTACCTTCACTGACCCGATGTATGTAAAGTTTGGTCAGGAGCGACCGAGTGGAACAAAATTCTGTCGTAGACTTGTTTGTTCGCAGAGTAACCATCACACCAGGACGTGTGGCCGTGTCTGAGACTGTCATTGGTACGGGCTTAAAATGAATCGCAAGTACGCCAGTGGTGACATCACGCGACCGAGTTACAAACCTGCGGTGCGAGTGGTGGGCCCCTGCGTGCTTTGACAGAGCCCTGTTGCTTCAGCTCGAGGCGACAGTGGACAGTGGAGTGTCAGATCGCAGCTGAGTTGAGACGTCCTGGAACTGTTTGCCCCGACATTGTGGCAATTTTATTTCGTATAAGCCCCGACATTGTGGCTACTTGCCCCGACATTGTGGCAATTTTATTTCGTATAAGCCCCGACATTGTGGCTGCTTGCCCCGACATTGTGGCAATTTTATTTCGTATAAGCCCCGACATTGTGGCTGCTTGCCCCGACATTGTGGCAATTTTATTTCGTATAGCCCCGACATTGTGGCTGCTTGCCCCGACATTGTGGCAATTTTGTTTTTTAGCCTCGACATTATGGCTATCTGATTGCCCCGACATTATGGCCATCTGGAACCCCCATGGTGGTTGCCAGGCGATGTTGTGGTTGTTTCAGTAATGATTGAGGTCCGGAACTCTTTCATTGGTGATACAATTTACAAACTGCTGCCTATTTTGGTGCAATTGCTAGTAATTTCATTACAATGGGCAGTTAATTGTTCAAACTTTCAGAATATCTCATACAAGTCTTTGCTTTGTTATGTTTTAGATGACGAGTCTACCAATGAGGTCCAAGCCAGTGAAGACCAGGCGCAAACTTATTTGTAGAGGGTGAAATAATGCAGTAAGCAATGCCAGAGAGCCAAGCTGACGAGGTCGTTCAGCTGTCAGGAACGGCCGTCTTAGAGGATTCGTCAGCCGAAAGGGCGGGAACATCGTACGATCGTGGTGACACAGCGAGTAGAGGGGGCGACGTATCATAAGCGGTGCGCTCTCGGAGCGCAGACACTTTTGCTCGGGAGCTCGGAAGTGACGGACGTTATCGTGAACTATAGTTGTTATTATTTCTGTATCTAACGGTTTTTGTGATTGTGTTGATTTTGTGATTTGTTAAAAATAAATAGTTCTAGGTTGTATTGCTTATTCTTTTTAAAAAATTAAATGAGCTTCTGTTCTATAAGAATATATAAATAAGATGGTACCTTGATGGTAGTTCCTTATCGCGCGTTGCGGGGCTAGACGGAAAAAATTCAGACGAAAAGTGTGTACGACACTTTTACCCGACTGCGCGACGCAACTGGTGGTTTTTTTTGTGCCAATTTTTTTTTTTTACAATTCCTTCACTTTCGGAAGGAACTTCGTTCCATCCTGGTGTCCCTTGACACCTCTCTAGTTTTTTTTTTTGTGAATTTCAAAAACTCGTAGAACAATAGTTGTTCAATTTCATGGTCACAGACAACACACGAGAGGTCTTATATTACACCTTGTATAAGAAGAGGGCTTAGCCCCGCAGAGGTACCACAACAGACGGGTACCGTCAATACGACAGGACAATGATGAAAGAGATCCCATTACTTATTCGTATTCTTGAGCAAGTTGATTAAGTTACAAGATTAATTTGATGGTTTTCGGAATAAACTCATTAAACTTTCATTATTATCTTCGATTTACTTCAATTATCGTATTACGAGTAACTATAGTAGCTCGTAGTTAAATAAGAACAGCCGCTCGGTTCGATCTTTAGGTTAAGCCGTGCTTACCTAGGTTTGTTCCTGGATGGGTGACCACCCATTACATACCGAGTTTCCTCCGTGCCTCGGAAAGCACGTTAAGCCGTTGGTCCCGGCTGTCATTTGTAGATCTTTGACAGTCGTTACAGGTAGTTAGTGACCCGAAAGTCTGACAACCAGTCTTACCAAGAGATATCGTATTACCTAGCGCTAACTGGGTTGTGGAGGTCGCTCCATGTAAAATACTGGTATTCAGCTGCATCCGGTTAGACTGGAAGCTGACCCCAACATAGTTAGGAAAAGGCTAAGCAGATGATGATGATGCTATCGTATTACGAGTATAAAACAATATAAAATGTTTGAACATCAAACAAAGGTATTGGAGGGAGAGTGCATATTTTTATGAAGCCTGACCTGCCTTACTTTCTCCATTTTATTTTATTTTAAAAATGGCAGCCACACAGATAACTGTTGGCTCAATAGGTATCTAAACAAAGAAGTTTAATTACGAGACAAAATCTTCTAAAGCGTCTAATTTCCGAGATATAAGCTATCAAATACAAAATCTAATAACTGATGACGCCTTCGTCCGCGTAATATTATTAAAAAAAAACAATTTTCCCCGTTTCTGCAACATTTTTCATTGATAATCCGCTAGTGTTGGTCGTAGCGTGATGCGTTATAAGTATGGTTGTACGGAACGATTCATGTAGGTTAGTAGGTCTGTTCTATAAATATACTTCAAGGCTGGTTCAGGTTCACCGCACAACACACGCGTATCATGTGTTTACAGCAGATACAATAACAATATTAAAAACCGGCCAAGTGCGAGTCGGACTCGCGCACGAAGGGTTCCGTACCATTATCTATAAAAACGGCAAAAAAATCATATCTGTTGTATGGGAGCCCCCTTAATTTTTATTTTTTTGAATTTTTAGTATTTGTTGTTATAGCAGCAATAGTAATACATCATTTGTGAAAATTTCAGCTTTCTAGCTATCACGGTTTATGAGATACAGCCTGGAGACAGACAGACAGACAGACAGCGAAGTCTTAGTAATAGGGTCCCGTTTTACCCTTTGGGTACGGAATCCTAACAAGCGCTTCTCGCCATCGAACTAAGAAGTTTGGCGAGTAAATTGTAGAACAAAAAAAATATGTATGTTTGTGAGCAATAAAAAAAAACCCTAGTAGCTAGTCCAAGTCAGTCAGCCGATCTTTCTATAATTTTTATTCTCTTTTATCTGTGAATAACATCATGCCCGTAATCGCCGAAGCATTCGGCAGAGGTGTACCTAATAGAACACCCACATTTCGTCAATTATGTTTAAGTCCCGTGTAGGAAGGGGTGAGCCTATTGCCATCAACCGGGCACAAATTCAGACTCCGTGGCTGCTACTGAGAAATTATTGTCAGAAAAACCTAATAACACTTTACTCGACCTGGGGATCGAACTCAGGACCTCATGTTCAGTAGTAGCGCTTGCGACCACTAACCAACGAAGCTGTAAATATTATAGGTTCATGATGAATTCATGAAATAATGTAACGTTACAATTAATTTTGAATAATTTAATTACAATTCATAAGAATAATTTAAACAAAACGTAATGAATATTTGCGATCCTTTACGTTAAATATGGATGGGGCATTATTATCCATATTTGCAAATTGATAAATAATTTATTTCTGTTTTAAATTAATATTTTTAGTTTATTATTTTGTTTCTACCAACACTAGTTAATTTTTAAGCTTTGAAGTAAAATCAAACAAAGCAAAAATATTTAGGCGTTCGTTAAGGCGTCCAAGGTATCAAATCACATAAGCCTTAAGTGAAGCAGCTAGCAATGTGCTATCAACCTTAGTACTCTGCAACAAGTCAATTCCCCCACTAGTTCACTACTTACTATCAAAAAAAAAAGAAAAAAGTCTTTTCCTCTTCCTGTGATGCCTCGTTTACCGTCAAAACAGTCCCAAGGCGGCCTTAACGTCATGTCCACTCGACTGTCATGCCAACTCGCCCGTGTGAAGAATACTTCCAAACTTCGTGTCTCGGGAATTAAGACATTACCGATGGGCAACGTCTCTGTCAATGTGTGAACCGAACAATTGTAAATGTTCGGTTCTGCAGATTCGTTTCGGCAGTGTAAGTTGAACAAAAAAATCGATTTGAATAATTATTATACATTTTTGACTTTCGCACACAATTATCCTAGTCCTAACTAATATTATAAATGCGAAAGTAAGTTTGTTTATTACCTTTTCACGCCTCAACTATTGCACCGATCATCCTGAAATTCTGCATATACGTTGTCAGGTGTACAGAAACGGACATAGGGTGCCTTTCATCCCGAAAAAATACTGTTCCCAAAGAAAGTAACAATAACGTTCTTATGATAATGAATGGCGCCACGTGTCTTTCGAATCATGTTTGAATTATATTATTATAGCAATTTTAGTAGTGTGTTATGAGTTTAATTTTCACATTTTAAATTGAGCTAGTTATAGATATTTTGTTTTAGCTGCCTCGTTTGTCGAGTGGTCGCTAGCGCGACTGCTGAGCATGAGGTTTGGGTTCGTCGGATAAAGTGTTATTGGGTTTTTCGATAAGGAATTTCTCAGTGGCAATAGACTCACCCCCTATTACATGGGACTAACATGCGAAATGTGGGTGTACTACCAGGTACACCTCTGCCTAACCCTTCGGGGATTACAGGCGTCATGTTATGTTATTTGGCTTGCAATGTTCAGGTCGGCACAATTCGAGCATGGCCGAGTAGTTTTTTCCCGGAACTAAGTCTTTTTGGCTTATGCCGCCCGACTATCCCGATTGTGTATCTAATCCGAATGTCGAAGGTCGAGCATTTTTACTTTGAAGGATTATTCGATATTATTTGATGTTATTCCAGTTATTCGGGTCTATTTTCGGATGTAATATTACACTTTCTAGTAAATTTCCATTGGATACCACGTTTCTTATTAAAATTATAGTGCCTAACATGTTGTGTTATTGTTTCACTTTTTCGTCTTTGTTTAAAAAGAAAGAAGAAAGAAAACACATTTATTTGGCACATGCCACAAATACACACAACATAAAATAAAAAATAAATAGTAAGTAAGTAGTAGTAAAATAAAAAGTATAAAATGAAGCTTTCACTTAAGAAACCTATCGTTCCATAATTAACGTATAGCGTTCCCACTGCTGGGTCTCAAGCCTTCTCTCTGGAGGAAGGAAGAGATCTTTATTTTATTTGCTTCACCAAGTAAACTCACAATCTTCCCACAATTGAAATATTCATCGGAAAAAACCCGCAGTTCTTTACATTTGAACCGTGTGGGTATTGTAATTAGATGCTTTAGTTCTAAAAGTCACTAAATCCATTTTCTTGGTTTTGAGATAAGATCAGTTAAAGTGCAAAAATAAATATTTTATGGAAATGAATAATATAAATAAATTTGGAAAAAAATGAAACATTAGTTTAGGGTAGGATATGGATATGATGCTGTTAAAAAACAAAATTATTATTGTAATAATTAAATAATTAACTGGTAAACTCAATATCGATATTTAGAACTAAGTCATCCAATTGCGCTTTTGTAGGAACAGCATTTGATTTTAGGTAACATAGAAAACATTTTTAAAAATCCTGAAAGAAAAAGCCTATTATAATGTTAATGAATTTTTAAATGATAAATCTCACGAAATATACTCACTGAATCTATTCTATTTATTTTGAATCGCATGGCTATTTACCTAATGTTTTAATTTAATATTAATGTTAATTGTTCACTTATTTATATTATTATTCTTGGTATTTTTTTTAAAATTTATTGGTCTTTCGACCTAATTTGTACGCCAGCCATGGTCAAACATGTTGAGCCAATATAATAAACATCATACCATGTATATTATCTACACATGTTTTTGCAAATAAATGAATTGTATTGAATTGAGTAACAGCTGATTTTTCATCGACAATTGGCAAAAAACGATGAACAATTCTGCGTGGACCCCCGGTTCAGAATGATTTTCTGAACACGTAGTAAACTGGTAACCGTTTGCGCGGCGATGTCTCTTCCACCCCGTATGTGGTAGTAGTACGATACGTTTTGACCTTTTTCTTGTCTAAATCCTACGAGTACCAAAATAAAACCGTCTATAAAAAACATAGAGGATTCACTCAAAGCCGACTGTATTTAATCAAAATACCTAAAGATCAAACACATACCTCCACGTAAAAACGTAAGCGAAACCAATTAAAACTTATCTCATTATTCGACATAAAAAAAATCGATTACAACACTCGTAGCTCGATCATTAACAACACAATATCGAGTCGTTACACACAAGGTGTTAAATTTCAGATGTTGCCAAAGTTTAGTTAGATACCAAACATTTACGTATGTTGCCAATAACATCGGCTGGTAATGCTTGAATAGCGTGACGATATTCCAACGGATTTATTCACGAAGTTCGTCTTACTTGGAAACTTTTCACTTTGTGTGTTCGGGCCTCATGGAAACGAATATTTTACTATCTATCCTTTGTAGGCCTGATTGCCTGAAGCTATTGTTATTTTTTTATGTTTTTGTTGATAGAAGTTATGATTAACCAATTATTATAAGAATTTCTTTGTTATTGGCTCGCGGTGTGGAGTTCAGTCTGCGATATTGAAATTCTGTTAGATGGGTAATACTGCCGGATTTCGTAACACGTAAAACGATAAATAAAGGGTGTAAAAATACCTCTGACGAAGCCGAAAGGCAGTAGTTCTCCCCGTCACCCTTACATAATTCCTTTTGCTTCTGTTACGTTCAAACTATTTGAAGGACCTGCTTATAGGTAAATGGCCTTTTTGGGAAATCATATCAAATGACCCCTCCTGCTCTGGGCGGAGCGGAAGGGAGTGACAGACTCTTACTGACTAAAAACCACCCATGTTCCTTCTTTGGCCCTTTATGTTCCAGGGCCGCGGTATCTCTTTCGAACAGTCCCGCAGCCCTGGCAGGCATCGGCCCTTGCGGGCCCCTCCCGTTTGCTGACATCTCTTTATAGGTAAATGGCCTGATATTGTGTTCATGCATGTAAAATATTAGCATAATCAGTTATCATGCCGGTTTCCTCACGATGTTTTCCTTCACCGTTTTTGAGAGCAGTGGTGATGAAATAAATTACACAAAGTAATGCGCCTGTCTGGGTTCGAACCTACGACTCCTCGAATCGAGGCTGCCAACACTGGGCCACCACCCCTCTCTCTATATAAAATATTAATAGACATCGAAATCCTACTTCCTACTAATATTATAAATGCGAAAGTTTGTGAGGATGGATGTTTGTTACTCTCTCACGCAAAAACTGCTGAACGGATTTGGATGAAATTTAGCACACAGATAGTTTATAACCTGGATTAACACATTCTGTACTTATTTTTATCCCTGTAGTATGATCCCGTGGGACAATTATCGAACTCCACGTGGGCGAAGCCGCAAGCATAAGCCAGTTAATTATAATTTCGAATAATCAGTATTTTGCGCCATTTTGTATTAATCGCCTAAACATACTGGAATAGTGTTGAATCGCTGACAGTTATAATCGAATCACACATCACTGATTACGAATCACGGTAATGTTCGTGTATTATGTTAATATTAAAGGTAATTAAAGCTCTATTCACAGTAGCTTACGTGTATAATAATAGATTATTACGTAGGTAATTGTTACAATTGCTTTTCTATCTATACTAACATTTAATAGAGTAAAATTGTATAGGTGTCTGCCTCGTTGGGCTAGTGGTCTAGCGCGACTGCTAAGCATGGGGTCTTGGGTTCGATTCCCGGGTCGAGCAAAGTGTTATTGGTTTTTGCTATCAGAAATTTCTCAGTAGCAGCCACGGAGTCTGGATTTGTGCCCTGTTGATGGTAATAGGGTCGCCCCCTATTACATTAGACTAAAACTTAACTGGCGAAATGTGGGTGTAATGTACCTACACTTGCGCCTAACCCTTCTGGGATTACAGGTGTGATGTTATGTTATGTGAAGTAATCTTCGGAACTGGTTGAATTAAAAAAATCTGTAAAAAAATAATGGAAGCGAATTATCCCTGATTATCCTAGGCTATAATTAACACAACAAACAGGACTTTCCCGCGGGAGAATTTCCAACCCTGACGCGAGCGAACCCGCGGGCAAAAGCTAGGATGAAATAAAAAGATATTTCAACTGCATGTCGTAAATATTTTTGTTTGTCATCATTACACGTCTTCGGAAAATATTCTAGTAATATCACATTTACCATATAGTTCACAGACTGGGGTGCTACATACAATCCCCAATTAATTGCCGGGCATCGAACCCAGGGACCCTCAGCAGTCCCGCTTGCAACGACAGACGAGAGCCGGGAGTGCAACAAATGAAAAAAAACACACTTTTCCCTACAGGGGTAGGCAGAGACTACAAAAAGCCACCTGCCATGATACTTACATACTCCTTTCGCCTCGCCCACGTTCATACATCTGGTCATACACGCACGCCGGTTGCGAGTACTACGCACCTGGCCTCACCAATAAGAAAATATAAAACTAAACTTAATATCCACGATTTACAACGAGAATCCATTTTACTTTAATAAAAAGCTAATAGAATCGATGGCGTCGGGTGCCAGGCCGGCAGCCGCCCCAATGACATGCTTTTGTTACTACTTATGTGCTTAGAAAACCTTGGCCTGACCTATGATATACGTAGCCACCTTCGTAATAAAAAAGTGTACCCGGCTGTCATACCAACTATGCATCCTGACGTCACACAATATCCTTCATCGCGCAACCAAAGTTAAGAAAATTATTGAGACTAGCATTACACAACAACAGCCGGGCAGGATTCCACTTGATCCAATCCAGCCAGACCCTTGCTGTCCACCCTCAGCGACGCCCTAGGCCGAAGTAAATATCGACAAGACATTCACAAACCTCAACATGAAGCAAAAGAAAAATAATACAAAAAACATTTACGTTTTGGTATAAAAATTAGAATAACTTACAGAAATAACAAATCATCTTATGTCATTGAATTTCATTTGCATTTCAGTTTCTAGGTAAAAATATACTACTGCGTCGCACGGGTACCTATCAGGTCCAAAACCTATCATCATTATATCCTATCTTTCACGTTGGAACCAACCATACACATACACGAAGTTTCATTGAAATCGGTTGTTTCGGAGATTAGGGTGTACGAACATTGCGACACGCGATTTAAAAAAAAAAACAGACTATACGCGGGCGGAGCCGCGGGCGAAGTTAGTTAATAAGTCTACAATCAACAGAGATTGTAAAGACTATGTTGACCTTCCCGAACTATTCCTGACAAGATAAGTGCCTTTAATAAGGTAAGCAAACTTGCAGATACTAACTTACTTTTGATTAAGTCGAACTAAAGTGCGAAACATCACGAACTAAGGACTGCTACACAAATGTTCGGGTCGGCATGAGTCGGCTAAATCAATTATATGTATTTGCCGCTACAAAGCCGCTCGGCTTCAGTTGTGTCTCACTGCAGGGCAAAGGCCTCCACTCTTCCCATTTTTATTTCGGTGTCAATTTGGCCCAATCCTTTTGGTAAGAAGAGTCGAACTCGTCACGCCATCTCCTTCTGATCGGCACAAACCGAAAGAAATCTTTGAGTTAGTTTTATTGTTTAACTAATTCTGTTGGATCGAATGTGCCGACCCGAATAAGGGTGTAGTCTCTCTAAGATCATTACGTAGTTAGTACTACATCTGTGGAACTTTATTTTAGCCTACAATGTGAAATGCGTAAGTAATATGAGGCGGTCCACCAACCAAAAATGTGCGCGGTTGCGTAGCGAGGTATGTGTGAAACTAACATCATATGCCTGCCTTTCCACAACAATGTTGGGGTCGGCTTCCAGTCTAACTTGCAAACCAACAGAGAAAACATGAAGAGACTGCCCATCTGACCGCCACAAACCAGTTAGTACTGGGTAATACGAAACCCCTTGGTAAGACTGGTTGTCAGACTTTCGTATTACTGACCACTCATAACGACTGTAAAATACCTTTATATGACAACAATGAACTTGAATGATCTTCAATATCTAACTAAATAACAAGAAAGTTTTTAGGTTTGGTCGAACACAACAAAAATATCGCAACTATCACGACCAATTCTCTCCCCAGCTAAAATACTAGGAATTGATGAAGGCATTTTGTGGGACTACCTTACATAATTTCCATGATCATAAAAAGCCGTTTCCAAAAAAGTCCAATCGTCATTAAGATTGCTGAAACCGAATTTGCCTTAAAAAAAAGGCACTTATCCACGTAGGTCATCGTTTTAAAATATTAAAGGCGATTGTCAGCCAGTCAGTTATCCACGATCAACTTAATACAGACGTTACAAATTATAACTTTCTCAATTACTTCAGCGGCAAAAGAATTCAAAGGTAAAATAATAATGATGGCTGGGTATATCTGCATACTGTAGCGTTGCATGCTAATTACCATATTGTCGTGCGGTCACGCAACGGTTACAAAAATAACGTTATGTCAACCAACGTTTTTTTATAGTTCCGTACCTAAAGGCGCCCTGGCCGGCCTGTAATGTAACAATCTAAGATTCGATTTTGAGCATTACTTTCCAAATAGATGCTCCTAATGAGGGAGTTTTCGCCTGTAATGTAATTGTTACATTATTCCATGATTCGATTTTGTACAAAAAAAAGTACATACAATAATTGGTTCGTTACACTTAAATAGCCGGTTATCCACACTCACTGATGTAATTCTTGAATCTGAATTGTTACATAACAGGCGAATGCTCTTGGTGAAGGACCGATGGGTTTATCCTATCTATTGGCTAAAGCTACGCCCCGTTTGTACGTCCGTCTGTTTGTCACAAGACATACCCGTCAAGTGATTGCCTATAGCCTTCGCCTCATAAGAGCTCCGCGGTTTAAACAATTACATTTTAATTGTCGTTTCGAGTAAGTTTTTCTTATGTACTATCGTCGGTTCGTTCGAGTTGATACAAACAGTACACAGTTATACAATATAGAACAGTTAGTTATTTACTATAGCCGGGACACCGCTGACAAAATCATAATCTACTTGTAATAGCCAACTGGTCGCCGTCAGGACAAGTGTAACTTGTCAATTTTGGAAATTATGTCATTTAGGTATATGGCCTCACTGACGCATGGGATCAAAGTTTATCTTATCAATTCTTCTGATACAGAGAGAATTTAAATATCTTTTACCCTATTATTTTACTAAATTTACAGCAGCTCTTCGTTTATAATGTCGTTGAAATCGTGATATAAAGCTGAAATTTTCACAAGCTACGTGATAATTATGACGTAAAAAAAAAATAACTTAAATAGTTTTCATGGTACAGAACCCTTAGTGCTGGAGTTAGTATCACACTTGACCGGTTTTTCGCTAGCATGGCAATCGTTTTGAGTTGATAAATTATTTATTTATGTCCTTTATTATTTTATGCTTCATATTTTGAAAACCCTTTTAATGCTACGTATTATTGGTTGGCGCTGATACCTTGTCGGCAGAGGGTTTGGGCAAAATGTAGGTCGCTTATAGAATGTTGGTCGGATATTATAGTCTAGACTCCAGCTTCAAGTTCACAGGCGCCAGTTAAGTTTAATTTTACATTTTTTAGTCATTTTCTTTGCATTTAGAAAATAACGACCATTGACCACAGCACACAGCTAAGACTATCAATTTATTTCAGGTAACCTCGCGACAATGTTTCCCTTTAACTTCAGTTAGCAGTGTCTAAGATTAACGTAGTTAAAGCCTATTAAACTGACCGCAACTTAGTACTCAATAAGTAGGTCATTAAACTGAGGGCTGGCACGACAATTTACACCTTAAACTAAGAAGAACTATGGGTATGCGAATATTTAAAAAAACATTTCAGCCGTGTATTAGAGATTAGATTAGATAGAGATTTTGAAATTCCAAATATTATGACGTCAATATCTTTTCTACAAATTAAACACATGACTTTTGTTTTCCATCGGAAATTATCAGTTTTGACTACAGCGTGATTCATACGGATGAAAGCTACCACGAACTAAACTATGACCACTAAATTAACGAATGTAAGAGATTGCCAGTCGCTCCATGTAAAATACTGGTATTCAGCAGTGTCCAGACTGGAAGCCGACCCCAACATAGTTGGGAAAAAGCTAGGCACATTATGAGAGATTTTCGAAATCATAAACTTAGCAAAAATATTTGTGATTGGTGCACACGAAATGCTATTATTTGGTTGTTGATTAATAGGTTAGGAATGGTCAATGACAATTTACAGATCAAATTATAGGATTATAAAATTCATAACATAACATCATGCCTGTAATCGCCGGAGGGTTAGGCAGCAGTGTACCTAATCGTTCATTTCGCCAGTTATGTTAAAACATTCATGTTTGATAAATAAAAATAGTAGTAGTTCAGTTCCGCACTAACCCTGATCTAGATTGTGTTTTTTTCAGCCGTTACTGTGCCACTGCTAGGCAAAGGCCTTCCAAGTACTCTTTTTCTGCGCTGTCTGAGCTGTCTCAAATCACCCTCATGATAAGCTAGAGTCCAATATTGTTTTTTTTTAATCAATTTTAAGGGACTACAATTTTTTTTTTGCAAACTCGATTTTCTATTTGGCATCACTCATTTAAAATTGGCAGTATTGTAAACACAATCTGGACAATTATCTATGGAAATAAAAACTAGAATTGTAACTCTATGGTATGTTTCAGTTTTTTTATCAACACATTTTCTTACTTTAAGTGACGTTATTTTTTTTTTTCAATACATTTCCATATTTAACCTGGTTCATCCGGAATTGCAAAACAATTTGGCAATCCCGCCAGTTTCTTGATTGGTTACATTACCAGTTGACAACTTTGAAGAGTTTTTGATTCCATTTTTAGTCTATTGCGAGTTTAAGTTTATTTGATTGTTTTATATTTTTATTTGTCAAGTATGTATATAGTTACTTTGGAGTGCTAAAATTCTATTATCACCGTCCAAATTAAGGGTAATTATTACTTCAATTATTTAATTATGGTTTCTAATGTTAATGTTATTTATAAAGTTATATTCAATCGAAGGAAATAAACACGACACACTAACCCAATTTTCAGAAGCCTAAATGATTTAATAGTTTTCAATTTCATCATTATGACCATATTAAATAATCATAGGTGATCAATTGCCAATTCACTTTAACACCTAATTCCAAATTAAAAATGTATCACTCACCTTAATTCCAAAAAGCACTGTTTTAACAACACTAGCACTAAACTTTCAAATCACTAAGTATTTTCACTCACTCACTGAAAAAATCACATGACAAAAGTTTACACATTCATGAAACAAAAACTAATAAACACACGATTTGATTCGTTTAAAAATCAATTGAAATTATTTGGGACACGCACAGCACTATTACAAGTTTTGTTTTATTTATCGAGTTTTATTTTCTCGTAAAACGCGGGGAGGAGGGACGCGTCCACCCCTATCCTCTGTTAGCGAGCAACTGAATATAAGCTGTAGGTACTTTACTATCCCTACATCTGTTGTAGCGTATCGCGTCGCGAAATATGCCTGCATAAGTAAATAGTGGACTGCTAGATATATGATCGTGGATACTAATTAATACGTAACATATAACATCACGCCCGCCTGCCGTTTAGGGTGTAGCAGTGTTACATGGTAATAATTCGACTTTGATTGCTTGTTTATGGCGGTGCAGTAAGGTTGGTTTTTAACTTAACAAGGAGAAGGTTATAAACTCGTCTGTTTTTTTTAACCGACTTCAAAAAAGGAGGAGGTTTCTCAATTCGACCGTATATATGTTTTTTTTTATGTTTTCACGGATAACTTCGTCGTTTATGAACCGATTTTGATATTATTTTTTTTGTTGGAAAGGAGATACTTCAATGGTGGTCCCATGATAAGGAAACCGGGATCTGATGATGGCATCCTAGAGAAATTGAGGGGAGCTTTCAAAAATTGTAGTGGCGACTAGTGCGTTTGTAAATTTTTTGATTAAGTATTTTAAAGCACTACAATTTAAAGAAGGTCTGGAGTCGCTCTGATGATGGAACCGAAATACAGTCGAGGGAACTCCTCAACGGTTTACAGCAGTCACCTTGTTTTTGGGTTTGATTAGTTTGTATTGATGAGAAATTTACACCTAGATGGGTTGTGCCTGTCATAAGGGGTCTGATGATGAAGACGAAGGACAGTTAAGGGAACTCCTCAACTGTTTACAGTAGCTACCTTGCGTTTGGACTTAATTCGTGTATATTGATTAAAACTTTGCATCCATCTGGGTCACAAGTGCCATTACAGGTCTAATGATGAAAAATATTTGTATGGAATATTGCAACTAAAAATAAAAAAGTAAAAAAACTTTTTTGCAAAAAATAAAACCGACTCCAAAAACACAAAAAAGTGAAAAATAATTTTAGCTTCAGAAGTCGGTGACAAAAAACTGAACCAAACAAACAAAAGTCACCGACTTTGAAGCTAAAATTATTTTCCACTTTTTTGTGTTTTTGGAGTCGGTTTTATTTATGTAATTGTAGACAGATTTCGATGATTTATGTTTTGTTTGGAAAAGTATTCTCCCGAGGTGGTCTCGTTTAATCAAGGGTGGATCTGATAAAGATGGTCAGAGATAGATAGTGGAACTCTTCAGTAAATGATAGAAAATCTAGTTATCGCTGCAGTTGCATGTAAATCAAATTTCATTTCAGTAGTATTGTTTACTCAATTCCGTAACATAACATCACACCTGCTAGAACGAGTACCAAGAAATATCCACACTCCGCATACGTATATGTACTATGTTCTTAGTTTCCTACGTAAACACGTTTTCTTTTCAAAGGAGGGCCCAGAAACTACAAAACGCCCCCTGCTTTACAAGCTGCTAGTTTTTGAATCGAGGTGTTTTATACATTTTAAAGTTACACGTTCATACTTCCATTGCTGAAATCGAAGTCAGAATGTGTATGTAGCTATGGCTAATTCACTATACTGCATTGAATACCGCCATCTCTTTTAACAACATTCTTTATTTCCAGGTTCGACACGTAGCTAGAATTAATATTAGCTGCTCATCCAAATCAATCTTTAAAATATTAATTGTCGGATCCGGTCATTAGTACGAACTTAAAATGAGTCGCAAATGCGCCAGTGGTGACATCACGCGACCTAGTTAGAAGTCTGCCATTACCAATGCGTATTTTTACAGAGCCCTGATGTTTACAGCTCAGAGGCGAAGACAGTGGAAGGTCTGATCGCAGCGGAGTTGACACCTCCTGGAACTGTATTGTGTTAAGTTGTAATTTCAAGGAATTTGTTAGTTTAATAGAAACAGTATCGCACCCAGTGTATTTTTATTGCACGAAACCCATCTGCTGCCAACATGATGTACGTTCTTAACGGAATAAAACCTGACAACCCGACATATTTATACACAAACTCACGCCTTTGACCTATGCGGGTAGGTTGAAACTACAAAACCTCACCTACTGCGCTCCTAACATACTCCTTTTGCTTTCCACGGTCATACACGCGCGCCGGTTGCGAGTACGCACCTGACCTTTCTGAAGAACCTCACCAAAAAGGTCAGTGTACAGTCACGAGCAGTAATGCACCTACACTTAGCAATTTTCGAGAGCGATTTTCTCGTAGAATGAACGATGGCAACTTTGATGAAAAAGCTATTCTAAAATGGTATGTTCGTAACTACACATTATATGCGTTGGCCCAGCTAGTCTCCACAGCAAGATGTGATCTCTGGTGGGAGTTGCTTAGCCTCCTGACGGCTTCATTGAGCCGTCTCAAAGCAACCTGGGTACGCTTTGCCGTGGCCGACTTCCAATCTTTAAATAGACTCCGATCCCAAGTCGGCCGTAGCAAAGACAATCTCTGCAGATGGCAGCGGCACTACAAAAGGGTACTACAGCAACATAGAACAAAAAGTACTACAGCGCCATCTATGACACAGATGATGAACTAAACATTGAAATACATCTAAATCCTACATCGCTCAAGTAAAGTTATCCGCGACTTAAGACTATAATAATATAGAAGATCTCGAAAATAACTGTCGAGCAGTAGCCCACCAAACATAACACCCGTCTGGTCGCAGGATCCTCCTTTTTTACGGGGAATGAAGAACTTTACCCCCTGTTCTTCATACTCCCAAAGACGGCTCAGATCTCAAGTGTGTATGCGGCGTGTATCCACTGACAATGGCACATCTTCGGTCTTGCACTGCATGCCCTGACACCTACGCTCTTGACGAACTTAAGACAGCATCAGCGAGCGGAGTTCGCATAGAGCTCAATCTGGGCCAAATATATTTAATGAAAATTTGCTTTCGACACGCTAAGGAGACGATATGTTAGGAGAAAATCACATTTAAATGTCGCTACGTGTAATACATGTTAGTACTCGTGACTTTACGTCCTTCTAGGGCGTCCGGGCATTTCGTAAACGTTTAAAAAAACTAATGAAAAATATTCAAAGTAAATTCTAACGCAACAAAAAAGTACCTCGCCTCCCCATATTTCAGAGCGCGACGGTAGAGAAATTAAAAATTCCTCAGTTCCGAACAGCGGCGGCCCTAACCCCTAACTTTGGAAACGCTTACAACTCCTTAATGTGTTTGCAAGAAAAAAATGAATTTTAAAAGGAAACCGTGTATAACGTTTTGGATAAAATATTACCACAAAAGTCAGAGTACTCGTTCTTTTACGTTACGCCCACGACCTCAGACGATCCGGCTTACGGTGCGACTTCCGTCAACCGACACGCGCGCGTTCCTACAGTCTTACTACAGTTATTATACATCTGCTGCAGCTGCACTTCAACAACAGCTTTACTGTCACGAAAATAAAGATCACAATATTTTGTGCACAGAGATCACTGTGATTTGACAGCGACGCAAGGACGTAGGTAAACTAATTGTGAAGGGACTGTAGTTTCCTCCGATTCGCTAGTCGTGCCGCGCCGCGGTGACTCGTGTCGTCTACTAAGCTATTTAATTTTCTTTCATTTGTTTTCAGAAGACGGGCGTCGTCACCGAGGGAGGCCTATAAAACGCTAGCGTGACGACTTAGACGGATTAGCCATGAAAACCGCACAGACAGAAGAGTGGAAGGTTATGGGGGAGACTCAGCTGTGGGACAACATAGGTTAATACCGTTTTCATCAAAGTCGCTACGGCACGCGTGTAGCTTGTGGCCAAGGGGTTTAGCAATCACGATGATGATCCCATACATGACGTTCTTCAGTGTAATGTTCCACAAACTTAAATATGACCACACCTGTCTGATACATGCATTATAGTATAGGTAAGTATTGAATGTACGCATCCAACGCCAAATATATTATCAGTACCGGTGGACAGACGCGGTGGTACACAAATATTTTTAATTGAGAACCGTACAACATCGATACAACGCACAGTTCCCAATGATATTTTTAATTTATTTTCCTCTCCAGAGTTCGCCGGCTGGAACTCTTCAGTTACAATCGAAATAAATTTAATTTGGAAAACGTTTACTGTTACATTGTTCCGATGTAAGTAATGGGCTCGGCGCTAAATAAATAAAAGCTGTATGATTGTTACAAGAGGTCAAGCTGCGTTTGACACTGTCTGGCCTTGTTTTAACCAAAGCGAACTTCGCAAAAAATGTTTGCGTAAACCTGAACGCGACGTAGCGCCCACAGACAGCGCTTAAAGGCGCGAGTCCACTAGGCAAGTTGCAAACTGCATATACATAACTTGAACAAACCTCCATACAAGCTACAACTTGTATGACGTAGGTAGTTTGAACTTGTAATTTTTTTATTGAAGTGACGTGCAAACTGAACGCGCAAACGTTGGATGCACGTTTCGAATTGCGAACGAGTGACGTGTACTACTCAATTGTTGAACATCTCCACTTGTACGAAAGTAAATCCTGCATGCAATTTGCACACTCTTGAAATCATGTTTTCAATGCAAGCAACTTGTACGCAAATGTAACGTCAAACTTGCATGCAAGATTTGCCTAATGGAAACGCGCCTTTAGGGCCAGATCCCACCGAGACGCAACGCAACGAGGCGCGCACCATTACAATGCAGAACTTAATTTAGTACCCAAAAAAGAATAAATTTCAGTGAGAGAATTCGAATATACCCCGTACAGAGCGATGCAACGATGCTTCTGCTGCTTCAAGAGCCTACTAAGGCTCGGCTACGCCTCATGAAGTATGAATAAATCTTGAACCATGGTCACGTCACCTCTCATCACATCATCATCAGACCATACGGTTGTCAGAACAAATTCGTGACGTATGAACGCAACGTACGAACGCGTACGATCGTTTTTGTTAGGATGAGTGGTCATGTTAAAAGAGTTTTGGATGCGTTTGACACAGTCAGCCTTACTGTTTCCTGTTTAAAACCTTCGTTGTTGCCAGTCAAACCATAGGCACGTACCGCACGTAGCGTCATCTGCCTAGCCTCCAGTTTAACCGGATGCAGCTGAATACCAGTACTTTACACGGAGCGACTGTCTATCTGACCTCCAAAGCCCGATTAGTACTAGGTAATACGACACCCCTTGGTAGGACTGGTTGTCAGACTTTTTGGGCCACTGACTACATGTAAAGACTGTCAAAGATCTAAAATTTGACAGCCGGGACCGGGGACGGGCAGGGAAATGATGAGGCATATATTGAGTTTACGTTTCGATGACCCTTTCACCCTGTAGAACTCAAACAATTTCTCCTTCAGTCAACACGAAATAATATCAATATAAGCAGCCATCTTAATAATATCCATAATAACACAGTCAAGAACACTTGCTACAATTAAAGTTTTCACATTTGACTACAGGTCAGCATGGCCCGTTTAATGAACAAACTTCAGGAATCTTGTACGTTGGCGTCGATTCAAGTTAAAAGGTTCAATTACGTGACGAAGGTCAAATTTTTTCAATGAAACTGGACACCGTCAGAGCAAAAAATTGCTTTCAAGAACAGTGCCCTCTTAGCTATGGAATGTTGACCCTGACAACTTTTGAATGCAGTTTAGATGTGCTGATCAACTCATCATCTGCCTAGCCTTTTCCCAACTATGTTGAGGTCTGAGGTCGGCTTACAGACTAAGCGGATGCAGCTGAATACCAGTATTTTACATGGAGCGACCGCCTATCTGACCGATGACCGACTGGTTGTCAGACTTTCGAGCCACTGACTACTTATCGACTGTCAAAGATCTACAATTGACAGCCGGGACCAACGGCTTAACGTGGTTTCCGAGGCATGGAGAAAACTCGGTACCACCCACCTACAGACCGACCTTACCAAGCACTGCCTAACCTTGAAGATCGACCCGAGTGGCTATTATTTCATGTACTTTAAAAATTTAAAAATATCATTACATTATTTACTTTTAGCCAATCTTGAACTGAATTTCTTAGGGTTATTAAACCTTCGGCTTCGGCTTCGGCCGAAGTTTGTGTCGACAGCCGATTAATCGGCTTCGGCCAAAAATCGACCTTCGGTCGGACACTACGAATCTCTATTGCCATCTTAAGACGTAATAGGTGCCAACAAGTTACACAAACTCATTTGGGCATCGCTATTCGGAATTAGTGAGAGGCCCTGAGTGAAGCTAGTTCACACATTCGATATGGAATACGCTTGATTTCACTACAATTAATCTGTTCCATAATTTCGGAGGAGCTCGTGGCTAAATAATAATAGATGGATGACCATCTATTACACATCACACTCCGTGTAATATGCTTGAACTCGAACGTGCTCAAAGGGCTGTTCTTAAAGTCTTCCTTGGTAAACCGCGACGTTACCCCACAGACGAACTTTACAAAGAAGCAGGCGTCTTGCGTGTCCGACAGCTCTATGTATATGCTGAAATCCCTGCTTAAACTTATGCTGCGTCAGGGAGACAATTTTCATACACCCAAAGAGGTAGGGTAGGAGCTGACAGACTACCAATCCCAAGGGTTAGAACGGTATTTGCCGCCCGGTTTTCACTCTTTCTCCCTATTCGAGTCTTTAACTCAATTAATAAATCCACACTAAGTGTCCCTGGAAATATACTCGAAGCTAAAATTATTTTAAAAAGATGGCTTCAGGACCTGACCTATCATGAAACAGAAAATATCCTGTGTCCCTTGAATTGACAAGCACTTAACGCAAATACACTCAGATAGTCAAGGACTTCCGTGTCCCTTCATTTACACTCACACACACATACCATACATACATACAAACACTCTCACAAACACTACACTCTTACACTCTTCCATTTAATAAACATGTGCACCAATTTTATGAATTTAATTTTAACTTTATGATTGTTACTTTTATTTTATTTTTATTTCTGATTAATTTTATAATCACTATTAACATAATGAATTATAACTTGTGCTGTGTCACACTGAACATCCGAATGCATTCTGCCTTTACTGCTGACATTGGGCCACCAAGATACAGGCTGTGCCTAGTTCGGACCCACGGCTACTTCTTCTTTTGTACTCATTTAACTTTGCTCATGTAAGATACATGAGCAAAGTTAAATGAGTACAAAAGATGTTTGTATGTTACCAAACTTGTGTGTGTCAATAAAATATAAATATGGGATCCTGCCGTTTTGCCGAAAAGATTTTGCCAAATTTTCATTACCCAAACAAATTTTAGCAACCTTTTTTTATGCCAATGTAATATTTGGAATAATTTTAGTACGCACATTTTCATTTGGTCAAATGTTTACTTGGCAGATTATTACTAAGGATAATGTCATTAAGGCTTTTGGTCTTTAACCAAATGATTTATTACAACAAACAAAATTAAGACAATAAACGTTTAGTCAAATGATTTGTTATGACAAAAAATATAAAGGCAAAAATTTTGGAATGAAGACATAACACAAATTGATTTAATATAACGTAATTGAAATTTAACAGATGCTGACAGAAACCCTAACCCTAGACGGTCGACGTCAGGGGCACCCCGAGGTTCGGTTAGTTAGGTTCCTGTAAACCTTGCAGACAGAAATAGGAGCCCCGCGCAGCGGGGATCCGTCGACCTGCTGACGGAAACGCTAACCCTAGACGGTCGACGTCAGGGGCACCCCGAGGTTCGGTTAGTTAGGTGCCTGTAAACCCTGCAGACAGAAATAGGAGCCCCAACAGAATCCAAATAGGAGATTCCAACTAGTTAATAGTGCTTTTGACTGAAATGGTAAGTTTAAAATTGACGACACCAATTATTTGGCTTATGTAATTTTGCGTAAAATATGTTATACCAACTGAAATATTTGACTAGATAAAAAATGGTAAAAGTACTAGTTGGTGAACAAGTTATTGTTCAAACGTTCACTTGCCAAACATAGGTTTTCGTAACAATTATTTGTAAAGAGATTTTTTGGTAAGTAATAATTTGGCAAATGAAATTATGCGAAAATTTGTTTGGGAAGTGATAATTTGGCAATTTCTTTTCGGTCAAACAAGGGAGACCCTATAAATATATTTCGTGCAGACTCCGAGCTTTGGAAATAATATTAACCCGTCAAGCCTGACTCATTTGCAGACTTTTGACTCTCCTTACAAGTAGTCAGAAACCCGATAGTCGGACAACCAGTCTTACGAGGTCAGATTATGCAGTCGCTCCACATAATACACAGGTATTCAGCTGCATAAGGTAAGACTGAAAACCGATCCCAACAAAAGGAAAACATGAAACGGTGAAGCAGAGTCAAGTTTACTTTACGATACATACATAATGTAAATATCCATGAGTTAAAAACATAACCCTCCGCTTACGTTGCGACGTAATGGGTTAAAAGTTAGAACAAAATTATGTTACCTACTTAGATTAAATGATGGCACATTATTAACCCAGTGAGGCCCAAAAGCCACGGATAACAGTTGATTTAGGCCAAAAATGATTTTAAAAAGGTATTTAAGCTGTGTATGTGGATGTGTGGGGACGCAGCACCGGAAACGGAAGACATAAAGTGCGCTGAGCGCGCGATAGCACTGGTAATGCGATGATGACGACTAGATGCGAATACCGACATTAATATATTTTGAACGCGACCGATAACAGTTTTGGGAACGTATTTCACCTACTTTTTTGTATGTGGCAAGGTTTTAAGACTTGTGCCACTTTTTTTTTTCTTTACGCCACGAAATGACATCTACATGATTATTTTGGCGCGTGGCCTTAAAAGGAACTAACGTTGCCATCTTATTTTCTCCATACAATTTTCTCAGATAATATCACAAATGCTTACCAACAGCGCCCTCTTGTCAGCATTATTCAAGACCTCAAATAATCGTACAGCACTAATGTACCTACTTATCAACAACGCATACAAACGAAGAGTATGGTCGCAACGACAGCGATAACGACGTCTACAGACGCCAGTTTCAATAACGTGATGCGTAGGTAAGTGCGTTGACAGCAAAATTTCCGATCGTCGCGTCGCGTCGTCGTTCAAACCAGTCCGTTTCTGATTATTATTTACATATTTTAATATACGTCGATATTTTAACTTTGATACGCTTGATTTGTACAGCGGTCGCTGCTTGGTCGCTGCGGTGGTGCGGTGTGCCCGTGCCTTGCGCGACGTATTTTTTTCGGTACTGCTTGCGCCATCTGTTATCTATCTGTCGAACTACAATTGTAAAAGTCAAAGTAGATGGCGCTATACGAGATAAAAATAAATGGTAAATTCAAAAAGTATTTAATATTCTGTGCACGAACGCTTTGCAGAGCCCCTGGCTGGAGGCCTTACATTCAAGGCATCCACAGGACTTGCCCGGTAAAGCACTAGCCAACCTCCTAGGTTTAACTGCGAGATGCCCTACCCATAAAAAAAACGCTTTGCAGCTAGACTGGTGTAAAAATAAAGGTTGTAAGTTGTAATTGTAACTGTTGAATTCTATCCAACATTATGCATACTTGGCACTATCGTATTATAAGGAAGGAACTTTACGTGAACTACCTTCCAACGAACTTCAAGAGCGTAATGCCTACTTCTGTTCTCAACGGGTCTATTAAACTGCAAAAGTAGTAGATTCATGTAACAATCTGTCTGCCTAAGTTAGAGTGAGCCACACGGGTGTTGGGTTGCGACGTTATGAGTTCGACAAGACGCGAGTGATGTGGACGCGACGATGATTAAAATAAGTCGTGTGGCAAGTCGCTTCGCAAATCGTGTTGCAAATCATGTCGCAAATCGACACGTATTGATAATTTTAATAATTTTGTTTTATTCTGTGCGCGACAAATAAATACCTTTTCTTTCTTTCATTCTCCGCAAATCGCGTTTCATTGTCGTGTCGCAAGTCGCATTGCTTGAGGTCACTGTTTTGAGGAGGTAAGATAAGCAGGCGCTCCATGTAAAAAACCGATATTCAACTGCATCCGGTTAGACTAAAAGCCGACTACAATAGGGTTGGGAAAATGCTAGGTAGACGACGATATTTTGAAAATACAACCGGAGTCAGGTCATAATTCCTATAAAGCTCTCGGAATAAACATATTTCCCACATGATAGTACACTATTTTTTATACACCTTGCGGATCCGGCGCGGGTTAGCAGACGTCACATATCCCGGCAGGTGATGAAATATATTTCACAAAGTAACGCGTCTGCCTGGGTTTGATCCCACGACCTACAACACGTAAGACAGGGTCATAATTATCTTGAATTAGATACTTTATGTTAGTTTAATTACCGCACTTCATTTTCTTTTAAACTATTAAAATCAAAATACTTAATTAAATACTGGAGAGAAACTAAGCGCCTGACAAAAGTGTAATAGCAACAATTCCGTATTCCTCCACTCTATGCGCAGATAATACAATGAGGCGTCGCATACAAACAATTTTTCAATTTCCTTTACTAAAGAATTGAATGTTCTCTTCCTTCCTTTACAGTAAAGTCGCATAATAGGGAACATAGTTTATATGTTTTGAATTTTATTGAAGTAAGTAGTAGTAATGGAGGCATGGTTATTTCCGATAGTGACGGCAATTTACAAGTATATCTACACTGCTACATGTACCTACGCTCTTTTGGCAGATGCTCAGAAGGGCACTGTTAGTAAGCATTTATGTAATTTTCCGTGGAAATTGCACTAAACAGATGGCGGTGAAATTCCGATAATGACAACGCGCCAATTAGGTCCATGAACTTTTACAATTCCAAAAAGGAATTTACTACCTACTAAACCGCTAACAACGTCACTTTCTTGCATATTTTTAACGAACAAACATGAACTCTGTGCGTAAACCAGTTATAGGCTGATTAACCCTATAATACAGCTTAACCTTCACTCTAAGATTTTTCACTTAATCCTAAAAAATAACACGATTAAACTCCCTATACGGGTAACCTTTCCAGTCGCTAAAAATAACGCATAAGCATAACATCCTGTTTATTTTATTCTACTAATTAAGTGAGTTGACTGCCTCGTTGCCCTGTTCGCAATCGCGACTGCTGAGCAGCGGTTGAAGGCAATAGGTTCGCCCCCTATTACATGGGACTTAAACATAACTGGCGAAATGTGGGTGTAGGTACTATTAGGTACATCTCAGCTTATCCCTTCGGGGATTACAGGCGTAATGTTATGTATGTTCAGTTATAGATAATAAGTTGTTAGTTTGCAGGCAGGTTTGGTTTGTGTTTTTACAGGCACAACCAAACAAAAGGGGTTGTGCCTGTAAAAATACACTGGACTGCAAATAAACCGGGCCACCCGCTACCTTAGAACTCTGATTCGATTTTCTCGAAAAATATAAAACTTACAACTATCAAAGTTATACCTACAGCAATTGCGTTTCATGCTGATTAAAATGACTATTTTAATTTAATTTCTAAAGTATCGTCAACTCACATTGTAATCAAGCAACAAACACAATGCTAACGATTTGCTCTGTTTTGACGAGAGTTCGCGATTAGCGTTCTTTTATTCTACAATGAACCCTAGTCGGATATTTCTTATCATTTCTTTAGTTTTTACGCGTCTATTTTTTCTACTTTTTTTTCGATCAATAATGGATACGACACCTCAGGAAGCAGCTCAAGCTGTAGCACTACTTCAAGCAGGCGTTGCGCAACGTGAGGTCGATCGAAGACTTCGAATCAGCAGATCTTTCGATCGCCGTCCAGGTACGGGCCGACCTAGGGCTACATCAGCAGCAGATGATCGTTATATCCAACTTACTGTTCTGTTCTGCGAAATCGCCGCCTCAATGCAGTTCAAGTCCAACAACGTCTGCGTGACGAACGCCAAGTGGTCATAAGTTCAGATACCGTGAGAAGGAGACTTGCTGAACGGAACCTAACTCCACCGTCACTCCCACCGTCGAGCACGAATTGAATTTATTGCATAGGGATTGGACGTTAGAGCAGTGGCGTAACGTATTCTTCACTGATGAGACCAGGGTGAGTCTACATGGAAGTGATTGACGTCAAAAAGTAACGTTATTCTCAGTGTTGCATCGAGGAAACTGTTGCTTATTTATTTATTTAACACTTCAAGCACAAAGTACAGAGGCGGACTTAATGCCATAGGCATTTTCTACCAGTCAACCTTTGGGTGATGCAGAGACAAGCAGTGGTAGGTGTATATCTGAAAATAATTCAAATATATAATATATATATCGATAATTTAATCTGTGTGTGAAACATAAATATCAGACTAAACATTTCAAAACGTGTACTTGGAACGTCGGTGTCAATTAATTATTTCTAAACGTCAGTTTGACAGTTTGATTTTGACATTCACTTAAACTTAAAATGGAAACAATCACTCAAATATATGAAAAATAAACACAGTTGAGGGTATATAACTACCAGTACACCTATTAATAATAATGAAACAGAAATGAACAGTTGGGGTACAAAACATAAGATAGATAACTATAAGACAGGACAACTACAAACTGGTAAGTAAAAATTTAGAATCTAAAACTACGAATCGATAAACAACCATAAAACATCAAACACTAATTTTCGTGTTATTATTTTCAGATTCCCGGCAGCGCCATCTCTTCCACTCGTAGAAGGAGCCGCATCCGGTGCCTTGGGATACTGGGCTACCAAGGGCTTCAGCTCATCAATAGAAGTTATCTTATGCCGACTTCCGTCAGGAGTCTTTATGAAGACAACGCCGTCTTGAGTCCAACGACCGCATACTGAAGTGTTTCCGTGCTTTACTGAAGACAGATTGCCTGCTCCTAGTCAAGAACTCTTTCATAGACATTTTAGAGCCTTTCAAGCCTTTCTTTGCCTTCCAAGCCGCTGACTTCAAATCTACACTGGCAAACCTAACAAGGATAGGACTATGATGATCCTTGCTGAGTGTCCCTAGTCTGTGACAGGCTTTAATTGAAGGTGCCGAGAAGTTACTGAGTGCCAGCTTGGTATTTAAAACATCCAAGATAACAGCCGTGCAGTCTTAGTTTTCTGCTTCAGCGAGCCCTTGGAAAACCAGTGCTTTCCGTCCGTTGCTTATAGAGAAGGATCTGTAATGGTCTGGGGCGGCATCTCGTTAACCGCACATACACCGTTACTTTTCATCGAACCGACGAGTCGTACACGTGGATTGACTTCTCATCGCTACATTACCGAAATCCTTGCAGACCATGTTGTACCTTACGCAGGATATATCGGGCAGGATATGCTATTGATGCATGATAATGCACGGCCTCATGTTGCTCATGTGGTGACCCAGTATCTATGCGACGTCAGCATTTGTACGATGGACTGGCCAGCTCGAAGCCCGGACTTGAATTCGATAGAACACTTATGGGATGAGCTAAAACGTCGAGTTTGAGCCCGAGTACCTGCTCCAACAAGGCTTCCAGAGCTGCGAATCGCAATTGAAGCGGAGTGGAATGCAATTCCTCAAGATTTCATCCTCAGGCTCGTAAGGTCGATGAAAACGAGGATGCTGGCAGTTATCCGAGCAAGAAGAGGGAACACTGATACTGACAAAAATCTTTTTTTAATTTTTTCTTTGTTTCTGGCTTTATTTACTTTTTTCATTTTATTTCTAACAGCAATTAACACAAATGGAAAACGACTCTTCTTTTTAAGATCCTTAATAAATTGATTAATCCCAATGTGTTTCCATTCATTTTAATCAGCATGAAACGCACTTTCTGTAGGTTTAACTTTGATAGTTGTAAGTTTTATATTTTTCGAGAAAATCGAATCAGAGTTCCACGGAAGCGGACGGCCCGTTTTGTTTGCTGTCCAGTGTAGTTGTAAGTGATGGATGATTATATAAATAATGATATTTAAGTGATTTATTATTATATTATACTGTTTTTCTGAACCTGCATGTTTTCCAAGACAAAATAATAATTATACAGCGTGTAACGGAAGGGGGGTATCAACCCTGAAGGTGAACGTGCTCATGAAACTCAACAACTTTCCCCAAAGAACATAGGTCGAATGTGAAAGAATTTGGCCCTCTCTTACAAAACTGACTACCAACTGATTGATTTACTATGGGAGGGCCAAATTTTTTTTTCATATTTCGACCTATGTTCTTTGGCGAAAGTTGTTGAGTTTCATGAGCACATTCACCTCCTTCAGGGTTGATACCCCCCTTCCGTTACACGCTGTATATCACGGGTAATTAAACCGGGTACCATGTTGATGCACAAATGTCAACACAGAAGTGATGCGACATGAATTATGCCAGTCTAACGAATATGTATGTACAATTCTTTCGTAGTTATTTCCCAGCTGTCTCGTTGGTCAAGTGGTCTCAAACGGGACTGCTGAGCAACGACCTTTTTTTGAAGACTTATTAGGATTTTGCTTCAAAAAATCAATAATAGCTTTGTTGAGGAATAAAGCAAATAAAATGCAGCAATTGCTTGAGTCCTTATTAGTCACCACAGTATAAGTATAACAAGTCGAAATTAGCAGATATTTGCCTTTTTTTTTGGGATGGGAAATCATCAAATGACTCCTGCTCTGGGCGGAGCGGAAGGGAGTGTCAGACTTTTACTGACTAAAACCCATCCATGTTCCTTCTTTTGCCCTTTGTGTTCCAGGGCCGCGGCGGTATCTCTTTCGAACAGTCCCGCAGCCGGTAGATATTTGCCTAGGAAATCGTTTTAATGCCCATCTCTACAGCATGTACTTTGGGCGTGTGAGTACATAATAGACCGAGTAAACTTGCCGACGCCTCTATCAACGTAGCAGAAAATATGACCAGTCATTCGACACATTGACCCGTCCCATAAAATGGATAGTTTAACTATTCACCAGCCCTCGTTTTTAGGGTTCCGTTTTTTTCATTCGGACGCACGGAACGCTTCACTGTACCTACGTGTTTCTACTCGCACTTGGGCGTTTATTTTGTAAGTCACAGAATTATGTGCCCCACGAAAAACATATTGACTAGGTACCTACTAGCTGTTGCCCGTGAGTGTTGAGTAAGTCTAAGGCCCGGTATCCACCAAAGCGGAGAGGAGAGGAGACGAGAGGAGATGTGTTTGAATAAACCAATCCGATTTCGTTATTTCCACATCTCTTCTCCGCTTAGCTTTGGTGGAAATGGGTCAAGCGGAGAGGAGAGGAGATGTCTCATTTTTCTATAGAATTTTGTGCAGCGAGCGAGCAAGCGGCGCAGCAGAGCGGAGAAGTGTCTAGTCGGGTGGCCGGGCGGCGCACGCGCTGCACACCCCTCACCCCGCTGCCTTCTCCGCGCGCCTCGCACGTCCCGAAAGCGTCATTCGATTGACTGGCTTTTGGATATACGGTATAATCAAATCATGTAACTGGTAGAAATTATTCCTTGTTACCCTGTAAGATTTATGAAAACTTTCATCATCAAACTCTCGAAACAGTGTGGCATATTCGCCATGACTGTCATTTTATATGGTTTCTTATCCAGAATCTATGTTGCCGTCGATAATTTAAATGTTGAAGAATTAATTGTGTTTCTTCAACCTCTAATTCTTCTCCCTCAAGCAAATTCAGATATAACTTTTGTAACTACATGACGTCTTCCTTTCGTAGACAGCACTTGACTGTTTTCGATCTCTCACAGCTCACATCTCTGCTACACACAGCTCACATCTCCTCTCCGCAACGCATCTCCTCTCCGCTTTGGTGGAAATAACCTGCCAGCTTCGCGGCACATCTCCTCTCGTCTCCTCTCCTCTCCGCTTTGGTGGATACCGGGCCTTAGTCTGAGTGAAATTATTATAAAAATATAACTTCCATATTTGAATCGGTTTTTAACAATTTCAAGGGTTTAAATATTTTTGCACTGAACTCTAATCCTTTTTCAAAAAAAAACTTTTTTGCAAAAAATAAAACCGACTCCAAAAACACAAAAAAAGTGAAAAATAATTTTAGCTTCAGAAGTCGGTGACTTTTGTTTATTTGATTCAGTTTTTTGTCACCGACTTCTGAAGCTAAAATTATTTTTCACTTTTTTTGTGTTTTTGGAGTCGGTTTTATTTTTTGCAAAAAAGTTTTTTTATTTTTTTATTTTTAGTTGCAATATTCCATAGAAATATTTTTCATCATCAGACCTGTAATGGCACTTGTAACCCAGATGGGTGCAAAGTTTTGATCAATATACATGAATTAAGTCCAAACGCAAGGTAGCTACTGTTAACAGTTGAGGAGTTCCCTTAACTGTCCTTCGTCTTCATCATCAGACCCCTTATGACAGTCACAACCCATCTAGGTGTAAATTTCTCATCAATACGAATTAATCAAACCCAAACACAAGGTGACTGCTGTAAACCGTTGAGGAGTTCCCTCGACTGTCTTTCGGTTCCATCATCAGAGCGACTCCAGACCTTCTTTAAATTGTAGTGCTTTAAAATACTTAATCATAAAATGTACAAACGCACTAGTCGCCACTACAATTTTTGAAAGCTCCCCTCAAGTTCTCTTGGATGCCATCATCAGATCCCGGTTTCCTTATCATGGGACCACCCTTGAAGTATCTCCTTTCCAACAAAAAAAGAATTATCAAAATCGGTTCATAAACGACGAAGTTATCCGCGAACACACATAAAAAAAAAAAAATATATATACGGTCGAATTGAGAAACCTCCTCCTTTTTTTGAAGTCGGTTTAAAAATAAAAGTAGCCTAAATCTGCCCCAATGAAAATCCAGTCAAAATCGGTCCAGCCGTTTCGGAGATTAGCCACAACAAACAGACAGACAAAAATTAAAAAATAAATGTTTTTTTATTTAAGAACCGTATGAACTTTCTTAACCATTCAGTAAAAAGATGATATTTTGAAATTACAAACAGACACTTCAAAATTATTTATTTGTATAATTATGTGAAGTGTTTAAACTTCAATTTCGAAAATCGACTGCTGAAAATATTTTTCCGAAAAAGAGTTAATATGTACCAAAAATCCAGTGTCCATACCACAGGGACGTGAAGCCGCCATTTTGCACGGAAACGGAAGTTATAAACCATCCGCCTGCGTTCGATAAGCTCTAATGTCATGCGCTGTTAATGCCACTTTACAACTATGCAAATTTTAATGCTGGCAACACGCGTTATCATGCTGGATTTTATGCCGATGCAAAACATCACACGTTTGCATCCTGACCGGGCTAAGCAGAGGTGTTATACCGAAGATGAACTTGATGACCGATTCTGTGGAGGTATTGATGATTGATTTTCTGGGTGATCATTCAGGACCCTCCTACCTCGGACAACTTTCTTTATTTAATATTGTCCATAGTGTTATACATATTTAAATTATGCCTATAATTATTAACTGTTTGTTTTTTAATTACAATCGTTTCTATGAACTTGTATGATCAAAAGTCGTTGTATTGACTTCATGTGACTGGTCGATACTTTGACATTTATCGACGACCAATCTTAAGCAAGTAAAATGGCGGGCGATAAAAATAGCCGGCGGGCATTTTGAGGGATATGCCCGCCGTACTCGGGCTCGGGCATGTCCTGCTTCAACATCGGTGCTAGTCACTTGTATTGTATCGCTAAAATCAAAGTGTATTAGGTACTGTACTGCTGTAACTATAGTAATAAAAGTGATCTTCAAAGTTAAATAACGAGTGTTTTTTATAATCAAAGTCCTTACTTCTGAGTGGTGAACCATTATGATTCACAATAGGTATATAACACAGTTTTTTTTTTGTATGGCCTCTCGTGGCGCAACAACTCTACTAAGGTTGAAGCTGCTTAACCGGACAATAATATAACCCAGTGCCCTTATTCTTGATGTCGAGAAAAATATATTAGGTACATTTTGACTGCCTCGTTGATCTCGTGGTCCCAACTGCGACTGCTAAGCATGAGGAGCTGGGCTGAGTCCCGGGGTAGGGCCAAGTATTATTGGATATTTTCATCAGGAATTATCCCAGAAACCACGAAGTCTGGATTTGTACCCTATTACATGGAATTCAAACATAACTGGCGAATTGTGAGTGTACTTGTTAGGACACCTCTGCCTAACCCCTCGGGGATTACAAGGCGTGATATTATTTTATTTTGATACAGGTGGCAGGTGGACAAACTTTGTCATTGCAGTTAAGGCAGTACAAGCCGAGAACTGCAGTGACAAATGCACACGTGTATCAAACGACATTTTTCAATAGGTACACTCATGAAGAAATAAAATAATAGAACGAAAAGTACTTATTTTTGTCATTAATTATTAGGAAACCACGATTTTATTTGCTTTTTGAAGGAGAGGCAAAGGTATGAAGCGGCTAAACAGGCTAATATTAAAAATGGAAACTCCTAATATTGTTGAATTTAAAACACGAATTATAAAGGTTAATTTCTGTATAAAAGCAAATAATTTTAAAAATAAAATGTTTATTTTCTGTTTATAAACGGAATTTAAATATTCATTAAATATTTAGGCCAAGGCATGTTCCTCTTTGCTAACATTAAAAAAGAAAAATCACCGTCGACTCTATGAATTGGACCACGCTGGACTTAGTTTAAAGTTATCTTTGGAAATAAAATACTAATAGAAATAAATAAAAAACTTCTGAACCTAATAGTAGTGCGATTTATTCAAATTATTTATTTGTGAAACATAGGTACAATGTAATAAGGTCTAATTCGGATGTCAGGATCGCTATGTTTAACCTAATAGGCATCCAAATGGATACACTAATTGAAAAAAAAAATAATGCATTGTATTATTAAAATTATTATACACTATTAATCATTAAAATTAAATTTACCATTAAATCGATGGGTCCTATGTATATGGGCCAAAATGCAAAATTACAACTTTATAGGAGAGGTTTCCAAAGTTTAAATTTACTATAACTTCAGATTGATAAAACCGAAGTTTACGATTATTTGCTTGTTTGCTAAGACAACTATCCTCCTCATTTATACTATAGTATTTTATATATACATATATCGGTTATCGTATTTTCATAAATCGAGCAAGTCTTTCTTCTTGGAAGGTTGTATTGGTAACAGCTGATTGTAACATAGTTGCAGAGGAATATCGGTATAGGTCTATCGACAATTTGCCTTCTTGTTCGTACTGGCTGATCTAAGATTTTAAAATATGATTTTGAATAGCATCTTCACTCCCCAAATCATATTTATAGTATAAAACGTATGGTTCATTCCGGCTTACACGAATTTGTTTTATTTTAGACTAAAGAATTTTTTGTCCTTCTGAGTTTTTAGTCCAGTTAAAGTGTGTATTTGTCTGCATCTTTTTGAAGTCATAAATCATATTTTGAGCTACGTCTATGACGTTATAAGGACTTCCTTTTGGTTTCGCCCATCGAATCAATGAGCTCCATTTAGAGGGTGTGTAAATATTCTTCTATTTTGAAGCTCTTTCAATAGTGGCGTGTATGGAGTCACATTCATTCTGAGTGTGGCCTACTTCAAGAAAAGTGTGCTTTATATTCAAATTAAACTGTTTAGCAGCGTACAGATACATAAAAAACATAATCCTGTTTCGGTTTTGGCCAGTGCAATTGTCTGACCAAAATCTGAAGTCGACACAACCTTCTTGACTTTTCAATTTAATTATATCATAAATACAGCTCGCTATTTCGTTCGAACCCTTCATTGCAATTTGTTCATTCCATACGTAACAGGTACCAATTAACTTCCCAATATCGAAAATTGATAAGTTATGTACTTTCAACTTCAACGTATAAGTGTCAAATCAGCTGATTGGTCCAAACTATAAACAAACGCGCGGGAACTCCCCATGTATAAGTTTCTAACTACTCTTAGGACCTTTTACGTTTAAATTCATGTTACTTATGCCGTTATACTGTAATAAAAAATCGTGTTTCTATGCAGAAATCTTTTTTTTTTAATAGCTCACATAATTCTTTATACCTTTAAGATGCGTTTACCATAAAAAAGTCAAAATGGCCAAATTGTTAGTTTGGCCCATACCTATACATAGGACCCATCGAAATAGAGTTTAGCTTATTAAATAAATCGGACATTTGACTCACACAACGACATGCCTAATTATTATTTATATAAATTGTCTGTTAATAATTCACCAATGTACGCTTTTCAATCACAAAGTCTGTTAGCATTCTTTTGAATTTGTTAACATCATTCTCAACTCTTATAGTTTATTTTAATTAAGTATTATAATTCTGTAAATACATATTTGATTTGGTCGCAAATCAACGAATCATCACCATAATATAACCTGGTATAGTACCTACATAATCCTACAAATTGCAAAAAAATCGCGCTACCCAGCACCACACACAAAAAAAAGGACCACAGAGTACTTTTATATGTATAGGTGGAGAGGCATAACTCAACAGGATATAAATTTAAATCTTGACGGCAAATGATGTTATAGCGGAAACTGTATTCCTAGGGATTACTATCGATTCAAAATTGCAGTGGGGACCGCACATTAGAACTCTTTCGGGTAGGTTAAGCTCAGCTGCATATGCAATAAGGAAAATAAGGCAGTTAACTGATGCAGCTACAGCTAGGTTAATATACTATGTTTATTTCCACAGTATTATGTCTTATGGCATTCTGCTGTGGGGATCGGCGGCAGACGTTGACTCAATTTTCATTTTACAAAAGCGCTGCCCGCTTTTGTAAAATGCGCGCGATCTATAAAATGGGTCCTCGCGAGTCCCTCAGAGAAAAATTTAAAGAGATCGATGTACTGACTCTGCCTTCCCTTTATATCCTAGAATGTATTTTATATGTCCACAAAAACTGAGGGCTTTTCAAAATTAGAAGCGACTTCCATAATATTAATACACGCAGTAAACACGAAATTGTAATACCCAAATTCAGGTTAACAAAAACTAGTACATAAGTCTTTTCTTATAAACAGTATACGTTTTTATAACAAATTACCTAAGTCAGTTATAGAACTGACCGATGGAAAGTTCAAAAACTACATTAAACGTGTCCTTATTAAAAAAACATATGACAAAATCAAGGACTACGTTGAAGATAAAGAGGTTTGGCTTTAGTTCCTTCTGCGCATGCGGCTTCCCTGGTAGCTCATAAACGGCACAAATGTGGATGTCTCTAACTATTCTCAATCTAATTTTTTTTTTCTTTTCATTTTAATTTACAAAAGTACAAAATAACTACTACGACACGAATGTAGTTGAACGTTTAATACAGGTTTTAGAGTGTCATTTACATTAAAATACTGAATATTTATTTTATTACTGCTAACGTTTAGCATCTATTTTATGGAATATAATGATACAAGAATAAAATAGTAACTTCATCACTGAAGCTGTAGTATATTGCAACCTATTTTCAATTTAGTCGGTTAGCGTCAGCAAGCGCCATCTGTATTTACAAACAAGCAATACATGATTTTATAATACGAAAAAATTAAAAAGGCATTAAGAGAAGGACCTGTTACTAGATTGCAGTACTATTTCAAGTTGGTAACATTATTTTCTCCTAGTTGCATGGTACAATGTTCTAAGATTGTACAGCCTGCATAGCACTAAAAAAGAATATTAGTAGTGCTATCTGTACTCTCCAAGCTGAACTATTTGATCCCCAGCTGTACTGGAAACATCTGTATTTTTTCTAATTCCCCATAGATGGCAGCATGAGGATGGTTGCTAATCTGGATATCAACACCTCACTAAAATACTATGGTCCGTTAACAGGAAGTCGCTCAAAACTGAAGCATTTCATTTAAGGTGAATGCTCCAACCAGCCCGCGAAATTCAAAATTTCTTGCGTTTTTTGCAATTTGCAGGCCAGTGCTAGGTTGTATGTTGATTAAAATATTATTCGCGGCTGTAAGACATATGTAGTTACAGAATTATAATCATCAAAATCACCAATACAACCCTCAACGTTCATAAAGGTGTAGGAACAAAAAAAAAACAGAAAAAGTCATTCCTACAGCTTTATGAACTTAACTTATGAATTTTGAATTTCGCGGGCCTGGTTGGAGCATTCACCTTAAGGGGAATGCTCCAACCAGCCCGCGAAATTCAAAATTTCTTGGGTTTTTTGCAATTTGCAGGCCAGTGCTAGGTTGTATGTTGATTAAAATATTATTCGCGGCTGTAAGACCTAAGTAGTTACAGAATTATAATCATCAAAATCATCAATAAAACGCTCTAAGTTCATAAAGCTGTAGGAATGACTTTTTCTGTTTTTTTTTTGTTCCTACGCCTTTATGAACTTGGAGGGTTGTATTGGTGACGGGCTGGTTGGAGCATTCACCTTAACTTTAATCAAGCCATTTGATTGGTTGAAACAAATTTTTTAGCATGCTCGACTTTGAGTGACATTCTGTAATACGGGCTTAAATGTCAAAGAGTTAACGGATTAGATTTTAGGGGGTTATCTTCGGAACTACCATAGGAACTACTGATCTGATCTTGATACAATATGTGTCAAGTATTTTATTGTCTGTAGTTTTATTATTATTTAATAATTATTTTACTTTAAATTAGCTTATAGAAATATTTATTATATTTCACTTAAATACGCATTATACAATTATGTATTTAAATATTTGCATGCCCTAAAAAGGCAAAATATGATTTGTGCCTAAACCACCATTTTTAACAACTGGTAACACCTGTATTTGAAACAAATAAATTATTCTTATTCTTTTTTGAAAATTATAACACATTAATGTGCCAGAGTGCCATAGGCTATATTATTATTTAAAAAGGGTCCCGGTCCCGAGTAATAAAATCTGAACATAACGCGAGCTGAAATTAATAAAAACCGGCCAAGCACGAGTCGACTCGCGCATGTAGTATTAGGGGAGCCCTCTTTAATTGTTAAATAATTTTTATCATTTGTTTTTATAGCGGCAACAGAAATACACAACATTTTAAGAAAATTTTAACTGTCTGTCTATTACGGATTATGAGATACAGCCCGCTGACAGACCGACGGACGGACGAACGGACAGCGGAGGCTTAGTAATAGGGTTTCGTTGGTTACCTTTCGGGTACAGAACCCTAATAATGATATTATGCCTCAAAGTTTTTATCGTTTCTACTTCAGGTCCTGTGCACTTTGCACGGTGATGCAATCGCGTGTGGTGTAATTTTTATCCTGCGTATTTATTATGATGGATAACTATACGCACCGCCGTGCCTGAGGTAAGTAGAGTACTTTCTCAGTTATTTTTACTCTGACAGCCGCAATTCAAAAATAACCATATTGTAAGGACGATAAAGACCACTGATTTTTGCAGTGGTCTTAAGTCTAAGGCTTGGTATAGTATGACCACCTCAAGTGTGCAGTTCAAAGTAGCGTTGCTTGTCATGCATCCAATTAGCCAACTTGACACTTTTATGGTAGTTCTGTGTATTCCCGCTCGCACAGATAAGTTGGTTGAAGTGTAAAATGATAGAGCAACACGGGTCTTTTGGCGCGTGGATAACCTCGTAACTAACACGAGAACCTTGATTTTTGGTGATTAGATTACCAATGGCACCTGTCAGATTAAATATCACTAATTAAACAATACAATGCGTTGTTATAACATTTAATATAATATTAGTTTCATCAAATTACACAAAAAATTTGTTGTGTTCATAGACAATTTAGAATCCTCATCGATCTCTATAGTTTACAGACATTCGATCGATCCGTACTTTGTCTACGGCCTCTACGGGTAATGTAATGCTCCAACCAAAGGCGTAGGAACAAAAAAAAAACCGAAAAAGTCATTCCTACAGCTTTATGAACTTAGAGCGTTTTATTGATGATTTTGATGATTATAATTCTGTAACTACATTATGTCTTACAGCCGCGAATAATATTTTAATCAACATACAACTGGCCTGCAAATTGCAAAAAACCCAAGAAATTTTGAATTTCGCGGGCTGGTTGGAGCATTCATCTTAAAAGATTTTAGTAATAATTCCATCCGTGGCCGAGGCATGCGATATACTTGCCACATTCAATACCAGGGCTTTCAAGTTAGTACGAGTATGCAAAAAACCAGGGTCGAAAACCGGGTTTTAAAATACTTGAATGTATTTGGTAGAGTTCGGCCTAGTTCCTACCGTGCCAGAATATAATACGTGTTTTTATCATAGGCTTAGGACTGTCTGCTAAGGCATGTTTATGAAATTGCGACTATATTATAATTTAGAGTTTTATTTCCTCGCTATTTTATTATGTACAGTTCAAAAATCGTCTTTCTATAAAGCTGCGAAACAAATCCTTATATTTACAATTCCAAACTTATAAACACGGCACGGAATACACATAAAAAAATGTTCAGTTTTATTTAAAATGAATTACGTCACGCTCAGTTCAACGACAACTGACAAAATAAAATATTTTCTTGACTTTAAACATAATTTAGTAATACTGTACTTTCGTAGATGCTATAATGTTTGTTGAGTATGGATAAATGGCGCGAACAAGTCTACAAAAGACGGTAAAGTGGCGTTTATTTATTGTTTCGTACCGTGTTGCATGCTTTTCTGTGCGTAGTGCGCACAGAGTACATTATACTAATGGTAGTCTATGAATACCTCTATTACCTCTATGATGGTATTGGTAGCTCCCCTATTATTATTATACTCTGTGATTGGTAGTGCGTACCAAAGACATAGATATAAGAAAAATAGAGGATACGCCGTAAGTTGCATATATATTTTTTGGTTATACAAATATCATGCAAACATGAACCTTGCCAACAAAAATATATCCGTCTCATTCTAACACGTCATAATTTACAAATGTAAAAAAAGACAAAAACATATCATAGACTTCAATTTTCTGTTGACAGTTTTCATACTGTCACCGAGCTCCACCTTGAAGTACGACGCCATTTTAGGTTGTCGTTCGTTTGTGGTAGTTCATCTGTCATTTATGCGTTGTTCGGAGTTAATTTTCAGTGTTACAGTGAATTTTGACTACTTTGGTGCTTTTTTGTTGATTTGTAAAGGTTAACTGAGCAAAAACAACATGACAAAGTGTTGCATCAATGGATGTAATTCGAATTCAAGTAAAAATGAAGTAGGATTGTCATTTTTCAGGTTAGTTGCAATTTTTTTCCATAATCATGTATATTTTTCGTGTAAATTGCGTTTCGTGTTCATATTATGGGTTCTAGGTCGTGTTTCCGCTATTATCTAGGATTTCCAATGACTATTCTGCCCTCATAAGCCAAAAAGCGTCATCTCAAAAAAGTGAGACTCGAGAAAATTCATGTTCTAGTTTTTTTGATTTCGCGTCAACTTAGTAAAGTAGTTTTAAAATTATTTATTCATAATATTAAATACTCATACCCATATTTCTTGTTGATGTTTTTAAAAAAAGGAAAAATATGTTTTTTTTACCTCATTTTTGAGATACCGCTATTGGGCTTCGAATAATATGTTTATTAATATGAGTTACCGCTTTTAATTATAGTGTGTTCATAGGAATTTTCATACAAATGTTTTTCTGTACATTTTTGCTAAAAATCCATGTAAAAGAAAATAAAACACGAAAAAAGTGCATTTGGAAATAATTTTAATAAACTTTAGATTAACATAATTAGAAAATTTCAAATTTTGAAAATAGGCATCTATGTCATAAATCACTCAGAAGTAGGGAGCTCCCTCCAGAAGGACAGTCTATTGCCTGGTATTATATTTTGAAGGGATTTCAAAATATTGTTCTTCTTGGCTTGCGAAATTCCGTTAAGCATGGTTTTCTTCATTGGAGGTGGAAGAGCATTCGTTTTTAAAATCTTGTTCCCAATAATACTAGCAGTTATATACTTACTCACTATCAAAGGATGTCTTGTAATTAAAATCGAAACTACCTCTCGTAGCTTCCACTTGCACTATATCGCAGATATAAGGACGTGGATTAAGGCGAGACAGTTTGTATTGCGTTGTGTAATCTTGCCATTCATAAAAGTCATTGTGGTCCATTTTTTTTTGGAATCACATTTTTCCCAGCACTAGTCACAGCGGTATAAAAATCTTCAAAGTCATAAATCTTATTCTTCATCCGCTTCATAGACAATTCAACTCTGTGATGAAATGAGTTGGCAGACATAAAAGTGTGGCCGGCTTCAAAAAACTTTATAACAATTTTGTCAGCATTGATTTCACTCGAGTTAACTATATAAATTAGAAAAGAAAAGAATGTCCAGTTTTTATTTTGCGCTGAACAGTTATCAACCCATATAATTATATTTTTGGCATCTCGGTGAAACAAGTATCACACTTATAACACCAAACACTGGCTATCACTTTATTATCACCAATTTCTAATTATTCCCGATTTTATCAACTCCACGACCTGTTACTTCAAGCAAAACAAACAAGAACTGACAAGTAAAATTGTTGTTAGTAAACATTATGATGATTGTTAGATTTGCATTTAAATATCGCCCTTATAGTTCACCAGCTAGCGTTTATTTTTGTGCAACAAACTCTGCGAGGGCAGCGGCATCTCACATTTTGCGAACTATTTTCGCCTAGTTTTACTAAGCGCAAGAGCCGTATCAATCAATAGTTCGCTACGCATTCAACAGATACCGCCAATGTTCTTAGAAATTTTGGCCAGCAATTTTAAGAACTTTTCTAAGCGATTCCACCGTAAGTAAATATACGGCCATTGTGTTTAAAAATAATGATATACCTCTCAGCTCCTTAGTAATATCGTATAAATTTGAGATATGCAATATTTTCTTAGTAGGATTTAAGTGGTTTCTGGTTGAGATAGCGCCATTTAATTTCATTTAACCTGTAGGGAATTTGTTAAGCTATCAGATGCAACAAAAATCAGAAATTTGCATTTTTTTGAGTTACCGCTTTTTGGCTTATGAGGGCAGTATTATCATGTAGAATTAAACAAGTAAACATTTTGATTGTTTACATTTTAAACATAGTGTTGTCCTAATGTGCCGTCGTGTTTTGAAATTATCGATATACAGTTTAACAATAATATTGTTATAGTCCTATGATCAAATAACGATTTATAACTAGAAAAACTACATCAAACATTAAAAAAAATGTTTTCTTTCAGCATATGTCAATGGATATAACAGCTGATCGGTACATCACCGACATTCTACTCAATCATGTTGTGCCCTACGCAGGGTTAGTCGGTGAAGGCTTCGTGTTAATGCACGACAAAGCCCACTGCCACACGGCACGAGTCACTCGACAGTTTCTGGAAGAGGTCGAATTACGCACGATGCCTGCGCTCAGTCCTGACATGAATCCCATCGAGCACTTATGGGACGAGCTTAAAAGAAGAGTTCGGGCCAGGAATCCAGTCCCTTCAACCGTAGACGAGCTAAAGACAGCATTATTAGAGGAGTGGGACGGCATTCCTCAAGAAAATGTCAAAAAATTGATAAGATCAATGAAAAACAGACTGCAGGCTGTAATTAGGGCTAGAGGGGGCAATACGAAGTATTGATTTAAATTAATTAATTTTATTTTTAACAATTTTTGCTTAATTTGTAAAATACGAGACCCATACCCTTTTTCCTAAATTCCCGTTTTTCCTACTCTTGCGTTCAGACATCATTTATTTTAAAAATGATGGATGAAAATGTCTATGCTGAGACTGATGTCGATACAGAAAAACGTTGGCTGGTACCTCGAGCTGAATATCCTATTTCGGTGCGTGTTCCGAAAATTAAGGACTTAAAACTCCAATAAAACATGTTAGTAGTCCTATTTCTATGATCTCTTCGTTCACTTTTGACTGTTGCTTCATCATAATTACATTTTTGTAACTTTCCTATTCTCAGTTGAACGTAAGATTTATTGTCTCAATACAACTATTATTACAGGATTAATGAAATAGTGTAGTGATCTAATATTTGTTTATTTAATTTAAATCTATAAGATGGGCAATACAATATCATATTCATATTACATCGACAATCGATACTGAAAACATCAACAAAATGAGTCCAACACTATTTGTTGTGGGCGGAGTCGACGCCATGTTTGAGAAACACTGGCTTCAGATCACGTGACCATACGTGATATCCTCTATTTTTCTTATATCTATGACCAAAGACTACTACATTCGTAACTATATTATATGGAGAGTGCGTAGGTACCACAGAGTACATTACAGTGTTGCCAACGTAGGCGATTTTTCGCCATTTAGGCTACTCAGAACAAGAATCGGCGACGACAAAATCTAAAAGGCGACTGGTCGCCAATTAGGCTACTCTAGGGACAAGTTTTTTTATACTACCTAGTAGGTAAACAGGCATAAGGCCGGGCCTGTGTGTAATGTTGGTACAATTTGATATTGAGATGGCCCTATTTGTTTGTGATTGATTATTTTCGGGGAATACCCTGAATTTGTCTTAGCTATTATGTAACCAAATTTAGAATGCAATAGAGTTACATGTATTTTAATGTGAATAATGACTACTGCAATTATCTGTGTTGTACTGACTAAATAGTTCAGATAAATTCCGGTTTTTCCTTTGTCACTTTCGCTTTGTACAACTTCTCCTGTGCAATTGTTGTGTAAAATGGGTAAACACGGTAAATATATTATTATCAAGCACTATCGTGATAAATGGAAAAAACTACTAGCATTTAAAAGTAAGTAAAAACTAGAGTACTGTTTTTATATTAATGTTTTGTGTGATGGAGGTAGATATATTATCTGCTACATGGTCTTACTACTTCCAGACCTGTGTTCCAGCCTAAATCAGAAGTCGTAGTTTTTAGTTTCACAATCTTTTTTTTAATATTTGCTCCAGTCTGGTGAAGATGTAATAGGTAGACTGAAACTGCACAAATAAAAAAATAAATGATCTGGTAACCAACCACTAGTAAACCCACTACCAAACCCATCCATGTTCCTTCTTTTGCCCTTTGTATTCCAGGGCCGCGGTATCTCTTCCGAACCGTCCCGCAGCATCAGAATAATCCTAATTTTTGTTTATGTAGTTAAATGTTATTAAGTGTTTTAAAGGTGGCTTATGCCTATTTATAAGTGTGTTATGCTTATGAACATATTATAAATAAATTGATAAAAACTACATTTTATTTTATTCATATTGCTATTTTGGTGTTTGGGCTACTTTAGGCTACTACAACTGAAATTCGGCGATATTAGGCTACTTCATGCATGAGAAACGGCGACATTAGGGCCAGCGTTGTTGGCAACACTGGTACAATACTATAGTAGGTACGCTCATACGCTTCCAGTGTTGCCAATTTAGCATATTTTATGCTAAATTTAGCATATTTTTACGTTGGTTAGCATAATTATTTGTTGTTTAGCATATAGCATATTTTTTAGCATATAACTATAATTATTTAATGAATATTTCTTTTTCTAGTTTCTAAGTCCCACTGTACGGCGAATAACCCCTTTGCAGAGTTATCTCGCTTAGCCATGTCATTATTATCACTACCACATTCTAACGCGGACATTGAACGCGTTTTCAGTCAAATGAATGTAGTTAAAATGAAACTTCGTAACCGTTTGTCGGTGAAAACTTTAAATTCAATTTTATACATCAGATCAGGGCTAAAGATGGCAGGAAAATGCTGTTATTCCTACATAGTTCCCAACAGTGTACTGCGCTCCATAGGTACGAAGGAGAGTTATTCCGAAAATCAAGCTTCCAACTCTTCCTCAGCAGCATCAGCTGCCGATGAAGACCAAGATATTGATATTTTGTTTAGTAATATTATTGATTATTGTTATATAAATTTCTTGGCGCCTGTCCGAAGAATTTCGTTGATTACACGAATTTTCTTGATTATTAAAGATTCAAAATTAAAAGACGTTTTATTTCGCATCAAAGAATGTTGGCATAATATTTTAGTATAGTTTATAGCATTTAGCATAATTTTGGCATAATTTTAATAGCAGTTTAGCATATTTTGTAGTAGTCGTGTTGGCAACACTGTACGCTTCCGCCGTGCCGCGCCGTCATGTCACATTCGTGATCATTCCGATCATATCATTCGTCAATCAAATCAATCCAAAGTTGAGTGAGTTTGTTGTCTGCGAAGCGCAAAAATATTTATAGATAACAACATTTTCGTGCTAATTGAAGTATTTTCAATGCCTCGCAAACCATGTTACTGGACGCGAAAGCTAGAACTAGATTTAGTTGGATTCGTTCGCCAGCGAGAATACATATGGCGGCCTGCCGGGAATACGAATCACCAAATTCAACAAAAGTACAAGGCTTACGCTGAATTTGCAGCGAGACTGGGCCGAGGGTTTACTGGTAAGTTTTTAGACATAAATTTACCATGGATAATTATTATTTGACCCTCCTTGGAAATAAGACCACGTTAAGTTTGTTTTTCTCGAACCGGCCCCTAAAATCCGCCCCTAAGGCTACCCACAGACCGTCACCTTTTTGTGTTTTGTTCCTCGGTTGTTACATGTTTCTGTGAACCTTTCTTATCCACTCGTAACATTGATTATTAGCACTGAGGTAGTTAGAAATGCAAAAGATCCCCTTTGACTGTACAAGAGTCAACAGTTTCAAGTCACAAAGTACATTTTTGTCATCAGAATCCCTTCCTGTTTGGTATACTGTTTGAAACGTACTGGGTTGTAATGAATGTTGCACAAAAGAATTACTTTTTCTCTAAAACCCTGGTCAAAAGAAATGTCATGTCAAGAATATAGAAAAGGAAGGTACTTACTTGTCAGGCTCATCCTGTCCTCCCATACTTAAATATTTACACTGTATCATGGTAACCAAACGAATAACCATGGAGTTTCACATAAACATGAAGGTTAATGAGAAGAAGATTTTGATTTATCAACTCAAAAAGGAATAGTTAATGATGTTTTGTTTTGTTCTCAGCTCGCTCTGTGAGAGATCGTTGGGTAAACATCAGGAGCACTTTCAACCACAACCATCGGAGAGTAGAAAGGTCCAAGCTTAAAGCAAAAAATCCGGCAGATATTTATGTTCCTTGCTGGCCACTATGGAAGCCTTTACAGTTTTTAAAAGATGTTTGCAAGAAAGAAGATTATGAGGTTAGCTATTTTCCTATACTTAAATATTACTGTTTTTGAGGGGTAAGTTTGTGAAGAAGGCTGACTCAGGGTTGCTTGATAACGGAAAACAAAGTTGGACCCTATTTGATGAAACAATTTCTCAATAATACATTTTTTTTTCACAAGTTTTGTGTCACTATAATGCAAAATTTTTGTTGTATTGCTGGTTATGTTAAATAGAATTACATCCATATTAATGACTTTGTACTACTATACACCACTTCAGAGCAAAGATTATTCTCAAGTAATCCATATCAAGTGCGCATAGTGAGATCAAAGTTTTTGAAAATCTAACCTCTGTTTTACTTTTTTTCAGAACTACGAACCAGGCCCTGATGACTACAAAGAGCTTTCAAGTGGTCTAAATGTCAAAGAAGAACAACAATCTGAGCTTGAAAATGATTTAGTAATAAACATCCGTCAGCGTAGCAGGCGGACGGATCGTCCTCGTCGTAAAACAAAATCTGTATCAAAATCCATTAAAAAAACTAAGTGCAAACAAGTCATAGACGATCTTTTGCTAGCTATGAACCCATTAGTTGCCGAGATGTTGCCAGAGCAAAACTACTGGTTTTTTGGGAAGCATGTGACAGAAAGACTGAATTCTATGAGAAGCATAGACGCCGATAGTGCCTGTCATGATATTATGAGTCTGTTAAATGAATGGCAGCAAGATGATCCTACGTTGAAAAGTGAATCTAATTTAGAATTGGATAATATTGTTCTGTCAAAGCAAGTGAAGCTGTTGTCATTCAGTTAATTGGCAGTCCTCATAGGTAGCCTAAAGCTTGAAAGTCTTAGGCCATATAATATTGTGCTGATGCCAAATAGACTCCCTGTAAAGTATCTGGTATTAAACTGCATCTGGTCATACGGGAAGGTGACTCCAACAAAGTTGGGAAAGAAGATGAGAACACTCATTCTGATAAATCAAAAAGGTCCTGTGTAGGAACTGAAATATAATTCATTTGGTCACATGGAAGTTTTATAATGTATTTTATTGAAATTAGGTTATGCAGTTTGTCTAACTACTGGATGTCATATTTTGTTTGTCATATTTTGGTTTGCCTTGTCGTGCCTTCTTCAGTTGGTTCGGAAACTGTTGGTGCTTAGGTTGGTTGTTGAAAAATAAAAATAAAAATTGTTGTTTCTGCATTGCTGAACATTAATTTGTTTGTTGTAAGGATTCGATGGTTTAGATTTGTACTGTTCATCTTTAGTGTTGGTTCTAGCCCTTGACCCAGCAGTGCAATGAGAGCCTCCTATGGTTGTGGTGAAGGCTCTTTGCTATTAGTCTATTAACAGTAACAAACATCAGTAATATGATTGCAGCATCCATGTCCAGCCAGAAAATTAATGTATTGTAGAACAATATTAAAAAGACTACCTTGGAAAACTGATTTGAATAGGGTTTAAAACTAGCCAGTGCCCGGGGTCTGTTACTCTATGAAAAATTAGCTCCTGCGTGGACCTGTACTTGTTGAACACATAATTATGTATTGTAAAATGATATGATCAAAGTTCATGGATAGGCTCTGTTTCTGGCCTGTAAACCATTTTTCTTGTCTTAGAGTTGGCCTGTTCATCTTTCGGTTGATGTCACAAAATGTTGATAAATAAAAAAGTTGGCTAGTTAGTTAGTTAAAAACAAGCTGCTCCTGCTTACACCCTTGTAGAATACATTTAAATATTGTAAAAAGGTCTTGTTGAAATACATTGATAGGGGTTTCTTGAGCACAGTGCTTCTGTCTTGGTTCTTCTATTTAAAATTGGCTCCTGTAGGTTCTTGTATCTTGTTGAATACATGCCATTATATTGTGAAGACATGGTTGCAAATTATGGGCAGTAGTTTTTAAAGCCCAGTGCCTCGGGTCAACGTTACTGTAACAAAAATTGGCTCCTGATTTCACCCATATTTTTCGAAGACACAAATATTGTAAAAATAGGTGTTTAAAATTATTGATAGTGGTTTCCGAGCACAGTGCCTCGGGCTCCGTTACCTACAAAAAAATGGCTTCTGCTTTCATCCACACTTGTCGAATACATGCCATTTTATTGTAAAGACATGATTACAAACTCGTGACAGTGGTTTTGAAGCCCACTGCCTAGGTCTCCGTTACTGTAACAAAAATTGGCTCCTGATTTCACCCGTATTTGTCAAACACATACAAGTGTTGTAAAAAGAGATGATTTAACCTTAAATGCATGATTTTATATATTTAATGGAAAAAAATATGTTTTGTTCAGGTTAATGGGTATTTTAATGGAAAAATATTTAAAAAAATCAAAATTCATATTTAGTATTTTTTTATTGGAAAAAGGTAGTGTATCAAAAATGAAACAGTATGCAATACAGGGTAAAAAATATTAACTTTACCCTGTGATGAATATTGTTTCAATTGTTATGAAATAACACTAAACAATTACAGTTTTTTTTAAAACAAAGTATTATGTCACACTTTGAACACTTTATGGAGCTCAAGAGCTTACACAGGATACTGACAACGCCTTCTTGTATCAGTTGTAATTGGTTCATGTCCAACTTTGTCAAGACGAACATCTTTAGGTGGCATCGCTGGCATGATACTATTTTTTTTCTTTTTGGCTATTGCTTCTTCAATGCTTGAGCTGGGTCTTCCCCTCTTGTTCTCTCTGTATGTTCCATATTTACATAGAGCTTCAGCCAAGTCAGCGCGAAACTCCGCCAAATCCATAAGATTTTTTGGTTTGATTCCCTTTTGTTTATTTACCTTTAGATAAAGAACCCAGGAATTTATAATGGTGATATCTAAAAGGTGATAAAAGATTCGCAAATACAATTTTCTGGTTTTCATGTGTATGCGGTATCGACCTAAAAAATTATCCATTAGGTCGACCCCAGCCATATGCGAATTATATTCCTTTATTAGTCTTGGGCAAGGAATAGACACCACTTTTTTCTCTTTTTTGTCGTATCTCTCGATTGTCTCAATGGGATCTGCTCCAATATACGTAGAGAGGAGTATTACCTGTTTATTATCTTTCCAGCTAACGGCGGTCACCGGTGTTCCTTCGTAACTGGAGACGTTTTCAACGTTATCACCTCTTGGTACATTACTTTTCACAACCTCAGCTTTTGAAGGTAATTTGCAGTTCTTTCCTAGTCTGTTACGTTGAACGGTTCCAAGACAATAAATTCCATGTTGAGCAAAATAATGTATAAAAGGTATGTTTGTGTAAAAATTGTCAAAGTAAATTATATGATTGCCGTTTCTAGGCACACCTCGTGTGAGTCTGACAACAGTATCAGAGACTACACCAAGTTTTGGCTCCGTTGAAAGACGATCATGAATCATTTTACCAGAATAAATCTCGAATTGATAGGCAAATCCTTGCAAAGAACACATAACAAATAATTTGAAACCCCATTTGTGGGGCTTGTTGGGCAAGTATTACACAAACTTTGCACACTCTTGCCACATTTGTTTTTTTATCGGTGCTCGGAATCCTCTCCAGGAAGTGCCTGCCAGTCAATCTCGTGCTCTTACCCACAAAATGTGGGCCGTGTGAGGGTCCTGGCTCATCAGCTGATGCAGTTTCCACCAGCTTATCACCACAATTCATCAAAAATTGCGAGAATTTCGGACGGCGCCTTTGGGTCCGAGACTTATTATATATTACATATGAATTGACCATTGCCCTCGCTACCAAGTTGAAAAACATTTTTTTCCACCACTTCATGGCCTTCCGGTTCAATGAGTAATAGGAGACATATTGGTCATTCAAGTCTACTCCGATTTTATTATGGTTGTAATCTAGTATACAATCTGGTTTTATTCTCTTGGTTATACCAACACCTTTTACTTTAGATTCCACCTCTGACCAGGTAGCAGCGTGTTTCGTTGTCAACATGAGCACATCACGCTTGTCTCTCCACTTGCAGGCGGTAAGATTTCCCCGGTGACAAAAAGTCATTTCATCTCTGTCTAACAATTGGTGACGCCAATCCTGAGGCAGACCACGACGATTCGCCATGACTGTGCCAACAAGGCGAGTATCATTCAGCCAGAGAATGTCGGCGATTACTGGGCTCGTAAAAAAGCGGTCCATGTAAATGGTGTGCCATTTTCCAAAAAATGGTTCGCACAATTCTCTGACAATAGTGTCCACAGATTTTGCATCACCTGTATAAGGGACCATTTTCAGTATGTATCCAGTTGCTGCGTCGCAGAGCATGTAGATTTTCATACCATATTTGTCTGGCTTATCTTTATTATACACTCGGAAGTGTATACGTCCCCTAAACCCACAAGTTCCTTCGTCTATTGTTAGGTTTTCGTTGGGATAGAAACTGTTTTCGCATAACTGACAAAGTTGGTCAAAGTACGGCCGGATTTTGTAAAAAGCGTCGTATTCAGGATGACCACGAGGTTTATAACGTGCATTGTCGTTCAAATGTAAGCAGCTGTAAATGGCTCTGAATCGATTGCGGTTCATATGCTTGCTGGCGAATGAAGTTTCAATTATTTCCCGCGTCGACCAATACGAATCAAAACTTTCTTTGTGGACAAGCGACATATGAATTATGATGCCAAAAAACAACTTCAATTCTTGGATTGTCACAGGTTTCCAATTGTACAGCATAGTACCTGGTTTCAATATGCCTTGTCTCAACTGTTTCGCTTTCATTACTGATGCGTAGCGATTTGTTTCTGTCTTGAGCAGTACCCAAAAAGAATGCGGGAAGAAAATAGAAAAACAGTCAAATTGTGTTGAATCTTCAGTTACCTGAGCCAATACTTGACATTGTTCTTGAAAAACTGGATTTTCACGCGGTTCTTGCATTGGTTGGTATGACCACCCATTACCTTCATCCATATCCCTGACAGATCGTGAAGTGCGGTTGGCGGCCCGACCTCGCGTAGATGAGCGCGTTGCCGGCCGACCGCGTCCACGACGCGATCTCGAACTTCTGATTCGTAAATTATTACGACCCCGCTCGGGCTCCTCTTCCGGTTCAATGATGTCTGGCGAATCGGTCTCAAATCGATCTTCGACCGATGCGACTTCTTGTAAATCAAGAAGTAATTCTGAAGAGACAAAAAAAACAATATAAAATCATGCTCGACGAAATTAAATTTATGCTGATAATACATCAATTGAAATAGTAATTTACCTTCAATTTCATTATTTGGAGCTTCCCAACGTCTGAGTCGTCATCATCTATCAAACATTCAACAATTTCAGTCGAATCGAGTCGGTAACTGCGTCGCGCAGAAGCCATTTCGCGCCAAAATGCGTGAACGCACTTGCGAGTCGGCGGCGATGTGAGTACTGGCGCGCTCCAGTCGACAAATCCCCTCCCCACGCCTACACCCCGCACCACAGGTTGATGATTGATGCACGTACGGATAGCTAAAGAAACCCGCTTGAATAGAGTTGCACGCCGATAACGTTCTGAATGCGTGATTTTTTTACAAGTGGTATGAAAGTTGATAACGTAGTGACTACGTGATCGGCGTCCTGAGGGAAGAGCGGCATCACGTATTCACTACGTGAAAGGCTGTCAAAGTGTTAAAAATGGCTTTAGGAGATTCAAGAACTTGTGTGGACTGTATGTTTGTACTTGGAACAAAAAGTTTGAGCTCTTGTAAATATAAACATAGGTCGCGTCGCAAATAACTATAATATTGTTTATTATCTGGATCTCCAAATAGCGCCCTGGGAATTAAACGGTTTCGTTGTAGTACCTCTTCTCTACTAATATGATCCCAGCCAAGATGTCGTGGCACATAATCTCTCGTTAACGCATTTCTGGCTATCTTCATATAGCGTTCCAGCTGTCTACGACTCATGTGGAATATTAGTGCTAATCGCTCATTAGATTCACCTGTAGTTAACTTGGCAAGCATGATACCCAAAGAAGTTCGGGGTTTATCACAATCTGTAGAAAGCGATGGTGTTTCGTTTAAAATAGTCAAAAATTCTTGAAGTTTCCGTCCTGTCCAGTAGTACAATTCATCTTCATCAATCTGCTCCAAGTTTTCGAAATCCAAGCGAGTCCTACCTTCTACACCTTTTTTCACCTTTAAAATGATTTCGGTAACTTGTTGAGCATTGAAACTATGGCTCAGGTTTGGTGCTTCAATCAGCTCTTCCCAACCAACATTAGCCTCTAAATGAAACTCGCATACTCTTGCCGAATCAGGACCAAAGTAATCAAAATCCATCAGTAAACGAAGTTTGATTTGTTCTGGTATTCGGCGACGTGTATGCCGCCGGCACTGATAAAATATGCAAGCGTTGGCTGTGTTTGGTGGTCGTGCATACCTCAGCGTAACATTAGTTGAAGGACGCAGTTGATCATCCATTACATCAATACGATCTGCTTCTTGTATCTCAGGATCAGGATTATTTACGGGTTTGACAGGTTGTGCAACATTTAAATCAGGTAAAGCCGGGTATTCATTAGGCAACATTTGTTAATAAACTGTTTATGACGGGTTTATTAACAAGTTTACCGTAAACACTGTTTCTGAAACTTGGCAGTCCACACTTCTCAGTTGTTGCCAGGATGTCGCCCGAGGAGGTAGTGATGCTCTGTGCTGCTTATATAATATTACATAAGAGTGCTACTAGAAAAAAAAAGAAGAAAAGGTGGTGGATTCGAAATTATCTTTTAAATAGAAGTTATGTATTTCATGACCTTCGTGGATTTGATGGGTCTTTTCAAAATTTCACGAGAATGTCAACATCAGATTTTGAAATTTTACTGAGATTGATTGGACCAGCCATAACAAAACAGGAAACGAAATTTCGGCATCCTATTGAGCCCCAGAGAAGACTAGCTATAACTTTAAGGTTTCTTGCAACAGGTGACTCATATGGCTCACTGTCATATACTTTTAAAGTATCAAAACAATTAATCAGCAAGATTATACGAGAAGTTTGTCAGGAATTGACAAAAGTTTTAAAGGACTATGTAAAGGTGAGTAAAATAAAATAAATTCAAATCACTCAAGTAGGTATTTATCAAATATTTAAATCAAATCACATCAATTTATTTATTGTGTGTCATCTTCCAACTGGGAAACTATTTCGTCAAGATTACTAAAGCGCAACTCGTCACCAGTAGCAGCATGGACTTGGGGATCTGGTGTCTGCGTTGGTGTAGATGCATCAGCATATGTCGACGTTGATGATGTGGTGCGGTATCCGTCGCCATAGCCGAGCCATCCATCTCCATAGCCTTGATATCCACCAAAATAATTACTATCGAAATTGCCCATTCTCGCTTGTAGCAATATATTATTTATGTAATACTTGGCCTGTAACAGTGCTCTTTGGTTTTTCACATTTTTCAATTCAGATGCCACATACTGGCCATAAATTTCAAATTCGTCTTTAGGTTCCTCCATCTTCTTTTTGGCACTTTTCATAATTTCATACATTTCATTGAGATTCTCGTCACACTTCCTCTTTTTGGAGTTGTTTGACTGTGGAAGTGGCGGTGGCGGTGGCGGCGGTGGCAGTGGCAGTTGTGATGTTGGCGGTGGCGGCGGCACAGTTGGCGGTGTATTTGACGGCTGCGTTGAGGCACTGCCATCCTGTAAATCATTGTTTTAAATTGGTTACAGGTTCCAAGTACTGAACAAGAACCTTTGTTCGCAACGAGTCACACTAAATCGTGTCACCGTGTGACTGGTTGAGAAAAATATTCGCATGGAGTAACAGTGTGACTCAATGCGAATTTTTATTCTCATCTAGTAACACTAGTACACGAGTAGTGTTACTCGTTCGGAAAACCAAATCGCATGGAGTAGCAGCGTCATTCGATGCGAATTTTTATTCTCAACTAGTAACATTTTTCAGAATGTCTATTTGACAACGATAAAGTTAAATAAAAATTATAAAATAATGTTTAAATTTCTAACATATTAGTAGGTAGGGACGTAACAGAAAAAAACTGATCAGGTTTTCTACTTATTTATTAAGATTAGTTTAAATCATTTCTTAATCTAAAACAAAGTGTTTTTGTCTAATTGTACTTCGATGTAATAATAAAAAAAACAACCTGGTTACAGTACAAAATGTAAATAATTCTTTTTTACCTACTATTATATAATTTTTCCTATAAAATCAGCCTTCTTTATAACACAAAATAATCACATTTATATACACTTGGGAGCAAATAAATCGAGCCACTACCTTTTTTCACGTAAAATGGTAAATATTTTTGGTAATATGGAACGTATCAATTCGAACTATATATCGCCTAAAAGTTTAGTTAATAACCTTTACAATGAGGGTAAATTATTGAATAATAACCTTATTGAATGATAAATTATTGGCTCTGCAAGAAAAATGGTAATTTTGATAGAAAATTTAGTAGGGCTAAAACAGTCCATAAAAACAATAAAAAAACAAAATTATTGCAAAAAAAATATTCTTAATAACTGGTATTACCCCCCCGGGCCCTGATACATTCTTGTAGCCTATTAGTCATCGATCTGATCAGCGTTACGATGACATATTGTGGTATGTTCTCCCACTCTTCAAGCACAGCGACTTTAAGCTCGGGAATGGATGAAACAGCGGGAACCCTGGCTCGGACTCTCCGTTTTAGCTCGTCCCATAGGTGTTCGATCGGGTTCAAATCGGGACTTCGTGCTGGCCATACCATTTGTTGAATCCCGATCGCAGACAAGTATTCCGTAACGATCTGCGCGGTATGAGGTCTCGCATTGTCATGCATAAACAAGAAATTTTCTCCGACAAAACCAGCATACGGCATTACGTGGTTTTCAAGAATGTCAGTTATGTATCGGTCAGCTGTTAATCCACGTCTACCACTGCCATCGTTGGCGGGGTCGACGAAGACAAGTTCCGTTTTTCCGTCTAGAGAAATTCCTCCCCACACCATACAAGAACCACCACCAAAACTCACCGTTTCTCGAATGCAACATTGGGCAAATCTTTCACCAGGACGTCTATACACTCGGTTTCTCCCGTCATTGCTAAAAAGACAGATTCTTGACTCGTCAGAAAACAAAACTGACCTCCAGTCTTCTAACGTCCAATTAATGTGTTCTCGAGCAAACTCCAAGCGAGATCGGCGATGAGCTACAGTCAATTTTGGGCCAGTTGCTGGTTTGTGTGATGTTAAATTTCGTTCTTTTAGTCTTCGTCTCACTGTCCACCTACTGATTGCGACTCCTCGAACGTCACGTAACGCTTGCTGTAGCTGAACAGCATTAAGTCCACGGTCGCGCAACGAATTGGTTGCAATAAAGCGGTCGTCACGTTCTGTTGTTGCCCGTGGTCGGCCAGTTCCAGGTCGCCGAACAAAAGCACCAGTCTCCAGATACCTGCGGTATACCCGCTGTACCTTTGAACGACTCAAATGAAGTCTGCGTGCCACTTCACGTTGTCCGTGTCCAACCTCAAGTAAAGCTACAACTTGGGCAGCTTCCGTCGGTGTAGTATCCATTTTATCAGGTTATTTTGATTACACAGACACAGATAAAGACAACAATAACAAGTAATATGGGTATGATTAACAAAAACCTCAAATTTAATCTTTTCTTAACAGAGTACAATAAAAATGTCATAAGCAAATTAAATGCGATAATTTTATTCTACCCTTTAAACTTTAATAAAAATGAAATTTTGACAACTAACTACCCTCATTGTAAAGGTTATTAAATACCCTTTTAGGCGATATATGTTTCGAATCGATGCGTTCCTTAATACCAAAAATAATTACCATAATGCGTGAAAAAGGAAGTGGCTCGATTTATTTGCTCCAAGTGTATTAAGATTAGTTACCAACTAATATCACATTAATAATTTCTCTTTAAAATCAGTCTCTCTTTTATCACAATATAATCAACAGTTATTCAGAAATATTCGCTTTTTGACCATTCGTAAGTTTAGTGTCGTAAAATCTCCAGGAGGGTCCCAATCGTAATAGTACCATTTACGAAATCCATCTGAGCATCTTGTATAAAATTATCATTAAGTATTGACTTTGATAATCGTTTTCTGGATGGTTGTGTATTGTTTTGATGTAGAATGTTGCGAACGGTGTATAATTGGGAATCTTCTTTAAGTATGAGCAACAACTGCATCAAATTTGGGTTCTTCTTACCGACGGCTTTGTTCAATTTATGGTGCCAGCCTTCAATGAAGTTTGTGGTTCGATGAGTCTCCCCAAAAGCACACCAGACTTTTAAAAAATCTTCGTGGATATAATTCACAAATTTTTGGATTTGTGGGTCATTATCATCATATCGCGAAATAATATACTCCCATCCGTTCATGATTTCTTCTTGAGGTAACAGTGGTAGAACTGCGCTTAGGCTTACCATGCGTTTCTTCTTTGGGTCTTGAGTATTTGTTATATGAAATTCACGGCCTTTCTTAAAAATTGCCTTATTATAGTGGTAATAGCAGCCCTTGACTGCAATTGAAGGAAAAACTGTAGCAATTGCTCGCATGGCGGCCTTTTCGTAGTCTACTTTAAATATTATTGGATTCCAATTGGGTAACTGCGACTTTATTATAGAGAACAGAATCACGTAGGCTTCTGTGTTTCGGTGACTCATCAAAGCGTAGACTAGAGGTATTATATTAGTGTGATTGATCGTGCTGCCGATATCGCCATGGATTGAATATAGTTGCGTAAATGGAATATGACAACTTTTGAAAGTTCCATCGCCATAAAAGTCTGTTAGCTCGCACAAAGTTTGCCTTGCTTCGGAAGAAGAAAATACTAGTATTCGTGTATCATCACATGTGTACTCCGCTAACAAAAAATCTTGATAACGAGGTGGGACTTCGACTTCCAGCACATTTTTATGTTGTAGTTTTTGTACTTGAGCCGCTGAATTACGTGTTCTATATAACGTGTCTTTAATGGAACTAAATTTAGGTATTGAAGTAATTATGTCTATTCCCGCATCTTTTAGCTTTCCGACCATGGCATTGTATTTTTGAGGAACACTGGGAAATTCCTGCGTAGTTATATCTTTTTTTAAATGTTGGACAGATTTCAGGATTTCGTTGTTCGCAAAATCTGGTGTACATAAATGAGGAGTTTCTTCTAATATACGCTCTTCCTAAAATAGTAAAATGGGATAGAATATTAGCAAAATAAAATATTGGTAAAATATTGACTTAAAACTAAAAAGCCTGTTCTCTTGGTAAAATATTATGTACGTTTGCCCAGCACGGCCCCTCAGAATTTGCATTTATGGTGTACACCATTGCAATGTACTCGCCTCTAGCAGTATATGTACCGATTTCTTTTTCAATGTACCTCTATACTTTTGAAGAAATATGCAAAAAAAAGGTGGCCGTGCCAGCCAAACGCTTTCAGCACGGCCCCCCATGTAACTTGAATAATACATACCGTATTAACAAATGTCTATAACTCAAGAAATGTACTCTATTAATACGTTATATGTGCCGCAACAGTTATTGTGAATTCATAATAACAAATAATATATAGATGTGGATAAGGGGCCGTGCTGGAAAAAATCATTTTAAGAAATATCTAAAAAAGACAAAACATACTTTGGGTTCGATTCCCGTACGGAACAAATATTTGTATGACCTACAAGTAGTTGTTCCGGGTCTGGGTGTTTTTCTATCTATAATATGTATGCATTTACAAAAAAAAAATGTATATATGTAGTTTATCAGCCATCTAGCTACCATAACACAAGCATTAGGTTGCTTAGCTTGGGACTAGATGGTGCTGTGTGAAATGTCCAGGGATATTTATTTATTTATTTATTTATACTTAGCCAAAAACTATTAAAAAATAATTGATGTTTAGCAAGTAACATATGTACCGCATTGATTTCTCATACAACTTGTTATATTGTGAAAAATAAATCTATTTTAGTTCATTCAGCACGGCCCTCTATAGTTGCCTATATCTTTTTAAATAAGCCGTGTATGTTTACAAAATTCGACTTCCTGAATAATATATAGGAGTACATTCCTTTCAACTAAATTGCAATTCTGCTGTATCAATACTTTAGAAGATAAATTCAATCTAAAATATACATACATTAAAACTGATGGGGTGACCATGATTTCATATATTTGGTAGGTAGGTACATAAATGTTCTATATTTATGTACTTATATTAATTAAATTATGTGACTACATTGAAATAAACATTCTTTTTACCCGACTGTACCAGAAGGACGGTAAGGTTTTTCGAGTGAATGAATGTAGATATGTAGCAACCTTCATTTCTTTGGCACGCTTTGTAGTCTAAACGGCTTTATTAATTTCAACTTGAGAGATGTCGTTAGATTCGTCTTAATTGTGAGAATGACACAGGGTAGGTATATAAAAATAAAAATAACTGATTCTTGGCGTCAAGTAGGTAATTAATCGTTTTCTTTTCCTCAAAGCCTATCTAGTGGGATAATATATTAAATAAACGAATTTCTAAGTGGACTAGCTTTAACTTACGGTTCGGCTCGCGTGGTAGAAATAAAAAATATATAAAGCGTGCTTATAACCTTCCCCTAGAAAAAACACAACTTATAATATGTTTAAATAAATGTTATTCAGAATGAGAAATGCTAAAAAAAAACAAAATATTCAATGTTTCTCAAAGTTTAAAATTTGTCCGCTATTGGGTAATTTATTTAAATAATTATGTGTTTATTCATTACATCTTAAAAAATAATCATTAAGTATAATAATATATTATCAGTTAATTTTGTCGTGTGCGATCGCTATTAGTTCACTGACGCTACCGTAATTTTTAATGTGGCGCTGGTGTCGCGGTTACTTCATGTTGCGCTTGAGTGTTTATTGACAGTCACATCTCTACGCGCATAACAGACAGTAGTAAATATAAATACTGCTCAAATAATATGAATATTCATGGGTCGTGTGTTTGTGCAGTGAATTCTATTTCAAGGACGAAAATGGATTGTTAAAATAAACGGGTAAGTAAGTTTTAAGTTATAATATAATTTATTTGTATTTAAAAAATAGATTTGATGTAAGTATATCTAGGTAAGTGCATGTAGGAATTGAACTTGACCCTAAAGAAGATTGCGTAAATATTAAAGTTACACGTTGTATGCACATAAGATAATGCAAAGCACATTAAATCAGTATGCTAGATTTATTTAATGTTATTTAAAAATACCAAAATGTATGAAGCACCAGCTTACGACACAAATCTTTGCAAATTTTCTTTTTTTACAAATCTTTGCATGAGTAGTAGACATGCGCATAACAGTGCATCGAAAGTCAATGCCATATGATATGCACCGGTTCCAAAGTACATCAACTTTTGATATGCACTTTAGTACATATCAACCGGCCATGAGGGCGGTCGATAAATACGATTTATACACTATGCACTGCGGTTGATAATAGCAACCGCAGTATATAATATATACTGCGATTAATAGTACATAGGGCATACCCATGTCACTTACAGACATGTGTATACACTATGCAGAACATCACTTCTTGAGATATAAACTGTAACGCAATGGAATAGGGTTCATTTTAACTTGTTGTGGCTAAGCTATGCTTCGGTCTCATTCACTCTCATTATAATTTGTATTAGCTGTCGCGGGTAATGCGTTTCACGTCAGAGTTGGCGAGCCATACATATTACATGCACTCTTTCTCTCACTCATTGCCCGTGTGATACGAATGAATGCGATGCCATAGTCAATGCGGTGTATAGTACATATCTCGATATCTCGGGCAATGCGAGTGAATGTATACACTGCTCAGTGAATATGTACTTTGTGATATCAACCGCAGTGCATATCCATGTCTAATGAGTAGTTCTATTATTAATTATTTCTTACATTAAATTTATTTTGCTAACCATAATATATGATAGCAAACTGTGTAATGAGCCTACGATTATTATGTTACCTTACATAATTAATCATAGTTTTTGTTTAATTGTGTTCGGTTCATTTACAAGCAAAACCCAAGAGTGCTTCGTAGTTATATAAAAGAAAATACTTGTGTATCTAGTAGTATTAAGCCTTTACAATTATTAGGAGTTACATTTCTGTTGATTTTACGCCCAGAATCCATAGAAATTTACCTACCATCTTTTAAAATTTTAAGGAACTCTTCAATATAGTGGAAATATACCTACTTTACCCACTATACATATACAACGTGTCCCAGAAATCAACGTCAAGCCGAAAACGGGCAATAGGCCAAGTCGTGACAGCTATTAGAAAAATATAAAAAAAAATCTTGGTCATGTACTTTTCGAATTATAAGCATTCAAAAATAAATCTCAAAAAGTGACACCCTGTGATGATTTTTCAAGTCCTGTGACTACATTATTAACATTTCGGTAGTTTTTTTCTCTGTGATCTAACCATGAATAACCCTTCTGTAAATTACAGTTAAAAGTTAAAACGTAACTGCCTCAGTTTTAAATTAAATGTTAGATTTTTGCCCAATATTGAATTCAAAATAATGACATCACCCAAATTTAACCGACTGTACTGAAAAAAAAATCTACTACACTATTTTGGCAAGTAACTTTAAAAGATGGCGCGTTTAGTCAGGATTCCAAAATGGTATAACACATACTAATTGCTACTTCTTAATTGAGAAAAAACATTTTTTTTTTATGAAGCCGTATTTCATAAAAGTTCGATTGAGACGAAGAGTGACGTTATTTTGACTAGTGTGAGCGAGAAAGATTCATTTTAACTAATGTGAGGTGACGCTACTTTGACAAGTGGGAGCGAGATAGATAGTGACGCTACTTTTATCTAACTAAGAGGGAGACGGATTGACACATCATTTCATATGTGTGAGTGAAACAGATAGAGACGCTACTCTGGCTAAACAGGGATGCATCGGCAAATTGTGCAATACTGCAGTACGTTACGCTCTTTCGTTGACTGCACATCTTTTTGTATTCGTATTGACTTCGTACTTACAACTGTGGCTTTGTTTATTGGACTTGATTTGCATTGTGATTTGGATTTATCTGCACCGTTTCTGACAACCCCGGACTTGTTTTAATCGCAACCCCGTGTTTGTGTAGTGTTTTATCATGCCATCTCGATACACCGCACAGGAATACGCCAACATGCATCTCATTTATGGAGAATGCTTATGCAACGCCAATGCTGCAGCAAGAGTGTATCATGAGAGATACCCGAATGCTGAGCGTCATCCCGATCATCGAGTATTTATTAATGTGCATCGGTCATTATCAGAGGGTCGATTTCCTAGCCAAATGGTTAGCGAGGGAAGACCCGTTATGCCCTACGAAGCCGAAGTCTTGCAAGCAGTTGAAGAAGACAGAAGTATCTCAGTACGTGGAATTGAACAGAGCATAGGAGTCCCCAAAAGTACTGCACATCGTATTTTAAAAAAGAACGAGTTTCACCCATACCATGTACGACGAGTACAAAGTCTGCTACCCCGAGACTACCCAGAGAGAGTACGATTTTGTCGAACGATGTTGCAGAGGCACCGAGAGGACCCGCGATTCTTTGAAAAAATTCTATGGTCCGATGAATCAACATTTAAAAAGGACGGTTACATGAACCTCCACAATTTGCACGAATGGCACGTGGAAAATCCAAATTTGATGCGGGAAGATAGATCTCAGTACCAGTTTAAAGTAAATATGTGGACGGGAATTTTGAATGGTAAAGTTATTGGTCCAATCGAGCTGCCGGAGAATTTAAATGCCCAGGGTTATTTGAACTTCTTACAGAACCAATTACCAGAATTATTGGAAGAAGTGCCACTGAACATTTACGGCAGCATGTGGTATCAACAAGATGGCTGCCCAGCGCATTATGCTCTCACTGTACGAGAGTTTCTCAATCGAGAATACCCCGATAGGTGGATTGGGCGGGGTGGTACAATTTCGTGGCCTGCCCGTTCACCCGATTTAAACCCCATAGATTTTTTTTACTGGGGTACGATAAAGGATAAAGTGTACTCTAAGCCAATTCAAGATTTAGACGAGCTGTGCCAAAGAATTGCAGAAGCCGCTGAATACATCAACTCAAGAAGATACGCCCGTCTTATTACGCGATCATTTTTAAAGAGATGTAGAACTTGCATTGCAGCTGAAGGAAAACAGTTTGAACATTTGTTATAAAACTTCGTAAATCTGATTTAATAAAAATTATAATAAAAGAAATCCAACGACTGAATTTTATTTCAAATGCACCTAAAACCAACAATGTACTTTTTTTCCTCAATTAAGAAGTAGCAATTAGTACACTTGGGAGCAAATAAATCGAGCCACTTCCTTTTTCACGCATTATGGTAATTATTTTTGGTATTAAGGAACGCATCGATTCGAAACATATATCGCCTAAAAGGGTATTTAATAACCTTTACAATGAGGGTAGTTAGTTGTCAAAATTTCATTTTTATTAAAGTTTAAAGGGTAGAATAAAATTATCGCATTTAATTTGCTTATGACATTTTTATTGTACTCTGTTAAGAAAAGATTAAATTTGAGGTTTTTGTTAATCATACCCATATTACTTGTTATTGTTGTCTTTATCTGTGTCTGTGTAATCAAAATAACCTGATAAAATGGATACTACACCGACGGAAGCTGCCCAAGTTGTAGCTTTACTTGAGGTTGGACACGGACAACGTGAAGTGGCACGCAGACTTCATTTGAGTCGTTCAAAGGTACAGCGGGTATACCGCAGGTATCTGGAGACTGGTGCTTTTGTTCGGCGACCTGGAACTGGCCGACCACGGGCAACAACAGAACGTGACGACCGCTTTATTGCAACCAATTCGTTGCGCGACCGTGGACTTAATGCTGTTCAGCTACAGCAAGCGTTACGTGACGTTCGAGGAGTCGCAATCAGTAGGTGGACAGTGAGACGAAGACTAAAAGAACGAAATTTAACATCACACAAACCAGCAACTGGCCCAAAATTGACTGTAGCTCATCGCCGATCTCGCTTGGAGTTTGCTCGAGAACACATTAATTGGACGTTAGAAGACTGGAGGTCAGTTTTGTTTTCTGACGAGTCAAGAATCTGTCTTTTTAGCAATGACGGGAGAAACCGAGTGTATAGACGTCCTGGTGAAAGATTTGCCCAATGTTGCATTCGAGAAACGGTGAGTTTTGGTGGTGGTTCTTGTATGGTGTGGGGAGGAATTTCTCTAGACGGAAAAACGGAACTTGTCTTCGTCGACCCCGCCAACGATGGCAGTGGTAGACGTGGATTAACAGCTGACCGATACATAACTGACATTCTTGAAAACCACGTAATGCCGTATGCTGGTTTTGTCGGAGAAAATTTCTTGTTTATGCATGACAATGCGAGACCTCATACCGCGCAGATCGTTACGGAATACTTGTCTGCGATCGGGATTCAACAAATGGTATGGCCAGCACGAAGTCCCGATTTGAACCCGATCGAACACCTATGGGACGAGCTAAAACGGAGAGTCCGAGCCAGGGTTCCCGCTGTTTCATCCATTCCCGAGCTTAAAGTCGCTGTGCTTGAAGAGTGGGAGAACATACCACAATATGTCATCGTAACGCTGATCAGATCGATGACTAATAGGCTACAAGAATGTATCAGGGCCCGGGGGGGTAATACCAGTTATTAAGAATATTTTTTTTGCAATAATTTTGTTTTTTTATTGTTTTTATGGACTGTTTTAGCCCTACTAAATTTTCTATCAAAATTACCATTTTTCTTGCAGAGCCAATAATTTATCATTCAATAAGGTTATTATTCAATAATTTACCCTCATTGTAAAGGTTATTAACTAAACTTTTAGGCGATATATAGTTCGAATTGATACGTTCCATATTACCAAAAATATTTACCATTTTACGTGAAAAAAGGTAGTGGCTCGATTTATTTGCTCCCAAGTGTATGTGTTATACCATTTTGGAATCCTGACTAAACGCGCCATCTTTTAAAGTTACTTGCCAAAATAGTGTAGTAGATTTTTTTTTCAGTACAGTCGGTTAAATTTGGGTGATGTCATTATTTTGAATTCAATATTGGGCAAAAATCTAACATTTAATTTAAAACTGAGGCAGTTACGTTTTAACTTTTAACTGTAATTTACAGAAGGGTTATTCATGGTTAGATCACAGAGAAAAAAACTACCGAAATGTTAATAATGTAGTCACAGGACTTGAAAAATCATCACAGGGTGTCACTTTTTGAGATTTATTTTTGAATGCTTATAATTCGAAAAGTACATGACCAAGATTTTTTTTTATATTTTTCTAATAGCTGTCACGACTTGGCCTATTGCCCGTTTTCGGCTTGACGTTGATTTCTGGGACACGTTGTATAGAGTACGTAAATGTGACACGCAAAAGTTGAGATATACAATTTTCGGACGCTATTTTAAACTTAAAGCGGCCCGTTGGCAGCATCGTTCATTCATTCAGCATTTTTCACTTAAGAATTGGTGTAATCATACTGAGCAGTAATTATAAAAAATGTTGAATAATTAGGGTATCAAAAATAATTATCACTTTATATTAACCGTTATTTATTAATATATTTAGTAAATAAATAGGTAGCAAAATTATATATAAATCTAAAAAGAAGTTACGTAATTCACTATAAATATTTGTACAGATTTTTTTTTCTTCAGATTGATACAATTAATGGTGAGGATGGGCAAGAAAAGTGATGTAGCATTAGATGTACAGAAACAACTATTTATGAAAAATCGACATCAGCTCAAAGGACCGAAATATGATAGAAATGTGTACCAGAAACTAGCTGAAGAGCTTAATTATGCTATGTCTCCGAAAGCATTGTACCTAAGTTATAAAAGAAATTTTCTGGGCACTAATGACCTCACACCGGAGCCAACAAAAATTGATGACAAACTAGGAAACATTAGTGTTGGAACGACACCTTTGAATTCGTCTAAGAAATCGACACCTTTGCCTGAATCATCCGAACATAGTAAAAACGAAGATAGAAATAGAGTTATTTTTAAATTTCCTGTGGATATTCACGAGTGGAAAAAAATACAGCCAATACGCAGCACTTTTCGACGAAACGATAAAAAGAAGCCATACCTGAGATATGAAACATACAAAACCATTCCTAAGTATAAATGGTCCTGCCTTTTGAGGCAAAAGCTTTGGAAACATTTTAAATTGCCATGTACAATATCTTTTAAAAATTATAACATTAATAGCAATGGAATTACCTTCCACGGAAAATGTACTCAGTGCAACGCAAAAGTGCGTATTCATGACACCGAGAAGACAGACAAGGTCGTCGAATTTCTTTGTGAAATTATCAACTTAGATAATAACTTTAAGCATGACCCACGAAAGAAAGTTCGTTGTACTCCGTACTTGAGACGAAAATTATCAGATAATTTAAAAGAAAAGCCAGCAGCCATTGTTCATAAAGATCTGGCACGTCGCACAATGACATTCGGAGATACAGAACCACCTACATTGCCATCTCTTGGAGCACTCAGGATAATCCGTTATGAATCTAATAGTCAACATTGGTATCACAAAAATGAATTAATGTCTTTGATAATTTTAGCTGAGAGCGTCGAGTTCTCTAATATAATTCAAGAAATACTTATAAAACCAACATTTCATGTACACTATTGGTTAGAAGAACAACTCAATTATTATAGACACTATTCTAAAGTAGTTGACAGAATAACTATTTCCCTAGATGCTACTGGTTCTATTTATAAAACTAACAACCTAACCAAGAAATTATTTTTATACGTAGTAATGTTAACTGCTAATAATAGCTTGAAATCTGTACCCGTCGCCCAAATGGTTAGCAATTCCCATACCAAAGAAACTATTGCGGATTGGTTATCTAAATGGGCAAAGAATATCACTTCGCCCGCAGAAGTTATAACTGACGACTCATCGGCTTTGATTGCGGCTGTAATTAATTGTTTTACAAAATTTAACTCAACCAAGGATTATTTAGAGGCTTCTTTTAAAGCATTAGAAGGCAACTTCATTGTACCTAATTTATATATGAGAATTGATACGAGCCATTTTATTAAATCTATTCGTAAAATTTCTTTAGAAAACGCACCAAAAAAAGTGAATTTCTTATTTGTTCAGTGTATTCTTTACATTAAAAAAGCAGAAAATATTAATGTCATCAAAAACATCATCGATAAACTGCTAGCTATAATCCTGTCTAAATATCATTCCAAGGATTGTACTGAAGCCCAATATTACCTGAGAAGTGTACTTCAAAATGTAAATATTAAGGAAATACATGATAATATAACTGAAGATGACTCTTTATCAAGTGATGACCGTTACTGTTTACATGATGACGTTCATGTTGATACAACGTTTAATGAGCTGAATTTCGCGAAGTGGTTTGAGGAAACTGTTACACATCATAAAGAAGAAGTTTGTGTAACTGGCCCTCTAAATGATTTTTATTATCCGCCCTTATTAACGACAATAAAACGACTACTGCGAAAATTGCCCCTGTGGTCGAATGTCATGATGCCATTATATAAATCAGATAATAAAAATCCTTCGTCCAGTGCATCAGAGGATCATTTTAAAACTTTAAAACACTTGCTGCTGAAATCTAAAATAACAAAACATAGAATTGACGTTTTCCTGCAAAGACATATTAATTATTTAAAAGGAGAGTTAAATATTGCAGCGAGTAAATTTCATATAGAACCTAACACTGTAAAAAAAACAAATCGCAGGACGACAAAACCCATAAGTAAAAAACAACAAAAACCGAAACGACAATTTGTTCAAGACTCAATATTTAGCGATCAACCAACATTTGTAGAAAATTGGGGAGGTCAAGCAGACAAGGCCGTTAATGTAAAGCCACATACCGGTATAAAATTTATAAAAAATGGTAACATGATTAAAAATTCAACAGTCGTTAACACATGCGGTTTTGATGCAATAATGTTTTTGATTGCATTTGGCTTTCAGTCGTTTTCTAATTTCAAAATGGAAATTGAGTCAAAAGATAATAAACTTCGAGACTATATAAATCTCATGTTAAATGAAAATGTTGACAAAGGTACTGTGTATGAAATGAGAAATTACGTTTGTCATGAATATTTTGACCGGCCAGCGCATGTAAAGATAATAACAGATTGTGAATGCAATGTCGCTAATTTGTATGAGCAAATGTTTACCAATTTATTTTACAGTGCTCAGTTTATAAAAGTTTGCACAAAAGAAGAATGTCAATATTATGTAGAAATCATAAGACCTTTTATAGCTTTGAATATTAACATAATTAACACGTTTGGTATTTTGGCATTAGAAGAATCACTTGCTATCGAAACTACTTCTCAAATTTGTAAAAATAATTGCGGTGGAACTGTCATTTCAAGTTATAAATTACAAAGGATTATAACCTTTGATTTAAATGGAACAGATGCAATAGTTTTGTGTAATATCCCGGTCACTATTAATATTCAAAATCAAATTTATGGTGTCGTTGGTGCCATTGAATATGTAGGGAATTCAGAGGGAACTCTGGGCCATTATAAGTGCCATACGCTTAGCCATGATCTGTGGCTATGTTATGATGATTTGGCCTTGAAAATTAACAACAGTACAGTGGAGTCGATATTTTTACACACTCTTACTTACGTTTTAGTGATTGATATGTGATATTTTATACAACTAAAAATAATAACTTTTACGAATATTCCGCTTTCACGTCGGAGCGGAGCTCAGGGTTTGCTGAATATGATCCTATGAGTGACGGCTCTGGTAATTACAGTGAAACCAGAATATGTTTTTGAGCCATGGTTTTTAAATACATGTATTTTGTAATAATTTAAAGTTAATTTTACACTATTTAAGAATCTGGTAAAGACTAGTTGCTAAAAATATGCATATGAAACTGTGAACTGTTTAATAAGAAGTCAATACTGTTGTAATGTCATCTGTGATTACTTTTAATAAGTTAATTTATGTACTAGTTTTTCTATGATTATTCCATAGGTAACATAATATTAGTAACATAAACGAACAATATTCTAATTGTTATAGTCGTTGAAAAACATCTGTGATTACGTGGATTTAATTAATTGCCTGTGATTATACCAAATAATTAAAGCGATTCATGCAAATTAATATTAGTGTAATGTAAGGTTCAATCAATATGATTTATTGAACGCGTATCTGTGATTTTTTAAGATTTTTAAGCTCTGTAGTGTTATTGAGACATAGGTTGTTATTCCATGTAAACGAACTAATCTGTGAAATGTAATGAATCTGTGATTTTATTGTAATGTATGATTTTTAAGACTTTGAGCTATGTAGTCTTAGCGACACTAACTTGACACTTGTACGATTATCGACCTATTATGTATAAGTACCTAGTTATCGTTTATATAGTTTACCATATTGTTGATTTGTTTATTTTATTAAAGATTTACTCAATTTAAGCAGTATTTTTTATCCTATTTTCATGTAGAATCATGGTCCCAGAAATCAACGTCAAGCCGAAAACGGGCAATAGGCCAAGTCGTGACAGCTATTAGAAAAATATAAAAAAAAATCTTGGTCATGTACTTTTCGAATTATAAGCATTCAAAAATAAATCTCAAAAAGTGACACCCTGTGATGATTTTTCAAGTCCTGTGACTACATTATTAACATTTCGGTAGTTTTTTTCTCTGTGATCTAACCATGAATAACCCTTCTGTAAATTACAGTTAAAAGTTAAAACGTAACTGCCTCAGTTTTAAATTAAATGTTAGATTTTTGCCCAATATTGAATTCAAAATAATGACATCACCCAAATTTAACCGACTGTACTGAAAAAAAAATCTACTACACTATTTTGGCAAGTAACTTTAAAAGATGGCGCGTTTAGTCAGGATTCCAAAATGGTATAACACATACACTTGGGAGCAAATAAATCGAGCCACTACCTTTTTTCACGTAAAATGGTAAATATTTTTGGTAATATGGAACGTATCAATTCGAACTATATATCGCCTAAAAGTTTAGTTAATAACCTTTACAATGAGGGTAAATTATTGAATAATAACCTTATTGAATGATAAATTATTGGCTCTGCAAGAAAAATGGTAATTTTGATAGAAAATTTAGTAGGGCTAAAACAGTCCATAAAAACAATAAAAAAACAAAATTATTGCAAAAAAAATATTCTTAATAACTGGTATTACCCCCCCGGGCCCTGATACATTCTTGTAGCCTATTAGTCATCGATCTGATCAGCGTTACGATGACATATTGTGGTATGTTCTCCCACTCTTCAAGCACAGCGACTTTAAGCTCGGGAATGGATGAAACAGCGGGAACCCTGGCTCGGACTCTCCGTTTTAGCTCGTCCCATAGGTGTTCGATCGGGTTCAAATCGGGACTTCGTGCTGGCCATACCATTTGTTGAATCCCGATCGCAGACAAGTATTCCGTAACGATCTGCGCGGTATGAGGTCTCGCATTGTCATGCATAAACAAGAAATTTTCTCCGACAAAACCAGCATACGGCATTACGTGGTTTTCAAGAATGTCAGTTATGTATCGGTCAGCTGTTAATCCACGTCTACCACTGCCATCGTTGGCGGGGTCGACGAAGACAAGTTCCGTTTTTCCGTCTAGAGAAATTCCTCCCCACACCATACAAGAACCACCACCAAAACTCACCGTTTCTCGAATGCAACATTGGGCAAATCTTTCACCAGGACGTCTATACACTCGGTTTCTCCCGTCATTGCTAAAAAGACAGATTCTTGACTCGTCAGAAAACAAAACTGACCTCCAGTCTTCTAACGTCCAATTAATGTGTTCTCGAGCAAACTCCAAGCGAGATCGGCGATGAGCTACAGTCAATTTTGGGCCAGTTGCTGGTTTGTGTGATGTTAAATTTCGTTCTTTTAGTCTTCGTCTCACTGTCCACCTACTGATTGCGACTCCTCGAACGTCACGTAACGCTTGCTGTAGCTGAACAGCATTAAGTCCACGGTCGCGCAACGAATTGGTTGCAATAAAGCGGTCGTCACGTTCTGTTGTTGCCCGTGGTCGGCCAGTTCCAGGTCGCCGAACAAAAGCACCAGTCTCCAGATACCTGCGGTATACCCGCTGTACCTTTGAACGACTCAAATGAAGTCTGCGTGCCACTTCACGTTGTCCGTGTCCAACCTCAAGTAAAGCTACAACTTGGGCAGCTTCCGTCGGTGTAGTATCCATTTTATCAGGTTATTTTGATTACACAGACACAGATAAAGACAACAATAACAAGTAATATGGGTATGATTAACAAAAACCTCAAATTTAATCTTTTCTTAACAGAGTACAATAAAAATGTCATAAGCAAATTAAATGCGATAATTTTATTCTACCCTTTAAACTTTAATAAAAATGAAATTTTGACAACTAACTACCCTCATTGTAAAGGTTATTAAATACCCTTTTAGGCGATATATGTTTCGAATCGATGCGTTCCTTAATACCAAAAATAATTACCATAATGCGTGAAAAAGGAAGTGGCTCGATTTATTTGCTCCCAAGTGTACTAATTGCTACTTCTTAATTGAGGAAAAAAAGTACATTGTTGGTTTTAGGTGCATTTGAAATAAAATTCAGTCGTTGGATTTCTTTTATTATAATTTTTATTAAATCAGATTTACGAAGTTTTATAACAAATGTTCAAACTGTTTTCCTTCAGCTGCAATGCAAGTTCTACATCTCTTTAAAAATGATCGCGTAATAAGACGGGCGTATCTTCTTGAGTTGATGTATTCAGCGGCTTCTGCAATTCTTTGGCACAGCTCGTCTAAATCTTGAATTGGCTTAGAGTACACTTTATCCTTTATCGTACCCCAGTAAAAAAAATCTATGGGGTTTAAATCGGGTGAACGGGCAGGCCACGAAATTGTACCACCCCGCCCAATCCACCTATCGGGGTATTCTCGATTGAGAAACTCTCGTACAGTGAGAGCATAATAGACCAGGGTCGATAATTTTTAAAACCAAAAAAAATAATAGTAGGATGAAACCCATTATAAAAGGAGGGGAATATTATAAAAATGAAAGGAAAAATAATTTACGGGCGATCTGAGGTCGGGAAGGGGATGGGGGTGAGTTTTTAAGGGTAAAAAACGGTTTTTCTCGATTTCCAGCAAAACTAAAAGTCCTATCGAAAAAAGTCAAATGGCAAAGTTGTAGGTAATAAAAAGATCTAAAACTTTTGTATTTACAATTTTTTCACATAACCTCAAAATTTATGTGAAAAATTCAAAAAACCAAGTTTTTGGTTTTTTATTTTTATCTTTTACAAAAATTCTATTTTTTTAACGAAATTTGGTGAAAACTTACCTTTTTATGTCCCAAATACGCTGTAATTTATTTGATTAAAAATATTTATTTTTTCACCTCATTTTGAATTAATATCGAAAAAGCACCCTAATTTTCAATCGAAAATTCACCCGTCAAAATATCAGCTTTTTTCAAAAAGTTGGTATGTTTTCTGTTCGTTGAAATCTCTACTTTCCGATGGTAAAAAAAAAATATATGTTACCATAGTAAATATTCTCAGCAAATGCAAAAAATCGAAAAAAACTCGAATTCGAATTTTTTTTTTTAAATTATTATAAATAATTTTGAGCTATTTATTAAAATTTAAACTTTAATTACTCGAAAAACGTTAGATTACATGCTACATTAATAACAAAAAAAATTGCAAATCAAAATATACTACTATAATTAACAAACAAAATAAGTTAATAAAAATAATATTTAATAAGACATTTACAATATTTGGAGAAAGTTGTCGAATCTTTTTTAAATTATATGCGTGGATGCCTATAACTATTATATTTCTATTTATAACTATTTTAAGATAAATTATATACCTGAGTGACCTACGAAAAATTGTAGCCCATCAAAAGGTATTTCATGGAGAAGTGGGGAAGGGGCTAGGCGGGTCTGGGTCTTACTACATACATACCTACTATTTCGTAGCAGCTGTTACAACCGTTAGCCTAGCTAGTATTTGAAATACAGTACAGTATACAACATCGTTTCTAAAAATACACATGCACGCTGAATTTCTTGAAGATAATTGTGACAAGTTTACTTAAAAAAAAAAAAAAACTTTTCGAATCTGCATAGGAAGGTAAACACTATCTCTATTTTTATCTGTATCAATCAACTCAAAATCATTAAAATAGTAATATTTTCTTTAAAAAATAGTATGCTTAACGTAACATAACCTAAAGATTAAAATTAAATGATATTTTAGTACAAGATTAAAAAATAATAATCTCCTTAATTTTGCACAAACAAATTTAGTTAATCCCATGAAAAAAAAACATTTCAAAATACATAAAAATATATTAAAAATCTATAAAAATATAAAAACATATATCGTAAATATATTTTTTATATTTTTAGCTATGTTTTTTATATATTTTGAATGTATCTAAAATATATTTAAAATATATGAAATATACATGAAAATCGGCCAAAAGTTAGTTATTAAAAATATATTTACTATACATTTTTTTTATATATTTATACATTTATTATAGATTTTTAATATATTTATAATATATTTTTATACATTTTGACATGATGAAATAGTAGGTATGTATGTAGTAAGACCCAAACCCGCCTAGCCCCTTCCCCACTTCTCCATGAAATACCTTTTGATGGGCTACAATTTTTCGTAGGTCACTACTACTAGGTATATAATTTATCTTAAAATAGTTATAAATAGGCATCTACGCACATAATTTAAAGAAGATTCGACAACTTTCTCCAAATATTGTAGATGTCTTATTAAATATTAATTTTATTAACTTATTTGCTTGTTAATTATAGTAGTATATTTTGATTTGCAATTTTTTTTTATTAATATAGCTTGTAATCTAACGTTTTTCGAGTAATTAAAGTGTAAATTTTAATAAATAGCTCAAAATTACTTATAATAATTAAAAAAGAAAATTCGAATTCGAGTTTTTTTCGATTTTTTGCATTTTCTGAGAAGATTTACTACGGTAACATATACTTTTTTTTTCACCATCGGAAAGTAGAGATTTCAACGAATAGAAAACATACCAACTTTTTGAAAAAAGCTGATATTTTGACGGGTGAATTTTCGATTGAAAATTAGGGTGCTTTTTCGATATTAATTCAAAATGAGGTGAAAAAATAAATATTTTTAATCAAATAAATTACAGCGTATTTGAGACATAAAAAGGTAAGTTTTCACCAAATTTCGTTAAAAAAATAGAATTTTTGTAAAAGATAAAAATAAAAAACCAAAAACTTGGTTTTTTGAATTTTTCACATAAATTTTGAGGTTATGTGAAAAAATTGTAAATACAAAAGTTTTAGATCTTTTTAATATCTACAACTTTGCCATTTGACTTTTTTCGATAGGACTTTTAGTTTTGCCGGAAATCGAGAAAAACCGTTTTTTACCCTTAAAAACTCACCCCCATCCCCTTCCCGACCTCAGATCGCCCGTAAATTATTTTTCCTTTCATTTTTATAATATTCCCCTCCTTTTCTAATGGGTTGCATCCTACTATTATTTTTTTTCACTTTTTATTATTTTTAAAGGCTTCTACCCTGGTCTATAATGCGCTGGGCAGCCATCTTGTTGATACCACATGCTGCCGTAAATGTTCAGTGGCACTTCTTCCAATAATTCTGGTAATTGGTTCTGTAAGAAGTTCAAATAACCCTGGGCATTTAAATTCTCCGGCAGCTCGATTGGACCAATAACTTTACCATTCAAAATTCCCGTCCACATATTTACTTTAAACTGGTACTGAGATCTATCTTCCCGCATCAAATTTGGATTTTCCACGTGCCATTCGTGCAAATTGTGGAGGTTCATGTAACCGTCCTTTTTAAATGTTGATTCATCGGACCATAGAATTTTTTCAAAGAATCGCGGGTCCTCTCGGTGCCTCTGCAACATCGTTCGACAAAATCGTACTCTCTCTGGGTAGTCTCGGGGTAGCAGACTTTGTACTCGTCGTACATGGTATGGGTGAAACTCGTTCTTTTTTAAAATACGATGTGCAGTACTTTTGGGGACTCCTATGCTCTGTTCAATTCCACGTACTGAGATACTTCTGTCTTCTTCAACTGCTTGCAAGACTTCGGCTTCGTAGGGCATAACGGGTCTTCCCTCGCTAACCATTTGGCTAGGAAATCGACCCTCTGATAATGACCGATGCACATTAATAAATACTCGATGATCGGGATGACGCTCAGCATTCGGGTATCTCTTATGATACACTCTTGCTGCAGCATTGGCGTTGCATAAGCATTCTCCATAAATGAGATGCATGTTGGCGTATTCCTGTGCGGTGTATCGAGATGGCATGATAAAACACTACACAAACACGGGGTTGCGATTAAAACAAGTCCGGGGTTGTCAGAAACGGTGCAGATAAATCCAAATCACAATGCAAATCAAGTCCAATAAACAAAGCCACAGTTGTAAGTACGAAGTCAATACGAATACAAAAAGATGTGCAGTCAACGAAAGAGCGTAACGTACTGCAGTATTGCACAATTTGCCGATGCATCCCTGTTTAGCCAGAGTAGCGTCTCTATCTGTTTCACTCACACATATGAAATGATGTGTCAATCCGTCTCCCTCTTAGTTAGATAAAAGTAGCGTCACTATCTATCTCGCTCCCACTTGTCAAAGTAGCGTCACCTCACATTAGTTAAAATGAATCTTTCTCGCTCACACTAGTCAAAATAACGTCACTCTTCGTCTCAATCGAACTTTTATGAAATACGGCTTCATAAAAAAAAAATGTTTTTTCTCAATTAAGAAGTAGCAATTAGTATGTGTTATACCATTTTGGAATCCTGACTAAACGCGCCATCTTTTAAAGTTACTTGCCAAAATAGTGTAGTAGATTTTTTTTTCAGTACAGTCGGTTAAATTTGGGTGATGTCATTATTTTGAATTCAATATTGGGCAAAAATCTAACATTTAATTTAAAACTGAGGCAGTTACGTTTTAACTTTTAACTGTAATTTACAGAAGGGTTATTCATGGTTAGATCACAGAGAAAAAAACTACCGAAATGTTAATAATGTAGTCACAGGACTTGAAAAATCATCACAGGGTGTCACTTTTTGAGATTTATTTTTGAATGCTTATAATTCGAAAAGTACATGACCAAGATTTTTTTTTATATTTTTCTAATAGCTGTCACGACTTGGCCTATTGCCCGTTTTCGGCTTGACGTTGATTTCTGGGACACGTTGTATATGTATAGTGGGTAAAGTAGGTATATTTCCACTATATTGAAGAGTTCCTTAAAATTTTAAAAGATGGTAGGTAAATTTCTATGGATTCTGGGCGTAAAATCAACAGAAATGTAACTCCTAATAATTGTAAAGGCTTAATACTACTAGATACACAAGTATTTTCTTTTATATAACTACGAAGCACTCTTGGGTTTTGCTTGTAAATGAACCGAACACAATTAAACAAAAACTATGATTAATTATGTAAGGTAACATAATAATCGTAGGCTCATTACACAGTTTGCTATCATATATTATGGTTAGCAAAATAAATTTAATGTAAGAAATAATTAATAATAGAACTACTCATTAGACATGGATATGCACTGCGGTTGATATCACAAAGTACATATTCACTGAGCAGTGTATACATTCACTCGCATTGCCCGAGATATCGAGATATGTACTATACACCGCATTGACTATGGCATCGCATTCATTCGTATCACACGGGCAATGAGTGAGAGAAAGAGTGCATGTAATATGTATGGCTCGCCAACTCTGACGTGAAACGCATTACCCGCGACAGCTAATACAAATTATAATGAGAGTGAATGAGACCGAAGCATAGCTTAGCCACAACAAGTTAAAATGAACCCTATTCCATTGCGTTACAGTTTATATCTCAAGAAGTGATGTTCTGCATAGTGTATACACATGTCTGTAAGTGACATGGGTATGCCCTATGTACTATTAATCGCAGTATATATTATATACTGCGGTTGCTATTATCAACCGCAGTGCATAGTGTATAAATCGTATTTATCGACCGCCCTCATGGCCGGTTGATATGTACTAAAGTGCATATCAAAAGTTGATGTACTTTGGAACCGGTGCATATCATATGGCATTGACTTTCGATGCACTGTTATGCGCATGTCTACTACTCATGCAAAGATTTGTAAAAAAAGAAAATTTGCAAAGATTTGTGTCGTAAGCTGGTGCTTCATACATTTTGGTATTTTTAAATAACATTAAATAAATCTAGCATACTGATTTAATGTGCTTTGCATTATCTTATGTGCATACAACGTGTAACTTTAATATTTACGCAATCTTCTTTAGGGTCAAGTTCAATTCCTACATGCACTTACCTAGATATACTTACATCAAATCTATTTTTTAAATACAAATAAATTATATTATAACTTAAAACTTACTTACCCGTTTATTTTAACAATCCATTTTCGTCCTTGAAATAGAATTCACTGCACAAACACACGACCCATGAATATTCATATTATTTGAGCAGTATTTATATTTACTACTGTCTGTTATGCGCGTAGAGATGTGACTGTCAATAAACACTCAAGCGCAACATGAAGTAACCGCGACACCAGCGCCACATTAAAAATTACGGTAGCGTCAGTGAACTAATAGCGATCGCACACGACAAAATTAACTGATAATATATTATTATACTTAATGATTATTTTTTAAGATGTAATGAATAAACACATAATTATTTAAATAAATTACCCAATAGCGGACAAATTTTAAACTTTGAGAAACATTGAATATTTTGTTTTTTTTTAGCATTTCTCATTCTGAATAACATTTATTTAAACATATTATAAGTTGTGTTTTTTCTAGGGGAAGGTTATAAGCACGCTTTATATATTTTTTATTTCTACCACGCGAGCCGAACCGTAAGTTAAAGCTAGTCCACTTAGAAATTCGTTTATTTAATATATTATCCCACTAGATAGGCTTTGAGGAAAAGAAAACGATTAATTACCTACTTGACGCCAAGAATCAGTTATTTTTATTTTTATATACCTACCCTGTGTCATTCTCACAATTAAGACGAATCTAACGACATCTCTCAAGTTGAAATTAATAAAGCCGTTTAGACTACAAAGCGTGCCAAAGAAATGAAGGTTGCTACATATCTACATTCATTCACTCGAAAAACCTTACCGTCCTTCTGGTACAGTCGGGTAAAAAGAATGTTTATTTCAATGTAGTCACATAATTTAATTAATATAAGTACATAAATATAGAACATTTATGTACCTACCTACCAAATATATGAAATCATGGTCACCCCATCAGTTTTAATGTATGTATATTTTAGATTGAATTTATCTTCTAAAGTATTGATACAGCAGAATTGCAATTTAGTTGAAAGGAATGTACTCCTATATATTATTCAGGAAGTCGAATTTTGTAAACATACACGGCTTATTTAAAAAGATATAGGCAACTATAGAGGGCCGTGCTGAATGAACTAAAATAGATTTATTTTTCACAATATAACAAGTTGTATGAGAAATCAATGCGGTACATATGTTACTTGCTAAACATCAATTATTTTTTAATAGTTTTTGGCTAAGTATAAATAAATAAATAAATAAATATCCCTGGACATTTCACACAGCACCATCTAGTCCCAAGCTAAGCAACCTAATGCTTGTGTTATGGTAGCTAGATGGCTGATAAACTACATATATACATTTTTTTTTTGTAAATGCATACATATTATAGATAGAAAAACACCCAGACCCGGAACAACTACTTGTAGGTCATACAAATATTTGTTCCGTACGGGAATCGAACCCAAAGTATGTTTTGTCTTTTTTAGATATTTCTTAAAATGATTTTTTCCAGCACGGCCCCTTATCCACATCTATATATTATTTGTTATTATGAATTCACAATAACTGTTGCGGCACATATAACGTATTAATAGAGTACATTTCTTGAGTTATAGACATTTGTTAATACGGTATGTATTATTCAAGTTACATGGGGGGCCGTGCTGAAAGCGTTTGGCTGGCACGGCCACCTTTTTTTGCATATTTCTTCAAAAGTATAGAGGTACATTGAAAAAGAAATCGGTACATATACTGCTAGAGGCGAGTACATTGCAATGGTGTACACCATAAATGCAAATTCTGAGGGGCCGTGCTGGGCAAACGTACATAAAATATTGGTTAATACTAAAAAGCCTGTTCTCTCAATAAGCTAATGTTTATATAAAACTAGTTGTAAAGCTATAAATAAATCAAGACAAAGCTTTAGCACCCAAAATACGTCACTGTGGTTTCAACAAATCTCAAGTGAGCGTGATAAAACAAAATGGCTGCCACTAAAGGACGCGAGGAAAGTTTTTCAAGATGCAGTATTATTATTTATTAAATGATTATATACAATCACTATTTTACATTTTATTTTTTTTACATTTAACATATAAATCAATAATATTATATACAACGAAGCTATGGAATACATTTTGGTAATATAGTTTTCTTACCTTTATTCTTACAAGCCCTTTGCACACCTTTCGTTTTGTACACGCCCACACAATCAATCCACTTTTATGTTTTTTCCTGGCGTAATATTGATGACCAGCTCGAAGAAGAACAGTGCCACCGTTTTTATTAACAAAAACTAAATCAACACTGTTTGACGAACCAGACGTAGCTTCCATTTTGAATGACAGCGGAGCGTGTACTGAACTTGTCACACGCATTGCACGATTCACCATGAAGCAATGTTGCCAGATCGGTGCGTAAAAAATATCAGAAACTCATACATTATTTTATAATTTTTATTTAACTTTATCGTTGTCAAATAGACATTCTGAAAAATGTTACTAGTTGAGAATAAAAATTCGCATCGAATGACGCTGCTACTCCATGCGATTTGGTTTTCCGAACGAGTAACACTACTCGTGTACTAGTGTTACTAGATGAGAATAAAAATTCGCATTGAGTCACACTGTTACTCCATGCGAATATTTTTCTCAACCAGTCACACGGTGACACGATTTAGTGTGACTCGTTGCGAACAAAGGTAGTTTCTGGGTAGCAGAAGAAATATGATTTGGATGTAGATAGTTCATGGATGTTAAAAAGATTTAGGGCGCCTTCACATTACGTCGCAAGCAGTGCGGCAGCAGCGCGGCAGCCGCGCGATAGCAGCGGATGCCTTCTCATTACAAATACAGCCGCGCGACTAAGGGTGGCCAGTTAATTTCTACAATGGACTCCAAAGAGGAAACATCACTGTTGCTCCTGCTTTTGTTGGTTCTCCTTCGGCGCCATCGACGTCGCATTCATAAAAAGAAAAGAATTTGCTGGATTGATCCTTTGTTTCGAAATCGACATGTGAATAGTGATTATGTAACAGTATTCAAAGTGTTGAAATATGGTAGTAATAAAAAATTCTTTAATTACGTCCGAATGTCAAAAAAGACTTTTGGTGAATTATTATGTCTTCTTAAGAGTAGTATTGAGCGCCGTGATACTCCATTTCGAAACAGCATTTCCGCAGAAGAAAGACTTGTTTATAACACTTAGGTAAGGTCAAGGGCGTAGCCAGGATTTTGTACAGGGGGGGGCAGGTTGAGAAAATCATAGAGAAACTGAATTTATGTTTTCATACATTAGGTATAAAGGTGAAAGTTTGTGAGTGTGTGTGGACGGATGCATGTTTGTTACCTCTTTCAAGCAAAAGCTACTGAACACATTACGATGAAATTTGTTATGTAGGTAGCTGAAGACTCAGAATAACACATACATAGATAGGGGTAGGGTAGGTGTAGGGTAGGTTTAGTTTAGTTAGGGTAGGTGTAAGATTGATTACTGGGCAGGACGACGCACAGTGGGGTCTGCACTATGGAGCGTTTGGTCAAAATTATTTAGTTACATTTTTCGACAGAAACTAATTTGTAGACGTGTGTTATGGCAATATAACTGCATTACTTTGATCTGTTGATTAAAATATTACCCTTCAAATAACGTAAACAAAAAATAAATTTCAATTCTTTATTGCTTACCAAAATATAAATCTAGTGTAAGGGCCGTCTATTGGGGTAAAATCATTTCTATAACTTCACTTGGAAGTGCTGTTTTATATATATAACAGCAGATACGACTGGGTCCGAAGATACCAAGAAGGATTTAAAAATATCGGTGAGCATGTCTTTTCTTGAAGTTTTCTAGCAGTATGGTCGAGCAAGTTCTGTAGCGGTACTCGCGCAGTAGTTTCAGTCACCACAATATTTTCGGGATAACATTCACGTTTGGCCTCTTGTACACGTTTATACGAAGGAAAAATATGTGGCGCGTAGCTTCTTACCACGTTATATTGCTTTCTGCTTAACTTAGCTTCCGTCAACATGGACCGAGCGGATTGAGGAGACACTTCCCTTTGTTCAAATCCTGTTTCTGTTACTTGCTGTAACGAGATATTTTTAACTTTCTTTGATTTGTCAAGCTGGCCTTCACATCGAAGTTTCATTTCAGCATAGAAAAGCAGTTCATCGGCAGAAGTGGATGCCCGTAAATTTTCAGTTTTCCTACGTTTACTACGGTCACTAGACTGAGCGAAGTCCTTCACCGGCCTACCGGGGCTGACTTTTTTCTGAAGATATTTTTTGAAAATGCACAAACCTTCTAACCATGACGAATTATTTTGAAAGAATCGTTTTCTGTCCCTATTCGACGACAACCACTTAACCTTATATTGTTTAAAAAAAAAATAAGTTTTGTTTAAGTGCTGGTAGATCTGAAGTAGGACACTTGGTTTCAGCAATAATCATTTCCTCTAATTAATTCAATTTAAAAAATTTGATAGCAAGCTTTTAAAATTTTAAAAACTTGCTATCAAATTTTTTATATTGGAGTGAAAACGATCTTTCACACATTTCCCTTCTTGTTATTGGGTAGTCCATTCCTGATAACAAATAACATACAAAAAAGACTATAAAATCAGCTACAATTCATTATTTATGTGAATTAAATCATCCTAAATACGAACGGCTTAAATTGAGAATCCACTACCTCTTAACTTCCGAACCCTGTCATCCACAATCAGGGATTTTGCTCGAACTATTGAAGTCAAATTTGTATACTACTTTACCATAGGGGTCAGGAAAAACCAATATTTGTTACGGCAAAATCCCCCATATTGAAATATAAATAAAAACCAAAATTGCATCTTCAAAATAAAGTGATCTCTAAATAAGATTTTTTTGCCAAGTAATTAACTATCGTAAAGTGTTACATAAATATGTTTTAAATACTACATACCTTCATCGTCACTCATGATTTTTTAAATTAACTATATATTCTTACTCGTAAAGAAATATTTGTTTCAAAGTCCGAACAAAACTCGGCTATCCGCAGTGAACAACAAAGAAAACAGAAAACAGTTGACGTTTGATGTATTATAAAAATAATACTAGACGGCAAATACTAATTTGGTCATCTAAGACGAAGGTAATATACCTTCAGTTTATTAAATCGAAAAACAATAATCATCTACCTACATTTTCAAAATAATTCTTTTTGACCAAACGCTCCATAGTACAGAATCCACCGTGCGACGTCCGCCGGGTCAGCAAGTGTAACAAATAAAAAAACGAATTTTAACCAGAAACAGAATAGTTTTAATTACTTAAACAGTAACTTGCGTGGTTGTTCACAAAATCTATTTAAAACTTTTTCAATAACTTCGCCTTTCTTTCCTTCTACCATTTTCCTATGTACGCTTAACATACATAGGCCGTTCAGACGATTTTCTGACATTGTAGACCGCAACCACGTTTTTACTCGCCGTAAGGTGGAAAAAGACCGTTCTATATTGGCCGTGGTGCATGGTTGCGCCAGAAAAATAAGTATGGCCCTCTTTGTGGCGGGGAAGAAAGTATTTGCCTCTTTAAGCGTGTCGGTAAAATCCATTTTCTCTAACTCTTCATTTGGAATCCCCTTGTCTTTCCACAATTTATACCACAATTCTGCTTCAGGCTCGATAGCGAGCTCGTAAAAATTGGTGAATGCTTTGCAATTCTCTTGGAAATCACTGAGGGTCATTGATAACATTGTGTTTGGGTGCAATGACATTAGGCTGAAGGCTGGCAGATGCTCATTCGAAAAGCGTTGATCGAGTGCGGAAATTAAGGAATCTAAATAGGGTATTATAATGGATCTTTTCCAATAGTCTGAAGAGCTCTGTGCCGGGTGATTGGACCGATGTTGTTGCCGAGACGCAATGCGTGGGACTTGTAAGTCGGTACCAAGGGCAGATGCAGTTCCTTGAGAAGTTTCAATTATATTTTCACTTTCTGTGTCTACGTTTTGACGGTGATCTTTTACTAGAGAAATAATTCTCTTAATATGGTTCGTACATGTATGCATATCAATAGATTTCGACTGAAGTGCGTTAGCAACAGGTTCCAGTATTGCAGAATATTTGGCTATCAGTGTCACACATTATGATGAATACTGATTTCGTTGCAGCACAATGTAATTGATAAGCATTTTTTCTGGCTGCAGCATTTTCGTCTTTAGATATGTTCTCGAGTCCATGAATGATCTCCTCAAAATGCTTGTAAAACATGGCCACACTTTTATATTTGTGAGACCAGCGGGTCTCGCATAACGCCGGAATATTAGGTACGTATTTTCTACGTAAAGCAGATTCTCGAAAAAAATTATTATGTCTTTGATTGTTCCGATGGTGTTACGAATTTCTGGAACTTGGTTCAAGTCATTTATTACCAAATTAAGCCTATGGCTAGCGCAATGAAAGTATAAGCCTTTTTTATATTTATCTCAAATTTTTTTTTTGTACGCCGCTAATACTCCCCGCCATAGTCGAACAGCCATCGTAGCCTTGGCCTACGCACTTATTGGATTCTAGTCCGGCGCTTTCTAAGAATTTATCAATTTCTGTCGCAATTGTATTAGCATCCATGGCCTCTAATTCTACAAATCCTAGAAATTCTTCACGTATTATATTTTGATCTTCGTCAAAAAAACGGATTCCGATAGATAGTTGTTCTTTACCCGCTATATCACATGACTCATCTGCCATGACACTATACGCATAAGCTTTCTTTGCTTCCTGTATAATTTCATTCTTTACGACCAAACCGCACAATTCAATAATTTCGTTTTGTATCTGTGGGGAAGTATACATAGCATTTTTTTTGCCATGTTCTAAATGCTGCTTTAAATCTTGATCACCAGATTCAATTTTTAGATTTAGAAGGTCTTCAAGAATGCCTTCATGATTCTGTTTACCCCTTTTTTTTTTTTTTTTTTTTTGGGGGGTGAGAAATCATCAAATGACTCCTTCCGCTCTGGGCGGAGCGGAAGGGAGTGTCAGACTCTTACTGACTAAAAAACACCCATGTTCCTTCATTGGCCCTTTATGTTCCAGGGCCGCGGTATCTCTTTCGAACAGTCCCGCAGCCCTGGCAGGCACCGGCCCTTGCGGGCCCCTCCCGTTTGCTGACATCTCTTTGAGGCGCGCGTGGAACACGAACGCGCCGTCGACACGGCCTGCCCGTCGTCATACGACGGACGGACGGCGAGCTAGCCCATTACTCGCCGTCCACAGGCCCGCGCCTACGGTGGCCGAGAGCCATCACGGCGTGGCCCCCGACGCCCGGTGCTTCTCCCGCGGCGGCTGGGACGTGAGGAGGTTCTCTCCCTCTCACGTTCCGCCGCCTCCTTCGCTAGCATGACTGCTTCGCAGAAGGAGGCGACGGCTTCCCATTCCCTCTCGCCCCGGACCATGGCTTGAACCAGGGCCGGACGCGAGAGGTCGCCGCCGCCAATCGCCGCTACGAGGACACGGCGGTGCTCCTCCCAAGCGGAGCAGACCTCGACGGTGTGCTCCACCGTGTCCTCCGGTCGATCCTCGCAATAGTAGCACCCGGGCGTTTCCTCCCGCCCGATTCGGTACAGGTACCTCCCGAAACAACCGTGTCCGGTGAGGACCTGCGTCAGGCGGAAGGTGAGGGCGCCGTATTCTGTTTACCCCTCAAAGGTAAATCGTGAGTGCCACAAAAAATTACTGAAGAAATTATAGATGCCAGTATCTTTTTATTTGTCTCAATTTCTTTCTGGTGAGCAGTATTCATCATTATATCCACAGGCATTTTCTCCGACAAATGTTTTGCATCGGTAACTGCTGATTTATGATATTGTGATGAGACATGCTTAAGGGCGCGTACACATAGAACATCCGTTTTACAGGATCCTTTTTAACTGATCCGTCGCTACTGGAGGTAATATTCACACAGCATTTACAGGACCGATTTTAACAGATCCGACGCTACTGGAGGTAATATTCACACAGCATTTACAGGACCGATTTTAACAGATCCGACGCTACTGGACTTTCGTTCTTCAGTGTATCGCCTACTTTCTACGAGAATGGACGTTGTCGTGTTGTATTGGTACTATCGTCGTCTGCGGCGGAGGAAGCCCCGGCGTTATTGGATACATCCACTATTAAGGCAAAGATTTTGTCGTGGTGCTGTTGTGCGTCAGCTGAAAGAAGACGAATCTAAATTTTTTACTTATTTCCGAATGACGACGTCTACTTTTGATGACCTTCTTAAACGATTAGAAAAGGATTTAAAAAAGAAAGACACAAACTGGAGGAAAAGCTTGTGCCCTGAAGTAAAACTAGCGATATTTTTAAGGTAAGAACTTTAATTTTTGTTATTATCAATTAAAATTGAAAATGACAAAAAGGTTTACAAAAATGAAGATTTATTTCAAAACATAGACAGATCTGGCAAGTCTGACTCCTGGCTGAATGTAGATTCTACTGATGGCGAACCTTCTACTGATGGTGTAGAGTCAAGATGATGTGGCCTACTAAAATAACCTTGGGTGTGGTAGTGAGGAGTGCTAGAACTTTGTGAATATGGAGGCCACTCGTAGTTTGACTGACCATATCTTCTACTTTTAATATTTTGTAAAAGGTTTATCACTCCAGACTGAAATTCTAAAATTTGATCGCCATTAAGTGAAGCCAGTTGCGGCAAAATACCTTTGAAGATCGATAAATTGGGATCTTCAAACTCATTTTTAGTTTTTTTTAACTGATCATTCATGTATTCAATCATTTTGGCGTCTACTTCATTCACATTTCTTTTGATTGCCTTGCGTTGCGGCGGGGCTAAATTTTGTCTTTCCTTTTGTCTGTCACTACCACTTTGTTCCGTAATCTGATCAGGTTCATCTTCGTTGTCTTTATTACTTTCTACTGTTTCCGTGATGTTGTCATTAGCAGGGACGTTCTCGTGTGTATCACCTGGGGTGACAACTTTTTTCAAAAATAACATTTGATTGTGATATTTGTAAGGCTTGGTATTTGAGGCAGCAGCTCCAGATTTCTTCAATTTCTTTTTCTCACTCAATGTTCGTATCCAGGCATCTCTAGTCGAATTCCATTTTTTTATAACATATTTTCCTGAAGCAAGTAAATAATAATATAAGATGGTTGTCAATAGCTTAGTAAGTGAAAGGCGAATAAGAAGGTAGAATAGACTTGTCAGTAATTAATTACCATATTGGTCAGTGGATAAGTCAAATTGACAGTGCAAGAACTAATCGGTCAGTAAATAATGGGAAGCAAAAAAGTATTACTAATGTTTAAATCAATTTATTTTAATTAGGTAATTTTATAATTTAGTTCAGTTCAGTTTAATTTTATTTTATTTATGTACTATGTATGAGTTTTGATTTACGACTTTGCTAAAAACTCTCATAAAAATTTCGACTTTCCATACAAAATTTGTTGGTCACTATAATATTTTATAGTTTTATAATAAAACAAGACTTATTCATCAAGCCATCTTTAATAGTCTGACCATAGAGAAGTACCTCTACGAAACATAGACATATACATATTCAGTAATAGACAAAATTAACTAAAACTAAACCCTTACAGTCACTAACGTTACTTTGTATGGGAAGTCAATATATGTGTAATAATATTGTAGAAGATAGGAAGATATGAGGAGGGGGAAGACCTATATAAGGCGGCGCAGAACTAGCACCGGCCCCCTTTTTACTTCGAGTCGTCGTGAGAACAACATCGTGAGAACGTTACAGTACAATACCGCCCACACACACATGACGGCTTCTTAGCTCGGTCCGCTACCGGCTCGCTCTGGTTTGTGGGACGGGCGGGAGCCTTACACCCACTGTAGGTGCGTCGAGTCGGCACCCCTGTCGCTGGTCGTCACCCGCCGGGCCTCCTCCGGGCAACCGGAGGTCTCACCTGGCGGTGACAGACCGCCGGGGTGCCGTGAAGAAAGCAACACTATGATAAGTGTTGTAACGCGCCTACAGTAACTCTCATAGCAACTACACACATGGGCGCGCGACGTAAATCGCGCGCGCAACAGGCTGAGCCTAAAAGGCCACCCTACGACGGGCCCGTTTTGACGGGCCAAGGAATGGCTTCCACGGCCAGGGGGCGAAGCCCCGTGACCGTCTGCCGCGCCCCCTTGCGGGGGCGCAGCGACTTCCAACATGCGTGAGAACGTCACTCTGTCGGTATATTTTTTCACCTATGTGTTATATTTTTACTGTGTTAATTTCTCTTGATTTGTGATTTCTGTTAGGAGTGTATTTTTCGTTTGGTTGAATTGTTATTTGGTTTTTAATATTAAATTGTTGTCAGTTTGTTCTATCAGTTTGAATTATTTCCTGTAGGTAATCTCATAATTATTTTTAAAAAAAGTCACTTCTGGTCTAATTTCCAAGATCAGAAGTGGGATTCTTCCCATTTCTATTGCCCACTATTCGCTTGGTTTAATTATAAATCTCCTCATCTTTATTTTTGTTTTTTGTCTCGATTTATATTTTTCCGTTGTGGTCTTAGTCAGTAGTTTCATTTTGTATCTGTGTGTGGGTACTCGTGTTGAGTGTTAGTGCTATAGGTTTGATCGTTTGATAATCGGTAAGTTTGCTGATTCTTTGTTGTTTTGGGTTAAGGAGTTAGTATGGCAGACCGTAAACGTGATTGTAGCCGTAGTCGCAGTCGCTGCGGCAGCCGCGATAATAGCTCGCGTCGTGATTATAGTCCTCATCGCGACCGTCGCGATTCTCGTCGCAATAGTCAGGGGCGGCAAAATAGTAGGTACCGCGAGCGAACCCCTAATGAAAACGACACGTTAAGGCTCGAGATACAAACGATGATGTCTCGCCTTAAAGCGCTAGAAGACAAAACAAGGGCTTCACCCTTGCCAGTTCGTTCATGTGACCGTAATAGAACTTTAGTGCCTGATAGTGAACGTGGTCGACGGGCATCGCGGCGCCAGCGAACACCGTCGCTGGAACGTAATATGTTGCGATCGCCGGGCCGAGTAGAATCGCGTAGCGTGCGTCATTCGTCACCACCGGAGCGTCGCCGCCGTTTAGTTTCACCTTTGCCTAGAGAGACTGTGTATCAACATAATACACCAACCCGCGGATATAGCTGCTACCGTCGTTATTCGCGTTCTCGCTCCGGAACACCGCCGTTAAGAGTATCGAGACGCGTATCTGAGCAGGTATCTGTTCATGGGTCGGGCCATATAGTTAGGAACGAGACTGAAAATTCGAATTCAGCACAAGCTACGGTAACTGATCGTATCGTGGATGCTATTCGATCAATTAATACTGCGGGTAGATCTCAGCATTTTTATATTTCAAACTTTGATCCTACCCTACATAATATTGATGATTGGTGTACTGGGGTCGATCGCGCTAAACATTTTAACAATTGGAACGATTTCGAATGCTTGTCGCGTATTGGTAATTGCTTAAAAGGTGACGCTCGATCATGGCTTAATGAATGGGTAACTAGTGACCGTTCGTGGAGCAACTTTAAAAAAGAATTTAAGCCCTTGTGCCCTAGAGTACCGGACGTCGCGAATATTTTGTATGACGTTATGACCAAAAATTCCGATAACTATTCCACGTACGCGGATTACGTGCGTCGGTCATTGCTTCGCTTACGAATAGTGCAGGGACTTAGTGACGAGCTAATTTCAGCGATAATAATCCGTGGTATCACTGATCCCAACATAAAAGCGTCGGCAACTAACGCCAAGCTGTTGCCCAATGATTTAGTGGAATATTTTTCGATCTACGTTAAGCCAAATAACACTAGTACGTCAAAAAGCGCCGCATTTCGTTCTGCAAGAGATAAACAAACTACAGATCTTTCTCGTAAGCGTAATTTAAACGACGTTAAGTGTTTTTCTTGCGGTGAATCAGGACATAGGCAGGCAATGTGTACTAAGAAACCGAGAACCGACCAACAGCCAAGCGGTTTGTCAAATAATTTTTCGGCTAACCCTACATCTGTTCCTATACCGACTAGGTCGGAAAATTGTAGTTTTTGTAAGAAACCGGGTCATAAAGCCGAAAATTGTTTCGCTAAGCAAAGATCGGAAGCTGCGAACAAAAGTAGTGTTAATTTCTGCAATGAGTTTGTTAACACTAACAATAGTGATGTTGTTGTAGCAATTATACAGGATGTACCGATCGATGTTTTGATTGATAGTGGGTCCACTATTTCCTTAATTTCGTCTTCGTTGCTAAGGCATTTTAATTGTTCACGTAAGCCAGCGCTTCGTATTTTGAAGGGGTTAGGTGCTCAAGAGGTGGAGAGTACAAGTTACGTAACGTTACCTATTGAATTTGACGGCTTAACTCTCGAGGTAGATTTGTTTGTAGTGTCAGCCGAATATATGAACACGCCGGTCATTGTAGGGACGGATGTTCTTAATAGGGACGGTGTTAGGTACGTTCGCACTAGAGATTGTCAGTCACTTACAAGATGCGTTAATATCTTGCATAGCGTAATGAACATACAATCTGAGACTTCAATTCCAATTAATACACCCCTAGTTGACGGACATCTGGATAAGTTGTTGGAAATAATTAATAATTTCTCTCAGTATTTTATTTCTGGTACTGCTACAACAACGGTTAACACAGGGTGTATGTCCATTAAACTTAATACCAACACTCCTGTCTACTATCGGCCGTACCAACTCTCTCACTCTGAGACTCTTCGTGTCCGTGACATAATTAAAGACTTGTTGGACAAAGGAATTATAGAGGAATCGGAGTCTGATTACGCGAGCCCGATTCTTTTAGTTAAAAAGAAAGACGGCACGGATAGGATGTGCGTGGACTTTCGTAAATTAAATGAGATCACAATTAAAGACCGTTTTCCGTTGCCACGTATAGACGACTATATAGATCGTTTAGGGCATAACAAATATTTTAGTTCCCTTGACATGGCAACCGGTTTTCTTCAGATTCCATTAGACCAGGACTCAGTTCCTCTTACGGGGTTTGTCACGCCAGAGGGGCATTATCAATATTTGAAGATGCCTTATGGTCTGGCGAATGCTCCAGTTGTTTATCAACGTATAATCACAAAAACACTTCGCGAACTAATTGAATCCGGTGACATCCTTGTTTACATCGATGATATTTTAATAATGAGCCAAAGCATTGATCAAGGCCTCGTCCTGCTACAAAGGGTTCTTGACACATTGACTAAAGCTGGGTTTTCTATCAATTTGAAAAAGTGTTCGTTCTTGGCTACTCAGATCGAATATTTGGGTAGATCAATTTGTGAAGGTCAGGTTAGGCCGAGTCCTGAAAAAGTGAGGGCTTTGATTGACTCTGCCGAACCGCAAAATGTGAAGCAGGTCCGCCAGTTCATGGGCTTAGCCAGCTATTTCAGGCGGTACATAGCTGGATTCGCTCAGAAGACTGCCTGCATTGCGGCACTCACTAAAAAGGGGTTACGTTTTAATTGGGGTGTCGAGCAACGGGCTGCTCGTAAGTACATTGTGGAATGTCTAACGAGCGAGCCAGTTCTTGCAATTTATGACCCTTCATTACCCATAGAAGTCCACACAGACGCGAGTTCTATTGGGTATGGTGCAGTCTTGATGCAAGTGCATGAAGGTAACCTTAAGCGAGTGGTGTCGTACTTTAGTAGGCTAACCCAGGGAGCTGAGAGTAGATACCACTCATACGAGCTTGAGACCCTTGCGGTGGTAAAAGCTCTTCAGTATTTCAGGCACTATCTTGTGGGTATACGATTCACTGTGGTCACCGACTGTAATGCATTGAAGCTTACACAGCGTAAGAAAGATTTGTTGCCAAGGGTGGCTCGGTGGTGGGTATACCTCCAAGATTTCGATTTTAGCCTGGACTATAGGAAAGGTAGCCTTCTGTCTCATGCTGATTACCTTAGTCGGAATCCAGTCAATCTGTGCACGGTTCAGAAACCCCTTAATTGGGCGCGGATTGCTCAAGCTTCCGACGAGGAGACTCGATCGCTTATTCAAAAATTGGCGGATGGCCAATTAGACTCCAGTCGTTATGTTTTTAAAAACGACATCCTTTATGTAAAATTTGCACCTACTGGTGAAAATCCAAAGTTCCTTTGCTATATCCCAAAAGGGCATAGACTTAGCCTTTTACGAATTTTCCATGACGAACATGAACATCCCGGTATCGATAAGACTGTTGATCTTGTCACAAAACACTTCTGGTGCCCAGGGCTGAGGGCATTTGTCCACAAGTATGTAACTCACTGTTTAGTGTGTCTCTCCCATAAAAAAGTCCCCAGAGCCCCTCTACAGCCTATTCACTCTTGGGAAAAACCAGATTCACCTTTTGAAACTATCCATTTAGATTCCTTAGGTCCTCTTCCCGAAACCGACGGTTATCGCCATGTTCTTATAATTGTAGACGCGTTTTCTAAATTCTGTTTGTTATATCCAATGTACCGACAAGACGCTGACGAACTAAAACTACATTTTACCAATATGGTCTCCCTATTTGAAACCCCCAAGCTAATAGTAGCCGATAGAGGTCGCATGTTTCAGAGTACCGAATTTCTGAACTGGGTCAAAGACATGGGTTGCGACACTCACCTTATAACCCCTGAAATGCACCAGTCTAATGGACAGGTGGAACGATATTGCCGCACCGTGCTTAACATGGTGCGCATTGAGTGCAACCATCGGCAGCAAAAGTGGCCGAGTGTTTTGTGGAAACTGCAGTTGATTCTCAATATCACAAAACAAAGAACAACTCAGTATTCAGCTTTGAACCTATTGATTGGTATTGATGCTGCGACGCCACTCATTCGTAGCTTGGTTCGCGATGTGGCCTTTGAAGGCTCTAGCCCTAATCGGGAAGCTCTTCGCGAAATGAGTCGTCAAAGAGCATCTGAACGTCTCCGTACAAATCAAGGACGTCAAGATGACTATGTTAATCAAGGGCGAAAGCCACCCCGTGTTTTTAATTTGAACTCTTTAGTTTTTGTGAGAAAACAGGCACAATCTACTGGAAAGCTGGATTCGTGCATGCGAGGGCCGTATCGTGTGGCGAAGGTACTCCCACACGGTCGTTATGAGTTGCATCTTGTGGCTGGCTCGTACGGCAAGACGACACAAGCAGCTGCGGAATATATGATCCCGTGGCATGGGGAATGGACTCCCGATGTGTGTTCTGCTTTCTTTAGCGGTGAGTGATATGTTTTTATGTAATGAACTGGAGCAATGAGTTTTGCTTATTTTTATGTAAGTGATACACTTCACTGAATTGGACTTATTTGTTATCATTGTTTGTAAAAGAAGTTTCTATTAATTTCATGCGTTCTTTCTTGTTGGGATTGATAATGCTAGACGATGTTAAAGGGAAGTCGAGTCTTGCAATTTGAAATAGGCCTCTGTCTTGGAGTGCATCGGACATGCTATCTCAAATTGACGGATACACTTCAAGTGAGGTACGGTTTCATGTTATTGGATGGGCCTCTGTCTTGGAGTGCATCGGACATGCTACCTAGTATATGGAACATACCTTGGGAACAGCTCATGAAGGGATACTGTCTTGGAGTAGCCTTATTGGAGGTGTTCTCGGACATGTTATCCTGGAGCTGTGGTGCCTTGGGAACATCTCGTGAAGGGATACTGTCTTGGAGTAGCCTTATTGGAGGTGTTCTCGGACATGTTATCCTGGAGCTGTGGTGCCGTGGGAACATCTCGTGAAGGGATACTGTCTTGGAGTAGCCTTATTGGAGGTGTTCTCGGACATGTTATCCTGGAGCTGTGGTGTACGTAGTCAGGCCACAGGTTGGTCTCTAACTGTCGTGTTTAGTGCAAAAACGTGCTTGTTGATAAGCATTTCGATGATATGTATGGGATTGGTTTGAAACATGCTTGTATGTGAACCAATTCACACACGCAAAGTTATGCCTCACGTAGGTCTCTAGCGAGTCGTGAGGTGGCGATCTTCCGACAAGTCCCGCCCCGGGTGGTTGGTTTGGATATTTGTATGTTTCACACCTATTGTGCGTAGGCTATGCTAGGCTAGCCCAAAGCTATTTGCTGTTGAAGTGAGTTTTGTTGAAAAGAGCTACTTCATCAACAGTTATTTTGCTAACAGTAGCTGTTTAATAATGATCTTACACAATTGATCCTTGTGCGGGCTGTTTGTTTCTTTTGCAGAATCAGACAACGATGACGGGGAGTCTGAACAGGCTATCAACGAGGAACCAGAACCCTGCACCTCTGGCACGCAGCAGATGGAGATGCCCATCGGCACTTCACCTGCAAGCAGTGAAGACACAGCAAGACTCTCCATGCCAACATTGGACACGGATATTCAAAGCTAGAAGACGAAGGAGTCCGAGGACGGTCTCCTGTCAGGAAAGGCCGTGTAGAAGATAGGAAGATATGAGGAGGGGGAAGACCTATATAAGGCGGCGCAGAACTAGCACCGGCCCCCTTTTTACTTCGAGTCGTCGTGAGAACAACATCGTGAGAACGTCACTCTGTCGGTATATTTTTTCACCTATGTGTTATATTTTTACTGTGTTAATTTCTCTTGATTTGTGATTTCTGTTAGGAGTGTATTTTTCGTTTGGTTGAATTGTTATTTGGTTTTTAATATTAAATTGTTGTCAGTTTGTTCTATCAGTTTGAATTATTTCCTGTAGGTAATCTCATAATTATTTAAAAAAAAAGTCACTTCTGGTCTAATTTCCAAGAATATAGTAATTGATTAATTTATTTTTTTTAGGTATGCAGCGTCTGGGTGTACATTTCAAGAACTTTATTACGTCTTTCGTGTCGGTGTGTCAACTATAAGCAACATTATTAAGGAAGTTACACGATGCATATGGAACAACTTGAATGACGAGTTTATGCGACTTCCTACAACAGTGAGTGAATGGGAGCATATATCAAATGGATTCGACACAAAAGCAAATTTTCCCCACTGTTTAGGAGCAGTGGACGGTAAACACATCAGACTTCGAAAACCAGCAAAAAGTGGCTCAATGTACCTAAATTACAAAGACTTTTTTTCCATCATATTATTAGCGATCGTAGACTCTGACTATCGTTTTCTATATGTTAGTATTGGGTCGTATGGAAAAGAATGCGATTCATCAATATTCAAGGAGTCGACATTTTGGAAAATGATGCTAGATGGCAGTTTACAAATACCAGAACCTTGCCCATTAATAACAGGCTCAGAAACGAGAGTTCCCTACGTCATAATCGGCGATGAAGGTTTCGGTTTACACGAAAATTTAATGAGGCCATTTAGCGGGACGCATTTAGACGTAAATAAGCGAATATATAACTATCGTTTGACCAGAGCTAGACGATACGTTGAATGTGCATTTGGTATTCTTGCTAATAAGTGGAGAGTATTCCACCGGCCTCTAGACGTCAACAAAACAACAGCTATATGGATAGTTAAGGCATGTACCGTTCTACACAACTTTGTAAGGGAAAAAGAGGGCTTAAAGGATGGCAACACATCCGAATCTGAAGCATTTCATTTCAATAGCCTACCTGATGATGAAACGCTACGAGGTGGTCGAACTGCAAATTCAGTTCGAACGGAATTCGAAAACTATTTCGTGTCCGAATCTGGGTCAGTTTCTTGGCAGAATGAAGCTATTTAAAATAAAAAACAATGTCTCCATTACAATATAAAATAAATACTTACCAAATTCTTGTCTTTCTTTTTGTTCCATAGCTTCAAAATCCTCCTTTAGAATACCGCATATTTCGCGCCAAGCTGCGGTTTTTGCAATTTTATCTTTATAAATCTCCAGTGTTTTGTCCCAAAGAACTGGTCTACTTTCAACACAATTTATCAAAACTTCTTGCTCAACATATTTTTCAAACGCCTTGCTTGCCATGATTATGATAGCACTGGACACGTGCACTACTCTAGGAATGAAACCGGCAAATGGCGGCTGTGTGTAGCACATCGCACCCCGCGCACCCCCGTGCAAAGCCTCGTGCGGTTTCAATCCGATAAAACGGATTAGTATAGTATTACTGGATCCGGAATACTGTGTGAACTGGCTCATACAACTACATACGCCAATACATATACGTTTAAACGGACCTGTAAAACGGATTGCTGCTTATTTTGTCGGATCAGTATTTTTTACTGGATCCGGAATACTGTATTCTGTATGAACTCGCTCATACAACTACATACGCTAATAACATATACGTTTAAACGGACCTGTAAAACGGATGTTCTATGTGTACGAGCCGTAACGCAGTATTCATGAATATATTTGAAACGGCAAAAAGGTCGAATTACGAATGAGCCCAAAACTCCAACAACTGTCTTTGGAGGGAATAGTACGCAATATAAACACAGCGCACCTTTAAAGGCGGGTACAGACTGCTGCAACGCAACATGCAATGCAACACGAAACGAGCATTGCATCAGTGTAGACGCGGGGCGCGCACAACGTGCGCACGAACCGCGCATGTACCTACTCACATCTGTTTCCGAGATGCGCGCGAACGGATCGCTCAGTCTGCAAAAGAACACGCAAAGGAATGGATCGTGACGACCAATTGCGGGCTCTGATGATAGTCAGTGCTTCATTATTAATAGTGAATCATGTGATAAAACGCAGAAGACATCGACGTTGGTGGCGTACAGAGTTGTATAGTCAGAGAGCTGGTGCAAAACTAATGGCCGATATGAGATTAACTGGACAATTTCAAAATTTCTTAAGGATGAGTCCAACGACATTTGAAGATCTACTCAGATTAGTCGGACCAAGAATTTTTCGGAATCGCACACAGTTAAGGGCTCCAATTTCAATCCAAGACAGACTGGCAATAACACTTCGTTTTTTAGCTAGTGGTGACTCTTACACAAGTTTACAGTATACCTTCAGAGTATCAAAACAAGCCATAAGTGGCATTATTACAGAAGTATGCTCCGCCATAATTGAGGAATTAAAAGATTATATCAAGGTAAGTTTTATTCTTAATAAGTCAATTAAAGAACAGTATTATCACATCAAATCATTGAAGTCGTCATAGGATTGGTTAGATTCTAGTGACGTTACAGACGATGGCTGTTGGTTCATATATTCTTCGTTCCTTGCCGTGGTATAGCCATAGCGTCCGGCTTGATTTGTATCTGGAGTTTGCGCGGAAGGCGAGGGACGATTAAATCCGGAAGTTCCAGGACGATTAACATATCCGGTCAGATCCACATAATCTTGTCCTTTCTTCTGTGATGCATAATAGGATTCTTGGTATGAACTGGGGTAGTTATCCTGCTGTCGATATGATGATTCATAATAACCTCTGTCAGCCTTCATCAAAATTTCAAAAATTCCATGTTCGACCGAATTCCTGGTTTGAAGGGAATAAGTATTCATTTTAGCTGATATATAGGAAGCGAAAGTTGTAGTTAAATCTGGAGCGCCTGAATTTCCCAACTTATTGGCAGTAGTTTGTAATATGCCCACTACATCGGCCAGTACACTGCTGCTTTCATCTTTTTTTGCTTGTTTAGCTCGCGTAGGTTCATACCGTGTACGTGGAGTAGCAAATTCGTTCTGCAGATTTTCTTCATTAATCGGTTGTTGAACCGCCTCCTGAAAAACATAAAAATAATTTATAACTGTAGGTCCCATCTCTTGATATAAACTACTAGATAGTAGATATAACTCTCCAGGAAGGTAGGTATCGTGGCACCGATGGACAAATGTCGAAACGACTAAATATTTAGTTCGTTTTTTAGTCTAGTTCAATATAGCTAGCAATAAAATCAAGAGATGCTCACTATAATGGCACCTCAAAAATTGTCACCAGCGAGTGTTGGGCTACTAAGTACAATGACTGTCTCGTAGCCATAAATTAAATAAAAGTTTTTTGTTTTAGCTTCCAACGACAGAAGAAACTTGGTTGAACATAAGCAAACAGTTTGAAGAGAAGTGGAATTTTCCACACTGTTTAGGGGCACTGGACGGAAAACATGTTGTGCTTGAGGCACCTATCAAAAGTGGAACTGAATTCTACAACTATAAAAACTTCTTTAGCATCGTTCTTTTTGCTTTGGTTGACGCCGATTATAATTTTCTATTTGTAGATGTGGGATGCCAAGGAAGGATTTCAGATGGTGGCATCTTTAAAGATACAAAACTCTGTGAAATGATAGAAGATCGTACAATAAACCTTCCATCACCTGATTCACTCCCACGGAGACATATTCCAATACCATATTTCTTTGTGGGTGATAGTGCCTTTGCTTTAAGTGAAAATCTGATGAAACCATATGCTGGGGCACATCCAAAAGGCACTTCAAAGAGAGTATTCAACTACAGGCTAAGCAGAGCCAGAAGAACTGTTGAAAATGCATTTGGTATCATATCGTCTGTCTTTAGAGTTCTCAGAAAACCAATGCTTTTACAGCCTGATAAAGCTGAGCTAGTGGTTATGGCAATTGTCCTTTTACATAATTATTTGAGACGTCACTCTAGAAATACATATATGAATGACACTGAAGATGAAGTTACGAATGAAGACACACGTAGGCAAAATAATGAAGATATGAGATCACTACTACCTATGAGAAATATTCCTCGACGATCGCCTGCACATTTGAATGCGTTAAGAGATGAGCTCTCCGATTATTTTATGAAAGAAGGGAAGGTTCATTGGCAAGACAGATGTTCGTAAAAGAATCAATCCAGTTTTACTTACCGTGTTCGTTCTCTTTCTCGGTTTGTTACGGTTGTCCAAGAACTTCAAAGAATCAAAGGCAAACCATCGACTTTTGTATGTCTCCGAGGCACCTGAAAAAATAAAATAATAATCATGAAAAAAATTAAATAAAAAACATAATTCAGTCAGTTTTAAACATAAGTAGTTGTTTTTAAGTAAACTTGACTAATAATAATTAATAATATTTAATAATTAATTTGTGATTTCAATCCATTAAAATATTGTAGTTGTTGTCAAAGTTGTCATTTTGTAGAGAAAAAAGCCAATTTCAATATTAGTCGGCTATGCCAATTTACATTTCAATACACAAACATTTTTGCGGTTTCCAACCTACGATTGTACTAAGAATAAAGTATATGAATAAATAATAAATAGTAAATTATTATTATTTATTTACCTTTTCCTGTTCCTTTCGATTTCTTTTCCTTCGCTTTTTCACGACGGTAGGATGATAAAATACTGATCATTTTACTGTAACATTTTTCTTGTGTTGTTTCCATCAAATTAGCAATTTCCATCCATGCATCCTCTTTAAAATGTTTTTTATAAAAATTCTCATGTTGTGGATTCCACAAAATTTCCTTTGATCTGTACACTTCAATTAATTGAAGCACTTTTTCTTCACTCCACGTAAATGTAACCGCCTCCTCCGCCGCAGTAGCGTCGTCTTGTTCCATGTTCGCGCGCGTCTAGCCGTACACACCACACAACCTGTCCACACTGACGCTCCGCGCATACTGCGCGCCTCTTTGTGTTCGGGGAAAAAACCGACAAATTTCGGGTCGCTACGCGCAAGAGTTGCAACAATCTGTTCGTGCGCGTAGTAGACGCGGTTCGTGCGCGCAAGGCGTCTACACTATGGGAATTCTGTTACTTTACATGATACATTGCAGCAATGTGGACGTCAAATTCTTGCATTGCATGTTGCATTACATGTTACATTGCACCAATGTGTACCCGGCTTAAGATGTTTCGAATAAACAAGCCAGGGCGAATAAGTTTGCAACCAACTATGATTGAATTTTCGCTGCAGATCAGCAGCTTTGGCATCCTTAGAAAAGTCATAATTTTCAGGGGGCACCCAACAACGTTTAAGCATATCCAATTTTTGACTTGTGGTCATCAAAGAAGTTCGCCCTGCCCCTACCCATTTGCCTAAATCGTTATCACAAACGAATTCATCTGCAGCCACTTCAGGTGTATTTTGAACTCTAAAAGATCCAGCTTGAGCCAGCGCCAGCGAACTTTCTTCCTTTTTCTCGTCATCACTACTTTCACTACTAGTTTCTGCTTTTTTTCTTTTTAAAGTCCCTTAAACAAAAATTCACGCGTTTTTAAATAAATATAAATATCATATCGTTATTAATCTAAAATTAACTGTGATAATAAAAAATACCTTACCTTTGAAAAACTTTCTTATATCCATTTTTTAAAACAAACACCAGTCGTCCAACACACCCACCCAAACACCAGCGAAGCGACAGCGAAAAAACAAATTAAATTACAACAAAAATCTCGATTCACGACTTCGAATTGCACGATAATTACGAACAGACGTTATAAGAGGACCACCGAGACAAGATTGAATACAAAATCTGTGTACAAAATATTGTTTGTTGTTACGCGCACGCGCGCTGTGCATCAGCTGCCTCCCCTCTCACCCCGTACCCGCACACCGCTCCGGCTCGACGGCGCGGCGCGTGCGGCTGGCGATGGCGCGGCGCGGCAGGAACGAACGTCTGTCTACCGAGCTACTAAACTCAACTAAACTATAGAATAACACTAAACTGTGCTAGCGAGGCGAAAGATAACAATATTACCATAATTATGAGTATGACATAGCTTAGCTCAGTAAATTTCTATAAAGAGGTGAAATAAAATTCGCTCAGTTCGCCAGCCCGCCCGCCTGCTAGGGGGGGGCAGCTGCCCCCCCTGCCTCCCCCTCGCTACGCCCATGGGTAAGGTCTGTTTTTAAAGGTAAAATATTGAAACAAGCTTTTATCAATAACATACAGCTTTATTGAACAATGGAGACCGTACATAAATCAACTTATAAAAAAGGACATCATCCATTTTGGGCCAAATGTCAAAGTCAATACAAAATTGCCAATAAAAAAAGTGCTTTATTCTGAAAGAACTCGTTCGCCTTAGCATTTTTTTATATGACACCAAAGCTGTAGCACCAATATACTTGGTGGTATTCATGTTAAAAACACCTGATTTTTCATACATTTTTCAATCAAATGAATTAACGAAAACAATGAGGTACCATAATGTTTTCGTTCACTTTCATTCATTTTTTGTTCACTTTCATTACCACTACGATTTTCACGATGTTTTCTCGGATGCCGCCTACATTTTACGATGGACTCGCTAGGCGAGTCCCCGGCGCTGCAACACAAATTGAATCACTCGCCACGCGAGTTCAGTGGCATTGCGTTAGGGTAAAAACAATGTTTTGTTATTTTTGTGGCCGTGACAGTGTACGTTACGTGTTTAACGCAATTAAAAAGAGTTTAACTAACATACGGTGTAATTTAACATATAAAAATGGCAAGAAACACTATAGATAAAAGAAAAGGTGAGTTTGTTTCGTAATTTATGCAGTGGCTGTCAATCTTATAAATAGTGGTTATTGTTGAGGTTATATTTTAAATATCTAATATTGTTTTTATAAACAGGAGGTTTTCAATTCGACTAAATAAAAAACAATTTTACCCGGAAACATTTTGATACGGGCTTTTTAAGAATATAGTTTTAAAAAACAGTACAGTTTTAAAATGTTTACTGTGAAGTTTCGAATAACATTTAAATATGTAATGATTATTCAATTTGTTATATTATAATGTTTTAAGTAAAATTACATTTTGATTACGTTCGAAATTTATTAAGAAGTGTCTGGTATATTTTTAGTGCAATTTGTGCCTTTCTGGCACAAATTGCAATTACACTTACGGAGTCTTACGACGACGATTTAACTCAGATGGAGGAGGAAATACCAAGAAAGCGACAATGCATAGAAGGTAACTTATTAATTTAACCAAATTAAAAAATAAGGAGGTTCTCAGTTTAACTAGTTTGTAAGTTTTTCCGAGATTATCTTTTATTTGGCTAAACCTATTTTGATGGAATTTTCATTTAATTAACTTTAACCAGTTTCAAACATTTAATGTAATTTCGTTCCACAACATTACCGACTCAAACTGGTTGCATTCATAGTTCATATTCGTTTCAGATCATTCTGAAAATTTTAAAGAAGACGACTCTGACAACAATATTAAGTATCAGACACGTGACATTTCAACAAATACGACAAACTTAAATCTTACTGAAAGCAGCACTCAAACTAATAATACTGATAATTCAAATTATATAGAGAGGGCCAACGAAGGTTTTGGCATTTTTATTGGACGTGAAATTCAAAATGTGCCTATTTTTAAAAGGCGTTTTATTATGTATCAGATAATTAAACTGATTGAAAACAATTCACAAAATATTTAAGGTCTGATAACTGGCACTAAAAATTATAGAATGACTGAACCTCAATTATGAAAGACTGTTAGTAAATAGTTTATTAATATGTTGATTAGTTACATAAATTATTTGATCTACAAGACTGAGTTAGTCTAAGGGCTGTGTTAATGAAAAATAAATCTATAATATTATGTTTGTTAAGTTGAAATTCGTTAGGTAAATAAAACATTAAATTAATCGAAACTCGTTTTTTATTACACAACTTATATAGGAAACAATTAAACAATTTAAATCAACTCAACAAATCAACTCAAAATAATCAACAAATTTTTAGGCAACACTGGTATTTATTCTTAATAGTTATGATACGGTCTAAAACACTCAATACACAATCCAGGCTGACCAGGGCAATCTTCGCATGCAAATATGGTTTGCACCCTTTTTTTTAATGTGCGCCAACATTGATTGCAGCGCCTTCGCTTTGTTTTGCCGTGGGTATCTTTTGTTAGTTTCATAATACAATGAACTTAATTTTTTAAAGGCATTTGTAATTCGGAAGGCAAATGAGGTTCTACAATTGATTTAATTACACTTAAGCGGAAATCGTACAATGTTAATTTTTTTGAACTGCATTTATTATATAAAAAAAGGAGTTGACCAATAGAATTTGCATGACATGTAAAATTACTTTTTTATACCATCGTATAGATTTGTGCTCGCATGAATAATACGAGAGCATTTGGTCATGACGATCGATTGCTTTCATACTTTTATTATATTTGATAACCATTTGAGGCTTTAATTTTAATGTACCCCGTCGATTTCGCGTGTGTTCTAAATTTCCATTATATTTACTTGATATGACCCTAATTTCTCTTTGGTCTTTCCATTTTAACACACATATTCTTGTGAACAATACATAATTCGCCTTTTTTAATTTACCTAATTCGATTTCTCTAGGGTTATTTTTCCTCTTCTGTCGAAGCGTACCTGTGCAAAAGGTTTTACTAGCATACAATTTTTCGACTAAACTGAAGCTTGTATAAAAGTTGTCTATGAATAAATGATGTCCTACATTTATAAAATTTGAAAGCAGATGGTCAACTACTTTTTGCACGTTGATTTTTGCCGCCTACAAGATAATCAGATGCACCGCCATATAAATGTAATTTCATAATAACCCCGAGCTGGTCAGCCAGTGCGTAAAACTTTAGGCCGTATTTATGACGCTTCCCCTTCATATACTGTCTAAATGTTAATCGCCCCCTCCATAACATCATTGATTCGTCATTTGTTATTTTTTGTGTTGGGTAATATAGAGATATCATTTTTTCATTAAAGTAGTCGATAATATTTTTTACTTTATCATAACTACACGTCACTTGTCCCACATACACACATAGCATTCGTAAAATTAACATGAATCGATTCCTTTACATTGCCTTTCTAAATATCGTTTGATTAAAATACTCATCGTTTTTCCAGTAATCATTGAAGCGATTTAGTTTTACAAATCCCATATGAAATATGAGACCAAAAAAAAGTTTCAGTTCTTGACATGTTACAGGCTTCCAAGATATTTTTCTGCTTTTTCTACCCGCTGCCGACGTTTTCTCATTTTCTCCATATTCATTGGAACAGTCTTTAAGTAATTCCAACAGCTGGGATGTGCATAATGCGTCGAAATATTGAATGGGCTCATCACCAACATCTTCTTTCAGTCCGGGGGACTTCACAAATGGGAATTCGTTGGAGTTTTGTGGGTTTCCGGGCATCCATGCTTCATCAGGCGCAACATAGTTTTGTTGAGTATCTTCTTCGACAAATTCGAAATCAAAGTCACCATCATTATCGGTCTCCAATTCATCTATTACGTTTTCCGACAATATTCCAAATAATTCGGAATCTGTGATTGGATATTGAGGTGAATGGATACGTAAATTTGTGTCTTCTCTGTTTGGTTCTTTATTGAATGAATCCATCATCATGAGTGTCTCTTCTATATGGAGCGTGTTCCAAGCGGGGTCTTCCCAGGAATGAGAAGTTCCAGGTACGGGGTTCTCGTAAGGATCCATATTGCCTTGGACAAAAAATTACTATTTTACTATTTCTTTAATTAATGATTCTACTTTGATACATATTTTCAACATTAAAATACAAATCAATGAATCCCTTTGGCTTTTATAAAAAGGAAATGCAGGGATAAAAATTTGGAAAGCTTTGAATGTCATATTTATTCATACCGATTGATTTAAGTTTCTAGCTTAAAAACGAAACATCCATACGAACTTTCAATCACAATAATTTTAATAGACAGACTCACGGATAGACAGATCTACTTTCGCATTAATATTATGTATTAGTACGGATAAATACAAGGACTATTAGAAATATATTTAATTCAAGGAGATATTTAGAATGAGAATCTAACATTCTAATAAACTAAACTTTTTATATAATAAATAAACACAAATAGAGAGTACTTACAGATTTTCAGAAGTCAAGCTGCGGATACTTTTGATCCTTATTTCCAGGCCACCACAAAACACATTAATAAAAACACAAGAATCTCAAAGTCCAGTAAACGCTTGCCAGGGGTTAAAACAGTAGGTACTTCAACAGGTCCAGTAATCGAAAGCCAGGTCACAAAGATAGATAACAGATAAACGCGTGCGATGAGGAAAGGGTCGTTCATAACACTAAAAAGAGAATGCTCATGGAAGTATGGAATCCCGTACCATGCTGCATCAAAATCAAACCTTGTTTTTTATAGACTACACTGATCGTATTAACTCCTACAAAAATTATTTTTGAAAAAAAAACCCGCGTTTCAGAGTTATTTTATAAAATCGAAACTAACCTAAAAAGTAGGTCTATTTTTTCGACGCTACCAACGACGTATTTTAACACACATACATTACATTATTGCTCTAAAAACAGCGTAATACACTAATATTAGTAAGAATTACGAGTTAAAGTAACATCCACAGTATGCTTGACTGAAACTCGATTTTATTTTAGACCTTTACATTGCCAATAGTCAGTCAGTACAGTACAAATGTCAGATGCCACAGATAAGATAACTATAAACCATAGAGTATAGTAAGTGCTATAAACTAGTCGGGATTTAGGGATGTAATCGATAAATCAAAATCTTTAGTGTGATGTAGTAGTTGTAAGGTATATAATAAGGTATCTTTATTCCAATATAGTCAGTGTATTCTCGAACCTCATTCGTTTCATTTGTCTCCTAAACACCCGACCTTACATGGCGACCCTGCCTGTAACAGTAGTCGGCATGAGCCCGCGCGCGTGTGTACCATAGAAGGACAAAGTATTTTAAACAATCAGTGCAGTTAATGCGGACTTTAAAATGAAGAAGAAATACACTGGGCTCTCTAAGCACAAAACGTGTTTCATAGTTGCGTATTCGTGCACGATTTATTATTTTGAAAAATGGGAAACACAAACAGCAAGGAAGAGGTAGTGATTGCTCAGACCGCTGGAGTTGGTAGTAATACGGCTCGTACGCAGCAGCTGCAGGAGACCTCAAATACAATTTTGGTGGTAATATGTACCATATTGGCGATCGGACTTTTAATAATATTATACAAGTTTTATAATCGTTGTCACAAGAAGCAAATACAGCGTCGCATAGATGAGGTGACATTGAGGCGATACTCCAGTATTCTACGCAGGCAGCAGGCATACATGGGTGCTGTACCGCAGCCTGGCAAGGCAGAAGTTCTCAACATATAACTACGACGGCGAAACAACCCATGCCATCATCAAGGCTCGTAATTCTACGTTCTACGTGCTAGTGTAGTGTTGGTGTGAAAAAGTAAGCAGTGATGTGATCATTCCTAATATCAATATCAGTGACTAGTAAGTGAATCAAGAATGAGGTTTATTTTACAACCAATTTAGTGAATTTTAGGAACTCTCTTTATGTTGATATTTAAGTTTTATTTTTACATTTATATTTTATTTTAAGAGAATTTGCTAACTAATAGTTTCTGCAGAATTATTATGTGCATTTTTTAGAAATTACTAATACATGAAAGTAGCTTAGAACAAGCACTAGTGACTAAATTAAAGCTTAATGTGTTATGGCTGAGGATTTAGGTATAATATTAAACGAGTTAAAAGTTATAAGAAGCTACTTGATAAAAATTGGTCCTAGCCGCCGACAAGGAAAGATTAAAGAGATAAAAAGAACAGAGGCAAATTCAGTTTTAGTCAAGTACAATAAGTTTTTAGAAATCTATAAAGAAAACTTTAACAAATATACAAGTTCAGAAATTACATTAATTAAAAAGATTAGCGAAGAGTTCGATAGGTTATTTTTAGAAATAATTTCTTTGTGTAGTTTAACAGAAGAGAAAGATATCCCACTACAAACTATGGCGACGGATTCATTCGATTTAAAAACGGCGCTACATCTTATGCCCGTCATGGATGATAGCATTAATAACACTAAGCAACTGATCGAAAATATCGAATATTACGATACTATGTTAGACACACCGGCATGTAAAAACAAACTAATACAATTCATATTGAAAAGTAGGCTATCCCAGCGTGCAAAGTTATTATTGTCTCCAAAATATGAGGCTGTCGAAGAGCTTACAAAGGATATGCGTAAATTACTACTACCACAAAAAAGTTATATTGGCAGAATTATATTGGCAAAGTTATATTGGTTTGTTGTGTTGGCAGTGGCTCGTCAGAACTTATAGGTACGTATAGACAGTCGCATTACCAGGGACGGCGAATCCAACGAGGTTACCGAGGTCAACGAAATTTCGGCGCAAGAGGTGGTGCACAAAATGCACACCAGCATCGTGGTCATCGGCCACAGGTACCACATGGTTACAGTAATAGCAATTATTATCGTAGTAATTATAATAATCGTTATCGCAAAACTTATAGACCACCGCGTAGTAACCGCGGCCGAGGTGTCGGGTTGAAAAAGGATATCAATGTCATAACAGACAATAGCCAGGTAGCAACGAGCACTTCGAATAATGAGTCATTAAATCATTTTTTTTCGTGACTGATGTCATCTTCACGTGTAACATTTTAAATAAGGTGTTGTTTAAAATATGTAACTATAATCATAACATGCTAATAGACACGGGCGCTTCTATATCGGGCATAAAGTTGGAATGTTTAGAGCGTTTACAGATTCCTTACCATAAAGAGAGAGTTAGCGTAAAAGGTATTGGTGGATATTTGTTTTCTGAAGGTTATGTGTATTTAACTCTTAATTATAACGAGTATAGTTTTCCACATAAATTTACAGTATTTAAAAATTTACCGTGTATTACTGACGGCATTTTAGGTCAAGACTTTTTAACACATTATAGAGCTATTTTAAATTTTGAAGTCAATACGATACAATTGACCAATGACTCAAAGGCAGTAACATTTTCGTTCGAAAATAAACAGACAACGCGTAACGGCTACTATCTAACTATTCCAGCACGTAGCGAATCCACGCATTACATTAATACGACATTAAAAGAAGAGTGTGTGGTGTCAAATCAACAATTATGTGACGGTGTTTATTTAGCAAGCAGTATAAATAAACCGATTAACGGAAAAATGCCTATTCGTATTTTAAATACTCGAGACACAGATGTAAATTTAAATTATTTTCAAGTCAGCACTAATAACTTAAATGAATATAATATTTGTCAATTTAATAGGAATACTGTAGACTCGGACAGGGTGAAAACGTTGCTTTCCTCATTAAACTTAAAAGGCATGAATGTAGAGGAACAGAAATCAATAGAATGTATCTGTGCAAAATTTCCTGATATTTTCCATCTACCAGGGGATAAATTATCCACTACCCCAATTTATGAACAGACAATTGACATGAAACCACATACTGCTCCAATTTATACCAAACCATACCGAGTCCCTTATTCTCAAAAACCGGAAATAGAGAAACAAGTCAAAAACATGTTAAATGACGGCATAATTGAGCCATCCCGAAGTGCATGGTCTAGTCCATTATTGTTGGTCCCCAAGAAATGTGATGCGGCCGGTAATAAAAAATGGCGTGTCGTAATTGACTACCGCAAGTTAAATGACAACATACAGGACGACAAATTTCCCTTGCCCAACATCACCGAAATATTAGATTCTTTGGCAGGAGCAATCTACTTTACTCATTTAGATTTAGCTCAAGGATTTTTTCAAATTACATTAAAAGAAAGCTGCAGACCTTATACGGCATTTACTGCAGGTAACAATCAGTATCAGATGACTCGCATGCCGATGGGGCTCAAGTCTAGTCCCAGTAGTTTTAGTAGAATGATGACCATTGCAATGTCTGGCCTCAATTATGATAAATGTCTCATTTACCAGGACGATTTGGTAGTAATGGGTAGAAATTTGAGTATTCATAATCAAAATTTGATGGATGTTTTTTCTAGATTACGAAAAGTAAATTTAAAATTGAATCCCACTAAATGTACATTTTTGCAAAAAGAAATTCTATATTTAGGACATACAGTCTCCGGAAAGGGAATTTCACCAGACCCAGAAAAAATTAAAGTAGTAGAAAATTACCCAAGGCCACAAAATGTTGACGAATTAAAGCGTTTTGTAGCCTTTGCAAACTATTACAGAAAGTTTATTAGAAACTTCGCCAAGTTAGCATTCCCTTTAAACAAATTGTGTTGCAAAAACGTTAAGTATAATTGGACCAAAGACTGTGAGCATTCTTATCAAATGCTAAAATCAGCCCTGGTACACCCACCTGTCCTTCAGTATCCAAATTTTTCAGAAAATAATGAGTTTGTATTACAAACCGATGCTTCAGGTATGGCAATAGGTTCGGTGTTATGTAACGGAGATGGACGGCCAGTGGCTTACGCAAGTCGAGGTTTGAATAAAGCCGAAATTAATTATCCTACTATTGAAAAAGAACTCTTAGCAATAGTATGGAGTGTTAAATATTTTCGACCTTATTTATACGGAAGACGGTTTAAGATACAGACTGACCATCGACCCCTAGTTTATTTATTTTCAATGAGAGATCCATCTAGTAGACTACTGAAATTTAGACTGCAGTTAGAAGAATATAACTTTACAATAGAATACTTGAAAGGAAAATCAAACTCAGTAGCAGACGCACTGTCGCGAATAATAATTACGTCGGAAGACTTAAAATCAATGAATGAACAGGTAGTCAGTGTAATGACTAGAGCACAATTACGTAAATTAAATATGAATAATGATAAGAGCAATAATAACCAGTCGGTGGATAATATAGACACAAACTCGAGGCCTGATCAACCGAGAGTTGTGGAAATAATTAAAAAACCGAAGGATATTGTTGAATTTTCTTTAATAAACTCTAGGCAATTAAATTATTTACAAAAAAAAGCAATAACAGTGGAGAGATACAAATATTTTATATATGTGCCCAGTAAATCTATAATTTATTTACAAACAATTTCTCGATCTCCGATTACGCGAGTCGAATTGGTGAGAGACTTGTTATGTTTATGTAAAAAGTTATCGATAAATGAACTATGCATAATAAGAAACGACTGCAATAAAGATTTTATAAGCGGGCTTATAAATGAAATAAAAAGTTATGAAAAGTGGTCCGGACCACGAATTTGTGTAGTCAGTAATGTCCAGAGAATAAATAATATAGATAACAGGCGTGTGATATTAAATGACTTCCACCTATTGCCCACAAGTGGCCACGCGGGCATTAGGCGGATGGTAAATAATATTAAAAAGTATTATTTTTGGCCAAGTTTGGAAAAGGATGTCGCTGATTATGTCTCTAAATGTGAGCAGTGTAAGAAACAAAAATATTCTAACCACACCAAGCAACCAATGCAGGTCACAACGACTGCAAATTCAGCACTCGAAAAAATATTTTTAGATATTGTGGGGCCGTTACCAACAGACATACATAACTACAAATATATTTTGACTCTACAGTGCGAGTTATCGAAATTTACGGAGGCATACCCTCTACACAATAAAGATACAGTAAGTGTAGCTCGTGCGTTTGTTGATAATTTTATTTTAAGATATGGCATACCTAGAGAAATAGCGACCGATCGTGGGTCCGAGTTTATATCAAGTACTATGAGAGAAGTATGTCAAATCTTAAAAATCAACCAAATTTCGTCTACAGCATACCATCACGAAAGTATTGGGGCGCTGGAAAACAATCATAAAGCGATGGGAGCGTATCTTAGGATAAATTGTGAGAATCAAACAAGTACGTGGAGTACTTGGTTGCCGTATTGGTGTTTTTCTTACAATAATACAGTACATACGGAGACCAAGTACACACCACATGAATTAGTGTTTGGCAAACGCTGCGTGTTACCGACAAATTTAGAAGGACATACGGTAGATCCTTTGTATGCTCATGACAATTACGCTCTTGAACTAAAATATAGGCTACAAGTTGCGCAAAAAGATGCACATAGTAATTTAATTAAGAGTAAGGTTAAGAGAAAGCATAACTATGACATTAATATAAACCCAGTATATTATAAAAAGGGTGATTTGTTATTATTAAAAAATATATCTGATAGTAAAATGGACCCTATATATTTGGGACCATATGTAGTTATTGATGACATGGATACTAATGTTAAAATTTTGAAAAGTGGAAAAGAATATGTTGTTCATAAAAATAGAACTAAACTTTATAAAAATGACTAAAGTAACCAATGTGTGTTTACTAAATAGGCCTCTCTAGTGTTATGTATATTAATTTAGAATAGTGCATTCTTATGTTATAATAATATTACTATGTAGTTTCAAGCCATAACTAGGTTAAATTAATATTATGATTAACAATATACCCTGCGCAGGTATACCATATTAAAATTAAAAATAATAACTATATTTTTATTATTTTTTTTAAATAAAGGGGAAGGTGTTGAGAAAATCTATTTTGTTGCAAATAGCAATAAACCAAACTAAATCGATTTGGTGTACTGATCTTACTTAATTGTTATTAATTTTAGAGTCCGCTCGACAGACAAGGGTTTGTTCAATTGAAACGTAACGTCATTTATATTCAGTTGAAACGGAACGTCATATAAAGGGAGTAAAACAATATTCGTACTTTTAAACTCGAAAAGTATATTTCCAGTTCAAAAATCAAATCCCCGACGCGTAATGCCGTAAAAAAATATGAAACTAATTACTATAATATTTTGGTTTTGAGGCGCGAGACTTTTTGGTACCAACTTTGGTCATTGTCCTTTAAATAAAATTTACAAAGCTCGCTCACTCTTAAAGACATATCGGAACTCTCGCTCGCACTCCTAGGATTGTATGTAACAATATGAAAGGAATTTGTTGAAAGTATAGTTTATAGAAAATAGGCTTATGATTTCACAAAATGAAACCCAATAGGTTCAATGAAATGTTTATTTGCAAGTGCATTCCTAGAAGATTGGCCAATGAGAGCTTCGCAAAAAACAATGTTATCAGTGCTTTTATTGCTTACTAACCAGCACGTTCATGTTAAAAAATACTGGTGCCTTTTGTTTTGCCGGCTATTTTTTAACAATACGAAGGGATCCTCTTTCAATTAAAACTCTAAAAGTAATAGACCGAGAGTTGAGTTTAAAGAGCAATACTTACAACAATGGTTACTTAAACAGTTCCTCTGACTCACAAGAGCAATGATAACAAACTTGGTACGAGTATAATAAATATAAAATAGCTCATAGACAACTATTTGCACATTATATTCCACAAGTGTTAAGTCACTATTACATAATCCTTATTACTTTGACATAAGTTCGATAATTGCGTGTTAGTATGTGAATTGGTTGGGAATGCTTTTCATAATAATAACTATGCAATTTATTATCCTTATTGTGTTTACATAAGGTCGGCAATTGCGTGATAAAGTAGCGTGTAAGGTAACCTTTGCCTATATAATAACACCAAATTCGAGCCCCTACAAGGTGTAGAACACAATCCGCCGTTGTTTTACGAGTGAATGTGACTTTTGGTAAAATGAAAATAAAAGTATCAACCGTACATATAGATATTTCATTAATAAAAGTTTGAGAATCTATGTCAGTGAACTCGCCTAGCGAGTTCAAGGCATTGCAGAATAGTTTATATTCTTTCGATTATAAACTGGGTCTGCACACCCGGCCCACCACGTAATTCTTTAGATTAGGGTATATTTAGTCTTCAGTATCATTTTAACCAGAAAATACACATGCATTTTGGAAAAAAATAGCAAACACATTGAACTCGACGGGCGAGTCTACGGCGCTGGAATAAAATTTACGTGGACTCTCCGGGCGAGTCGGTGGCACTGAACGTGTTAAATGAATTACCACACTAACAAACTACGGACTAGGGTCCATAACAGAACATTTCATTTTGTTATGGACCTTAGTCCGTAGTTTGTTTGGGGGGTTGTAATAAAATAAGATTAGATTTTTATATGTTTAATGTAATGTATTACAATAATAGCTTTGAATTATTTCAATAAACATATTTTAATTAATTTAATTAATCGATATTATTATTAAACAATTGTATCAAAATCATCTGGCATAACAATGATGTTCTCTAATCCCAAAGCTGGTGGAGCTATATTTTGTAAATGTCGAGTATAGCTCATATACCATATAATACACATTATATGAGAACAGCACCTAATAGTTCTTTTTCCTATGACGCACGTACAGTAGTAGTGAGCGATGGCTTGTCTTCCCGATAACGTTTTGTCCACTACAATATACGTATAATATTGTCTTGCTCTTACATGCCGGGATTGCAATCGCCCACGAATCATCCACAAATCATTTCCCTGCTCCTGCAACTCCGTCAGGTGCTCGCCTGGCAAATCATTGCTAAGCTCAATTGTAAAAGATCCGTTTTCGAGGATATGTTCGCCATAATAGCTCTTCAATTGTTTTAATTGGTAAACCCCAAGCGCGAATAAAAACAGCTCGTGCTCGGTCATCCTTGGGGATTCAGAGAACTCTTCCATATCCGCTGTCATCGCCCTGAATTGAGCACGTCTGCGGTTGTAGTTGTGCCGTTCTACGAGTGCTGCCAATCTGTTTGGCATATTTCCTTTCATGGATAATCTCCAACATGCTTGTAATATGTGGATTGTCCTCAATTAAAACATGAAAACGATTTAATATTGCTGCTGCAATCTTAAAATAATCGAACATGCTTCTCAGCGCTCTATTATTGTACACGTTCCGTAGTAGTCGAAAATCTCTCTTGAATCTGCCGTTGATCACTTCTACTACCCAACGGCAGATCGTAATTAATCTTGATTTATTTGCCTGATCCGTCGTTAATTGGGTCTCATTTGGATACTTAGTTTCTGGCATATGTGTTACATAACCGCAAGACTCGAGATTTTCTACTTAGTCGCGAAATCCACGGTCTAAAATAAAAACATCGCCACTCCTATAAAACCAGTGGAATGCACTGTCCGTATTATTTACTAAGCCATTCATGATATCCGCGTCAGATGTAACGGCAGCGTATGGTCCAATTACGTCGATAATATGTCCATCGCAAGAAACCAAGAGGAACGGTTTGAGGAGATTTCTGTACTTGTGATGGCTATAAGACTCACGTTGAAAAAAATAGTTGCCACTTTTTTGCAAGTACACATAATATGTACCATCAACAATAGTTATTGCTTTTCTTTCTGCTTCTGGACTCGAGGGGTTCCCGAACAGATTGTTGGGCAGTGTCAGGTTCCGTTGTACTACGTCTTCACGAGTCATGTGGTCATGTGTGTGTGTGTGTGTGTGGTGTGTTGTGTGTGTGATGTGTGTGTGTGTGTTGTGTGTGTGTGTGTTGTGTGGTTGTTGGCTGTAAGATTAATTATATGTTTTAAGATATAATTTCAAAGAGCTGTGATTAATAAATAAATAAATAAATAAACCCAAGATTTAAGTGCACGAAATCTTCCAAAAAAGCATTCCGTCCTATTTGTAACCATCTGTGGAATGTTGTTTCGCCACATTTGAATATATTAGCAAGCCTTGCATTTGAGTCTCCTGTTCTTAACTTAACTAATACTGCCGCCAATATTGATTTTCTTTTGTTTACTGATCTCAACCTTGGTAAGTCCTCCAGTAATTCCGCAAACTGGTTATGACTTAAACCTATCCAGGTATAAAACTCGTCTGGTGTCATATTTTCGTATTGTTCAAAATCAATAATATCTTGAGTAATATGTCTTTGTAAAATTGAAACAATACTTCTTATCTGTGCAGCTGTAAATTCCGTAGATGCATTGTCTTGCAATGGCAGTAAGTGCCACAGATTTTGCTCCAAATGTTCGCTGCATACACGTGCACTTTCGGGTACAAAATAACTATATCGGCACAGCATGCGAATTCATTTACACAATTGCGAATTTATTTTCATTTTCGGGAATACGACGGCGAGATTCATTTACACAATGTTGGAATAAACAACTATTTGACGTATTTGGTGCGCGAAGTAGACCCGGCAAATCCAACGAAGTAGGTATTGGATTTGTATTTACGGGTTGATTATCTTCTTGGCCAACTTGCTCTTCAACATCTCGAATACGTCGCCGGTACCTTCTTTCTGTTCTTTGCCAACACGGTCGGCAAATGAACTCAGTACGTTCCAACTGAAAAGAAAAAAATTGTTTTCATTATCAAATGAACGTATTTTCAAATGCTTAATCCAAAAACATTACATTTAATCGTATGTCAAATGACTGTGATCTTACCTGTCTATCTATCAATTCTTCAATCACTATTTGGGCGATATCAAGATGATCCCTTTCTCGGGAAGTCCATTCATATCTTCGCCGATTCTCTGTCGGTTCACGACACAAGATACAGTCTTCCATGAGTCGTGTTTATTACCCACACGGACACGTAACAGTCAATAAAAAAGTCCAAAACGTAACAGAAAATATTAAAACTTAACAAAGGTGATCACAAAAACAACAAAAGAACGTAAAGCGAGCGGGAGCTAGCTGAAAAATCACACAAACGTACACGCACCCCAAGCAGCAAAATTTTCCTATAGTGCAGATGATATAGGCCTCCCAACACTTATAATATTCTCTTAACGGTTCTAGTATTTTCTGCCACGCATATAATAGCAAGCATGGAGTTAGTTGGGCCTTATCCATTTATAAGGCAAAGGAAACTGCTAAGGATTTGGAAATAAAAAATAGATAAATATGAAAACTAGGACGTCTTTATTAAGAATTTATATATATATATATTTTTATTTGTTTACATGGTGTCCATTATTTGGACAGAGCCTTATTAGGGTTTATGGAATTCGGCAAAACATGGGACAACACACAAGGCAACTTCACAGCGTATGCATTGAATCTTTGATTTTTTGCTATTTTCTTTGCTGCTGCAAGCTCTGCATCTTCTGTAACTTTCCAGTGGACCAGGGAGATGAGATCCTACATCTGTAAGCCGCAGATCGTCTGGGAGGCCATACTTAGCCTTCTGTCGGCTATCAAGTTTTGGTTTTTTACATATAAATGATGGCAAGTCAGATACTCGCTTCTTCCTACTGCTGAAAGAACCAATCAGATTTCTTCCCAGCATTGTGCGGAACTGCAAACTATTCATAGGGTATCGCATTCTTTGAGAATATAAAATATATGCGTTGGTGATGGCAGCATCTATTATAAAATAAAATATCCTCATCCACCATCTTCGACTTCGCCTAGCCACATGATATGTGCCACGCTTTTGGTCGAAGCGGTCCACTCCCCCCATCCTCTTCGTATATTCAACTACTCCCAGTGGGCAAGGCACTTCCTGCTTGCTGCCATCTTTTTGTGTCCTTTTGCAGGACACCATTTGTTTTGGATGGTAGGCAGTACTGAGAATATTGACGATCTTGGTATCCATCCAACAAAAAAAACTAACATTTTTGTTTACCCTCCACTTATACTGCCCCTTTATAAGTTTAAGTTTTGGGCGATTTGTTTTGGCAGTCTGCTTTTTCAGTGTCAGGGGCAAATTCGTTCTGTTAGACCGAACTGTCGCTGTTGAATATATGTTTTGTTCAAATAACCTCTGCATTAGCTCAGTAGAAGAAAAGAAATTGTCGAAAGCAACATGAATATTTTCTATCTTTTCTTCCACCAGTGCTTTGCAGAGACTATTTACTACACTGGCTCCCAATCCAAACTCGGTTTCGTTGTCCTTTTTGCCAGTATATATTTCATATTCATAAAGATAGCCAGAGTTACTATCACAACGCGCCCATATTTTGAAACCCCTCTTTACGGGCTTATTGGGCATATATTGTTTCAAAGTACTGCGCCCTTTGAATTTCACCATACACTCATCTATACTTTGTGATGAAGAGTTCCTTGCCCCATTTTTAAATGCAGTATTCATGAAGTCAACTATCGGCCGAATCTTATACAGTTTATCAAATTCTGGTTCACCCCTCTAGGGCATTTTTTGGTTATCATTTAGGTGTAAATTTTTTAGTATCATTTTGAATCTTTTGGATGTCATTACATTTGCAATTTCCGGGACGCAAAAAAGTGGATCCGTTGCCCAATAAAGATCTAGACTAGCAAGAGGATGTATACCCATTTGTATCAATAATCCAAGAAACGCCTGGATTTCTACATCAGAAACATCAACCCAATTCTTCTGCTTGTTTTGAGCTGCATAGAGATTAGTTTGCTCCACTATTATCGATAAAATTTCGTCAGAGAAAAAAAATATGTAAGAGGACCACTTCTATTTGGAAAATTCCGCTTTGGTTGTACTGGAATGTCATCAAACTTTTCAATAGGCGCCGTATGAGGAAAAAACACTTTATTCCAATCATCATCGTCGTCTTCTTCAGTGTATGAAATTGTTTCAGGCTCCTGACTATTGCTTCTAACAATAATACTATTATTTTGATCACCTACTGCTGATTCGCTGACATTTAGAATTTCAGGAACTTCACTTCCAGAAGGTACCGGTGAATTGACAGCAACTTGGCTTCGAGAAGACGACGGAGAATCCAAAATGTTTTCGATTTCGTCTTGACTCATACCCGTGAAAACCGCCTCATTTTCCCTCTCGCTTTCATAACCGTCTTCCGAATGCTCACCATCGGATAAGCCAAAAAGTTCTTCTAATGTTTCCTCAAGTTTATCGTATGGTATTACCTGCAACAGAAAAAAAACAGTATTCAAATGCGCAATTGCCGGACACGCCAACGGGCTCTGTCCAATATATGGACGTCATAATTTTTCGAAGTCCAGTTAGAAAATGTGACCCTTATGACAAAAATCAATGCATGGATCCGATATTTACTATATTTAGAACATCTTGTAAAATAAAACTTACCTTTCTATTCATTTTTTACGAAGATTAGGTTGGATTAACACAGAGCACTCAAAAATCACTGAATTTTGGCAGTTACCCGAACACCTGACAAATGACGTCCATAGATATTGTTTTTTTTACTGCGTTTTGTTTTTGCTAACAAACTGTCAAATCACAGAGTAAAAACGTTCAATTCGCGTGACGTTTCATTCGGCCGCCAAAAATTAAATATCATGGTGTCCAAAATATGGACAGAGCCTTATAAAGGGTTATAGTATATCTGATCTTATAAATTAACTTATAATTACTTATAGGTAGAAATTAAGGGTGCAATATAAGCATGGGTGACCTATAAAAGTAATGCGAGGGTGTAGATGCACTCAAGAGTAGATAAACTGGTAAGCTATTCTAATAACTGCTAACAAGAAACATTATAGAACTACTATAAGTAAAGTACGCCAATAAGAGTGATAAACAGAAGTAAACATACTGGAAACTATTTGCATTTATTACTTGGTTTTATAAGGGTTTATAAATTCACTTTACAGAACAATTATAAGTAAAATGGAGGGGTTTTAAAGTGGTATAAATCAATATTATTATAATCTTAACACGATTATATTAATATAATATACTTAGTATCCAAAACTATATCCATGGTGTCCTGTACAAGAATACATTGGTTTATAATGGTCTTGCAAATGCTGTTATAGTCTCAGTACGGACATTTTGATTTTATTCGTTACCAACGTTCTGTTCTATTTACTTTTCTTTCAAAAATGGATCTATTTAAATGGAAAAGACTAAAAAGAAGTGGTTATTACAAACGAAAAGTTCAGAAAACCTATAAACAAATAATTCAGGTGTCGGGTTCTAGCTATTTATCTGGCAAAGAACAAATCGTAAAAATAGGAGGTTCCGTACAAAATAGTTACTGTGAAAATTTTAAACAAAATGATTATATTAATAATTCTGCACAATACGATGTACAAGGTGTCCAGAAAGGGTATCGGGTATTTGTAAGTTCAATGAAACAAAAATTATTTGTATGCAATAAAAAAGTTTATTATTTATTATTAGCATATGAATTGGAGAATTATTTGGAGAAGATGATGTTATCCAAATGATGACCGTTACGTTGCTGGCACTCTTCTAAACGGACACGAAGATTGGCGATAACACGTTGACACATAGCTATCGATATTGCTGCCATTTCTGACCTGATGTTTTGCTTTAACTGGGTTAGATTCGTCGGATTGTTTTGATAAACCTTACTTTTAAGGTATCCCCATGCAAAATAGTCAAGCGGGCTAAGGTCGGGGCTTCTGGGAGGCCAGTTGATGTTACCCCTTCGCGAAATGACTTTATTAGGGAATAATTCGTTAACAACTTCCATTGAGTCATTTGAGGTATGGCAAGTGGCCCCATCTTGCTGGAACCACGTTCTTGAGTTGAAACCTGCAAACTCCTGCAACTCTGGGACCAAAAATTTCGCGACATATCGCAATAACGGTCACTATTCACATTAATTGCTCGGCCTCGTTGATCTTCATGAAAATAAGGACCAATTATGCCTTTAGCAGACATAGCGGCCCAAACAACGACCTTTGGGCTATGCAGGGGTCGTTCATGCTTTCGTCTCGGATTCTCCACTTCCCAGTACCGACAATTCTGCTTATTAACATGACCATTTAGGTGAAAATTTGCTTCGTCACTGAACAGTATGTTGTTAAATTTGTTAAATCGCTGCAGCATTTCGTTCGCAAAATTCAGTCGATTAGCATAGTCCGTATCCTTCAATTCTTGAACCAATTGAATTTTTTAGGCTTTTAGATGTAAGTCTTTCTTTAAAATCGAATGTAAAGACGATTTTTTGATGTTCAACGCTTGACTTCGCTTTCGGATGGATAAAGACGGATTTTGACGAACCGACGCCTCAACTTCTTCAATTGTTTCTTCATCGCGAACTGAACGAGGACGACCAGAGTTTTGAATTTTAACTGTCGCACCTGTATTCTCGAACATCCTGATCCATTTCCTAATGCTATCGTCACTTGGCGCGTGGCGTGTACGATATTCCGCACGATAGAGACGTTGAGCAGTCACTATTGAATCACCATTAAGATAATACGCTCGTACGCAAAATGCGCGATGCGTCCCCGAGTACTGTTCCATCGTGACTAAAACTCCACAAAATGGCGGACGCCACGAACCCCTCCCCGCACCCTTTAGACGCCCCGTTTCGAATATGGCGCGAAAACAAATACCCGATACCCTTTCTGGACACCTTGTATTATCGATAAAAAGCGATTTAAATTTAGACTTAGAAGATTGTAATAGTGAGGAACCTGTGCAAGAAGATGAAAGCGATATTGAAGACTATTCCAATTTTCAACTACATAGCGATCTTAGAAAATGGGCTGTAGAATATAATATACGACATTCGGCATTAAATTCTTTATTACAAATTTTGAATAAGAAGATTGAAGATGTCCTGCCTAAGGATGCCCGTACACTTCTCGACACTAATAAAGAAAATATCCATATTACTAATTCAGCACCAGGAGAATATTGGCATAATGGCGTTATCAAATGTTTAAAAAAAATTTTTCAGCAACTTCCCAATCCATCCGAAGAGATTTCTTTAAATATAAATATTGATGGATTACCTGTATTCAAAAGCTCTAAATATCAGTTTTGGCCAATTCTGTGCTCTATATTTGAAGTTCCTTTTTTATCACCTTTTGTTGTCGGTAAGTGAAAGTCCTGTGAAGTCAGCTTCTAGTGCAGTGTTTCAATTTTAAGAAATGTACCTATGTAATTTTGTTTCTTTTAAATAGGTATCTATGCTGGCGATGGCAAGCCTTCAGATTTGGAGGCGTTTTTGGGACCTTTTGTGGCAGAAATGATTCAACTTCGTGATGGATTTACAGTAGCTACTAAGTCACAAAGAGAGATTAAAGTGCATGTGAAAATTCGAGCATTTATTTACGATTCACCTGCCAGAGCTATGATTAAAGGTTTTTATATCATTTTATAGATACGAGGGGAGGCTGATAAGTTCGCGGCCTAAGGCACTTAATTAATGAAAATAATGGTTTTCTATTTTTTATTTTTCAATGTAATCTCCCTCAAGTGAAATACACTTTTCACTTCTCGTATATAAAGCCTTTATGCCATTGAAAAAATATTGTTTTGGTTTCTCTTCAAAATGGCTTTCTACAGCTGCCTTCATCTCACTGTCGTCCGAAAATCTTCGCCCCCGTAACTCCTTTTTTAAATTAGAAAAAAGGAAAAAATCACTGGGAGCCAGGTCCGGACTGTAGGGTGGGTGGTCAATTTCTGCGAATCCTGTAGCTTTTAAGGCAGCCCTCGCAAACCGAGCGGTGTGAACGGGCGCGTTGTCCTGCAGAAACAACACTCCGCGCGCCAACTTGCCACGTCTCTTCTGTACGACTGCTTCACGTGCCTGACCCAGTAAATTAGCGTAGTACTGGCCATTCATTGTAGTCCCTTTAGGCAAGTAATCAATTAGTAAAATTGCCTCGCTATCCCAGAAAATGGTAGCCATAATCTTGGACGCCGACTTTTCCACTTTGAATTTCTTTGGTGGCCTTTCTCCCTTTTTTATCCACTGCATCGACTCTTGTTTGGACTCTGGATCATACTGACGAATCCAGGTTTCATCAACAGTCACAATCCGGTTGCAAATTTCGCCCAAATCAGTCTGACACAACTCTAAAAAATCTTTACAACTCTCCAATCGTCGCAGCTTGTCGAGTGGTGTCAGCATTCGCGGTACCCAACGCGCACAAATTTTTTTCATGTGCAAATTTTCATGTAAAATCTCTCCAATTCGTTCTTTGCTTATCTCTAGTTCTTCAGCTATCTGCCACAATTTAATTCTTCGATCGGCCAGTACTAATTTTTCGACTTTTTGGACATTTTCTTAAAAATTTGTTTCGGCGTATTTCCTTTCTTAACAAGGAATTTAATCACAGCGCGGTGCTCCAAATTGCGAGAATTTTCAGTTTCTGTCGACATGGTGTTGTTGCTTGTTCCAGGGAATTGTAGAATGAATCAAATAAAAAAAGGGAGTACTATTTATACTATCAATGAGTCACGCAATTAGTGTTATCAGTAACAAGATGATGAGTCATCGCTAAGTACCTTTTTTTTTTTTTTTTTTTTGGGGGGTGGGAAATCATCAAATGACTCCTCCCGCTCTGGGCGGAGCGGAAGGGAGTGTCAGACTCTTACTGACTAAAAACCACCCATGTTCCTTCATTGGCCCTTTATGTTCCAGGGACGCGGTATCTCTTTCGAACAGTCCCGCAGCCCTGGCAGGCACCGGCCCTTGCGGGCCCCTCCCATTTGCTGACAACTCTTTGAGGCGCGCGTGGAACACGAACGCGCCGTCGACACGGCCTGCCCGTCGTCATACGACGGACGGACGGCGAGCTAGCCCATTACTCACCATCCACAAGCCCGCGCCTACGGTGGCCGAGAGCCATCACGGCGTGGCCCCCGACGCCCGGTGCTTCTCCCGCGGCGGCTGGGACGTGAGGAGGTTCTCTCCCTCTCACGTTCCGCCGCCTCCTTCGCTAGCATGACTGCTTCGCAGAAGGACGCGACGGCTTCCCATTCCCTCTCGCCCCGGACCATGGCTTGAACCAGGGCCGGGCGCGAGAGGTCGCCGCCGTCAATCGCCGCTACGAGGACACGGCGGTGCTCCTCCCAAGCGGAGCAGACCTCGACGGTGTGCTCCACCGTGTCCTCCGGTCGATCCTCGCAATTGTAGCACCCGGGCGTTTCCTCCCGCCCGATTCGGTGCGGTGGTAACAAGGTATAAATAAAAGCAAATTATTCATACTAATGTATTTTTATTTGAGGTTATTTAGTTATCTCTTAAAATAGATTCGCTACCTATTAGTTTTACACAATAGTTGTTTTTTACGTAATGTTATACTTAATATTAGTGAGATAATCATCAGTCTTCAATTTATAATCATAGCTGTATTTTTATCGCTTAATTTTAAAAGCTACCTAACTAAGGGTGCTTACATAAAGAAACAGGTTTCCGGTACAGACAAATCTGTACGGGTCGGACCGATCGGTAGCCCAAGCACCAATATTTGCGAAAAGTTATTCGTATCGAAATCGAGAAACGTTTGTATGAGAATTGTACAGCGCCCCTATCGGGCGTAAAAGGAAACAAAACATGGCAGCACGAATGATTTTAGCACGCTCTCGTAATCGAAATCGAAACGACATGGTAAACGAAACTCGAAACTTATAAACAATTGTGAGATTTTTGATAGCACGAACATTGTTTTGACGTACGGTAATGTAAACTCTCGAAGGCTGGCTAACGAGTATGCTCGAAACATTATTCACTTGAAAATAGTCGGTGAGAAAGGTTTCGAAAAGTTAAACATAAAGTTTTAACCGTGTTTATGTTTTGTTTAGAGTTAGTTTTGTGAATAAAAGTGTTTTAAAATTATTTTTAAGTTATTGGAACAATTATTAATACCTCCAAAATAATTTAAAATGCAAAGACCGCCACTGTATGAACGTACTACCATATATTATTTTTTGGCGGCAAATTTACTAGAAAATTATGGACATCAATCACGAGAAACAAGGTAAGTACTTATCATATTTTATTTATTTGCGTACTTATAGAATTAATGTGTTTGAAAAAGATTTGAGTTGCTTATATGTTTTTTTTTATCATTATAGAGAAATTACGCGCAGAGCAAAACTTAGGAATAGAATTAACCCACTGGACATAAATGAAACCGAATTTAAAAATAGATATCGCCTAAATAAAGAAGCTTTTATGTTCCTCTGTGAGCAACTTCAACAAAAAACATCATTAACATCGAGTTCTAGAATTAGTCTAGAACTTAAGGTACCCACTTTGATGCTACATAAGTATACCTATTCAATATCTTCTACTTGTATTTCAGTATTGAAATGGAAGTGGATACCTAACTAAAACTTATTTAGTATTTAATATCACAAAATAGGTACCTATCTATAAAGCTAATAGTAAATTGTTACATCCTAAAAATCAAATAAGTAAATATTTTATGTTACAGGTTCTTTGTGCATTATCTTTTTATGCCACTGGGTCATATCAGCGAATAGTGGGAATGGCTAAATATTTAGGCCAAACAACAGTGAGCAAATGTGTGAAGGAAGTCACTGATGCTCTTGTAACTCCAGCAATCCTTAACACCTTTATAAGATTCCCAAGTACTCGAGCTGATAGAGACCTAATAAAAAGCAAGTTAGTATGAACATTGCAATATCTATTAGGGAAAATGTATCTAAGTATTTTTTTGTAGAAATGTTTAAAACATAATGTTCTATTATACTATTGTAACATTAATTTCTAATACTACCTTAAGATTGTCTATTAAAAATATATTTATTTTTGTCTTACAGCTTTTTTGCGAAGTACGGTTTCCCTGGAGTTATAGGATGCATTGATGGATGCCATTTCCATATTTTTACACCCAGTAAAGAAATTGAACATTTATTTTATTGTAGAAAACATTTTCATTCACTAAATGTACAAATGGTAAGCATTTAGTTTTTGTAACTAGGTAGGTATGTAACTGTACACAACTAATTACATAATAGCATTATGTATTCTACCACTTTACTATGGTATATCAGTGTACCTACTAATGGTTTACTCTTTATTTTAGATATGTGATAGTGACTGCCGAATTTTAAATGTGAATGCAAAATATGGAGGAGCCACCCACGACGCTTTCATATGGGAAAATAGCCTAGCTAATAACTACATGCAGGAGTTACATCGAAATAATGAACATGTATGGTTATTAGGTTAGTAACAATCAAGTAAATTCATCCATCTATATAAATAAATAAAAATTATTTGCCGAATGTATGTAATTCTAATCTAATGTAGACGCATAATTTTCAAACGACTATACTAATACTAAATTGGATAATTCTTTGTTTGTTGTATTCGTTTTAGTCAGAACACGTTTTTTACTAAAGTAAAATAATTGAAAAATCGGGTAAAAAAATATGGGGACACAAAGTTCGCTAGGTCAGCTAGTTTACCTTACCTACGATAAAAACAATTTGGGAATTAAAGTTTTGAATATTTACAGGTGATTCCGGCTATCCACAACGCCCCTGGTTAATGACACCAATTCCGGATGCTGCTGAGGGGACTCCAGCATACAAATACACAGCAGTCCATAGAAAGACGAGGGTGCCTATTGAAAATACTTTTGGCCGATTAAAAAACCGATGGCGTTGTTTATGCAAAGATCGCACACTCCACTATGGACCCGAGAAATGTGCAAAAATCATTACTGCGTGCAGTGTGTTGCATAATTTAGCCCTAAAATTTAAAGTACCTGAACCGGAACCAGCAGAACTCCAAAACATGCCTTTATCTTTTTCTGACCATCTTTTTCAGGAAAATGGAGGAGATGACTTAATTAGGGGAAGGGCGATAAGGAATATTTTAGTAGATAGGATTAATAGATTACACACATAACTTTACTTTTTAATTAATAATGTTAAAAAATAGAATATTTATATTAATTAAAAAATAACCTTAATCTAAGACTTTTTTTCCATACACCTTACAAAAACTTCCATAGCCTCTCTCATAAAGTCCAACCATTTAGCCTGTAATCGCAATTCATCATCTCTCTGTCTCGCCGTTTCTTGCACCTCTAATTCTCTAACTCTCAATTCCTCTGTCCTAATCCGCAACCTCTCTTTCTCTAATTCTTCATAGGCCCTATCACGCTCTCTAGCATACTCCCTTGCCTTTCTATCTGCTTCTAAAAACATTTTTCCTAATCCTAAATCCTTTGCCTTTTTTTGTGGTGGTGGTTTCCACGTCTCTTCTACTGGTAGTTGAGGAGATGGAGGATGAGCCTCAGTTGATGGGAGAGCAGGGGTTTCATCTGGTGGACTCTGTGGTGGAGGAGGAGCCACTGTTGGCATACTACTTGTGCCCGGAATATTCCAATCTGTAAAACATTTATTAATGTTGATTAGACTAGTCCTTTTTCTTATTAGCAGAATCTTGAGTTCTCATAGAAACACTAAATATGTAATGTGATATTTATGTGTATATTGGGTTTTATGTATAAATAATCTTTTTTTCAAGATTTGACATTGAACAATAATTATGATGCTTTTATGTAATTTAGGGATGCATAAACATACACAGCAAATATTTGTAACCACAAGACACTAAACATATTTATATTTATTATTATAAAAGTAAGATTCATGTTTACCTATTTCATAATCATCCACATGTGCATCAGGAACTCTCATCTCTGATGGTTGAGAATTTTCAGCAGCTTCCTGAAATAAAAAAAAAATTAATTACTAGGTAATAAAAAAAAAACAATTTTAAAAGTAAGTAGGTAAGTAGCTAACCCGTTGAAACCCTGCTTCTTCCACCACCATGCCAGTAGCTGCTTGCACTCCAATTATCTGCATGACTCGGTTTTCTAAATCGGTCAAGGTTAATTGGAGTGCTGGCCCTCCACCAGTGCCACTAACGGCCCTATTAATTTTGGCACACTTCTTCTTGCAATTATTTTTGTAATCACTCCACACCTTGAATTAAACAACAATAATTTAAGCAGGAATTCCAAACAAACTTACTTACCTAACACAAAGATATTGGATAAGTACTTAAAGCAGAGACTTAAGAGTGACTTTATTCAAGTGCCCCAACAACAAAAAAAAATAGCGTCACTTGAGTTAACATACCTTGCGCCATTTCTCCTCAGACCTAGATTCGCCTGTGCCTTCACTATTTAATTTATTTGATAATTCCTTCCATTTCATTTGTATGAAATTCCGACCTCGTGGGCCTCCTGAAGGTTTAGACAAATCTCCATTTCTGGAACAGAAATAGCATTGCACTTTAAAATACTTCACACTAAAGTTTAGGCCACTCAAACATATTAAAACAGTTTACTCACGCTTCCATGAATTCAACCATCATTTCATATTGCGTCTGACTAGTTCTCATAATTATTTATTCACTTAAAAGCACTTAATTATTTATAGAAAAGAAATAGAAATACTTTTGCTGTGGACGTGTAGTAAAACATAAACAAACTTAGCCTTGGCTTGGCGCCCTCACGCGTCGGATGTCAAGTGGGAGCGTTCGGTACCCGTAATTTTTTTTAAATAAATTCTCCGAAACTATGTTATATTGCTGAAGATAATGCCACTTTATAATGTCTAATAATTAACTTTGGATCTCTTCTTATTATAACATTCAGTTTTTATTTAAATTTAATAATAATAAAACGTTTAATCAAAGGTGAAAAAAATATTAACAACTTGATTTAGTTTTCGAACGCACGATTTATTCAACAATCGTTCATTTTGCTCACTATGGCGCGTCCCTATTTATATTAGTATGACGTCACCTTCGAATTCGAATCGAGTGTTCGATAGAGCTTCGAATGTGCTTCGTGCTGCCTACTATCGACAGACTCTGTTTTCGAATCGAGGCCTCGATACATTGTCGATTCGAAATCGTTTGATATTCGTGCTTGGCCTACTGAGCTGCTGTAACTGTCGTCCGCGGTCTCTTGATTATTTTTGATCTGTTTTAAAACTTTTCGCAAACTGTTAATAAGAGGTATAGCGTCAGATAAGCAAGCAGATTCTTTGCTTATAGATTTTGTAGCTTCTTCAAAATAATTCAAAGTCGAAACAACTTGTTCCATCAATAGCCATTCTTCTGTAGACAATTCAGTTCTACATTTCACATGAGGCAAAGAAGCTTGAATTGCAACTCGTTGCTCTAAAAGTCTTCTAAGTGCATGAAGGGTTGAATCCCAGCGAGTAACGACATCCTGAATAAGAACGTGACAAGGAACGTATGAGATTTTTGCATTTCTGTTAGGATTTTGCGACCTGACGTTGAATGACTGAAGTGGCCAATAATAGATCTCGCCTTTGTAATCATGGCATTTATTTTCTCTTCAAAAAACGCATCCTTCAGCACTAATTGTAAAGAGTGCGCCATACATCTGATACGTTGAACTCCCACTAGTGTTACAGCAAGCCCCATATTCGGTGCATTATCTGTCACTACATCACGTACCCGTTCGCTGATGTGCCAATCTTGAAATAATTGACGTAAGTTTTGAGCTATGTTTTCAGCGCTATGATTTTCGCCTTCAAAAGGAAATACTTCTAGGCAGTAGTTCTTCAACTCAAAATTTTTATCAAGTCCGTGAGCAGTCACACTTATAAAGTCGTTAACGGACGAAGAAGCATCGCTAGTCCATAAGTCAGTAGTGATAGTGATGTGCGGAAGTTCATGCAAAAGTTCCATTATTTTGGTTCTTACACGGCAGTACATGTCTGGTATTACATTTTCCGAAATATGGGGACGGGAAACCATTTTGTATTTCGGGCAAAACTGCTTAATAGTGCGTTGAAAGCCCAGTTTATTTACCAAGTCAAACGGTTCCATGTCTACACATATTTGTTCAGCTATAGTTTTCGTGATCGCTTTTGCCCTAGGGTCATCGGTATCATACATGACACTTTTTTCCAGAATGTGCTCCAAAGTAGCTTGTTTTTTAGGCGGCGGACCACCGTCGGCGCTTGAGGTACCTGGGATGTCTTTTTCCAACTCCTTTTCGTGATAGCGCTTCACGTGTGTCCACATGTTAGTTGTCGTGAAGCCCTTCGATGAAACTGCTTTGCTACCACGAGAAACGCTGACATTGCAATATGAACAAGTCGCTTTTGTGTCATCATCCTGTTTTATTTGAAAATGATTCCATATACTACTTCTATGTTTTAAAGGAGTCGCCATTTTATTTATCGTACGTAACTGTATTACAGTCCTCACTTCACTCAAAAACAGACAAAATCACGAATAGCGGTGACGAGACAAGGTAAATTCGCCGAAAAACAATGCAAGTATTATTACATTATTATATTACAACGCTGTGCCAAAACTAAGTAAACACTGAGCGACGACCGTTAACCGCGTGCGTTGCCGTTTCACTGGCGGGCGCGTCCTTCGCCCCACCGCCCTCTGAGACGGGGTGGCAACATGGCCGCGAGCGCGTCGCGCGTCGCCTTCGTTCTTTTCGCGCGCTTTTCAAACTGTATCGGCTGTATTTAAATCGGCGATGCCGATGTATCGGCCTGCCGATTATATCGGCCGATATATCGGTATCGGTATCGTTACATCGCTAATCTAAATAGTAGATTTTTTGATGATTATTTCGTGCATTTTTGATAACTCGCAGATAATTTCTTCTCCAAAAGAATATTTCATCGCGATCCAGCAATAAGCTATTTCTGCTTCTCTTACAGAATTTAAAACCATTTTTTTTCAATATTTTATGTAGCGTCGTTCTCTTTATACTTAATGCCCAAAGTGCCATCATCACTGATTTTATTTAAAATCTTATCTAGAGTAGGTATTTCATTCTGCGCGAAGAAATTGTGGACTATATTTCTGATGGTACATTTGAGTCATATAGAAGCAAAAGCAGCAACATTCACTTTTACTGAAAAGGCAGTAGACGTCTTTTTTTGTTTACGTTGCATGTACCACTTTTTAGTTACATTATGTTACAAGAATAGATAACTACTGATGATAGAATCCGATATTGTAAAACAGAATTCCCTAAGAAACACGACGTTTACCAAAATAAATTAATACATTTAGGATGTTGCTGTTTTTGCATCCAATGTGTGGATAATGCTGCTTTTGAGCCATTCTTAATTATTATTGGATGTTGCTGCAGTTTTGCACCAGTCAATCATGGATATTGCTGCATTTGTAATGACTGTTTTTGTTGATGTTTTACTGTAATAATCTTGATACTTAGGTACTTATTTTTTTCAAAAACCTACAGATATTCCTTTTTACTAGGAAATATTAAGCGAATTTATTAGAAATAGAAAGATGGAACGCTATGATTATGAATTTTAATACTTAGGTTTTATTTTTATATTAAGGTAGTAAATAAAGGAGAATGGGCAAAATCGTACGGCACTTGGTCTATCAGCGGCCAGGAACATTTTATTTTTTTTTGGTTTAATATCACCCTACAATAACGGGTTCAAGAAGTTTTATATCTGTAGTGTCATTATTAATGGAACTAAATACATTTTTATTTTAGATATGTAAGCCTGTGATTTAGCGTATTAATTACTAAGATTTAGTCTTAAAAATAAGGAAATAAAATAAAATGACTTGTTTATAGGCATGGGTAATATCGCTTTTACACAATATCAAATCGTATCTATGTATCGCTTTAGAATATCGGATATCGCATCTATATATTTCAATATCTATATATTGCCTGAATCAGTGTGGAACTCTGAATCGAAAGTGATACTGTCTTATTTAGATTTCGGTTTTGTTCGATTCATGCATCATTGTATTTTATTTTTAACTGTATACTCGAAATCAGTGGATGTATTGTTTGTAATGTTGATAATATGGCACTCTGACTGCTAAATGAAACTAGTAGGTACAGTCGTTTCGGTTTGTTAGATTTATATTTTTATCAATTATTTAAATAGGTAGGTCAACTATTCATCAGTGAACGACTGAACTTTCCTTCATACTTTTTTCAGGCTTAGGACTGACTGCATTACTAATAAGCGAATAAAGAAATTCCTGTTAATAAATAAAGGTAGTGCAGGCGTATTTAAAAGTTCATTATTATATTTACATTTTGTCAAATATTTACAAGTGGTTTTTTTTTTGTTTGTTTTTTTTTTAATTGTTTTTTTATATATTTTTTTTCGGTTTTCTGTTATTTACATATATGGATGGAATCTCTTTTCATCTAAATTGACGTTCAAGAAAGTCAGTTGCTTGACTTTTTGTGATGTTAGTCGCGTCCGACGGTCACTGATGATGAGGCCCGTTTTACTAAATATTCGTTCACAGGGAACAGATGAGGCCATGATATTTCCATATTTTTGAACAAGTTTGGCGAGATGCGGGTAGGTGAATTTGTGGACACGCCACCACTCGAGAGGACAGCTCCATTTGTCTCCGTCGAAGGCTGGCAGTGGATCGTCATTAATATAGGTGTCGATCTCTTTAATGGCCTTCGACAAAGGAGTCCCAACTGGGTGTTGCTTTTGACCTATAATTTCATCCAGTATAGCCCGAAATCCATCAACAGTGTTGCTGCTACCAGCCGATGCTGACGGAAGAGACGACGACTGTGCACTTTCTTCAGCAATCATCGCAACTAACATTTCCTGGACGTGACTTCGGGTATTTCTGGCCTCATTCTGACAGCTAAATACAGATAATTTGTATCTGGGATCTAGGAACGTGCATGTAGAAAATGTTCTGCTTCTTTCAATAAGGCCGAATCTTGTCACCAGCCCTGTTCTCAGACGATATATGACAGCTTTTGTCGCTTCATAGAATGGCTCTACTATAAATTTATCGCAGGCTGTTATAAGGCAGCGTGTCATTACAATGACTAAGCTCCCAGTCATGTATTTTTCACCACTGATTGTTTCTGTGGCGCGATCAAACGGCTGTAAAATTTTTGTTAATTCAGATAGCACCAACCATTCTTCGTTTGTGATAATAGGTAAATCTTTTTTAAAACCGCCATTGTGGCCCTCAAATACTGTTCCAGTTCTACGAAGCGCCTAACCATATGGAAACTGGAGTTCCATCGCGTGGGTACTTCCTGTATCAGACGTTTTGGGATACAGTCCGCCTTGTCATCCGTTTGGGCCTTCAGTAGTTTCTCCAATGCCGTGCTACTTGATTTATAATGCCTAACGACTTTTTTTACTTTTTCCAGTAGAGGCTCAATGGTAGTAAGGGCAGCTTGCACTATTAAATTTAGGGAGTGGCCGTAACAGCCATGATGTTTCCATCCGATATTATTGATGGCCTTTTGGATGTTAGCTGCGTTATCTGACACCGCAAAATTTATTTTATTAGTTAGTCCCCATTCAGTCACAATATTAATGAGCATTCCTTCTATATTTTCACTGGTATGGGAGTCTTCAAAATTACGACAATCTAATAATATATTTTTTAGCTCTAAACCGTCTGTCATATAGTGACCAGTAACGGCTATGTACGACTCGTTGGATCTCGAAGTCCATAAATCGGTGGTTATACATACGGAATTATTGAATTCCGAGCCTGCTAATTTTATTTTTAATTCTGCTTTGGTTTGATCGTACAAAGCTGGCAACATGATTTGAGAAACTGTTTTCCTACTTGGAAGTTGGTAGCCAGGGATCCACCGAGAATACTTTCTAAAAGCTCTTTCTTCAACCAAAGAGAACGGTAGGTAACTGTCTATAAATAGATCCATTAAATCCCGATTAATTTGTTTTTTCATTTCGTTGGAAATTCGTTTGCTAGCACCATAACTTCCTATTGTCTGTTGCCGAAGTGTTGTTGTTGCCCTTATGGGAAGACTAGCAGCGGATGCGGATGTTGACGTACCGGGAGAAGCACTCACAACAGCTGACGATGACGTACCGGCAGAAGAATCGTCCACAGCTGTCTGTACCGAACTTTGTGGAAATTGGCTTTCCTGAATCGGCCTAGATTCATGCTGTGCCCTGGTCACTGTCGTAAAAGCATCTAAGTGCTTCTTTTTCAAATGGGCCTTAAGGTTTCCTGTAGAGCCCTTGTAGCTATACATTTCACAACAAATACGACATTTAGCTTTTTTGTCGACAATATTGCTTTTGTCGAAATAGTCCCATAATATGCTTGTATTTGAACGAGACATATTTGTTACCTATTCTTAAACTTAGTCACTAGTACCTACTCACTCACTAATAAGTTTTATTTATGCAACTATAATTCTAGAAATATACCTATTAATTAATATTTACACTATTTTTTTTATAATACACAACATGAACTTCCAAACACCCTTATTATGTGCCTACACAAAACTAAACAATTACGCACTACACTTTAACTTTAGAAAGCATAAAGAAAGCAGGCAGAGAAATTCGGTCACCTGCAGGTAACGCGACGCGTAACTAAAAAAAAAATAGAACGAAACAGCAAAGCGCCATCAAGGTCAAGGGTCACGTAAAATTAGTTAAAAACTATTTTTATTGAGAATGCACTATGATTTAAAATCCTCTGACTTGTATTGATGGTTTCCTGTGTCAAGTGTTTATAAAATAGTGTATTCGGTATTAAACTCTACAGGCCTGTAAATAATGTATAAAATTAGTATTAGACATTAGCGTATCGCATTTTCTCGCTCGTTCATGTATAGCTCTCCCGCCCGCGCGCATCGCAAGGATAAAGTACCTATAACTTGTCTCCGTACTAAGTACCCGAATCAGTTTGAACCGAATTTAGAGATCATGCGATCTGATATCGTATCGGTATAGTATAGTGTTTTGTTCTGTCACTCGTCGCGCTTTGTTCGCCATAGGTACGCAGATACCTGATATATAGATTCAGTGCCGTCCGATATATAGTTATTGGATATTGTGCAGATACATAGATATTGTATCTATATACGATTTATATCGCCCACTCCTACTGTTTACTTCAATACATTTATTTTACATACATTTACATACATAAACTCACGCCCTTTTCCCATGGGGGTAGGCAGAAACCACAGAACGCCACTTGCTACGATCCTTACATACTCCTTTTGCCTCGTCCACATTCATACATTTAATGTACAATAATAGCACTGAGTTATGATGCCGGTAATAAAATATCCTCGTCTTGATGTCTAGCCCATGCCAGATACCACACTACACACATAACGTGTGCGCAACAACCGATTGTGCGCCTTCCACTCAAACAACTGCAATAATAATGAGCAATTGCTTCTCTATTTTGTCTTTGTCGGTTAATTACAATATAAGAATAATATATTCTGGACCTTACATGTCTAGATTGTATTCGCACACGTAATAACCAAATATCTTCTTCTTCAATAAAATCTCTGAGCTGACTTATTTGTCGCTCCCGGTATACTTCGATATTGTATAAGCCTTCAATTAAGTGTTCAGCGTAGTAGCTGCGAGCCAACTTGATTTGGTATGTGCCAAGTGCAAACAGAATTAGGTCTTCTTCAGAAAAAACCGGAAAGTCTTCAAAAATAGGTTGGTCGCTGCTGAGTCTTTCAAATGATGCCCTCTGTCTATTTATGTTATGACGGATAACATAGTCCGCTAAGAGGTTCGGTATTTCAAAACGTTCATTAATTATATTTACGAACGATGATGCATGAATACTATCTTGTATTGGTGTTTGGAACGCATTGATGAGTGCCGCTGCGTTTTGAAAGTCCTCAAACATGTGACTTAAGGCGCGATTAAAATATTCTTGCCTAAACAATTTGAAATCTCGCTTGAACCTGCCATTTATAACTTCCACTACCCAGCGGCATAGAGTTACCAGCCTAGTTCTATTGGCCTGTTCAGTAGTAAGCTGGTCTGCACCGCGGTCTTTGGTTTCTGGCATATAGGCACTGTAGTTGCATCGCTCCAAATCGCCACAGACGTCTCTAAACCCACGATCTAAAATGAATATGTCGCCAGCCCGGTAAAACCAGTGAAATGTGCCTTCTTCGTCATTTATAATTCTTTCCAAAATACTGGCATCTGAGTCGGTAGCAGCATAGGGCCCGCAAACATCAATTATATGCCCATCGGAACACACCATTAAGAACGGTTTTAATAGATTTTCGTATTTGTGTAGACTGTAGGTCTGTCGCTGGAACGAAAAGTTGGAGCTCTTCTGTATATAAATATATGTTCCATCCATGATTGTTACTGCCTTCCTTTCTTCTGGAGAAGACTCGGGATTTCCAAATAACGCGTTTGGTACAATAAGATTACGGTCAGCGACCATTCTTCTATTTAAATGGTCGAGTCCCAGGTGTCGTGGCTTAAAATCCAGAGATATAGCATCACGCGCGGTTTTTAAATGCCTTTCTAGAGTCCTTCTACTTATGTTAAAGAGCGTGGCTAATCTCTCGTTGCTATCACCAGTTCGCAACTTCATTAAATAAATGGCTAGTTTTGTTTTGGCGTTTGACTCAGACAAAGAAGGCGTTTGTTCCAAGATTGTATTGAATTGATCTCTGCTTACGCCCAATCGAATATGAATCTCATTAGGATCCATATTTGCAATATCTTCAAAGTCCAGAATATTTTTATTTAAAACAGCTTTTTTAAAAAGCTCTAGTATTTGCACAAAATGAGAGCTGTTAAAATCATGTCTGAGATTTGGACTATCAATGAGCTCTTCCCAATCATTTGATGTTAAATGTGCATCACATATTCTGGCACTGTCTGGTATGAATAAGTTAGAATGTAACATAAGAGTAATCCTTACATTCTCAGGCATTCGACGACGTGAAACACTACGGCATCTGTCAAACATACAGTTTGCCGAGGTGCTAGGCACTCGTGAATATTCTTCCACTTGAAGAACACATTCGTGCGGGGCAGGGTTATTGTTTGGCTGCACAGCCCGTTGAGCTCGTTGCCAACAGGGTCGACAAACGTATTCTCGGCCGTTGTATTCAACCTGAAAAGGAAAATAGTTTATAACATAGTATTTAAAACTCACAGCAGTTTCAGTTAAATCATGTGTTGTATAGTAGAACATGCCGAGCTCTTTTTCAACGTGACGAATGAGTCATGCTCATACGCATTGTTAATGAGTGGTTGGCCTCTATTATATTTCGAAGCTAGATAACGTTGGCTCTGTTTCCATATGCACCATGTGTGTAAAAGAGAGAGAAGATCTGTTTTGACTATAACTTAAGTATTGTTAGAAAAGAACCATACGCTTAAGGAAATAACATAATTCACTAAAAGGACGTACATAAAAATACAATCAAAACTGTAACGTGGACTTTCAATAAAGAGCCCACACTTCACCCAACGATGTGTCGCATATGCACATCGTGACACAATATTATGAGGCCATCACCGCTATAGGGTGCGTACATACGGGTAAAAACAACCAAAAAATAGTCTAAAAATACTTACTTGCTGTGGAGCTATAGCTTCAATAATATATTGAGCATTGGCAGCATTTTCCTCAAAAAGAGCATGGGTTATTTCTAACCTTCTTCTATTAACCACTGATCGATTGCACAAAACACATATAGGTCGATTTTCTGCCATTTTTCAATAATGTTCCGTTGGCGTACACAAGTCCAGAGTCCAAGTACACAAGCACAAACGTACAGAAGTTCAGAGTTAATAGCCAGGTTATCAGGTTAGGAAGAAACACAGTCCAGAGGGTAGCCAGGGTCAAAACGTTTGAAAAAGAATCCGTAGATGAGCGCACAGTACACAACGTCACAAGGGTAAGCGAAGGACTACGCCGAGTGACGCACACGCACCCCACACCTCGGCTCTTTTGTTTGCACTCGAAGCTGATTGGGCCGTTCGAACTCAGGTAGTCCATGTAGTAAACCCATTGTTGAGCTGAGTCTTGTAAACGGTATGCTGACAACGTTTTGAAATACTTTTGAAGACATAAACTAATGTTAATAAGTATTTTATAAAATGGGTTTGCACATTTTCTTGCACTTATTATCTAAGTATTTTACCTATATGTATTTTTTTTTCTAAATGAGCTGCAATGTTACGTTCATAGTAAAAGTTAGTCCTTAGTAATAGTACTTTCATTTAATACCTATTTCGTTGTTGGCCGCTCATAGACCATTTTGCTCTTTCTCCTTTAAACTTTTTTTATCGTACACGGTTTATTGTTCTAATCATCAATTCGACACCTCCATGCAATAACATCGTAACTCACTTTTTGTGATTTTACAGGAGAGCGATTTTAAAGTTTGAAAAATTATAGCAAACTCAAAACACCCCGTACAATTTTTGAAGCTGGCTCTATTTAATATAGTTTAGACGGACTATAAATAGGTATGGTTAAGTTGTAAAAGAAAAATTGTTTTCATGGGTTTTCATGACTTACGTGAAAAAGAAAACAGTGAAATGACATATAAGTTACGAGGACAAACATTGTATGTCTGAGTTACAATTTAGTTTTTTTGTAGTTTAATTTATTTTTGTCGTCAGATAATTTAACTCCAAGGTGTTAAGTTACATAAAATGTTTTTACATAGTAAAAATGAATTTAATTCATGCAATCCAAAACAAATCTGTAAATACACATCTCATAATGCGATAATGTATTATTATTATACCTATTTTTGTGTTTGTTATTATGTTGTCTTATTAATTTGAAAGATAAAAGAAAAATACAAAAGATTAATTGTAACTGGGATCCGGGATGCTACATTATAAATAAATAAACCTTAAACCAATCTTTTTAACTGTGCCTCTTGACTTTTTATTTTTAAAACTAGAAGTTGAATTTCTTTTTGGTGGCGTTCCTCATTGTGTTGTCTTAGTTTTTCTCTGTGCTTGACTTCTGCACGTCTATTAGATTCTTCAATAACTCTTTCCTTTTCTTTTGTGCAGTGAAGTTTCTCTTCACTCAGCATCTTTATACTAGATCTCCTCACTGACACAGGAGTAGCTCCGAAATTTGTTTTCCGACCTAAAAAAGAACAATTTTATATTCATCATCCCACCATAACTGACACTTCAAAACATTCTCTATTATGTCTACTTACATTTTAAGGGTGATGTCACTAGCTGTCTTAATAAACACCCAGGTGCACCGGTATCTTTTTATTAAGGATTTCTGAAACAGAATAAATAAATTTGTGAAATAATATAAAATGCAGAGATATTCCATTACGCATGCAATAAATTAATCACCTTGATACTCACAATATTCTCCAATTCACCAGAAGGGATTAATGTTACCACATCAGTATTAGGCATTTTAAATTGGCTTGATGGGCTTGGTGTACGTGATGGTTGTGTGACAATCATATTATGAGACAGTAGCAGCACATCCTAAAACAAATAAATAAAAACTTAATATACCTTTACTTTTGTGTGTAACAAAAAAAGGAAAGCACATATTTGAATATAAATTAATGTTCTATTTAACTTGAATAATTATAGGGATTACCTGAGAGTTTTCAATGCACTCCAATTTATTTTTTGCTGGCGGTGTCATCACACACTGTGATTCTATTATTTCATCACCATTCTACAAAATACAACAAAATGAACATTGGATAATTCAGAAAGATTTGAGCTAAGGTTTTTATACCAGCAAAGGAACAGAATACAAATAGAAAAGTCAACTTTACCACATTAGCTAGGGGTGCCAGGTTTCCTTCACCACCAGTAGGTTCAACATTCTAATAAAAAGTAAAACATACTATGTTAATTGATTGTAGTTATGATGAGAGTTAAAGTGTACATCTATCACCAGGAGGCTTCTGATCTGACAGTATTCCAGCCGTCCAACATAGGAAAATAATTGTAATTTTGTTGCTTTCTTTTGATATTAATACAGATTGAAAAACTAAAAATATTCACACATTTAGCTATCTGTAGATAGAGGTGTCTACCACAGGTAGGGCGTCATCATCATATGTTGATTCCAGACCATCTGCAGATTAAACCATCAAAGATCTCATCCAGTCTTTGTCGGGGTGGTCACTGTTTGATGTGCCTGGTATTTGACCTCCTCCAGTCCTTCGTCTTTCTTGACGTTCCTTACTTGCTTCCTACAAATAATTCAATGCGTATATTTAATGCTTTGGCATTCGACCTGCTTAGAGGGAGGTTACTGGTAAAACTCGTCTATGTTAATCAACTAGGCATGTAGAACTGGTAATTTTAACAACACCACGACATAAAAAATACTATTTACTTTACTTACTATCCGTGCACACTTTTTCATATTATCAAGTTTATATTTTAATTTGTTTTAGTGTTCTGTGTCTCGAGCTACTTGCGTTTAATTCCAGATGAAGGTTAACCCATGTTTTTTCTTTCTGTGCCTGAGAAACGGCATCTGTTTTCTTACACAGTAATATGTGTTTGTTTTCATCAATTAATCGTTTAAATAGTTCAAGTTCATTACTTGAAAAGTTAGATCCTCTTTCCCTGGAACAAAACATGTGTTATAACAATTATTTTAGACACCAAAAGGTATGTTATAAAAACACCACGGTTGCTAAAAAATAACATGCACTTACTTTGATTGAACGTCCATTCTGGCGAATACACTTGTAGTTAGTAGGTGTAAAATGGTATTTTGCTTCCGTATCAACAAAAATCTATGTCGATTGATAAGAAAACGCAAGAGAATTAAAAAATACTGAAACTTAAATCACCAACAAATAATATTTCTTTCCAAACAACAATGACAACTTGAAAGCTAACACAATGTTGGCAGTCGAAAAAATATTACCCATCGATCAATTAAGGGAAGGTACACGAAATTGTACTGACAACACTTCTAACCCTCATCAAAATTAAACGCCGCGTAAAATATTTCTGGGCAACTGAATATGAAGATAACCGACGTTATTTTTTTAACTGTGGTCAAAATTGACAACAGTTAAATTTTAACTTTTACTTTACTGTAATGTACGAACAACCGGACCTTAAACCACTAGATGGTTTTCATTGTTATTTAAATATTTTGTAAGAAAATTTATTTTCAACACAATAACCAACGGCTCATCAGGGATGGAGCTTCGGACAAAAGTCGTAGTTCCTTTATTTTGAAAGAAAAATATGAATGTAAAATCAAAAATACCTGAACATTAATTGATGGAAATCCTTTGCGATTAATATACAGTTGACCACCATCTTCACTTAACTACTTTTTTATTTTAATATGAGTACAGTCAATTGCACAAATTACTGTAGGAAAATTTGCAATTCTGCGAAATTTTTGCATAGCTTCCTGTTGTTCTGTCAATGTAGCAGGCATGTTTATAAATCTATGTGATATTCGGGCTACAGCTTCTGCATTTTTTTTTTGCATAATATCTTGCTTATAAAAGGTTGTGAGACTCCGTGCAAATCGGCTGTGTCATCTTGGATCTATTAAAACAAAAACAAAATATTAGTTTGGAACTTAGGTTTGGAACTTAACTTAAATCCGCCCCTAAGGCTACCCACTGACCCATAATTTAGTATAAATTGCTACCAATATTTTTAATAAATGCAATAATATTATAAGCTTTGAATCTTCTTACTTCATGTCGAGCCCAGCTTCGTAATGCGCAAGCCACTTGTATTTCGGGAGACACAGGGCATCCTAGAGTATCTCTAGTTAAATCTTCTCTTATTAGGTCCACTATTTTCATTGCATAACGTTTATTAAACCTATACTTTTGCCTGAAATCTTCACCGGATAATTCCACGAAGGGATTGACTCGAACACGATTTCTGTTGTGTCGGCGCGGCGTTTCCAACAACTCAGCGGCTTCAATATCCTCAATATCAATTGAATCGACCATGTTAATATCCATTTTCAAGTTAAAACAACACAACACAATGAAAAAGAAGATTTAACCTAAAAGAGAAACTTTGACAGATCCGATTTAGTGATTTAGACTATCGTTAACCGTTTATAAAGCATAAAGAACTAGCAGGTAAAACTAAAAACTGTTAATGGTTTTGGCTCAAATATGGATCACTGTTGTCTGAATTAAATAAATTTTATTTATTTATTAATCATATTAATATAACAGTCATCAAAAATTAGAAAACTTACAGGAAAAATTGGAAATTATGGTGGTAAGTATACTGCCTGTGCCCACTAGGACCTATGAAAATCGGCAAAACAAGGTGTTGCACACAGAGGTACATTTCACCTTCCCAGATAATTTTGGAGCGTTTATCATTTATATTTAGTAGTTTTGGTGCTACAATATTTGCAGCGCCTATACGTTGAGTCAACTGGCATGACTGTGGTCTCCAACATTCAAAAAGCGCACTTCGTGAGGAACAGCACCGATCACTTTTTGACAATTGGGCTCGGCAGATTTTTTTATAGTTTTGTAAGTTGCTTTACTTAGTGCGTCAGATTTTCGTTTCCTGCTACTAAAGCCGGCAATGAGACCTCTCGCTACTGCTATTCGAAACTCTAAATGCGACAATTTAGCAGCTCTTGTGGTTTGGGAGTACAATATGCAAGCATTTGTTATGCATGTACGTAAAAGAAAATAAAAATTCGCAACCACCGTCGTTTGCTTCTCCTGGTAACCGAATATATGTTGCGGACTTGGTCGAATCGGTCCACTCCTCCCATTTGTTTAGTGTACTCCTTTACCACTTGCGGGCAGGCCAGGGCTAGTTTACTGCCATCTTTTTATGTCCTCGAAACAGTTGTACGATTTTTAGGATGAAATGTGTTACTTAGAAGTAAAACTTCTTTGTTATCCTGCCACAATACAAAGGCTATTGTCCTTTTTCGAGATTCAAATAATCAATTTTTTTTGTAATTTAATTTGGTACAAGTAGTAGGCATTCAGCATCATCATTTGGAAGATGTGAATGCCTACTTTCTTGCACCAACGCATGGATTTGTGTTCGCAAGTGTAATATGCCAACATTTGGTCTTGCCTATCAACACCACTCATAAATTGATTATATTTTGTCACCATTTCAGGTTTTAAAATTTGTTGACCTCTTTTGTTGGTCACTGGTTTTAAATCTGGAGAATGAGTGATGCTGATAGTCAAGACGTCACGTTGGTCACGCCACTTGCAAACACAAATACCGCTGCGTAATCGCTCGCAGATATAATTATCTGAAGATGCTACCACCTTTTGACAATTTGCTTGAAACCACTGCTGGGTTTCCTTTGCGATTGGCTCTCAGAGTTCCAATAACATTCGTGCCATTACGCAACAGGAACTCTGAGAGTCCGACACTATTATAAAAATTGACCATGTACACATGGCGCCCTAGTAGGTTAAAATTGGGGTTCCCAGATCAGATAAGATCTGGAAACCCTCAATTTTAACTCATTCATCATTTCATGTATTCATCATTTCATTCATTCAATTTTATTTATTATTCACTTTCAGATTAAATCCTAAAACCCACAGTTACCTATCTATTCAGATTATGAATATGAAAATGTTATCTGCGATCAATAAAATTGGCTTGAGGTTTTTGGTAACTGGATGAATTGAGTACTTATCGCGAGCGAAGTCGCTGGTAGAAGGTAGTAGAAATTGAAAGAATACATTCTATTAATAATTCGCTGCACTGCTAAGAGTCAAATGCTACGAGGGAGATGCGTGTATTAATTATATATTCGTTTCCTTTGACAGCATTCAAATAAAAACATTTAGGGTAGTGTATAGCATGTTGCATCCAAGGATCGTCATAAATCTCCCAATCTTCTATGATACCCCCGCATGAGAAACATGCCGCTTTATCATTAATACTATTTCCACAATAAAAGAATCCAGCCATTTCCATCACTAATCTTTTCTTCGAATTCATCGTCCCCCAGTAGGAACGAAATGAAAATTCACGCATTTTATGTGAGTTATACATATCATATCGAGGTTTGTATTCAGTAAGAAACATTTTCTATTTATTTACTTTCTAATTCACTGACACGGGTAATTATAAACTTATAATGAGTTAGCCCCGCTATTGTTAGCAACTTATATATGATTGACAAGGATTGGGAGGGGATTTAAAATTCTTAGATATAAATATGTTGTTATCTTAAATAAAATTAAACAAGTAAATTATTATTTTAAAAATTTATTTTCAAAGCACCATTTATTTAAACACAATACATTCTTTAAGGCACAAACATAGTCATGATAAATACAATTATATACATCTTCAGAATATTTATATTGATCATACAAACTTATCAAACTAGGACAACCTTTATCTTCTAAATTGAATATTTTACTATTACTATTTTCTAAAATGTGCTTTAACCACAAAACCTTTTCCGAACCTTTGACGTAGATACACATATCTCTTAAAATATTTAGAATCAAAGTCTGATAATTCGAATAGGGCACAAAACCTTCATCCCAATGTATCTTTCTGTTACGTTCAAGCCAACTAACTTGCTTTTTTTCTGATTTCGTTAATTTGTTAAATGGAAATGGTGGCTTAATTAAAAACACTTGTAGTTTTTTATCATATATTATAGCAATTTCTTTTATTATAAATTCATTTGCTTCTGTTTTAAAGCCCTGAATATCTACAATAGCAATCATGATACCCTTCGCACAATGTTACTGAGAGGTTTGTATTCCACAAGTCGATCGTTTATAATCAAACAATATGCGGTCGTCTTATCTGGTATTGGCGTAGAACACTCAATTTCCAACCTCACGTCTACTGGACCTGTTTTAAGGCTGTCGTTTTGTCTTGAGCAGTCTAAGATGAAGAGAGGGGCTTTTTCTTTGAACACATTTAAGTCAAGCAACGGGTCTACTGGACAGTTGTAATACGACTGACGAAATTTTACAAACATTTCATATAATATACTATATTTGTTTTCAGAAAATTTTAAATTTAAAGGTTCATATGGATAATATAGTGAATTCAAAAAGAGCGTTACGTTAGTTACTTCACAATGATCAAACACTGAACTATCTTTAGTTTTATTATTTATCCTATTAGTTTGTAAGCAAAAAATTACATATCTAGGTTTTTCCAATTGTGAAGCAGTTTTAACTGACCAAGAATGCTTCGTGGTTTTAGGCAGTAATGGATACTCATATAAATCCCAATTTCTAAAAGCCATCTGAATAGGTTTATCTCTTTCTAGATGTTTTAAAAGTGTAAGTCGTTCTCGATCTGATACTTTTATATGTGGTACTCTCCATTGAACTCTGTGTATATCTATTTGAAAATGAACAGTATCATCAGTAAGAATAACGCTATTTAAGTTAGTGTTACTTCTATTCAATATAAGTTCATGTTTACAATTTATCACAATTTTATTGTAATCCTCCGCAAACCCTAAAACCTTATTAAGTGGTATTACAGCACTAAAATTACCATCACTTTGAAGTCCCTCTAAATTCCATCCCCATAAGGCGGCAACTTTACATTCTGCTTCATTTAATGAAATGTATGATTTTATTGTTGACGTTATTCCTGAGTTCTTTATGCGATCTATTTCAATACCATTTATTTCGTATCTGATGTCTTGAAACAAAGACAAAATAGAGTTATTAGTGAATGTAACAGTTTTCTTGATCGGATTCCCATCTTTACCGAACAGCTTTGCTTGTCCTTCAATATAAATTGAACTGGCCGATGGTAACACGTATATGTCTTGCTGGTGGATGGGAATTCTGATTTCATCGTTTTCTCTAAAGCTGGTATTGTAGGGATTGTATGAATGGACTTCGTAACTTTCGATGGAAGTATCGAAGTGTGGTGATTCAGTAATCTGTAGTATATTCATACTTTAAACCCAAGAGCTTTAAGGAAATCTTTATTTACTTTAGTCAATTTCTTAACGTTTTTCTTATGTCGTTGCACCTTAGCAGTCGTTGAAGAACTAAGATGTTTTTGATTGACTGGGGTGTTTTTATAATGAATGATCATTTGGTTTTTCTTAAATGAAGACGCAGCTGAATATGTTCTTCGCCAAAGTTAATACAGTGACCAAATTGATCTACAATCCTAACAGATATCGAAGAAATTATATTTTTGTTCACTGGAAAATAAATAATATTTTGCGGTATTTCTATGCACCGATGTCCTGGATGAGTATCAGACACAAATTCGTGAATAAAATGAGTTGGTAATCCGTTGCAGTATGATCCGTTCACAAGATCACATTCGATTCTGATCGCAAACAGACTGCTGTTAATGCTAGAAATATTTGGTCTTGAATTGATTACTGAAAAGTATAGCAAACCACACTCGTATTGATCTGATAAATGCAGTGGTGGATGAAAGTATGAAGTCAACTCCGATTTATTACCCGAGATGGTAACCGTAGTAGACATGCTTCGACACTGAAGTTTTTTCTTAGCTGCTGCTTATTTTATTCCTTCACTATACCAAAAATTCTTCAAAAATTTTAAACAAAGGTGTCCACAATTAAAAGGGTGATCACGCTGAATATTGTCATAATTATAGTGTACTTTGGATCCCAAGTATTTTATAAATTCCTTTGGAGGCTTAAGATTTCCGTAACTGTCAAAATACTCAATATAATCGTTGTATTTGGCATAAGCTACCCAATGAGAACCAGGATTATTAGAGCTATCTAAATTTATAACTCCACATTCTTTTTTAAAAGGATGTTTAGGGAGCTTATCTCTCATAAAGACACCTCTGAAATAGGGAATATTATTTCCATACTTCAAAATGTCTAAATTAGTCAAGGCTCGTTTGGGTAACCGATATCTTAGTTTTTTTCTTTTGATACAAATATTCCGAGCCCATCTTTATGTGGTTTAAGATGTAGTCCTTTTCCGATACAGAGAGCTCTTTTCATTGTGTCTCTTCGATTCAGTGAATAACTTTTTAGCCATTTTGAATTCATTAATGGTTTTAGCAATACCAGCTGCACCACCTGCTAAAGCTCCTACCGCTGATAATCCCGCAAAAATCGGAATCAAAGGCAATACTCCACCAGTTTTTGGTATAGGAATAACACGAGGAAGTTTAATGGATGAATCATCAGCTAATTCTCTGGCAGCGGCCATAGCTAATTTTATTGCCACTTTCTTGCATTTTGGTTTTAATTTTTTAATATGTCTCTTCGTTTTGCTAATAACATTTTTAAATTTATTTGTTAACCCTTTTCCACTTTTAATTTTAGGAGAACACTTTTTGCTATCCTTTTTTAGACCAAATCCAGTTTTAATTTTTGTTGACATAGCGCTGCTTACTAAGTGCGCTGCTAGTTTTTCCCCAACGCT